>CM023456.1:30399846-31599846 GCA_013339765.2 Haemaphysalis longicornis | reverse complement strand
TACTAGCTGCCATTTCATTTATCTTTCCGTTTTAGTCACAAATTTCTGAACTTCTTTTAATACGAGCACCACACGACTTCAACAACAAAATGGCCACCGCTGGCGCTAGGCCTTCTAGAGCGCGAGTCGTTCGAAAATGAACGTCCATACCGGTGTGATATTATAACATGGTCACCACCAAGGTCACACGTCATTCGAGACATGTCCATGGACAGCTCTGAAAAGCGCGCGCCGGGAAAGGAAAACAGCGTCACCGGAAGAGGATATTCCGCTGCCGCATTCAATACCAGCCGCCTTGAGAGGTGCAGTTATGCCTATGTGGGCGACAGGAGGCGATGGAGAGTGAGCGGACGAGTCGTGGGGGGGGGGGGGGGGGGGCGGGGTGTGGTTGGCAGGGAGCTGAAGAAGTGGTCACGGCTCGGCCGCGATGTTCAACAAAACATTACACCATCTTCCTGAACCCTGAAGGGCTGCAGAGCCGTGGAGTAGTAAGCGTGTTAATTGGTTGTTAGAGTAAACACACGTGTAGTAGCGTATTAAATGTCTTCTTTAGTAGTGGGGAACGTTTTGCGGCTTCTCGTTCTCGAAGCGAGGAATACGCTGTTCGACGCTGACGTTTCGAAGCGTTGTCACGTTGCCGAAAGCCATCTGGATCAGCTACATCGTCGCTGGCGTTTCAAAGCGGCTTCTCGTTCTCGAAGCGAGGAATCCGCTGCTCGACGCTGCCGTTTACGTTCGGCGTCGCGAGCTTTCCTCTGTACAACCTTGTCTTCGGAGGTGCTCGCGGTTCTGACAGTGTGCTGGCTGGCGCTAGTTGGAGGTGTGCCAGCCAGTTCGCTGACGGAATCGTTGGCGTCCATTTCCAGTCATCGGACGGCGCAGTACCAAAGAAGCAACTGAGCGGAGCGCGGACCGGCTTTATTTGCAGAGCAGAGGGAGTGGAAAGGAAGAGCAGCGCGCATGCGCGTGATTGGACAGCTGGCGTGGAGAGGGGACAGAAGGAGCAGCGCGCGTAGCGCACGGGTGGTGTGGGGAGGAGGAGGGGAGAGAGTGGTGTTATCATAGGTGGTGTGGAGAGGAGGAGAGGTGCGGACGCCGGACGCCGACGGACAACGGAGGGTCGACTAAGAGATGCTTTGCATCTAAAAGTTAACAGCAGATTAGCAGAGGTTCCAACTAGGATTTCGCCTTCACATTCTTCAAAAGTTCTGAGCTTCGCTCGTAATATTACTGTAACTTTTGAACTAATCCCTGCATAACTTCTGCTCTGTTCAGTCAGAACGCCGAAGGGATTTACTGCAGGGAATGAACACTTACCCTTGAAAGAAAGAAAAAACACGTCAAGAAGGAAAGTAGGTGGACGAGAAGCTCTCCTCCTAGACTTCCATTTTTTCCCCAATCAGGGCGGGGCCGGCATTGCACTCTTACGGCGGAGTGGTAGCTTTTCACGTCTGCGTGTATGCGTGTGGTGCTATAAGCTGAGGTAGCAGTCGTTTTAAACAGATCCCCTTCGATTTTCTTTCGAACTGGTGGCGTTGCACAGTGAATTAATTTACCCTGAAGATTGATTTTGATTGGGGAGGTGCGATGTTGGAAGGAACATCAAAACGACTTTGGGGACCCATACGGATGTCAGAAAACAAAGCATGTTTCTTTAAAAGCATGCGTAATAAAAGCTGGATGCATAGTAAAAGAATTTAGGGTAAAGGGGTTCCAATATGAGGAAGGATTCAGCGCTTGTTCATATCGCGAATCTTTCATATTTATTCTATTCCCTCCAAATACAAGCGGCTACCGACGTTGCTGACCAGTTTAGTAAACACCCGCAAATTCAACGTACTTTTTCTTCCAACGGAGCCATCATTGTTTTATACCGCACCATTCAATTTGCGCACCCGACAATTTTCCGACCGACGCAGTACCCGAGCCTTTGGTGGAGTCATGGGAAAGCGACTAGGCTTCTCTAATGGCCCCCTTTTTTATGCATCATAGAGAAAATGCCGGTTATGCTCCTTTTTGTAATCGCAAGCTATTCTTAGAATGTTTTTTTTTCCTAACTTCGCCTAATTTCGATCGCCTATTCAGCCGCATGTACGTATTTTGTTCCCTTATATTTGCGACGACGCGGAGACGACACAGTGCAGGAGTTACCTCGGGTGATCACCATTACCACGTACCAGCAAGCGACCGCCATATCCAAATTTATTGACATTTTCCAGAACGACTGCAAAGGGTGGTATTTTCCCTTCAACCAAATTGTCCCATTAATGGAAGCAGAATCAGCGGTGCATCCCTTCACTGCCTTGATTTAAATTTATCAGGGCGATGCAGAGCGGGATATTAGGGCCCATCCAGGGGCAGTTTATTCCCTGCTGCGGCTAAACACTGCACACATCCGGAACCTTTCCTTCGGGGTTGCTACGGCAAACTTTGGTTTTATTCTAAAAGACCAGCACTTATAACATGATGCGAAGAGGAGGCTTTCCTCTTTATCGTGTTACCTTTCCCGAGGAATCAACGAACAGCACCGGCGTGTGCATATTTCACTACCTCGCTGCTGTATCAAATGGCTTTTAGCGTGACGCCACTGTATTACATTCGTTGCCGAAGGGCCACGTTTGTTAGCTCTCTTTTCATGGATACACTCGCTGACAATATCGACATTTTGTGACGCGATGATATCCACGGATCAACACCACTTGTCAGCACACTCCGGAGTACGCGTGCTCCTGTACGTGAAAAGAGCGTCTCACTGAAAAAGAGTGTAGATTGCACGAAATTCGGAAATTCGCCTTCCGGCTTACCAGGCAATGGAGACATTCCAGGAAGCTTGCCTTCTTTCACGTGGCTCTTCAGACAAAAAGTAAAAATGTTTGTTTGGTGTGCAGTGGCAGTCAACATGAAAATGCTCTCGAGTCTCTTCTGAAGGGTAAATCAACTGCGGCTAGAAAACAGGCTCAGTGGACATCTATGTAAGCTCGACTCGTAATTACTTTTTGTTCAAAATGCTCGCGACCGAATCAGCTTTCTAAGGGACACAGACGCATATTCCAGCGCTGTAAGAAAAAAAAACGTCAGCGCCACCCTTAACTGCACACCTTGGCCCATAAGCTTTTAAAATCTTAGGTTTGACGGAATCTCGTCTGGTCGGGTAGAGGGTTTATAGTTAAAAACGTGTGATCGCCAACGTAAGGTTCAGTAAAAAAGGCAAAAAAGTCGTTTCGGCTTCCATACGGATGCCGAAACATATTTTTTATCTTTTCTAATAAACCTTTTGTCGGTGATAACACGTTTCTTACTACGAACCTTTTAGCGTTTGGCATGCATGCCACCAAGGTCAGCGTAGAGCGAGCGTGATCAGTGCTGAAGTTTGCCTTATGAGGCCAAAGGTGTATCTATGTTGTTAGAGCCCTTTATGACGTGCTACTTCTGACATCGTTTTGTACGAAGGCATTTTTAGGTATGGTGCTTATGTTCTGCATTATCCAAATTGCAATAGGCCGAATGCAGCGGTGTTTTTGCTTTTATGACTACTCAAATTCAGAACGTATTGAGTGAATTTCCCAAATCGGGCTTCGTCATTCGAAGTACATAATCACTTTTTAGGTGCGGAGTACCTTAGGACCGCACAATGTCCGTCCGCGTCCGTGCGCATAGTATTTACAATCGCAAAAACAAATCCCACAGCCACAGGCAGGATTTGAGCCTGTGCCTAGTAGACCAGACAGAGTTAGTGTCAGTCGTCTTACCCATTGGGCTACGACCGTGAGTTAGTACCAAAGAGTCAAACGGCTTACTTCCTCACCGGTAACGGTGCGGATTACCTTAGGACCTCCCAGTGTCCGTCCACGTCCATCCGTGCGCGCACCACCATCAAGCGAAAATCAAGCGAAATTCTATTTGAGCCGTGAGTTGCAGTGTCAGTTAAGGAATAATCAAGGTGCAACTCACGGCTCAAATCGAATGACGGTCAGGGCGCAACTTGGATGTCATTTCGAGTCCCCGTAATCCGCAACCTCGCCATCATCCACGTAGTGGAGATGCTGCCATTTTTTTTTTTTTGAGTAACAATGCACTTCGCCCTTTAACTTTTTCAGAAAATTCATTTTCGTTTGCCATCTCGCAGTATTACTGGATTTAAAGAAAGCTTTTTTAAAATTGTTTTATGTTTCGCGCAAGCTTTTTCAACCGTACAAGCCTTTACGAACCGTTGCTTTTTTGTGCCTGCGCTGAACGGAAACCAAACCGTTCATCCTTGAGAACTGGAACGAAGACAATTTAGTTGTCACACCATACTGCTTTTTCGCTGGCCAGTTTCGTCTATGCTTTAAAGAGCTGAAAAACGAGAAGAAAAGGTCCTTCATGTGTCTTCTGTGTGCTAACACACTGTTCTCCCTGGCAGTTTCACTTGCCTGCTCTTCTTCCTACGTACAGGGCTCCTGCCAAGATGGTTCGGCCCTCAGCTTAGCCACCCCGCTGGGAAAAATTATTCATAGCAAGGTGTAAGTTTTCTCTTCTTTCCCAGTGTGTGTGCTGCTTAGCGCTAATAAATATGTTTTCTAAATAATTTATGGCTACTGGTCCCTTCACGACACCCATTAAACATTCACCGGAGGAGATAGCTCTCTGTGTATGTCACCCCGGTTGTTCATTCTCTTTTTTTTCTGTGTGATGTGCCTTCTGCTGCCTACCTTCTTTTTCAGTCTCAGGCAGTTCGGTCCACACACGTTGAAGTGTCGCGGTGCTGCTTTTTATTATCCTGCCTTCTGCCTCGCGTGCGCGTTGTTTCATAACTGCGTCCTTTGTAGTGCGCTGTATTGTGCAGATTTAGATCAGAAAGGCGAAGCTAACGGTTTCACTATCACTTGGGCGTTCTAGGCTGTGGCGTCGGAAAGATTTCAAAGACGTCTGCATAAAAAAACAGCTTCGAAACGTATTGAGAACTTTCTTACAGCCCAAACGAACAGCTATTGTTGTCTGCAGCGGCTTTATAGAACCGCCTGTCGTTATTTCACAGCGGCAAGTACTTACGGCTGAAGTGTTGTCAATGTCCTGTTTTCTTACAAACTCATCTTCCCTGGAATCGTGCATGTTGCCCAAAATAGTGATCCACCGATGTTATTTCGTAAATGAGGTCGCGGCGAATTTGCGCCCCTAGTTAATTGCTGACGGAACGGTAACTTTGTTCCTTCTGACGTTTGAGCATCCCGCTTCGCCATTTTCATAGTGTTATCACAACTGTGGTAACAACAAAACAATGGCGTCATCTGATGTCTCCAGCCAACCAAATTGCGTAAACGAACCGTTTTTTGCATGTGTAACTTGCGATATCCCCATTCTGCAAGTGGCCTAAAGACGGTTTTTGTACATAAAATTTGTTGGTATGCACAAGTTTATTGTCTCAGTATGTGTCTGTGTTTATTGTTGAATGAAGAGTCAAGATGATGTCTCGCGCTCCGTCCTGTCTGTACCTGTGTTTCTTTTCGGTTCTCCCGGTCTTTGGCTCTTTTCTATCAACCGACAATGGCTACGACGCATACGGAAACGGAAAAGTACAGTCTCTAAAAACTTTTTTAATATTGCTTCAATCGTTTAAACCTCCCACTTTCGAATAGTTTTCTATAATACAATAAATTTTCGCAGTCACAAAAAGACCTGCATGTTTTTGTTATTCCTGTTATCTTATATTTATTTTGTTTAAGTTACAGCAGTTAAACAGCCTTTTTACGGCAATTACCAACTCATACAGTAGGTAACATAATCTAGTATAATTTGTTGAAAATGACCGCCAGCAATCGCAATAGAAATCATCGCAAGGCTTCGGGGAGAAAGGGTTCGAGAAGAAAATGGTGCTGTGGCTCAGTATAGTGACTCCGTGCGCAGGCATCGCATTTGGAGTTAAGGGCGAAGCAAAGCCTAATGCCCGAGCAGTCATCACACGCAGCTGCGGGACACTCCTTGGCCATGTCTTCGGCTCTGGCGGCTCCCTGGCGGGACCGTATGCAAAGCAGCCTTTTTTTCCGACTGCCTGGCCGACAGTCCACGGGGCAAGTAGGCGCTTCGAAGGAAAGCAATTGGCTTGCCTGCCAAGGTTCGCCTGCCCAAGCACGAGGCTCTTTATATGCCTGCGCCTGTCTTCGAACTTTCTGATGCGTCGGTGCCCGATCTTGTTTACAATAGCAAAGTAAATTACAAGGCTTTCGTGAGGTCATGTAGATGCACAACCATAGTAGGAGCGCCCGCGTTGAAATTCAGGAACTCATTTTGTTTTATTATTTTGATCACTTCGCCTCAAACAAGTCAGCGTGTAGAAAGTCGGCACGTGCGCCACGGAACCCGTAATCAGAACTAAACTAGAACATATGGACGTGGATTAGCATAGCGGCTAACGCAAGGAAAGATTGAGGATTCACTTGAGTATCTACTTGATACGCATGAAGGCGTAGCTTCGATTCATGGCAGACGAGATTCTATCAGGTCCGCTGATATACATCGCCCCCCCCCCCCCTTGTACGTTAAAAGGCCCCTAGGTTGGATATGACCTAGCTAATAGAGGCAAATAACAATGCGATGTTTTGAAGAAATCAGTTCATTGATTTCAAACTCCGAAAGCTGAGCAAGAATGAGAAGTGACTGAGAAATAAGAAAGTGGAGGTAGAAAAAGGAAATATCAAAGTGCGTCACTTCCTCGTTGCACGGAAAACAATAGGGCTTATAATATGTACACGTTCCTAATGACAGCAAACAAAAAGCAAACAGCGCTTGAAGCTTTTTTATCTCAGTTAATAGTTGGTGTGGTTCGTTGAACGGCGTTCTCTTACGGATTACAGGTTCTTCGATGCAGGTCAGTGGCTCTCAAAGTTGGTTGGTCTGATTTCAAGGTCACTTTAAAACGGCCGAAAATGCTTGACAGCTGGAACTCTGACTCTGGCCTTGCATTTTAAGTCTTGTGCCGATCATGTGTCCCGAACGCGGCAACCTGTCGTCTGTCCCGCCTTCTGCACCTCCCCGCCGTTCCAGGAGCATTCCTCACTGCGCGCCTCCTTCATTTCCTTTCGCTCTTTCGTGCCGCCTCTCGGAGCAATTTCTCCTAATTAGGGAAGCAACACGTACTCAGCAACGGTGGTGTCGGCGGCACCTTCGCGTGTCTGTTAGTTCGATCCATTCTTCCGCTCTGACTCCGTCGTGTCGATGCCTGTACGCGTGGTTATACGCTTTGCAGTTTCATGCAACGACTGCGTGGTGTGATCACTTGACACGACGGTTACACGTTTGTCAGAAGACGACGGAGTGCCGTCCTACCTTTGTCACAAGCCGTTATAAATTAACCCTGGTCGCTGGTGCGCGAATTCATCTGTTGCTATTGTGGCATTGTCGATTTCGATTCCTTCCGGCATCATCCTCTACACTTACCATCCTGGGGCTTCTGCACTGCAAGGAGCTCGGCACTCGCACATATCGTACTGTTTGCAGGTGGTTATGTGCATTCGGTAATTATTTCTATATTAATAATTATTAAATAATTAACGAATGCACATACTCACTCACGCACGCACGTACACGCATGCACTCATACGCACACAGGCATGCACACACACGTACACACAGACACGCGCACACACACGGACGAGGTCGCGGGTTCGATTGCCGGCCGCGGCGGCCGCTATTCTGATGGAGGCGAAAAGCGAAACGCCCATGTGTAACGAGATTTCGGCGAACGTTAAAGACCCCAGGTGGTCAAATTAATCCGGAGCCCTCCACTGCGGCGCGCCTCATCGCCTGCGTTGCGTCGGTGCGTTAAACCCTACAATCAATCAACACGCACACACACTCACTATACCCACGCATGCACGCACGCACGCACGCACGCACGCAGGCACGCACTCCCGTTTATGGTGCTAAAGCCGTGCGTGTGGGCGTGCAGGACTCGAGACGCGGCCGGGGAGAACAAAGAGAGATGCGTCACCAAGCTAGGTGGGCGAAGCAAATCCGCGACTAGCTGCGAGCTGATTGCTTTAAAACTTAGGGTACTTTTGACTAAGCTGCCTTAAACCTTATATATACTACCAGCTGTTGTTATGTCTTTGAGGTCACGTAAACATTTCCTTCTTTTTCTTCTTTTCGTCAGTATTTTGGATAGCTGTTTTTGGCAAACAACTCCGTCATTTTTTGTCACATATTTTCTCATAGCTTCCTCCCATTCTTTCTTTTATGTCCCCCTCAGTATTGCAGGTTTATAAAAAATTTCGTGCGCCGTCACGCAATTTTACCAACTGCGGTACATGAGGTATCGGCCAATAGAATTCAAGCTTTTAGTTTCAACAAGAGAAGCGCTTTTTTCGGGTGCAGCCGACTGAAATTCTTATCGCCTTAAGCCGAAGATTACATTTCCCGACTGCCCAGGATGCCGATGCGCACTGCTGGTTCAAACCAATTTCCCGCGGACGAGGCAGCTGAGATTCAATTGCGGCCCTCTCTATATCGCACCTATAGCGTCTATTTCCGGTTCATCTCATCGGGTGCAGAACACGGCCCGCTGCACCGGGAGATCAGAGATGCTGCTTCCGGCTAGCAGCTGTATGAGAGATGAGAAGAGGGGTGAAAAAAGATTAGACAAGGAAATACTTTCGCAATAATCAGACACCGAGCCCGTTCTCTGCTGGCAACAAAAATCAAACTCTGAAGAAAAGCTGTCGTTGCTTGTAAGCATCAGTATTGCGTTTCGCGCTCTTCTCGCCTCCGTTTCTCGTTCTTTATTTTATCGCGGCACGGCATTCTATTTGTGCACGAACGTATATGCCCCGTAGATTTTGTAATGCAGGAATAACAAAGCTGAGGTACGACGCCAGGTTGGTTGGTATTGCGCTTGAGAAAAGCAAGTGCCCCCTAGGACAGGAGAAAAAACGATGCAGGTGACACAGCGATCCATCTTCCATCCAATATCACTCCTCCCCCTCCCCCTCCTCCTCCCCTCCCTCCCCCTCTCCTCTCTCCTCGCTCCCTGTCTGTCTGGTCTTTTGTATTGCTCTTCTTTGTCACTTAGAAAGGCAGCATGTTACTGGCTTCCTAGGTAGCTACTCACACAAATTACAAATTATATGCCATGAACTTCAGCACATATCAACACCTATCGAAGAAGCAATGCAGACAGGGAAGTGAGCTCTTTTACAGTGCTCGAATTATCGCTGCAAAACAGGACGCTGATGTACAGCCACCATTTTTTACTCATATTGGTACGAATTTATCCTCGTCACTACAAACACCTCCCTAAGGCACACGAGGCCGTTATAATGTAGGCCAAGTGTAATCGAAGTGTTGGCATTGTGACGCTGTAAATACAGTTAGAGCATTGGTAAATCGATACAAGGTCTGTGAGATTTTTCAGTGCAGCTGCAGGCCACTGTGCCTCACGCCAAAGAAGTGGTTGGAAAATGCCGCTAAATAGGGCACCAGCCTGCCAATTAGTTTGCGGTGGTTCTGCGTAACTGGTTATTTAAGACGCTTGGCGAAGTTCTTAATGCGCCTGGTACTGTTTCACTTTATATCGCGGTTTGCGTGCGTCATCGTAACATAGTAAGAAGACAACCCTCGACGGCGTACGCGATGCGTACGAAATGGGTTCAACAGCGGCTATTAGTTGTTTATGGTCCGAGAAACTAAGCGATTATGTTGTCTTTTCGACGAACAAAAACCGTGCTAGGTACAATTTCTATCAGATGAATAGAGGCGCCGTTGCGCTCGGAACGACGAGACATATATTTTTCGATCCTGAACCTTTTTCTTCGTGTATATATTCCAGGTTTCCGCTTGTTTAAAAGAGGTGTGCAACAAGAACTTCGCTCGAGCAACGCTATTGTGTGTTTAAAGCCAAATAAAGTAAATAGAAAATAGTGACTAGCCAAAAAGTATTTGAGCAGGAAACCAGTTTGGGGATGAGAAAAAAACACTTACTCTGTACTGTAGCACCCCCATGTGCCGTAATCACTGGCTTATCATTAGCGCCACTTCGGTGCCATTACGCCCTGGCCCAAGCAAGGTCTGCTACGCGCACGCTCGTTTGTGCCTCTTTTGTTCCCGCCTACGGCGTGCATTGTCGTGCTGGTCCGATGTTCGAATGAACGCTTTTTTTTCATGAAGTAGCCGTTTCGACTCGCCATGCCAAGCCAAGGGCCGACCTTCACACCCAGACCTCGCAGTACAGGAACACTTGCCTATGTTCCTGTCTCCATACCCTCAAATGCGTGCCTGCACGTAAATTACCACTCGTACATTTCGTTCCCGTTTTCAAATGCAAATAGCGCTGGGGTGCCTCAAAGTCTTAGTTCTGGCTCCCAGTCACCACGGCAATGCGCTTCAAGGCCACTGCTTTGCCTCAGTTCCTAAGAAGTCGTCCGATTCACTTATGTACACCTGCATGATCCTGGGCACCCATGTGGTGATTTAAGTCCGCCGACAGGCTTGAGCGACCGAATGGTCAACGGCGCTGTGCTAAACAAACCGTTGTGCCTAATTCCAAAGCAACGCCCTCTACTGCGCCCAATGCGCTGCGAGCAATCTAGAATTGTGCGTCTTTCTAACATCACGCAACGAGAATTTCCGCATTATGCACTTGGCCTTTTACTCCAGGCACGTGGAACGGGGTGTGTGATACGAGAGAGCCGAGAGGACTTATCGGAGGCGCACTCAGTCAAATACAACGGGATCCATGGTAGCGAGCGCTGAAACATGACGCCTCAGAGTAGTAGTAGTAGTAAAGTCCTTTATTCGGAATGGAAGGCCGGTAACGTTTGTGTCGCCGTCAGAGGTGGGGGGAGACTTGCGGCAGAGAAAAGAAAACTACCAAAAGTGGCGGTACATTCGAAAAGAACGGAGCGCCATTTCTCGACTCTTTTTTTTTTTCTAACGCTGCGTTTATTCGTGAAGAGAACTATATACGTGCGCGCAAGCGTAATGCAGGACGCTTTGCCGGATGAAGGTTGTTGTAGCAGCATTCGCAACAGCACTGTCGTCATCGGTAGGCTGTTGTGCAGTGTGATGAGAATAGAAGAAGGAGGTTAGCTCCTAGGCTCGAATGCCAGCATTGGGTCTGCGTCTCCTTTTTCCGCTGCCCTGGCCCTTCGGCCACAGGCGCCGTGCAACTTCGTGGGCGCTGGCGGCACGCCCCGTTACGCTACGGCCGGCCCTGCCTACACTGCTATTGTCAATCGTACACAAAAATCAACTTTCATATAACTAAAAATTAAAACAATCAGCTTTATTGATTGGGGAAGTTTCGTCTGACGAACCCTGTAGAGTTTAGGGTTTCGCTTGTACGGGTTCGTCATGTGATTTTGTGGGATCTTCAGAGCGTTGTTTTCTTTTTTTGCGTTTTTTTTGTGGAGCGACGCACGCAGGCGCAGTTCAGGAGCCCACGCTGTCCCGACAACCCAATCTGTGACGTGGGCACGCAATATTTGCTTTCGCCATCCCGACAGTGCACATTTCACGTGTTCACAGAAGCCATGTTTTCTTTTCTGCCGCACGGGTCCACAACCCACACTGTCTCTATCGTTCCGTCTGTTTGTGGTTGGGACGATCGGTGCATTGCCGATGCGGCTGGAGTCATCTTTCACACAAAGAGACACCCCGTTGGTTCCTTCCTTTCACTGGCGTGTCTCCGCCAACGCTATCGATTGCTTTCATTACGCCAGACTAGGCGCGATTGTCTGTTTGATCTCGGCGGTGTGAGCCCCACTCTCCGTGCGGACGCTACGAAATAGACGGCAGCCCGCAATCCATCTTCGGCATTTGAGCCTCAATGACATAGCATCATCGTCATTTTGTTTAAAAGACATTTCAGTTAGCACACTCATTTGAGCCGTCGTTAATGTTGGCAACGGGATCTATACTTATGGTTTAATAGAGAATGAGTGGTTCAATAGTAAATGGCAATGCGGAGGCACAAATCGGACGTCACCGACCACGGGAAGGGGAAGCAGAATCGTCTGACAACGCAGTTGTAAGGGGGGAGAGAGTTTTGGCATCATTTCGGACATTGCATGCGTGATTACGACGACATATCTCATGTTGCGCACCACCTGCGTATTTATATCACTAATTAAAGCGACATGCGTGAAGACGGTTTCGATGCCAAAGAGGCAGGAATCCATTTCTCAGCAGGTTATAATATCTAACATACGGTTTAGGAGCAACGTGCTTCACCGCAGTAAGACCGTGAATGCTACGGAGTACCCTTTACAGGCTGTCTGCGCGGTCTACGTGTTCTGCAACCCGGTATGGCATGAATGTTCTTCGCCTCCAAATTTCTGGAAAATCTTTCCACTGCGGAGTGGTGGTTGCATTCTAGCTGGTTGTCAAAAATATTCCTCCTGCAGAGTGCACGAGAAAGAGAGAGAGAGGTATTGGGAACGTCCGTCTTAAAAAACTGAGAAGCTGGCTACTCCAAACTACTAAAACTTGGAGTAAGCGGTAGTACAGTAGCTCTCTTAGCAAAATAAAAGGTATAAAAATTACTTGAATGGTCTCTACTGGCACCTGTCGTGGTCGCTCACTGATAAATATGCCATCTACTGTGCAACTAGCAAAATACAGGGACAGTATGTCATTACAATTTATTTACCATTATACAGTAGGGTGTACAGAATCCTTCTTACAGCATAGGAATGTGATGTAGTCTCTTATATGCATCGTAGTGCAAACCAATACAAAATGCCATAATGCAATACACATACATTCACCTACATGCAGAGCATCAAAACGTCGATACTTTTAATAGCGTAGATCTTTCCTACAACAGAAGCTTACTTCCATTTTGGAGGTTTCCCATTAACTGGTCGTCAAATAATCACCCATTAAAACACGTAGATAAAAAAGACGCAGGCTGAAAGTGCTCCTACGTTTCCAGACCCCGCCTAGAACATAACCCACAATTCTTGCAATCTTGCATAATTTTTGCATTAAGGTACCAAATGTACATATTTATTTCTCGTTTTCTTATTTTCTCGACACTTCTTGAAGACGGCGGTGGGTAGGGCCTCACTTCATTTAGGACTCTGCAGCAGCAGTTGATGGCCAAATGTAAACTCCTGGCGCCTCTATTTATCGTCTCCCAAACGACGCCCTCACGCTGCAGAACTGGGTCGAGAGAAAAACTTAGAAGATGAATGGAAATCGATTGGCTCCATGACGCCAAAAGGGGGGAAAAAGGACGGGACCGTTGGCTGCACTCCGTCGCTCTTCATTCGATGACCACATATGTATCCGGGCTCGTGGGAGGTCCCCATCTCCGCCACCACAAGCAGCCATGTACGCATCACTGGAGTGACGCCTAAGATGGTTAGAAGAAATGATCAGTGAGGATCAATTACGGGGTCAACACTCTGTAAAGGCAAAAAAAGGCTTGCGTGCTCAGTTAATGGGAAATATGTTTTTGCCACCCGAAAACAAATTATGTCACGAAAGAAAACCAGCGATTGCTCGACGAGAAAAACGAGGCAATAAAGTGAAGTGATCGAGCCTTGTTTTTTAAAGAAGTACACAAGCATTGCTACTAGCATAGTTGGTACATTGCGAGAGTACAATCAGCGGAAAGGTACGGGAGAACAAAAGTAGGGCCGACAAGCATCAGTACACGGACAGCAGTGATCAAAACAAGCACACCGGAGATATTATATCCGAGAAAACAGTATTCTAGAACTGCGGGCGATGTCATATACAATCCCAATAATGGTTCAGTGATGTAGGGACGGAAAGGCTCTCCTAGCACCCGCACAGATCGGTTTTCAGACTCAGATACACGAGCGTCTGTTGCAGTTTTTCAGTCATCCTGCGGTACCTCTCCAACGGTGGCGTTTTCTCATTATTTATTTATTTATTTATTTATTTATTTATTTATTTATTTATTTATTTATTTATTTATTTTTTTATTTTTTTTTATTTCTTTTTCTTTTTCTTCTTTCTCTCTTTCTCCCTGTCTTTCTTCCCGTCTTGTTGCTTACGTCCTCCGTTCCTTTCCCTCCTACCTCCCTCCCTCCATTCTTCCTTCCTTCATTACTGGGTACCGTGACCGAAAAACGCAATACACCTAACTCCACAGCCCCCTCCCTTGACTTCGTGCCCCCTCCCAGGCCACAAGAAAGCCAGACCGCAGAGGCCAAACCTCAATCCAACAACCCCTGCATGGTTCTAGTCCATGTTTAACCAAGCTTCATGCCCAATGGGACTCCTTAAATCAAGAAATTGAAAACCTCAGCATAGACAACCTCCTAAAGCAGGAAACAAACTCCCTACGAACCGAGCACCTAAACTTCCGTCAAGAGGTAATGTCTCTCCTGCCCTGTCCAGCCAGTCTAGAGGCCCGACCTGATGCCTTGTCCGGCCATTCTAGAGACCCGACCTTATGCCGGCCCCATTTGTCAAGATAGACCTGAAAGCGCCAGTTCTCGCTCCCACCGCCGACCCGCCCCTTAGCCAGATTCGTCGAAGTCAAACCCCCTCACTCATACCTCAATGGCCACGACACAGCTTAACAAGTTCGCCACTGCACTCCTGCAGTGGAACTGTCGAGGATTCAAGAACAAATAAGGCTGTTTATAACAATATATAAACGCTCTCGATCCCCAACCAGATGTCATTGCTGTCTAAGAAACAGACGGCCTCAGGAAGCTTCCTAGCTATATCATTTATGAAGACGCTTTAAGCAAGCCACAGTCACTCCCTTCCGAAATTCAACAGCCTCTGTACAGCATACCACGCCACAACAAGGGTGCGAACACAAACTATTAGAAATTTTATCCCATTGACCGAACTGAAATCCGATCTATTCATCCTCATCATCTACTGCTGGCCGACCACCAAGAAACCTGACGTTCAATCTACGATACAGGGAGTCATCGCCCTAGCTGGCTCCCATCCGGCTCTTATTCTAGGAGATTTCAATGCCCAACACCAACTTTTGGGCAACAAGTACAGCATGGCACAAGGTCGGCAAGTTCCCTCGATTATTCATCAACTTCATCTAACCATCCGTAACTACCAAACTTACCCCTACCCGAACTGGCACCAGTACTTGCAGGGACACCACCCCAGACTTGTCTTCGTTGGCGGGCCAGCTTAATATCACGTGGTCATTCACCCAAACTAACTTAGGCTCAGACCACGACATCATTCACCTCTTCTTCCGTAATCGGAACTACAAGGCATGATTAGAAAAAGCTTGGGTTACGAACTGGAGAATTTCCAGAAGTCCCTGGCAGCCACTCGCCAATCCCCGATCACTCCTACACTGCATGGATAGACGACCTTCTTCAGACAGTACAAGCTCATACGCGAGCTGTAACCGCGACTTACCAGACCCCTTCTGTGGACGCGAGGTTGCTGCACCTTTGGGAAGCACGCCATAGCCTTACTCGTGGATGGAAACGCTAACGCAGCAGTCCTAAGCTCCGCAGGCGCATTTCTCTTCTCTCTCAGCAGGCGGCGGAGTAGGCACACTCGTTAAGCAAAGAAAATTGGCTGAAGATTCGTGACAGCCTCCAGGGCACGATGACCTCCCGCAAAACTTGGAACATATTTCGGTATCTTATTGACCCCCTAAAAAGCAAGGTGAATGAAATAGAAACATGGCTCGCATCCTTCACGCTTACCCCGGCGCTCCAAAGCAGCTCATTCAAGACTTCACGGCTAAATACCTCCAAACAGAGATCCTTTCCCTTCCGCCACCCTACTCTGGTACCCACAACAAAGACCTGGACCGAGATATCGAACTTTTTAAACTGGAAGCAGCCCTGGCTGAATGTAAGAACAGGAGTGCCCGGGGCCTGACCAAGTAACTTATATTCTCCTGGCCAATTTTGGTGACGATGATCTTACCGTCCTGCTTGAACACTTCAATGAATTCTAGACATCTGGCCACCTACCTATCAAATAGAAAACCGCCGAAGTTCGCTTCATTCCTAAAACACTAAAAAACCCACACATATATAGACAATCTCCGGCCTATTAAAGACGATAGTCTTTCTTGGGCTACTTAAACCCAGAAATTTTGGCTTCTCAGTCTCTAGTCTGTCTCGTCTGTAACTCGATTCAGCCACCCGGCCAAGTAAAATGCTTACTATGCGCAATAGTCTTATATACTCACAGCCAATTGTAAATGTCAAAGCCCGGTTTATGTTCATACTTGTCAACTTTGTTGAACAAGAACAAGACATTACGCAAATATAAGACAGGAAATTAGTACGAAATGGATATTTACGGTGTTCCTTTATTAAAAAATTCATAGATGCTTGGTTTTTCGATAGAAAATGATATTCTACATCTACTGCAGAAAACCGCCGCCTCCTGGCGGCATATGAAAAATCACGCGGCAACAGCAACGAAAGGTTCCACTAGCTATGTCCACGTTCTGCTTGGAACGCACGTGGAGCACGGCCACGCGGTTCTATAAACCTTGTAGTCGGCCGCCTCCATTCACGCGCGTCTCCGCCGTACTGCAGCGCTGGCATCGAGGAACCCGGCCTGTAGCAGCGGAACGCGGTAAATTCAAATCGCCTTGCGCAAATCTTTAGCGTGTTTACCTTGGGATGAGCGCGACGGTACAGGAACAGCATGAAAGGTGAGCGAGAAAGCAAAAGGGGGCATTTGTTTGGCAAATATCTGCAAAGACTATCGTCTTTTGACGACATTTGCAGCGAAAGGAGCAGATACGCGCCCAATTTTTTTGCCTTACCTCTTGTGCAGGGAAGCTACTGGAATGCTCTATGCTCAAAAGGCTGCAGAAATACCTAGAAGACACCAACCAAATGCCCAACACGATGTTCGGCTTTTAGCAACCTTTAAGTGCCCAAGATATTATGTTGCGACTCAAAGAATAGGTAATTGCACCTGCGACTCGCCACTCCCCTCGAGCCATTTTGGCTCTCGACCTAAAAGGGACATTCCAAAACGGGGCCCACGCAGCGATTCTCCCCCGCCTTCAGACTGGCTGTGGCAACCGCATTTATTTCTACATTTCGGACTTCCCCACAGTTCGCCAGGCCGTACTCAATTTTGGAGATATAAAATCTAAACCAATCTCTTTTGGCAGTCGCGGTACACCGCAAGGGTCGGTATTGTCTCAGCTTCTCTTCAATATCACTGTGCTGTGACTACCACTACAGCTTGAACATATGCCGAAATTGGGCGCACTGTATGCAGACGACATCACACTCTGGACTGACACCGACGCTCTCGGAGGGCTGCAGGACACACTGCAGCTTGCTGCCGAAGAAGTCAATCATTACACCTAGGTTTGTGGCTTACATTGTTCCGCGCAGAATCAGAGCTTATCACCATTCGGAAACCCCCCCATGCCATCACGGTCGAGCTCATCGAATGTCTCTTGACGGCCATTCGCTAAACCCTAGCCAGTCCCTCAAGATATTAGGTTTTAGCATACAAGCCAATACCCGAAAACGACTTTGGCTTGTCAAAACTACGTTATATGTCTGAGTCAGTTGGGCATATGATTAGGCGGGTCACTAACCGGCATCGAGGAATGAAAGAAAAGGACACAGTGAGACTAATTCAAGATTTCGTCATATCTCGCCTCACCGATGGCGCCCCATACATGACCCTAACCAAATCTGACATTGAAACACTTAACAGGATCATTCGGAAAACATTTAAACAAGCCCTTGGGCTCCCTATGAGTACCTCGACAACCAAGCTCTTCAAATGGGTTCTTCACAACACCCTCAAGGAACTCATTGAAGGTCATCTAGCAAGTCAGCGCCTCCGTCTGACACATACTCAAGCAGGCCGCTTTGTTCTTCAATGCATCAACTGTCCCTGCAGCAGAACAAGCTCACTTGGCCCCTTTGTAAACACGAGGGGCGTGAACATATATCGGTACGACCCCTACCAAAGAATAGGAACCCCGACGTACATCCCGGGCGCAGGACCGCCTGCAACCAAGTCCACGAACGCTTGTATGGCGATCGCTCTGACGTATCCTACACCGATGCGGCAAGCCACACTGACAACTAAACCATGGTTGCAGTTACAACATCTAAAAACCATTTATTTACATGCGCGTCCATCCGGACGACCTCCCCTCCAGACGCCGAAGAACTCGCCAATGCCTTAGCCCTCATCCAATGCTCCAGCAAAATTATTATCACTGACTCTCAAGCAGCCTGCCGCAGTTTTTTAACCTAGTTTTCAGGGAGGGTGGCACCCACGACCCTACGGGTATTTCAACACTACCGTACATCTCACCGAGTGGCGACCGTTTGGACACCTGCCCATGCCTGTGTAACGGGCAACAACTTCGCCCACCAACAGGCTCGCGAACTGGCCCGTGGAGCCCCCGAAGTCACCGCAGCTCCGACGCCACTTCCTACCTACCAGGACACCCCTTAATTTAACCGGACCTCCAGACAAAAATACCGGTGCCCTCACCATACCCCTGCAAAACTCAGGAAATAACATTCAGACAATTAAAAGAAGGTACAGCGCTCCATGATTTTATTAAGTACAGCGCTCCATGATTTTATCTACGGCTATGTACCCTCCTGTTTATTACTCTTTAATGAGCTCACAACCCAGCCCTACTACCCCTCTTCACCCGTTCCTTTCCTGAGCTTTGGGAGACACTGTTGACCAGCTGTCAACCGGAGGACCAGACTCTCCTGGTGACACGGGCCAAGACGACTAGGGCAACGCATGGATTCCCGGTCTAGGGTTTCTCTCTCATCATTAAAATGTTTTCCTCTCTCTCGTCCTCCTTCTTCCTCTTTCTTTCTTTCTCTTCCCTCTTCCTTCCTTCCTTCCTTCCTTCCTTCCTTCTCCTTCCTTCCTTCCTTCCTTTTCTCTTTCTTTCTTTTTCTTTCTTTCTTTCTTTCTTTTTCTTTTTTCTTTTTTCTTTCTTTAAACCTCTATTATATCGAGCATCGTTTTTGCCGTTCTGCGTCTTTCATTCGTCCGTCCTTTCACGAGCGTCCGGAGCCGTGCAGACGGCCGTGTTTATTACACCGTTCCTTCGACCGCCACGGCGAGCTCTCTAGGCGTCGGCCCCACTTCAGCTGAACCGCAGTCCCTGACTGGTGCCGGCACTCCGTCTTCTCCTTCACAGGCTGCCGCCGTTGACGCCAGATTTTATTTTCTAACCGATCATCGATCAACTCGAGGCGATGCGCGTGTCACGAAGTTTGTTTGTTGAAGCAATATTCTTGCTTAGAAAGTGTACAGTGCCCCACTGTGGCTCGGAATGCTCAATCTTCTCCTTCGCGATGCCCGAGTTTCTTTAAGGTATCTGCGTCACTACACAACCCGATGAAAAATAGCAGTTTTACGGGGTGCAAATGCCTCGGAGAAAAGTATGGATCGCTGCGTTGAGTATATAAAGTGTCGTCGCAACAAACCGGAGCTCCAAGAGCCTCCCTGCGTCTTTCGGTCTGTTCGTCCTTCTCATTTTTCTCGTGTGCCTTTCGCTGTAACCAATGGAACGGTTCTACTTTAGCTGTAATCAAAGAAAAGAATGCAATACCATTGCGCGGGCCTACCAAATTTATGATCGACGTCAAATATCTGTAATATTATTAGCACCTGTAATGTGACGGTGGCTGCACTATACAAAGAAGGCACTTCATCTCTCCATCACTGCATCTCCACCACCCTATCCGCTGACCTCCCTTGTTAATAACACCCAATCACGTAGCTCTTTCACGTAACCTTCAACACGTTCCACTAATCTCCCTATGGATGCTCCCCCTTACACGCACGCACGCACGCACGCATACACACGCGTTACTCGCACTAATTCCCCCAACAAACAAATCTTCGCATTCAAAGATAATCATTGGATATAAATTCTGCTTCCAAACATTTTCTGTTGCCAATCGACCAAAATCGATCACAGAACGTGTATCGGGAAGCAAGTTTCTGATCCGGGTTTTTTTAGGTTGCCTGCAATTTTCCAAGTGACACAATCGCGATTAGATTCTCTAAATAAATATATTGACTTAAATGATTTTCTAAGATAAAAATTACTGATTACTACACACGACGACCGATAACACATAGTTGTCTCGATTTTGATTTTACAATTGGTCTTTTTTATTTTTATTTTTTGTCCAAGTTACCCGGGATACCTTGTATAGTGAGGGGGTAGAATGGACCAGCGAAAAGAATGTTGCCGGATACTAAAGAAGAACCAGCATCCTCCACCACATAGCATCTTGCAACACGGTTCAATTCACAGGCGTTTGGTAAGAATAGGTATAAAGAAAAATCTGTAACCTGTACGAATGCCGCCACCGTCCCTTGTACAGCCACAGCCCTCCACCACCAGCTTTTCCAGGCGATCAACACTGTGGCCTACTTCCCAATCGGGGGGAGCCGCAGGCCATGCCTCCCTCCCAGAAAATGAGGTGGCTTACTTCGCTACGCGCGATATCGTACTTTGGGAATACCCGTGGCAGACGGGCGACTTTGCATCGCCCCCTTCCACCTTTCGCATTCCCGCTTGCTACCAAAAAATCCTTCACGGTTATCGTCAGAGCCGTCTGCGCTACCCACCCCTAAACCGCCCTCAATGTTTTCCGACTATGCTTCAACATGCTTCATACACCCTCAGTATTTATGCCCCATTTCTCTCTACATACCCGTGCAACTGTACAACATGCAACACCCCCAATGTCACCTACCACCTCGCAAGGGCATGCCGTGACCACCCGAATCCCCTCCTTTCGCCCAACCTGGAGTAGTGCGAGTGCAGGCTAACCGATGGAGGCTCAGGACAACGCCTGGCATATCGGGCTAAAACAGCAGCGGTCGCTCCCTGCTTTCGTGGGATAGTTTTATTTTATTTCTCGACTCCAATAAATGTTTATACACTAACGTAAAATCAGATCTCCACGCTCCTCCATAGCTTCTCTTTAGAGCCCTAGGGATTGTCCCCTGTAACTCTCATGTTGCGGGCCGTTCAAACTGTAGATTTTTGATAGATTGCTAGTGATATCCCTTTGTAACGGGTATTCATGTCATCTTACCAAAAATCTAATATATCTATGTTTTATACTCTTCGTTTATGGCTAGTGGAGGAAAATGAAACGGCATTACATCATCGTACCAACAAGTGTTCACTTCGAGAGAGAAGTTTCCTGTTTTTTACACTCGTTCCTGGTGAGCAGATACCAGTACCCTACCTTAGAACCTTTCCGAAAAATACTTCCCTGCAAACCTCACAGGACCAAGATGCACATGAAAAAAGGCTGCGTACCTGCATACGTCAAACATGCCACGTGTGCCACATTATACCGAAAGACTCCCGCCCGCCCCCACTGACTGCCTGCTACCAGCGCTAGAGTTCCTGTATATAGCTCCCTGCGGGAGCTATATACAGGAACTCTAACCAGCGCCTGTTACCAGCGCCATCTAACCGACTGACATCAGAGATGGTCTGATTTTATAATGGGCGTGGTCAACGACGTCGAACTAAAACGCGCAGCGGTGGTTCCGTCCTCGGAAGGGGGGGGGGAGGGGGGGGGGGGGGGGGGCGGGGGTAGGGGTCGGCGGAACCGATCGTCAGTGGGGCAGTCGTCAGCCCGGGGAGTCTCCAGCCAGCCCCATCCTGCAGCCGCTACCACCATCGACGGATAACGGCAGCAAGCGAACGAATCTTTCGTTCCGTCGGGGCGTGAGATGACTGTTTGCCGCTTGTTGGGTCCTTGGCTCTTGTTTTCTTTTGACTGCCCTCACTTTGTGTTCCTTTCACGCTGCTTAAGTAAAGCACATGTTTGCATTGCAAACGTCCTCTCCGGTGTGTTTTAGCGAGGGTGTTGCCCGAACCAATTTGGCAGCAGGAGTACTGCAAGCATTACATCGCCCGATATATTTTTGTCCGTGGGCGCTTTTTAACAGCGCAAACAAAATTGCAAAATCCTCTACTCACAAAAGACAACATAATAAAAATGTTGGAGCTACTTCTCGCAGTGTATGTGGATGTGTGTTACGGGAGCGGCGAAGTGTATCGAAGGGGTTCGCCATGTATTAACCTAAATCAATTACACCGCCCAGCTCGCTTCCACTCAGAGCCGCGTCGGCGCTCCCCTCCGTCCCTCCGAAAGGCGGATGAGGGGATTGTTCAATTTGAAATGGCGGCGGCAATTTCACATCGCTTCTGAAGAGAACTTTGCGGAACTAGCTTTCATGATTTGTTGGACAGGTGGTGCAGCGTCGCGCATAAATGAACAAACTTCTAAAATAAAGCGAAACATTGCGCCAGATTTAGGCGCTTTGCTAATCTTGGAATGCGTTTAACCCCTCCATTCGCTCCTCGTGGTTTGCTTCGGCACGCAGCACTTCATTGTGCCCAAGGAACACGCTGACCCTCTTTGTTTTGTTCTGTGATTTGTCCAAAATTAAACTCGTAAGCCATTTCTTGTGCTACTATTTCGTGGTGGTGTTATAGTTGTGGTAACAGAGAGAATAATTTTGTGGTGTGTTTCGCTGCATGTCCTGCTCGTAACATACGTCGACTGTCTGAGCAAGCGATAGGTTTCCATTGTCTCCATAAAAAGCATTCCACTGATACGTAACATAAACAAACGAGCGTGAAGTGTTTGTTCCACAGGAACTAAAAATCAGTGCTTCATCAAAAGCAAAGAAATGAAAAAAAAAGTTGCAAGAACAGGGTTATTTCGAAGATTTCTACATCTATGACGGTCACTCGGTGTTTGTACTAGTTTAACATGGTGTGCTTTTGCCGTATTCGCAAAGGCAAGAGGTTGTTCTCAATATGTTCGCAATGCTACCGATCTTGAGGGGATCATTCTCGGAGTCAGAATCATTCACAAAAACCACAGCGCAGCCGGCAGCGTCGGCCGTAACTGCTTTGCTAAGACAGACAGACAACGCTCGGAAAATGGCAGTGATTTTTTTTTTCCATGCGAATATTTAGGCACACACGCAAGATTTTGCCTCTTAAAAAAACGAAGCTGGCCTGAACGAGAGCGTATTCATTTCTTCGACAGGATGCAGGGCAGCACAAATGGCAGGAAAGTGTCCGCCGAGGTGACCTTCTCCTTTACTTGTTTACTGGCATTAATCGTTTAGCGCTCTCTTCTTGCGGAGTAGGTGCGTGCTTTGGCTGAATATGAAAAGAAGGTCGCTGCCCTAAGATCACATTTATTTCTAATAAAAAACAGGACTAACGGGTGATTAATCCTACCTGCGAACCAGAATTTTGACGCCTATGCTCCATGTATGGCGCAAAGGTTTCCGCATGGGTTATGTATGTTTCCTCTGGTGAACGTTTCCGATTTCTAGACGCTCACCGGGATAAGTACCCATACTGCTCGACGCCTTCTGCGCCTAGAGCAGGCACGCGCAAAACAAGCAGCTACCGTGCATGCACCGCCACAAATAAGTCAGCTTTGCAGCAGACGCCTATTCATATATAAGCTCTGTGTGGTGGTCTCCTGTGCGTCTATCCTCCGTATATTTTGTGTTAGTAGTTGTCTTATGCAAGCCATGTATAAATCACATCCTATTTAACTTTGATACCTGTAGTACATAGCCTCTATGACTCCTATGCTTCCTAACCAGACATGCTTACAAAGTTTTCCAGTATGATTGTAAAACCCTCTCTTGCTTTTTCATGCCAGGCTCTTCCAAAATAACAGGGATACCGATTCCTCTCAGCTGCCTCTTTATCACTAGCCGATATTTCATTAACGTGTTAATTTAAAAAATTCAGCAAATTCCCACTAACCAATTGGTACGTTGAATGTATACAACGCTGACTCATTGAGACTGGACATATGAAAATTCACGCACCTCCACGAAGTGAATCATGACGAGTGGGCGAAGCACTGGAGATCGTTCTTACCGGAAATCACCCGGGGCATTGCCCACTCGTGCATGATAAATGAGTGACAATGCGTGTGTATAGTATATACAATTCCAATGCAATCCAATCCGATAGAATTCAATTCAATACAATGTATTTCAATGCAGTCCAATCCAATTCAATGCAATCCACTTCAATTCAATCCAATCCAATTCAATCCAATCCAATCCAATCCAATGCTCCTCGAGCATGCGTAGCATGGCTCGCCAGAAGCCACGCGAAAATGCCTCAACCCCCCGCTCTCTCCCTCCCCTCTCGTCCCCCTCTCTCTCTCTCTCTTTCTCCTTCTCATCTCTCCTCTCTAACCTTTGTTAACATTTGACTTTGTTCTTGTTAACCTTTCGTGAACCTTTTGTTCACAGATGGTTCGATTTACATTGTGCTGTGCATCTCTGTCTTCTCTCTCTCATCTCTCTCTCCCTCCTCCTCCCATCTCTCTCTCTCCCCCCATTCTCTCTCTCTCTCTCTAACTTTTTTTCCGGGAATTAGCGTGATAGTATGGTTTTGCTTTTTGCCGCGTTTTTACAACCTTTTAGGCGGTTTGACATACACATATTCGGTTTTATACTGATGTTACGTACGGACGCAACCGCACGGAAATTGCGAGGTCCTAAGGTGCTTCGCACCTAAAATGATCACCTCATCATCAGCCATAATATACACTGCAGGACAAAGGTTTCCAATGTGACTTCCAACCGTTCCTGTCTTGCGTTGCCCGGTTCATTCATTGACCGGAAATTTTCTTAAGCAGCCGATAACTTGCGGTTCCTCTGTGACGTCATACTTCTAGCGACTGTAATCAAATCGCATTTTATCCTAAAAAACTTACACGCTTATTTCATTGAATAGAGGGGGTCCCAGCAACAACACCGTCCACAGTAAAGCGCGATATTTTCTCTTTCCCTTTTCCTTTCCCTCACCCTACTTTATTTAACTCTGATAATCTGTTCCATCGAAGGACTAGCTGAGGTCTACAACAACACTGTTACGTGTATCATAAGAACATTTCTTGTTAAAAATTTCTATTCTGACTGCATATTCGGGTTTGTGAAGGAAACAGAAACATAACATCTTTCCTGACAAAATAACGAAGGAAACAGAAAATCATTCCGAAAAATGACAAGAGAAACAGGAACATAAACGCAATGCAACCTCAAAACAAATATTTGGGTTGTACAAGCCTTTCACACTCAGCCGAGAGTGCTTCCATTCGGACTCAAAAGTTACGAATTTCGTTTCCGCTTGAAAAGCTACAGCGGCGTTCGCTACCGTGGCTGATGACAAGCAAGTGGTATTTCACTCACTCTTGTCATTTTCCACGCTTTCGCCAACTTGTGCGTTGCTGCAAGTGCCGGAAACACGGCCTGGCATGCCACCTTGATGTGATACGCTGCTGGCCGAGTCAAACCGCGCGAGTGCTCATAAAGCGGGCGCCCTTCCTAGAGCCGCGTCACAAGTACGTCCTAAACAAGACTCCTGTTTTTCTTCCCCAAGCAGTTCCACACCTGAGTGTTCATGGTGGGTGTGTATGGACAAGCTCGACACAAGTCCTATTCTTGTTCCTTCTTAGGGGCGCAGCACCTTAGGACCTCGCTCTGTCCAGTGGCTTGGTGTCCGTGTACACAGTGTTGCGCATGCGCGAGGGGCATTTGGAATTGGATTGGATTTGGATTGGAATTGGATTGCATTAAATTGAATTCTATTGGATTGAATTGCATTGGAACTGTATATACTGTACACATGCGTTGTCCACTATTTAGATGCGCGAGTGGGCAATGCCACGGTGTGATTTACGGTAAGAACGATCCTCAGTGCTTCGCTCACTCGTCATGATTCACTTCGTGGAGATGCGTAAATTTTTTGCTCCCTGTTTCGGTAACCCAGAACTTGGGCATAATCTATTGAGCAAATGGCAATACTCGACACTTCTCGATGTTACCAGAAACCCAGGTGTTTCAAGAAAATCTGATCTAGCAGCTCTGACAGCCGAATGCTATTCGCGCGTTGTCGGCCAACAGCCCCTCCATCTGTCGTGTGTTCGGCTTGTCCAGGCAGTAACACAGGGTAAATGCCCACGAGCCAACTGCCCAACCAGGTAGATTATTAGGTCACTGTACGTCGAGCCTGTGGGGAACCGTTTGACAAGGTTAGACTAAAATACCGGGCCGTTAAGCTTAACGTCGGGCCGTCGTACACCCGTGTTGTACCTGCGTATGCTAGGCATCGACTTTGTCCAAACCAGTTATAAGCTGCAAAAAAAACGGGCAGGTTTCACGAAAGAGGTTTTTGCAAGAGGTTTCAACCCATTCACCCGAAATTAAACGAGGTCGGCTAATAGTTCTTTGGAACTAAAATTCCTTCAAGCTGGTGTTTTCTAGTATGTAGAAATTAAGTACAGCAGCACGTTCTCACTTAGGCCATAGCCGTTGCGCAAAAGTATGGTACCTTTAGGCTCCTCACTGCCGCATGGGCTTTGTTCGCGGCTCGCAATGTTATTCATGTAAATTGGATTACGGCGAGCCTGAATGTTTCCCGTAATTACATTTCATGCTTTCTCTTCCTGCAGCGACCCTTCCACCTCTCCCCCACCTCCCTCACACTGCGGCGCACGTGGAGAAGATTATTAAAGGCGCGATTATATGCCCGTCATGACGCCCCCGCAGCAGCTCTAATACAGTTTTCCGCTTGCCAGTAGAGGGAGCCAGGACTAAGCTGTGCGAGCGAAACAGAATAAAGCCAAAAGATATGCGGGAAAGCCCTAGAAGTGTGGACTTTTAATGAAGCGCATAACGCTAGACTGGCTCGGAACAGACATCGAAGGCGGCCAGTATTATAGCTCCCCGCGGGCGTTGTGGTTCGACGTATGCCCTGCTTTAGGGTACATTTGGTATGCAGGAAGCCATCGGCGTGTTTACGTGAACAGCTTCCCCGGAAAGCGCAGATGGGCTCTGCATAGTAGGGCAGCGCGCGACGCCAATTTCACGTGACGAAAAGGTCAGTCTTACTCGAGTTGGAATTGGACCGCATACGAAGTCGCGTGGACTTACCTCAGCAGCGTTTAATGATGGCTACCCAGGCGAACGATTTCTAACGGAAGTTCTTCTTGGGCCGGCGTTGTAGTTTGCTTCGTGCCACAAATGTTTCACGTGGCATGGTACGTTTCCTTTTTTTTCGCAGTTGGGCACTGTGCTTTTAGTGGAACCGTATGTTTCTAATTGCTATGGAGCGTGGGTCTCAAGCTGGCATCAGTGAGCATGCCGCAGTCACGAAATTTAGTTTCGTGAGTGCCGGTGGGAGTGGGTAGCAAATGTCGGCTAATGCTGCCATTTCAAAGAAACAAGTCCTTTCCCACATCTTGTAAATATGCCTAGTTATTTCTGAATGAAGTTTGGTGTCAGGATTCGAGAAAAATATCGATACCGATATACAGGATGATTAAAATCTGGACGCCAATTCTGAAGTTAAAGTATTTTTTCTACGGTGAAGCATCGAGGCATGGTGACCGCATTTGGTGCGTGGTTGCCCGTGGACGCATGTTGGCGCCAGAACCCAGAGTATGTGACGCACGGGCACGCCATATTCGCTACATCTTGAGCGCAGTAATGTTTGACAAAAAGAAGAACAAAAAAAACATATATTCACGAATACGGCACGACGCACTGAAACCTTTTCGCTTTCAGGGAAGCCGGGAAAACTCCGGTCAATGCGTCGTCTTCTCATTAGCGACGTGCATCCCCTTTCTCAGAGTCATAAACGCTGCGGGGCCCTGTGCGGCCCCGTGCTCGTCCAGCCCTGTGCGCACTGTAGAATGTTCGATTCACAAGTCGGAGTGGCTTACGACTATTGTGCACCCGACTTAATTACCGGCGCCTGAGTTGGGTGCACTTTTAAAAAATCGCCGGAGGTGGGCGTCACCCCAGCACTCCAGAACGCAGGGGCGAATTTAAATTCACCGATCGATGAGGTGCCTTGAGACGCAATGGAACCATTTTGCGAAGGGGCTGCCCACCGTGCGGTAGCTTTGGTTGGGGCTTATCCAATGTTCTTTTTTTTCTGTTCGTTCCGGTGCCAGTAGAGAAAAAATTGCAAGGACCGCGGGGGGCTTTCGATGGAATTTTGTCGCTTTGTCGCCGTCGAGAACCCTGCCGCAGCAGCAGACAAGAATGCGCCGGCACGATCTCACGATCAAGGATATTCGCTTTGCATCGGTTTGCTTTATTGCGCGGACGATTCTACAATAATCCGAAATTTGACAGCGCAGGAAGCGTCCCACTCTGATTTAGTGCGACCGTTTGGTTTGTTGCAACCTAATGGACAGTGTGCTTTCACTAGAAGCGGGAAAATGGGGTGAACAGTTTCTTGTTGTCGTTCGCAGTCATTCCAAGTGCCGAAATGGGAAGTACAAAATGTTTGCATAACAAAGCACAAAAATGTTACAGGTATATAATATTATTCACCCTTTTTTGGTTGTCTTCAAAGAACGCTGTAAACAATCTCCTTCATCTTTTTGTAGTTAAATTTTAAAGGCTTCAGAGCGTAGTCAACAAACGCCTCCACAACGGAGAATAAAGGCTACGGGTGCCTTAAGTAATACAGCTCTACGCGCATCAGAAACTTGCTCAAAAGATGTTGTTTTCTTGTCAGGGCCTTGTTCGCGCTGCTGAGTGACGCCACTCAGGTTACGTTAAGGCTATTGGCCGTCTTCCTTTGAGTTGCAGCAATAAACGCATCCGATAGCCACTTGAAAGGAAAAAGCAATAAAAATAAGGCCGAAACTGGAAGACGCTACCTGCTTCAACGAGAAAGCACGGGAGTGCCGCTATTGCTGTCGAAAACTACTGCGTTCGCAGTGCTTTCAGGCTATTGTAAATAAGTGAAAGTACTTCAGGGTCTTTTTAAAGAGAGGGGAAACTCGCCTGGCCGCGCCAGCCTGGACCAAGATACCCATGCCGAACCTGGAGACGAGGGTAAGGATAGCCAAAAGCCAAGGAATCGCGGACAGGAGATGCCATTAGCGGAGGTGCTGAGCCATAACAGCAGCCTCTACTCTATAAATAAGTTTTTGCTCTTCTCTCTCTCTCTCTCTCTCTTCTCTCTATCGTCTCTCTCTCTCTCTCTCTTCTCTCGTTGGACTAAGGGTTACCTTAACTTATTATCTTGCACGTATTCACGGATTCATGGTCTCTGGATGCTTAAAGGAAAGAACCTTGTAGGGCCAGTTAGTCGGAATAACAACGAATACAGGGAGGCAGACGGGGAGAGGAAGGGGGTGGGCAGGTTGTTGTACGCTTCGTATCTATGACCAACGTTTACTTTGTTGTCAAATGCGAAAGACAAGCGCGTAGTAGAGAATTCAGCGTACGAGGCTAGATAGTTTCGTAGCCAGCCCACTTCCGCAAAATTCGAGGCAGCCAAAGGGGCCCGCATTTTACAAAATATGTATGTTTGAGCTTGAACCTTTATTATTTTTGCAACAACATGAGACCCTAAAGGTACAGCAGCATAAAATAATGTTGAAACATGCAATCCACACGCTTATTCTATCATTTACTTCGTGCTTTAGGTTGGGCTGACAGCCTTGGAAGTCGAGCGTATGCTCTTGTCTCCACCCCACAACAGTGGGTGCAGAAAACCTTGCCAACGTGACAAGCCAAGGGCGCTGATTCCACTTGAAATGGCGTCCAGAAACTTCTCCTCAGACGAGTAAAGGTCTTCATGAAGTGCGGAATTCACTTCGCTGCAAAGAAATCGACCGAGACATCAGCCGGACATGGTAAAAGAAGAAAAAATGGGGCCTAAAACATGCACACGTTTGAAAATTCTCTGAAAGCTGCACACACACAAGTAAATTTATTGTGAATCACACCTGATCCGCCTCTCATTCAGCGCTGCGCACTGAATGAGAGCGGGCGCATGCTCACGCACTCGCTTGCCAACATGGCTAAAGAAACCGATGGCTACAGCGGAAGATAACACGGCTTCAAGGAACGCTTCGCCGAAGGATGGGTGTGGCTCTTGCGCGCTCGCTTTACGCCAAGCAGCGATTCTTGCAGTGTTTGAGTTGCGAACGACGCTTTCACTGCAAATGCATAAATTTTCGCCCGGAAGATTATCATTTCTTCATGGAGTCCGGCCAAGCACGTACAAGTGTTCATCGTGCGCAAGGCGTTCGTCCGTATCGTCTTCAGCGGACAAAGGGACCGCATTTGATTCATCGGAAGTGCCACCCAACCAGCAACTCGGTTGAAATTGGAAAGCTAAGTACCCTCGACCACATCAGTAAGCTCTCGAACCGTCCTAAACAGGCTGGATTTGTTGGAAACCGAAGTTGGAATGCTTGAAAGCTGAAAACAGCCACCTGGGCTCAGAGCTGCTGCAACTTCGCGGTAACTTTCCACCTTTGCCTCCACCGGCTTCACGCCCCGTATCGAAAATATTTGCGGCTGGTAGGGTGACTGCATCGTGCCCACACCCCTCCAACGCAGACAGCGCTGGTGCGTCGAATCGAATAAGCCAACATAACGTCAACAAGCACCATCAGGAACTATCATCAAAGAACGCCAGCGTCGATAGTGACCGCCCGGATGTCGTTGTCGACGGTGCTAACGGTTGTGCAAGCAGTAACATTGCCAGTGGTTTGGTGGTGGCACTTCGCCGACGGGCATTACGGAAGACGGTTTCAACGTGGTGAAGTACCGACGTCGAGCAACGGCGTCATCTGGAACTTCCAAGTTGTCCAAGGTAAAGGCTGTACCACGAAAACCCATTTTCAAAGCTCTCTTTGTCTCTAGGCTTGATCCCAGAACGTCGATTGAAGATGTTAAAGACTTGTTAAAACCTGTCCTAGGTGACAAAACAGTCCAGTACGTGAAGCTGCGTACGAAGTATGACTCTTACGCCTCGTTTCACCTTTCTGGTGATGACGAGGCATTGCCGCTATGAACTCCCCGATGTTTGGCCCGAGGGATCAATATTCCACCAATTCTTCGGGTAAACTTGATGAGTCCCGTGTTGCAGAAGCCCAAAATGCCAGTCATGGACTCTAGACCAGCAATATCGGTCTATTATCAAAATGTCAGAGGCCTAAGTACTAAGGCCAGTGAATGTTTTGCCAATGTTGTAGCTTCCTGCTTTGACATAATTTGCCTAACGGAGACATGGCTATGCAAGACCTATCCGACTCCCTATATTTTACAGATCGCTATACTGTGTTCCGTCGTGATCGTAACTACGAAGCTACAAGACAGATGTTCGGAGGAGGTGTCCTTATAGCCGTCTCAGGCGCGGTAAAGGCTACACGTAGGCATGATCTTGAAACCTATGATGAGTGTGTTTGGGTCGAGATCCAGGCTAACCGGTGCAGTTACCTCATAGGTAACTATTATTTCCCCCCCCAAATTCCACAGCTCATCTTTGATTACACATTTTAGCACACTATCTGATAAAGTTGACTTCAGTAAACATCATGTGCAACTCAATGGTGATTTCAACCTTCCCAAGGTTTACTGGTTGCTTGGTACTACAGATGACTGTGATTGTGTGACGGCCAGCAAGGCCTCTTGGTTCTTGACTTTTATCAATTTTAGTGGCTTGATTCAATACAATAATTTAAAAAATGTGGCTGGTAACACCCTTGACATTATGCTATCAAATTTTTGTATCGGCAGTTTGGAAGCTGTAACGGAATCTCTTGTCAACATTGATTCCTTCCACCCGCCTTTCGTGGTCACCTTTAACGCAACTTTTTATCAACGTGTACTAACCTCCAAGCTTGTCTATTGTTACACAAAAGGCAATTATTTTAATCTCTACAAACACGTTGAGTCGTACACTTGGTCTGAAGTTTATGCTACAAGCGATGCAGACAAAGCAGCGACCGAACTCTCCACGCTTATTAAGGAGGCAATTGATCAGCACATCCCGAAAAGGCAATTTATTTCCGGCCATTTTCCCACATGGTTTTCTAAAGAATTAAAAACAGCATTGCGCAAGAAGGAAATGTTTCACCGTCGTTTCAAGAAAACTGGGTTGACTGTTTGGTACGCAAAGTTCAGGGCGTTTCGTTCTCTGGTAAAAAAATTGGCCGCGTATCTGCTCCTTTCGTTGCAAATGTCGTCAAAAGACGATAGTCTTTATCGGCTTTTGCGAAGTAAATGCCTGCCTTCACTCTCCAGCTCACCTCTCATGTTGTTCCTCTTGCGTCGCGCTCCTCCCAAGGTAAAGACGCCAAAGGTTTGCTTAAATCATTTTAAATTTCCCGCGTTCCACGGCTCCAAACCGGGTGTCTCGATGCGAACGCTGCCGTACGGCGAAGACGCGCGTTAATCGAGGCGCCCTACTTCAACGTTTATAGAACCACGTTTCCCTACTCCATGTGCGTTGCAAGCAGAACGTGGAACCTGTCTAGTGGAACCTTGCGTAACTGTTGCCGGTTGATTTCTTAAAATGGCGCCTAAGCTATAGTGGCGCGGGTGACGGCAGACGACGGCGGAGTGAATTCTTTTTCTGCAGTTGATGAAGTATTTAATTTCGCAAAAGTCAAGCATGTTTGATTTTTTTATAAAGGAACACTGCAAATATCACTTCTGTATTGATTTGTTGTCTCATATTTGCGTAAGGTCTTGTTCTTCTTCAACAATGTTGACAAGTATGAACCTTACACCGGACATAGACGGGTAGATTTAGCTGTGACTATATAAGACTATTGCGCAGGCATTGTTTTGCTTTGGCCGGGTGGCTGAATCGAGTCACAGAGAGACAGGCGGACAGACAGACAGACATACAGACAGACCAAAATTTCTGGGTTTAAGTAGCCCAAGAAAGACTATCGTCTTTAAAAGCTTACGCAACGTGATAAAGCTATGAACGAAAGACGAGCGGAACATCATTTGCGCTCCGATCAAAGTCTTTTTGGAATATGTGCACGACCACACGCGCCAGTCTTCGCACGACATCTCTTTGCGCGTGCGCACTGATTCTGGAACCCGCCATCTGTCCTCACCGGAAGGAGTCGCGGACACATTTTCGTCCTTTTGAGCGAATGTTATTTGCCACTTAGCGCACGAGGTTGCCCTGATTTGCGTGCAGGAGATGCAGATCAAAACGCCAGTACTGATACCTGCTCTCTTTTCACTATCACCGTCTCTGACGTCATAGCGGCGATAACAAGCTCAGACCTAAACGGTCTGCGGGAGCTGATGAAATCCCGCTGTTCATCATCAAAGGATGTTGCTCGCTTATCGCCCCTGCATTGCCCTATGTTTTATCTTTCGCCTCAACACTGGTGTCTTTCCAGAACTTTGGAAAAAGGCATTGTCGCCCCATTTTTTAAAACAGGTGATGCTTGTACCCGTCCAACTACCGCCCGATTTCTTTGCTTTGTGGCTTTTCGAAGGTTTTTGAAAGAATTGTGTACAGGCGCTTCTCTGCTCATCTGTTCAAAGCTGTTAACAACTCAACAGCACGGGCTTGTGAGAGGGCGATCTGTTGAAACTAAACCTCTGTTCCTTCCTGACCCACGTGTCCCCTGTGGTCTCAAACATGGTCAGGTGGACTGCATTTACTTTTATCTATCAAAGGCATTCGACAGAGTCCATCATGAATTACTCATACGAAAGCTAAAAGGCTATGGCTTCTGTCCCATGCTCTGTAAATGGATGCTCAGTTATTTATCAAGGCGCCAAAATTATGCCCGTGTTCATGATATTTTGTCCATACCCTTTGTTCCAACCTCCGGAGTGCACAAGGGTCGGTATTGGGCCCACTGTTGTTTCTTGTTTTTATAAATGATGTTGTCAATGGTGTAAATTATGGAAAAGTACTTCTGTTCGCGGATGATATGAAGCGGTTTTCAAAAATTCAGTCAACAGAGGACTGTGTAAACCTGCAGAAGGATATTTGTGCCATTCGCAGTGGTGTATGAAAATTGTTATCTCTAAACACGTCCTAAAACCAAAATCATTACTCTATCTAGGCAGAAGGCGCAAGTGTTGTTTCTTACAAGGTGGGCAATGAAGCTATTTTTCGCGTAAACGTTATCAAAGATTTAGGAATACTTATTGATAGTCATATTAATTTCAAACCCGCATGTTGCGTCCCTTCGTAACACCGGTTTTAAACTACTGGGTGTAATTTCGCGCCTCACACGCAATTTCAAATGCCCGGATAGCATCATCCACTTGTTTTGTTCTTTGGTGAGATCGAGTTTGGAATTTGGTTCCGTTGTTTGAAACCAGCTCCCCAAAACGTATTCCCACCTAATAGAATCAGTCCAGAAGCGCCTGGTTAGGAGTTATCTACGACAGATATTTCGAACGTAAGGTTTATTATGAATACCATTCTCTTTTAAATGTAATAGGCATCACCAACCTAGAAAGTCGCCGATGTTATCGTGACGCCATGTTTTTCTATAAGATACTAAATGGTCATTTTGACAATCCCGATTTACTGCACAGCGTCAATCTACATGTCCCTCAGTGATTCACGCGCCATTGTACATTATTTGCCCCCAGTATGCCACATAGCAAATCACCTGCTGAACGGCTGCAAATTCTGTGCAATCGTATGTCAACAGATATTGATTTCTTCATGCCTGAAAGTGTCTTTACTCGTACCTTAACAAATCTGTTTCTAATGCCATGACTTGCGGTTCTGCCTTCAATGCACGGTTATTCCACTGATAAATCTGTGCTGGCGAAATCGGCATTTGCTTGTAGCTATATTGAATTGGTGATGTTTTTAATTTTCACTTTATCACATTTTACTAACTGACTTGTGCACCGATGTAAGAGCCTCTATGGTGTATTGGACACGCAATAAAACATGAATGAATGAAGTGATTGATTCCCCGTGTGTTATTCTTTTTACAAAAAGAACATTGTTAACCATGTCGACGCAAATTAAAATATTCATGCTAAATTCAAAATTTGGTTTAAGGTCCATCAACAGAGTTACATGGGGTAACTATGTATATGCAACATTATTCAGTCAGCAATAAAACCGGCATAATGATGCCACCACCACGCATAACAATAGAGCAACGCGAAATATGCACGCTGGACGACGTCTATTGGTTTTCACTAAATGCTAGTTGTAACTTCCCCCATTGCAAGCCACGCGCACGAAGAGGTCAAAGTTCAGGCTGTGTATGACAGTTACACAGCCATTACGCCGGGCGTCATCGATCCGCTGCTAGCGATCTCTTCTGCCACGGCAGTCAAAGCCCGAAGGCTTTCACGGTGCTTACGATGCAAGCGTGGAGTGCGCCGTCTTGAGCTCTTCCAGCGGAGTCTTACAATGGGATTCATGGGAATGAAATAGGGGAGAGACACAACGGGCACCTCGGAGGACTATTTACTGCGTTTTATCTAACACTTGACGAGCTAATGTCGCGTGACTTAGGCCTACCCCCCGAAGGCGGACAAGCGAGCGTCATTTACTGCGACGTTTCTTTCCGCTGCGTCTCCTCAATGAGCGGACCTACCCGTGCAGGCTACTCTGCGAAGCGGGATGCATGCAGTATAAAACTACAGCCGGAGGCATGACACCAAAAAAAAAAGTTACATAAACCAATCAGAGCGTGTCAAGCTTAATCTTTTCGTCTGTCCCCTTTGTACCCGCTGTCTGTCGCAAACACAGGCAGAACTCGTTTAAAAAGCGGCGTCAGCAACACAGCGCCGAGAAAGGTCTTTACAGAGAAGAATGTTGGACAAAAGCCAGCCACGTCCCTTGGAATTTCTCTCTCCGTCTGCATACAACACTGCTTGGCCGATGCGTTTTTTTTTTTTTTTTTTGGAAAGCGAGGCACACTCGCCAGAAGGGGAACAATGGTAGTGCCGAGCCCGGACGGAAGATGAAAATGAACACGAGGAGGTTCAGAAGGCGAGCGCTGTGCGGAAACAAGGGTGTTTTCTTCTTCGCTATTCTGCCGGTTTGCTTGGCGTGAACTCGTCACCAGTGCGCTGTCCTTTTCTCCACAGGATATGCGTGGCTAGTGGAAACAAAGGAATACCTCGCCAACTGGGCTTTTTGCGCTGTGCATTAAATGACGTTGTACTTGAGCTCGCATGCAGTGAAAGTTCTGAGGGACTGAATTCTGAGGAAGGGGTAAGCACCGAAGGGGAAGCTTACAAATTCGTGTGCACACGTACGTGCACGTGGAGGAGCTACGCTCTTCTGGGGCTTAGTAAACCCCCTCCAATCCGCTTCCATTGTGTGAATTGGACAGAACAAGGAATTTGCACACTCGACACTTCCCGACATACGCTTTCAAAAGGAAAAAATATGTTCTAAATGTGCTGTTTAACTTTTCCACTGTGTCATTTACGTAAAGAAATGGTGCTAGGAATGTGAATTATGTAGTTTTTGTCTTGACTGTGCGCCCTGGAAAAAAAATGGCTATGTATCTGCTCCTTTCTTTGCAAATGTCGACGAAACACGATAGTTCTTGGGCGCCCCTGCCAAGTAATTGCCTCTTTTCTCTTTCCTGCTCACCTCGTAAGCTGTTCCTCTCCGGTCTCGCTCCTCCGATATAAACACGCTAGAGGTTTGCTCAAGTCAATTTAAATTTACCGCGTTCCACTGCTCAAGGCCAGGTGCCTCGATAACAGCGCTGCCGTACGGTGGAGACGCGCGTGAATCGAGGCTTCCTACTGCAACGTTTATAGAACCACGTTGCCCTGATCCACGTGCGTTCCAAGCGGAACGTGGAACATATCAGTGGAACGTTTCGTTACTGTTGCCGTTTGATTTCTTAAAATGCTGTCAGAAGCTATAAAGGCGAAGGAAACAGCAGGCGACGTTGTGTGTTTTGTTCTACAGTAGATTTAGTATTGCATTTCTATGTCCAAAATTAGGCATCCATGAATTTTTAAATAAAGGAACCTGCAAATATTACTGATGTATTTATTTTCTACCGCATATTTCTGTAATGTTCTGTTCTTGTTCAACGATGTTGACAAGTATGAACCTTGCCACCGGACTTTGACGTTTAGAGTTGGCGGTGGGTATATAAACATATTCTGAAGATTCTGTTTTATTTTGCCCGGGCGGCTGAATCGAGTTACAGACAGACAGACAGACACACACATACCCACAGACCAAAATTTTCGCGTTCGAGTAGCCCGAGAAACACTATCGTCTTTAATAAATTGTGCAATCTGATGCTCTAAAAAAGCTGTTTGAACAAATCGTTAGTGTACGGGGTCCACAGTTAAAAATACCAAGAAATGCCAAGTGCACGTGAGCGCATTCCTCGGGCGACCGCCCAGCGCTGTTGTGTGCGTGGCTCGCGGTGACCACCAAGCGTCCCCGGCGCACGTTGGCCAAGCCAAGCATACCCAACAAGAAATATTGGCCAAGACTGGCCAGAAAGAAAGAACTCCAGCGTTCGCCGTTCGATCGGGGCAACACTTTCCCGGAACAAGAAACACACGTCATAGCTACGCCCCTCCAAGGTGATGTTTAATCATATCACTAAAAAAAAATGAAGGAAGCTCACACTTATAGCAACAATGATGGTGTAAACGTCGTCCAGGCAGCTAAGGCGTTGCGCTGCTGAGCCAACAGGTCGCGGTTCGATTCCCGGCCGCGGCGGCCGCTTTTCTGATGGAGGCGAAAAGCAAAAACGCCCGTGTTTTACGAGATTTCGGCGCACGTTAAAGATCCCAGGTGGTCAAAATTAATCCGGAGCCCTCCACAACGGCAGCGCCTCATCGCCTGCATTGCGTCGGCGCGTTAAACCCCCACAATCAATCAATCAAGGTCGTCCAGGCAGCGAAGAATAAGTAAAATCGGCTGAAATTGTAGACTTAAGCCGTAGTGGCATTTTGGAATTTGCGTACAGCTTCGCAACCTTCAAGTCTTAAGGGTTAGTGGGAGTTTCCCTCATTTTTTTGTTTCTTGTCCCTCTGTGTGTGATACCGTTGCCTGTTTTTTTTTTTTTTTTTTGCTGCGGCAGCGTGAATGTTCTGCACCCGCTATATTGTTCAATATTTCGTTTTTGATGAAAGCGCTTCCTTTCAATAACGTGGTTCACCTTTGAGCCTTTACTGAGAAGCCAGACGTCTTTTTCCTTGTTACTTCAATGACGAGTATAAACTACGGGCGTGGCTACAATTTATGTCTATTAAAAGGGGGCTCTGAGTTTCTGCTTTCCTTTCTAAAGATGCGAGTCGTTGACAAGAAAGACTGTGCCAATCGCGTAATGACCGTACACGGAGTGACAAGTGAGTAATTGTTTTCTGTCAATATTGAAGTTTTGCGCCCACTTTTTGTATTCTGAAGTGTGTCGAGTCAGCAGTTAGGAAAATATTATTTCGGCCATTTTACCTCACACGTCACTGGCTGGGGGTAAACATCAACTTTGTTGTTCGCTATATTCGACATATCGGCAAAGTGGTAAATTCTGGTGCAAGTAATTGCCCGGCACGAAACAGAGGTTTCTAGAACATCAAAATGATAACTCATTCAAGTTTTGTGGCGACAGCCTTGTCGAATATCCCTTGTCTTCAGCCCTGCGCCAAATTTTCGTCTTGATGTGGGTGTTCGTTACTCTGTCCGTTGACGCAGAACAAATACGTGTGAAGGGGATGCAACAGATGGGCTAATAGTGCGCAGTACATGACGCGAGTTGGCATGTAAGGGCAGGTTCACAGAACAAAGTGAAATTGATTATTCCAGTTCAAATCGAATAAATTGAAAAATGTAAAAATTTTATTAACTAAACCACATGCCACGTGTCATCGCTACACTGTAACTCGCGTGCTTGAAGACTTATTTCAGCAATGAATGTCCGCAAAACAGCAGTAGCTTTAGTTAAAGAAACGAATAAAAGCTCGCACTCTTTATCCCTCGCGTGGCGTAGGATGCTTTTGCAGCGTGGAACTGTAGTCATTGTTACGACCACCTGAACAGTAGGAACATTCCTTTAATCTGTCTGGGAATAAGAAACGATTGCCTCTGTGTTCTCTCTCCGGGCGCCATCGAGCAGTGATCAGAGAGAGGCGGGCGGCAGAGGTCCTCGGGAGACCGCACAATCATCAACCGCGGAGCAATCATGGCTCGGCGGTGTCGTGTCTTGGGATAGAGGCAAGGTGGAACGGATGAGGCCGCATCTCCCTTAGCGACTGTCAAGGGGGAGGCCACCGCCAACAGACGGACCGCTATCAAAGCAGTTGCTCCGTGTCTCACGCAAAGGCGCTCTCCATTGTCTTGCTGTCGTGCAGACATTGAGGAGGATAAATATCTCCCTGCGATCGACGGTCTGCACCACGGAAAAAAGTGCTTTTACTCGGCGCGCGTGCTTCCTCCGTTCGAGTGAATCAGAGCTGTGATGTTGCTATACTTTCTCACTCAGTGCGCTGGTTTTCAGAAAACACCTGATAACATACGGATCTCTCCTGCCTGTTTTTTTTTTTTTTTAATTCTAACAATGTGAATACAGAAGATGGCGAAGAGAGCGCGCAGTGCTCCTTGGAAAAAATCAGTGAAATATCTTTCCGTCGTAATCACAACGCCGGAAATTTTTGCACCATTAGTCAGAATTAAGCAGCGAAAAAGTAACGATAGAGCTAATATTTCTGCTGCTTCTGGCACGAGTAACCCAATATGGCCGGCGGTGTTTTCCTGGCGCGAACACTTTGCGAGTCACATAAAACCATGTCACTTTATTTCCTAAGGCTAAACCAGATAATGCGGTGCTTACATTAGTTTAGAGATATTGACGCCCTACTAGAGATCTTTGAAGCAAAACTTTAGCTCGCCCATATAAAGGGTGTCCCAGCTATCATGCACCAAGATTTAAAAAAAAAGAGCAATCATAAAAAAACTAGAGGAAATCATAAGTTTGATAAAATTGATCTGCTTTCTGACATATCGTTCGGAGTCAGCATTCAATTAACGCCTTTCTTTATTTTCTCATATGAGACCTTTTTTTTTTGTTAAGGATAGAGTTGTAGGGGGCGCGGGTTTTAAATGGTGGGGTACTTTAAAGGCCAATGTCCGCTATCTCAAACTGTAACGCTATCTTGAAACCTTAAAGTAGGGATGACAAAAGTGACAAAACGGAGTGTTTTATCAGATATTTCATTCCACATTACTTTTCTGAGGGTTTATTATATTTTGCATGTGCAAGACCTTTTCATCGTATAAGTGTGTTATACTGTGATCAAGTCATCGTTTTGAAGAGCTTTCGGGTGATCGCATTATACCGTGTGTTTTCAAACTGGCGGATTACTCTCCTTTTCAGTGTAAGCAGTGATTCGTTTTGGGAAATTGTTGTCATTCCCCAGGCAAGTGGTGCAAGAGCAAGGTAGACATTGCTAAACCTCGACCGCACAAAACCATATTTCATGGACTTCTTGTAGCAACGAACAATATTGGATTACCCCTCCCTCCCCCAACTGCACTAATGCTTTCGTGTTTTTAACGAATATCTCAACGAGTAATTTCTGAGTTGAAGTGGCTTCGTTAAATCACGTTTTAACTGGAATTCAGTATCCTTGTAGCGACGGCTTCTATGCAAGCCTCGTTGCAGTCAATCCTTCAAATAATCGCTACGAACGTACGGTGCTAGTCGTGTTTTGGTAGATGTCATAAGTGTGGTTTCGCTTTCACTAGTAAGCCTCGACACAAAGGGTTGCCTCCTTTATGAATACAGACTTGTTTAACTGCATTCGGTGTAAACGAGAACCATGTGCGCCAGTATACATACATTTTTTTATCAAAACGCACCTGGGCCGGCTCTTTCTGCGCGCGCGGGGCGTATTCGCGTGGATGTTGGCTGCTTAAGCGCGTTCGACCTACTTGCCAGTTCCTGCGCCTGCTGTAAGTAAAATAATGAGGCGTGCAATGTGGCTTCGAGCGAAGCGCTACAGTGAAGAAATCATCAGCAATTATGAAGAAACGACTCTAAAGCAAAAGGTAAATATCTGAATTAGTGCGTCGATGTGAAGTAAAGTTGGTACTTCATCGTGGGAACAGATTGAGCGCCAGGCACAACTGGAAGAAGGAAAACAGACAGGAAATATGCGCCCCTTTTCTGTTTGTTTCCTTCCCCCAGTTGTGCCTGGCGCTTAATCTGTTGCCATGGTAAATATCTGACGAGAAAAATATTATGAGACTACGCTGAGATTAACATTACTCATTTGCGGAAATTTTCCCGGTAAATAGGTTCTTAAGTTGATACTCAACTTTAAGATTTAGAAAGCTCTAATGCTGAATGTATTTTATTTTATTTTATCAGATTTAATTAGAGCTCCGATCTCAAATCACGGAAAGCAATCGGAAACGAATGCAGCATGCTACGATGCGGCGCACTGGCTTTGCTCTCTTTTACCATTTTTCTACATTTCTTTCTCTGTTGACCGTCGTTCTCATTATTTCTGCGCTTCCGTGAAAGCGGCAGTGAAAGCCTTGTTTCGCGCTTGATTGGCGGTGGCCAGACAGGCAGCCATGAACGGTATAATATTCCTGGTTCAGTGCAAGCAGGCGGTCGTCCAGCACACTTTATCGAAAGATAAGAGCAAGCTTCCGTTGTCGAGGACGATTTTGAGCGCAAAGCGTCGGCACCGGGATCGCAAAAACTGCTAGGGAATGGATTCACGGCCCAGAAAAGGTCGTTAAGTAACATTTGTTACGCTTTGTTTCGAAGCATTTTACAGCCCCCGAAAGGCATTCCGGCAGGGGACACCGAAACAGAAAGCAGCATCGTTGAATTTCCCCCTGGGGTACCGCGTTTGGGGTACGCGTAAAGCATTTAGATAAAAATACAACTTATAAAAATGTACAGGTACGCCAGTATAAACGATCTCCGAAAGCTCGTTCATTTTTATTGCTAGCAAACGTTGTCGCGAAGCACAGCACAAATTCGAATTTGGCGTCGATAGCCTCTCAGGGTCAGTTGTGTGGTGTGCACTCACTTTATTTCGAAACAAATGACTTTAGAAGCAGAAAAATAAATTAGATTCCACTCTCGTGGAACATTTCGGAACAGCAACTGAGCATCTCGGGCGAATCGATTCGGGAGTGGTGCGCGCTGCGGCCAGCAAGAACGTAACTCGCGTTTTGTCTGCGTCGGCTCGGTTTTCCCAGCACCGTGAGCGCAAAATGGTAGTATCGGCCACTGCAATACAGGCACTTTCTCACGTTCTTCAAGTTTACTATCAAGATAGTAAGCATTGTTCGATAATGTCTTGACGCAAAGATGCAGTTCATACGGGAAATAGTGAATAGGAGTAGATAGGCAAACTGGAAGCAGTTTGGCAACTGTGTTACTAAATTAAGCAAATGAATATTGAACATAAGTATTAAAATAGATTAGGCTCGTCGTTGTTAAAGCACGCATTCTACATTAATTGCACCTTTCAAAGCCCGTGCTTCTGATGAGTGCTTCTCCACAATGCGGCTTTACGTTGTATCCCCTACTTTGGCGCTTGGGTTATATAGTGTTTCAGTTTGAGAGTCCTTTAGTTTATAACCACCGAATTTCCACCTCGCTGGTACAAATTAACAATGAAATTATTAGAGTATGCTGATAATCTGTCCTTGATATGTTGAAGGAAGCATGGTGTTGAAAACGTTATCTCATGGAGACGCCAAAATTTGCGCTTTTTTGCGAGGGCTGCCTTCCAAGAAAAGCTGCCCTCGAAAGTTTTTTCGAGGAAAGCTTTTCAAAGAAAAGAGCCCTTATTGGACTGTCGGCACTGACACTTAGACCTTATTCTGGCGTAGAATACTAAAGAACCCCACGTTCATCTTCTTTATTCAGCGGAGACGCAACTAATATTACTTGCGGCACCACAATAATGTCCTTCATCGTTATGTTCTGCATTTACTTGTTATAATAACCTGGAAAAACGAATACATACTTCTACAAACGAAAAGCAGAGAACCGTAGTAACAAAACTCAGGGAAGCTTGCACTCACGCGCAAGACGTTAATGGCGAATCTGTTGTAGGGGATCATTGCCGTACACATAGTTAATTTTCAGTATCATTATTTATTTGAAAAGTTGTGGTGCTAGTAATCGGTCATCATATGCAAGAATATCCCTTTCAAGTAATACAGGGTGTGGTTAGGTCGCATTTCACTTGTCTGTCGTTTCTCGCTTTGTGTAGCCAGCTGTGTGAATTCAAGTGATGTCTTATGGCTAATCGTTGTGGGTGTCTTTTACGGCTGCGCTTTCCAACTAACCTTCGCCGAGTGTATTGGTCGCGCTATTTTTTATTTTTTCGCTAAAGCCAATGCGTGAGTCGAGGCTCGGCGGTCACCACGAGGCATGCGCTCACGAGCGGTCCGCATTTTCTTTGTAGATTTTTCTGGGACGGAGGACTCAAGGCCAGTAACAACAGATCTGCTGTTAAAAAAATGGCGCTCCCCAAAACTATTTTGAAACATTAAACTGAAAACGAAACGAAACGAAACGAAACGAAAAATTGAACTTAACAATGGTGGAAGCTTCCGTACTGTACATGAACGACAATCTTACTCTAAGGAATCGAAATTGCAATATCTAGGCTTTTATTATTCGCCATTTTTTTTCAGTCCACAGACAGTTCAATAGCCATAAAAATAGCATTGTTGCAAACAGTTTATTGAGCCGCTACAAGTGGCGCAGGATGCACCTTCTATAGAGATGTGGTTTTCCCAAATTTTTTATTTCTCAATGGTCCTCAGAATCTGAACAAGAATTAAGAAAATTAAAAATTTGGTATCAAATCGTAGATTTTATGGAAGATGCAGTACGCCTGCGTGTTCCAATCCAGCCGTGCTAGGGTGCAGCGACTCCACTCGCCTAAGACTCAAACCAATTTTAGTCACGTATGTTGAACGCTGAGAACTTCGTCTTTTCCTCCTCCGAGATATCTGTTGTTTTCCGTGAAATCCGCTCAAAGTAGAAATAAAACTTCGACGCTAAATCACTTTTCTTTCTCGCGTAATTCCATCACGCACCTGACACATGTGCGAGCCTGGCTTGCGGAAACAATTGGTTGAAAAACGCACACCCACTAGGCAAACAGAGCGTTTGAGAAACAGGCACGGAGCCGCCGAGTCTCCCATATTCGATTTAGATTTCGAGAGCAGTTGTTGCGTAAAGGAAATCGGCGGCGTCGAGTGCCGGCGTCTGTTGCTCCTTTTCTTCTTTCGCTCTCCGTAAATCCAGACGACTTCATCCGGCGACCCTGCTTCCGGGGCATGAATCAATTTATTCCGCAGTACGTGTAGGGACTGCGTAATGATACATATCGTGCGCAGGATCAAGCGAGATGCCCTGGTTTGCACCTGGCGCTAAAGAGAGAGAAGGGCTGCTCGCGTGACGCCTGTAGCGCTTTCAGGAACGATCCACTGCAAACTCCGGCAAGATGGTAAACGTGAGGTGGTGTAGAAGCAGGTTTATTGCCAGACAAAGAAAGAATACAGACGTGCGTCTCGAGGCCGGTTTCCTCGGGATAGAAAGCAGAATTGCCTCAAAGAGCCGCCCTTTATTCTGACGAGCTGAATGAAAGGGCGAACGATTCATCAACATCTTACGGTAGGTTGGTTCGTTGTGAGGCGAAGTTCTGAGCTGCCGCCGAACGATTGCGGGGAGGCTGGGCTGATGCGGATTTGCTGCCACCATCCTTCGCTCACATACAACGATTTTCTGGGGGGCTTCCAAACTGTCCTTTTTGTTTCCATGTAACGTTTTGGACAATATAGTGACGCCACGGCGTTCTCAGTAACGAAAGTTTTTTTTTTTTGTTGTTGTTGGCATGGCGCAGTGGGGTATCACCACGCTTCACATGCTTGTGGGGAGAAGGACCAAGGTCGGAGGGTTGTGGCCCCCATGATGGATGGGCGGATACGCGTATGTCCGTCACAAATCGACCCCTATTGTTTCATGCAATGAATGCAGCTCGGTGTGTAGCCTGTAGTTTATTTAATACAGTAAATCGGTAATAAAGTGCCCGAAAACAGATTTATCTGAAACCTAGTCGCGTCGACAGCAACCTCGCAAACCATCAGTGAAGAGCAAATGCGCTTCGTTCTGGAAACCATGATGCGGATGTGCAATACACTTAGGGCCTTTCGTTTTCAAATAAAAATGACCGCATCTCAACTCCGTGGGTGATGGCGAGGGTGCGGAGTACGGGGACTCAAAATGACGTCCAAGTTGCGCCCCGAGTGACATCCGATTTGCGCGCCGACCGTCATTCGATTTGAGCCGTTAGTTCCACCTTGATTTTTCCCTAAATAAATCTGCAACTCACGGCTCAAATCGAATTTCGCTTGATGGTGGTGTGCGCACGGATGAACGCGGACGGACATTGGGAGGTCCTAAGGTACTCCGCACCGTTAAAGGCGAGGGAGTAAGCCGTTTCACTCTCGGGTACTAACGCACGATCGTAGCCCATGGGTAAGACGACTGACACTAACTCTGTCTGGTCTACCAGACACAGACTCGAACCCTGCCGCTGCCTGTGTGATTTTTTTGCGGTTATAAATGCTATGCGCACGGACGCGGACGGACAATGTGCTGTCCTAAGGTACTAAGAAACCTAAAAATCACAGACTCTTCCTTCTAACGACGATGATGGTTGAACGCAAAGCTTTCTCGTGAGGGATGTCTTGGTTGTCAGAGCTTGGTCTTTGACTTGTGCTTTGACTTTGACTCACACGCAATTTGGAATTTTGATGGTAGCAGATTTGACTTTCAACCTTCGCCATTTGATTGTGCACGAAGAAATACTTTAGTTTTACCATCGTCGTCGTTAGACAGAGGTTGCATGATTTTTTCGCTCAATTTTGCATGTCCATGCAAAAGTGGGCATGGTATCCAAATCCAAACTGCTTGGACAGTCTCGGAACGGCGCAATCGGATAGGCGTCAGCTTCACAACGCGGGTGACCCTGGTTTGATTCCGACCAGGGGAAACGCTTTTTTCTTGGAGCGCTTAAACGATCGTCATCATCGTCTCAGAAAGTTTGCTTTCCTGCAAGTGCGTTTTCACCATGTAGGGCCGAATCAGTCATAAGACAAGAACATCTTCGCTTTAATAAAATCAGCGAATGCCCAACTACCCACCCTGTACTGCAGCTTTCGAGGTCGTACGAACATACATATATACATGCATGAATACATACATACATACAAACGTACATACATACATACATACATACATACATACATACATACATACATACATACATACATACATACATACATACATACATACATACATACATACATACATACATACATACATACATACATACATACATACATACATACATACATACATACATACATACATACATACATACATACATACATACATACAAATAATTTCACCTTGGATGCTCACATGTATTGCCTGACTAATCGTTATGTGTTCTCACGGATTCCTTCGAAGGGAGGAAAGTTTAACCCCCAAATGTATTTCCCGCATGCCAACCTCCATTTAGCAGCCAATGAGACGCTCAGGGTTTAAGGAACGCAAAAGGTTCAGGGGTCGGAAGCAAGGACAAGAAATCATTTCGTTGCGGACGGAGAGTGAGCGCGCCAAGTTCAAACCGCTTCTCGAACTACGGGCTGGTTAAGTGCGCTGAGCTGCTGGATGCACATTGCTCGAGTACTTTCGCAGCGATGTTTTTAATGATCGTTTAAAGCGGCCGGCTGAACTGCTAAGCACCCTGGGTTGGCCTAACTGTCTCAATGACTTTCAAGAAACCATCAAACCTTGCACGAGTTTTTTTTTCTTTCTTTTTTCATTTAATGAAAAACTTTATTCGCTGGGTTTCAGCTTCATATATTTCATTTATACTCTGACTTCTGGAAAATAAAAAGGGGCCAGTGAAGACGACTTTTCCCGCAGAGGTTTAGCCAGGGAACGGTAGGTTAAAATGCCAAAAATAAATGTAAAAAAACAACAATAAGTTGCGTTGGAAAAGTGCCAGCCTGAGATAACTGCTATGTTTATAGACGGGAATAAATTTTAAAGACAATACTTTTTCTTGGGGTACTTCAACGCAGAAATTTTGGTCTGCCTGTCTGTCTGTCTATCTGTGACTCGATTCAGCCACCCGGCCAAAGGGAAAAGAAAGCTGCGCAATATTCCTATATACTCACAGCCAAATCGAAACGTCTAAGTCCGGTGTCACTGTTCATACTTGTTAACACAGTTGAACAAGAGCAAGACATTACGGAAATATAAATCAGTAAATCATATATAAGTATATTTGCAGTTTTTCTTTGTTTAAAAAATTCTTGAATGCTTGGTTTTTGCGATAGCAAAGGAAATACTACATCAACTGCAGAAAACCGTCGCCTCGCAACTGCAGAAAATCGTCGCCTGCTCTTAGGTGCTGCCTGCATTTAAGAAATCAAGCGGCAAATGCAACGAAAGGTTCCACTAATAGGTTCCACGTTCCGCTTGCAACGCTCTTGGAGTAGGGTAACATGGTTCTATAAACGTTGTAACATGGTGCCTCGATTCGCGCGCGTCTCCTCCGTACGGTAGCGCTGTCATCGAGACACCCGACTTGGAGCAGTGGAACGCGGTAAATTTAAATTGACTTGAGCAAGGCTCGAGCGTGTTATTTTGGGATTAACAAACGGGAGAGAACTGCATGAGAGGTGAGCGGAAAAGAGAAGGGAGACGTTTACTTGGCGGAGGCGCCAGTCGACTATCATCTTTCGTCGACATTTGCAACGAGAGGAGGAGATACGCGGACCATTTTTTTAGGGTAGGAATTTTCACTTTGAGGCCGGCTCGAAGATCGGCTGAACATAATGCCGCGAACCATGCATTGTGTTTATTCATGTTTTGCTTTTGCCGCCCGGCTGCGCCGGTCTGTTATCTCTGTGCCAAGAGAGGCGCGTGTTCCATTCTTTCTTTCTGTGCCGCATGTGTTATCTGTTCTGATAGGAGAGCATTCCGATCTAGCGTGAACAGCCCAGAATAATCTTCTTGGATCTACAATGTTCTAGATGTGAATCGACGGTTCGAGAACCACGCGCGCCGAAAGATAAAAAGACTGCAGAGCAGACACCGGGGTATTCGACTGGCCGTAGCTCGCATGCGTACTACGTCACTTTGTTGACTGCTGCTTCGCCGCCTCTCTATTCTTTGAGTTGTTAGGGGAGCACAAGTTCGCTCCAATAAACGTGTTTTCCTCGAAGACAACTGCGCGTCTGTGGCTTCGTGACAATATATTTCTTAAAGAAGGCTGAGCAGCCTGATTATTTTGACTCTAAGTACATTGCGTCAGCAAGCTCACACATTACATTTTTATTATTATCTACTGTGCACGTGATAGTTGGGTGTCCAAACAACTATAGAGCCTTAATATTGCCGCGAACCATGCATTGGGTTTGTTTATTCATGTTTTGTTTTTATTGCCCTTCTAAAGACCTTCACGACGTGGTATGTGTGTATGATATTGTAAGGAGCCGTACGTGACGTAACACTCTTACACCTTCATGTCTTCGTGACAATATAATAGAGGCCGATAACTTTGACAATGCTTCTCACGGAGACGCCGATAATGCTGAAATATAACCGAAACGTACACAAAAAGGAAATGTACATCACAAATCTTCAAGACCTTTTTTTTCGTCTACTGGCAGAAAACTGACTGTGGTAGACTTAAAAATATTTCTGCTGCTTTCGTGCATTGCGAATGCGCAATTAGGATAGCCCCTGTCTAAAATAGTAGTCAGCATGCAAGATGTCGTCGTCCCGCAGTAACTTACAGATTGAACTCTTTGGTACCCCGGCGTTAACTTTTGAATTCTCGCACCTCAAATGTAGGTCATGCTAAAAGAACGAAAATAAAGCAGCCTCCGCCCACCTCCCCCCATTTTTGCAAGTGCGCCTTGAATATATCTTTATGGTTATTCATTACTCTGCAAAAAACAAAACCCATTACCGCTTATAAGTTTGTGCTTTCCCGACATTATCACGTGAACATTCAGCAATCAAAAGTATAAATAAAGGGCATGGGCTCGATTGTTTCTGTAAAAGTTGTTCTAGTCCTTTAAAAAGAATCGTGACCGACGTAACACTATCCCAAACAAAACTAATTAAACAACAGTTGAAGCTAGTGATGCTTTGCAACATACTGGAACACGCCCATAACAGCAGTCTGTGGAATTTGTATGTTGACATTGGTGACACACATTCCCGCACAAACATTGCATTGGCTTAAAACAACGGGCATCAAGAAAACAGTCCGTTTCGCCATAAACTATTGATACAAGAATGCGTCATAATTTTAGTACCGCAGGCGTTCTACCCACTGGCAACCGGCGACGGCTCGCGGTCCTGACTCCAGCCGGACTCTCCCTCGGGAAAGCAACGGAAGTTCGCACCTGTATGCTCACTTAGAGATTCGCAAATAACAGTGGTTCATAATTTTCATGCTAGATACGGGCGAGGAGCGCGTTGCGGACATTAATAGTAAATCGCTCCTTAGCTACAAACAAGCCATGCACGTGAAAAATTGCTCTCGCCGGTGTCTCCGATCTGTGGCCCTGATAGGTGGCAGCCGGGATCGATAATGAATCGATGATGTTCCGCGTGCGGGGCACATTTTCCTTGCCCCCCTGGGCACCCCGGTTTCTTCCCTGGCTGGCCTCCATTCCACCTCGTCGGTAGACGCAGAGCCGAAGGGGTCGGCATGTCGGACAGTTGGCCCAGGAAAACTACATGGCCTAAGCTGGCCGCCGCTGAAGGCGAACGAAGCGAGGGGACAAGCAAGAAAACGGGAAGAAGCTGTGCCGAAGGGAAGCGCCGAAGGATGGCGTTATATCGGGGTCAGCCGCTTCTCGAGACAGTGCAGCCGGGCAGTACGAGGGAAGAGCACTGATAGACAGGAACGACGGGAGCTCAAACGTGCGCAGGTGTGCGGCTTTTTAACACGAAAGTGGTATATTCGCGGATACACGAAGATTTCGCTGACGTCATATACCTCACAGAAGTGACGCCAATACAACGAAGCAAGCGGCCTGTAAACGGTGCACCCCTGCACAAAGGTGTTCTTGCGGGGAAACAACATTTAGTACCAAAGAGTACGTTATAGTCAGGGTTGTTCGTTCGGGGTTTTATATTTTAACACGAAAGTACTTTATTCCGCCAATGCCCCAAGATTTCGCTGACATCATATCCGTCATGGAAATTACGCAGTAAAACCTTTGCCGAAGCGACCCGCAGCAGGACTCGCTCGCCGAGCACATCCACAAGACTAGCCGCCGACCCACGAAATCATGCTCAGCTGCAGATTTCGCTGCACATTTCCACTTTCGTGTTTTACTAATCCGATGACAGAGGGAAAGCTATTATTCAGTTTATTTTTGTGCTTCTTCGTTCTGTTTACAGGGACCAGCCGATAAGCAGTGCGAATAAGTGCAAGGTATAGGCAAATAACTTTTCCAACCTACTGCCACTTGCGGCATGGTTATACGCGCGTCAACATTGTTTACAGAAAAGTAATGCTTGAGGACCTTCGAGCAGAGTGTAAGAAAACACTACCGAAGATCACAGAATTCTATTATGTAAATAACACGCGCCAGATTACCTTGCAATTGTACAAGAAAATTAAAAGCCGCTACAATTGGATTAAGAATTCTTCTAAACACACTAAGACAACATCAGAAGATACGGAGATACAGAAGTTGAGCTTTCTTAATTTTTTCCTTTCCTTCAATTAATCTCTATCTAATCCGCAAGCCGTAATCGCAGCTGCTAATTCCGACGTGGCCAACCTTTCTTGCGAGCACGCTTACATTCTCATCGAAGGTGGCAGGCATGCGAGGGAAAAGGATACAGGCAGGACCTTCACAGCCACTAATGAGCCGGGTGTAAGGATTGTCCCTCAACCCTGCCCACGGGCCACCTCCTAATTGGCGCCCCGCAATCAAGGCGCTCACCCTGCCGGCTGAGCTCCCGGCCGACCCTTCCCCTCGGCAACAGACCAGGCCTCACAAAATGGTGTTTCCTGAGCCCCAGTATACCCGTGGTCCATCCCCCCTTCTTCTTTCCCAGCACGTGGACAGACTGACTTCCTCGTCCGCGACAGATTTACGACGTGTTTTCCTCCTCGTGTGCTTCGCTACGGGCTGTTTATGCGCTAGCGTCCGTTCGGTCACGCCATATTGCACCATGCTCCTTATTAATTACATTTAATGAACACAAATGCTTAGCGTGTTCTGCTTCGTGGTTAACGGATTCCTCATTCTCAAAGACTAGCGTACAAGCTAACGCGCAGAATGTTTGGGTACTGTTACATTTCAGAAGAGAAAATCGTACGCTGTGGTTGAAGTCTTACGTGGTGAAAACCGCCTAGAGAAAAAACCACAACGACCGACTCTAGGTTTGCGGCCAGTCTTTAACCTGAACTACCGGTACAAATGAGAAAAAAATGGATACTTTCACAGCATTTGAAATCTCCTAAATATGAGCGCCAATGGCTTGCGTTCCAGGAATTACGAGGACGCTATAGAAATCCTGTTTCCCTTTCCTGGCCCGCGCTCCTATTTTGTGCACCTCTCTGTTTCCTGTACCGGACGCCGCGTTACGTGGTACATAGAGATCCAAGGCTTTCGCCTTGATTACCACCCGTCTTCTGTAAATCTACTTTCTGCCTTGGATCTCCGCCCCACCCATTGGATGAAATTTGTCTTGAGCGTAAGAATAAAACCATATCATATCGGAAAGCTAATTTTGTTCTAGTAAATGAAAGTTATTCCGGCACCTAAATGCATGTGTGAACAAGTTCCACGCACTGCTTCTTCTATATAAGATTAGTGCAGTATGCGTGTAGTTCGCTATATACTTGTTGAGTGTGTCATTACCGAGCGATAGATTGGATTGGGTGAGGGAGTGACTTCGGGTGCAGGTGGGCGTGTTTTGTGCCGATACCGTTTGGCGTTTTTCGTGTCTAAGTTCCTAGTTCTGTGTTTGTCTTGCCGTGTTTCCTGCAATGATCCGGCATACGCTAAAGCCAATTCTTTCACTTATTGCCTGCAGTTCACAGTTAACAGAAACCAAATCCAGCATTCAGGGCGAGATTGTTGATTCGGGAATGTTACTGCGAACTAGCGCAAAGCCTATCTTAAAGGGACCCTGCAACACTTTTTTAAGTTTTTGAGATCTTAAGTGCTTTCAGAACATCGTCACCCAGCCCGCCAGAACTTAGATTAGAGGGTGGCAAAGTATTTCAGACACAAAGTACTGCTCTATGCCCATCAGATAACTTGGAAACTCGCTCAAAAGATTGTTCTCTCTTTTCCTGTCTTGACGTTCTTCTTCGATGGCTGTAATTACGTCCACTAAGGTCATTTAGCGGCTGTTTGGCCGGTTCTTTCAGTTGCAGCCATGAACGCTTATCGATAGCAACTAAAAAAAAAAATCCACAATAACAAAGCAAAATGGAAGGCGTATCTGGTGCGACGAGCAAATCACCAGTGCCGCTACCGTGCTGGCGGGTAACTCTAGCTTTCGCAGTGGTTCAAGACGCGAAGGAAAAGAGTGAAAGCGCTTGTAGAAAGTGCTTCAAGGGTCTCTTTAAAGTGACCATGAAGACAAAAATGCAAGTTTGTTTCATTGAATGTGCTGCTTTGGTCCCTATAGGTGGTATTCATTGAAAAGTCTAGCTGTCAATTTCTTCGCTTGGCAACACTAGAAACGGCCACAGACATGGCCGCTGCGCCACAACATGGCGCGGCTTGTGCCACTGCGCCCGCACGCCGAAGAAAAAAAAAAACCGGCGTGCGTCGTCTGCTCCGTTTCAACCCGATTCTCAACGGTGGTGTCAACAAGATGTTTTTAATCGCACTCACAATGAACTCGAGGCATTACTTTGCGTTTGCTGGGGTAGAGTTTGGAACGTCCGACATCATTGCTTGGCATGAACAAGTGCCGCCATCCTGCGGAGCCCGACGTAACCAGTGACGGCGCACTCACATGGTTGCCTGCATGCGTCCCTCGGCATTGAATACAAGCCATAACAGTAGTACCGATTTTATCGCGAAGTTTGAAGAAATAAGCAAGCATTAAAGAAAATATTTGAAGCAGTAGCAGCTCCGTAGTTACTTTCCGGTGATTTCTCTATGACGTCACAGAATCTTATGTGTGTGATCCGCGGCCGCCGACTAAACCGCCAAGAATATATGACTGGGCAACTGTGTCCTTCCCACCTCTAGATTTCTTTAGTCGTAGCTCTGGAATGCCAAGGTGCAGTTAACACGCTGACAACTATGTTTTTAGTACTGGCTCATAACACGTCACTACTAACACCCCATTACGTCCCTAAAGCGCGAAATTTGAAAGTTTTTAAAAGTATTTCTTCCGCCTGTTTTTTTTTTCTTTGTTAAAAAAACGCCTTTCATGGCTAGAATGAAGCTGAGTGGGAGTTCCGGGAAAATATTTCTTTCAAATCAAGTAAAGCTGCATTTTGTCTTTTTGGCTTCAATAATTAAAGTAATTCAAACTAGTATTTGTCTCATTATTGCCCATGACGTTAAATAATTGCGCATTTTACGGGCCTTGCTAGCTATCCTAGTTGACGCGACGTCTCCGTCGTAGCCCTTTTGCTGCAGAATGCGGAGCGCTCCACGTTAATGCGTGCACTTCGATGGAGTTCCAATCCATTTTAATGGCATTTTAAAATCTTCGCTGCATACGCGGAACTACTCGCCCTCCAAGGCAAGCGGAAGGCTCGGAGTTTCCTACAAAACGTTTCTAAGAATTTTAAAAGCACTTCAACGGCTTTTTTTAACAGTGACGTTTAATTTGTTATTTATCTCGGACACACTGCAACGCATGGTGCGGGACTGTCCCGATACGCCATGAGCAGCTTCGTGGCCACTGCCAACACCTCTACCACCCTGGCAGGACCTGCTCTCTAACCTGGCCCTGAATCTCCAGCTCTGGCTAACGACCCCTCATCATTAGCCAGAGTTAGCGAGTTAACCAGAGTTAGCGTTAATCAGATTAGAGTTAACCAGAGTTAACCAGAGTTAGCGCGGAAGGCTGAAGACAACGACTTTTTGGACCGAGGAAGCCGACCAGGACCGGAAAAATCATTTTTTTTAAAATAAATGTTTATTCCTCCGCCTCTATGTTTCAATCGTTCAGCCATCTCTTTCGCAAGGCCGAGCTGGCGTCGCAGTGTGTGTGTTATTCAAAGTCCTGCGGCTGACACGAATTGTTAGGCGCTTCGGTTCCGCCTCACAGCGCCTGTCGATGTCTTGCAGCCACTTGCGTTTCTGCGCTTCCGCCTGTGTAACTCGTTCCCCGTTGTGTCGCGTGCAGGCCGTCCATTCCGCTTTGATGCCCCCTGCGTGTCCTCCAAATATGCATATGTTAAGACATATAGAAAGAGAGAGGAAAGCGAGATTGAGAGAAAGAGGGAGGGAGGAGGGAGGGAGGGAGGAGGGGGGGCGTACTTTTGTTTACAAAACATTTTCTAGCTTTTCGACTTGGCGCGAATTTTTAAGACGAGGGTATCGATACCTCATCGTAGAGTTCGGAGTACCCGTTTTGAAAAGAAACCACAACTTGATGTGTGCCTCATTTGTATTTGACCGTTTTCTTTCAACCAAGAACTTTTTGATTTAACAGGAATTGTATCAGGAACTTTCTGTCTAGTGTGATACCCATATTTCTAGCAATGTACGAAAATGGCGGACTTTTCCTAGAGTGGGGAGACCTGAAATCTGTCCCTTTCGCATTTTTTTATTACGCTTATGAGGAGTTTTTAACCAAATAGCACCATGCGGCCCGAATATGGGGGTCGATTTTGTAAATTGCGAGGTACGAAGAAGTGCGAGACACGATATCCCGTGAAAGGCAGGACAATGCAGCACCGATCGAGAGGTCGCACTTATAAAAAGCTTCCTTTACATAGGTCATTTGTATGGATTCGCGAGGAATTCCGTTTCCACAAGAGTTAACGTAAATCTGCTTTCTACTATAGCTTGGATCAAACGCTGAAATGCGACAGGATGCTGACGCAAAGCTTTCTATTCAAGTGTAAAGCAGAATTGAGGAAGCTGCCAGGTAAACAAAAAAGGAACATGAAAATTGGGAATTAGAGACACATCTGAGTTTTGAATACCTTGAACTTTACTTCTTGAAGCGACTCATCGATAAAAAAAGGGCGTTAGAACCCACGCCATATAATTAATAATGAAAAACCTCCGCCATGTAGCTTTTTTTTTCCTGATTCCTGCGAGCTCCCATGCAATAACCTTCGGTTGAGAACGATCAATCTTTGTTGGCTTCCCGTTCCCCCAATCCCTAGCTGACGTGGTAATTCTCTTCAGCATGCAATTTCAAATAACACGTGACAGATTTTATGCTTCAAGTTCCCGTTAATTTCGCCTTTTTGTTACCTTTTGTTGCCTTTTGATTGAATATGGAAAGGATTGCCTTTTTGGCTGCCTACTACCAGACGTTCTCGCAGTGCAGCGGTTTGGAATCAACTTTGGTACATTTTTGTTAACGGTCAAATGTCATTAGAAGCACTTGGGCTTATATTTGCGCAACCTTCTCTCGTAGCACTGAAATCAATCGTGAAATGTTTACACTCTTATTGGGTTGAATGGGAAAATGGCGTCACGAATAGAGGTCATTTAATCTTCTAATGATATTTTGGTATATTGCTTCGTGTATAGTTGCCAAGACGATAAATCCTACCTTTCTCGTGAGCGATTACATTCTTCCGAGCTCCTGAAGGTTAAGTACACGCACCTTTCAATAAGAAATGTGGGGTCGGAATAAAACGGTATTCACAGAGCTAAAAGAAATAACGGCGCACTGGCATTTTAATTTCTGTGCGCAAACATTTCAAACAAGGCCAGACAAATTACCTTTCCGCTTTCTGCAACTTGCCAGTGCTGCTGCCCTTTCTTCTTAAAAACACAGCAGGCAGACAGACAGACAGAAAGAAAGAAAAAAGTGCCCATAGTTTGTCTACGGCCAGACGCGAACCGGGTGGACTTGGCCGGGTCTAGGTGGTCAAAACAACTAGAACCCAGTATATCTTCTTAGGTGTGCACACACGCATCCACGTTTTTTAAAGCGAAGCTTTCTTACCTCTACCCCCAAAGGGTTCTGTCGTGAGCGTTGGTGTCCACAGTCAACTCCCGCAAACAAATACAAGAATTTACTGGCCCCACCAGGAATCGAACGTGGAACGAATAGAGAAACAGAGCGAGAGCCCATTTTCTTACCGATTGAGCTATGAGCCCACCCAGAAATGGGGAAGACAGACGGTGCACTCACCCAGCACATCTGCGTCTTTCCCACCTGTGTTCTCGCTGAATCCCTCGTGATAGCGACCCGCAACCTATCGCGCCGCTGTGCGCTTTGCCCACGGCATGTGTAGGGTGGTATGCGCGCCTTGCGCATGTGCTACGAGTTAAAAAACTAGAGGAAGCTTACACCAACAAATAGCATCACACTTCTTCCGCGTCTTTGCCGCTGCTCTTCTCGCCTTCGTAGCCGGGGGCAGCAGAGACAAAGGAGAAGTGAGATTGTCTAACACCGGGTTTGAGCTTCCTTTAATTTTATAAAAAAGAGAATTTTCACTACTGTGCTTCACCAATACGACTCAACCAACCACCATTCATGAAGCAGGCATTGATTTAACCTCAGCAGCAAAGAATATCTCTTTGAAGTGTTAAAGAATGTGATTGAGTGCATTTAATTGTCTCTGCTTGTACTCTTTGTAGAGCCACATGTGTGAATCCAAGTGATGTCGCATGGGTAATTTTTGTGGGTATTGTTTACAGCTTCGCTTTCCCACCACATCCCAGGCTGAATTTGGGCACATTGTTTTTGTTCGTACATGCAGTATTCGCGCCTTCTTTTGGCATTCTTTTCTAGTCGAGATGCGGTGCATTTAAATAAAAGAGCGCTGCAGGCGTTGGCTATTTACTTACGTTTTGCCTGCGATGTTTACAAGGTTACTTTCGCCATACAAACGTCGGCTTGTATGGGCCTCGCTACCAATGTTAGTAGTCGAGAAATTTGTGTGTGTGTATATACCTGGGGCACAAGCCACTGTTATGGCAGAAATTATTTTAAAGACGATAGTCTTTCCTGGGCTACTTAAACGCAGAACTTTGGTCTGGCTTCTGTCTGTCTGTCTGTCTGTCTGTCTGTCTGTCTGTCTGTCCTGTCTGGTCTGTCTGTCTGTCTGTCCGTCCTGTCTGTCTGTCTGTCTGTCTGTCTGTCTGTCTGTCTGTCTGTCTGTCTGTCTGTCTGTTTGCGACTCCATTCCGCCACCCAGGCAAAGTGAAACGAAGCTGCACGAAGTGAGCGGAAGCTGCACAATAGGTTTATATACCCACAGACAAATCTAAACGTCCAAGTCCGGTGTGAATGTTTTATTTGTCAACATTGTTGAACAAGAACAAGACATACGCAAATATAAGGCAGAAATTCAATACATAAGTGATATTTGCAGTGTTACTTTATAAAAAAATTCATGCATGCTTGGTTTTTGCGAAATGAAATTACTACATCCACTGCTGAAAACAAGTTCACTCGGTCGCCTGCTGTCGCCCGCGCCATTATAGCTTCTGGCGGCATTGTAAGAAACCAATCGGTTACAGTTACGAAAGGTTTCACTAGATAGGTTCCACATTCTGCTTGGAATGCACGTGGAGTAGGGCAACGTGGTTCTATAAAGTTGAAGTAGGGCGTATTGATTCACGCGCTTCTCCGCCGTACAGCAGCGCTGGCATCGAGGAGCCCTGCCTGGAGCGATAAATTTAAATTGACTTGAGCAAACCTCTTGCGTGTTTACCTGGGGAGGAGCGCGACGGACGAGGAACAGAATGAGAGGCGCGTAGGAAAGCAAAGGGAGGCATTTATTTGGCAAATGTCATTTCCAACGAAAGGAGCACATACGTGGCCAATTTTTTTGCTATGATGTTGTACACATAAGTTGAAATAGGCTTCAAAAGCGACGCCCGTGGGAAAACAAAAAGCTGTTGTTGTTCAAAAAGCTGTATTTTTCATATGAAAACTTAAATAAAACGTTTTTATACAACCAACAAGGCACATAAGCTCAGCCAATGAGACTAAACACATAAACGTTCCCAAGGAGGGAAAGGTGGCATTCTCAAACGAGATAGTAACCCGCGTATGTTGGTGGTTGGTTGCAGTGACCTTTTGTTTTGAGCTCAGTAAGATTTGGGCATAGGAAACGTTTGACTCATGGCACCCGAAGTAAAGCTCTTTACAGTTTCTCTCGTGCTTGTAGTTCACATCAGACGACCCTGTATGCCCGTAGATTGCCCGTGTCAACTACGTCACCGCTTCAGAACGAGAGGAAACCAAAACGGCACCCGATGTTCTCTGGCCTGAAGCTTCGGCAGATTTGTGCCATTACTTTCACAGCTGCGTCTCTGTCGCTTTTTCAGCGTTATCGCTGTATAACGGAGATTTGGCGAAGGAAAGACGACCAGCATAGCAAGAGTAAATACACAAACGTTCAAAAATTGTTGTCACGAAAGTGAAAAAAGAAAAAAAAGAAAAAAAAATAGCGTTCTGTTGCATCGACAAGAAGCAATTTATTTAGAGCTTCGGACGCTCACCCTGGGACGTTCGCTGAGTCAACTAGGAGCATTCATTTAGAGCTTGCCGCGGGTACTTGCTTTTCTCTGCTCATTCTTGTTAGTTAGTTGGTTAGTTAGTCTGTTTGTTTGTTTGATTGTTTTTTTTTGTTTAGCTTGGTTGCTTGCTTGTCTGTCTTATTTTTGAAAGCCTTAAGCTGCACAAAACCATATTGAAATGTCTGCGCCTGCGTTGTTTTTTAGCAGGCATGTTTAGACATGTTTAGCAGAGACAATAAAAAAAAATTAGTGAGTTTGCGCTGCTGAGCACGAGGTCGTGGGTTCGATTCCCGGCCGCGGTGGCAGCTTTTCTGATGGAGGCAAATGCGAAAACGCCCGTGTGAACGAGATGTCGGCGCACGTTAAAGATCCGCAGGTGGTCAAAATTAATCCGGAGCCCTCTACTATGGCGCGCATCATCGCCTGCGTTGCGTCGGCGCGTTAAACCATACAATCAATTAATCAATCAATCAAATCATCTTCGTGAGTTCTCAATACCGGTTTTCACCAAACTCCCGCCGTTATCGAAGCTTTAATAAAAATAAAAAACCGCGCCGCAGTCATTTTGCTGATTTCGAGGAACAGCTGGGTGGATTTATAGACCCCTTTCGTGGGAAGCAAAGAAGTCTACGAGGTGCAATAATAATCCGTCGTGGTTTGTAGACTGCTTCTCCAGGAGACAGTCATATTTGATTCATTAGAACGTCACAATAACCATGATGTTGTTAGACAGATCTTCAGGCAGCTTGTTTGGTGCATACAAAGACGAATGCCCAAGCAGTGTGGGTAGGCCCATGTGAGCAACACGCGAGATTGTTTGGTTCCTGGCTGCTCCGCATATTACAGTCAATATTTGGAATTGCGGCACAAAGCCTTGGAACGGAAGCTGCGGAAACATGTCCGGGCGGGAGCGTTCTATCGGCTCGTGCGGCTGTGAGTGCGGCTTTTGATTGGCTTGATTTAGAAGCTTGGGAGGAGAGGAATCACGGGTCATTACTCATAAGGGAAACTAGAAAGCTCTTAAAAAAAACGGGTTGTGGCATTCAATAACGGAACACTATCAGTTGCTTGTCCCAGTATACACTAGGTAACTTAGTAACTGTAGGTAGCAAATGTAGCACTAGTCAGTGTTACTAAATGAAGCAGGCAGTAAGCACCACTACGTTCACTAGTAAAAGTCCTAGCGTTGTCATACCAGTCATAAGCATGGCTTAATCTAGTGTAAACTACGCCCTACACCCAGTTAATTTCCTAACCATGCCGTTGCTATGTGCAGAGCCTCCGTACCGTTCTGCGGGGTAGTAAAGGTCGTAAGGAGTTAGTAAATATGGCCCTTACTACCCTTTTACACGACTTTTTTATTAATTTATTAAGAGCGACGGCAAATATTTTAACATTTTACTTGTTTACTTCAACGATAATTTGTTGGATAGAGGAGTCCCTAGAAATGCGTTACTTTTGAATGTAATTCCTCAATGGTATTTACGAAAACAACTAACTGTGATGGTTATTCCTTATATAATGTTTGTATAGGAAACTAATCACTCTTTTCTGTTACGAACAAAAACTTGTCCTATAAGCAAAACATGGTACTCCTGAAGTTTAGAATTGTATAAAATACGTTTATTCTTCGTAATACTCGCGTATTACAGGCGGAATCACTCCAGCAAGGAGTACCTAAACTACTTTTTTATATTTTAGTGTTGCTAAAAAATACCTTTTCTCTGCGATTTCGAATTCACCGTGAACACGACTCCACGCAAAAAATGATCACGGCTCGATAGTTGGACTGGGTAAATTTTCCTGTCACCCATCGCTTCTCGTTGTAGTTTTTCAACATCTGCGTAACCACTCAAGGAAAGCTTTACTGCGTTACGCACCAAGTACTAGCAGTTTAACAGAAAAAAGACACAATGATGGATGATTCCCTAGCCTGGAGTCGCGTTTTCCGACAGTTAATAGCATATGCGATTCGGGGGGAAATTCCGAACGGGCGACTTGTATTCGGGTACTTTTGCGCGTAACGTTATAACGGAGGAACTTCAGATAAGTGCGGTGTGTTTCTTTTTCTTTTTATTGAGAAAAAAGTTTCTCTTTGGGAGGTTTTGTAACGCTTCACGGGTTCCGGGAACCTTCTTCGTAGGGTTTCGCTCCAGCAACGTTCGGTATATTTTGCTCTTAGTTATTCATATGTAATATATCCTGATCGCTCACTGACTTCTAGAGGCAGAGGACTTGTTTCGAAAACATTTGGCGCTAAACGATCCATTGTAATAAATGGACTTACATGATGACTTTGATCGGAAATTATATTTCGCCGCACACATTTTATTCCGGTCCTAATGCCATTCAAGGCTAACGGTAACAGCCGTACTTATTCCAGGTTGTGTCTAAACGCCGCGAGCGCTCTCAATTCACTTTTCGATATTCCATATTTATTGGCGCCACCGGATAGCAATTACTGAATACGGAATTTTTATACAACCAAAATATACAATTAAGGGACAATGGTATGTTGCCATAACACTGATTGACACCACCTAGAAGGGAGCAAAGGAGGATTGGGGGGGTGCTATGCACACGATTGATATATGTCGGTTAGGCGCCTGCATTAAAAGCAGGAAAGGCAGTGGCAGAAAACTGAGTACAAAACGTGTGGTTCGGGTGAATTGTATGAGGGAAAGCATCTATTTCCGTGTGGGAGAGACCAGTTTGGCGGGAGGTTGAGTTGAAATGTTGCTCGATTCGATGGTTTTGGGTAATGCCCTAAAATGTGACCTAAGGTGGGAACTACACAATGTTACGACGCCCGGAGGAAACCTTGCAAAAGAAAGGTCGCAGCTCGGGTGGGGCTGGCTACAAAAAAAGGAAATTTCTTTCGCTTACCGTAGGGACGACAAAAGTGAAGGCGGAAGCGAGTGCATGTTAAACTTGATGCCCTGGTTCCTTTCTCGTGCGCGCGGCGCCGGCTTCTTCGACTACTTGAGGAGATCTGGGGCCGCTTTTTAGTGATGACGCTTGATTCACCTTTTTTTGTCTTTTTTGTTTTGCTGATCTCTTCCGGACGGCGCCTTTTCCAGCCTGTTTTCGTAACCAGCCACTTACATAGGTATCTTAAAATAAACAACGAATTTGTGCGAGGCTGGCTTACGTACGTGTGTTTGTAAAGGTCTTTGTGTTTGTGACGGTAAAGCAGGCACTTATAAAGCAGCAAAATCTACGCTAATGTACTGCCTTATTCCCGTACTGCCACATAGATGGCGCTAGTAGTTTTAAACAAACACGATAATTTTCCACTCTTGGTTGAATGGAAAAATGTAATTCTGAACAACTAATATGCTGTATGAAGTTAACATTTTTGGAGAACTAGCAGTTAGCGAAAATGCGGACATTTCATTTTTACTTTCTTTAGGTCTGCTACAGCGTCAGCTCCTTCCATCTATAGGTACTTGCAAGCACAAAATTTATTTCCTCTTTAGCCCTTTAGCTTTGTTTTGTTTATCTTTTTTTTTTATTTTGGCTTCTATCATTCAAGATATGCTTAGACAAACCATTTCGCGTTTAGCCTCCTATAATTCACAGAAACAAGGGAGAAGGATAAACGGTCGGGCGTGCACGCTCGAGGTCATCAACCATAGAGACCGCGCATTGGGCTTCGCGGCATGCAAAAGAAAACTCCCATACATTTTTTTCTGTGTTTTGGGTGCGCTCCACTTCTTGCGTTACTTGGCAAGATCATTATTTACACGCCCAACTCCTAACCTTACCGCCGCCGATCATTAATAAGCGCAAGGATAAGCGAACCGGGTTGTGAGAATTATCCAGGCAATTTCGTTGGATATGTCGTTCAATTTGTGCTTCCTTGTTTACAACCCCCCCCCCCCCAAACCAATACCCCCCACCCCCCACCCCCCCCCCTTCCTAGAAAAAAAAGAAAGAAACAGTAAATTCTTTTCTTTCTTTTCGGGTGGAGCGCCTGCTCCATGCTACCCGCTGGTAGGCTTTAGGCAGGCTATTCTAAGACGCGCAGACAATGTGCCATATTGCTATGTTTGTGGAAGGGCACAAAAAGGACAGAAGAAAAAAATAAGGTCCCTTGATTATGCTTTCACGAGAGTGCTTCTTCAGTGCTTGTAGTACTCATGCCCGTTTATAGGAAGGCGTCCACGGTCCGTAATTTATGTTTGGTTTTAACCACACCCAAAAAAGAGTCGTCGGTGAAAAGTACACTGTAAACGAATTTTTCGGCTGCCTCAATATTTGTAACGTAACCACACATCTCGTGTGTAAAAATGTTTGTACCCTTTTGCCTCCATCTAGTTACAGACTCCGCCGCCTGGAATCAAACTCGCGATTTTGTGCGCGCATGTAGAAGCTCTAGGCAATGAGAATGTCAAGCTCATGGATAAACTATTGAATTAATGTGTCGACGCGAGCTAGTTGGTACTTAACCATAGGAATAGGTTAAGCCGCCAGGCACAACTGGAGGAAGGGAAAAAGAGCGCACTTTCGCTTTGTAATCGCTTTTCACACGTGGTGCAACTAGTATCACATGTGTTTTTTCGTGCCTTTATAATTACTTTCGGAGCGAATAAAGCTCAGTTGTTAGTGGGCCTCTTTCTTGTCTGTTCTCCTTCCTCCAGTTGTGCCTGGCTCTTAACCTATTCCCATGATCAACTATTGCCTTCACAGTTTGAGAGACCTAGAACGAGGAGTGCCGGAGGAGACACCTTGCTCTGCAATAATTAACAAGACGAAGCAATAGTACGGAGATGACCGTAGGAAACCGAATGTAGTGGGCTTGCTTCAAGTTCCACCTCACGGCAGTAGGGTTCTTAGTCCAAACGAACAGGTCATCTGGACAAAGGACCATTACTTAAAAAGCAAGACATCTCTTCGAGAAGGCACGCTGGTGCCTAACACATTGGAGCAGGAACGGGGCTCTGGTTGCAACAACAGCCTCTTGCCGATGTAGAACGCACGGTGGGCCATTTCTGAGGTGATTTGGAGGAAACTGGGGCGAAACAGGAGCGGGTCGCTTTTCTGGATAGACCTAAGGATGTGTGAAAAAAAAAACTGTTCTATACAAGTTATACGGGCAAAGTCAGTGAAGGCCATGTAAAAAGTAGCGAGTAAACGTCCTCGCAAACATGGTGGAGGGTTTAGAGATGGTCTCCTTAGCACAAGAACGTAAACGTGCCTCTCAAGATGGAAAACACGACTCCGCGCCGGACTCCACAAACGGAGGGAACAAGCGAGCGATTGCATCTCGAAATCACATAGGCGATTTTTTACGATGTTTGGTGTGACTTTTGGTAGTATCGTTGGAGTATACAGCGCCCTTAGGTACCTGCTCATTTCAGCGATGTGAGCCGGCGCATGGGCCAACCAGCGAGTGGTGCAGCCGACGCGGGTTGCACTGGCGGCAGGTGAACGGGTGTCCTGATGACCCGCTTACACTCGGTTACATGGTTAAAGGCGCCAAATACGTTCATTCCGAGTGCTGATCATTCGTTTTCACGCGTGCCCGACGTGATACACGAAAATAGTTCCAAGCAAGCGGACGCGAGACGACAATCAACGCAGCGCTGCTCAGCGCTTGCATACTTGCCTGCATTACATCTGCCGTGTTAAGAAACACTCGTTTGTCTATAATGGCATCAGCCGCTCTCCGAGCCAAATACTAACGCGTCCGCGGGTAGCCATCTTGGGTGAGGTGAGGTGAGATGAGTGTGAGAGGGAAAGAGGTTCCCAGCCTGCACCACATATGTATCGCAGGGAGAGAAAGAGAAGGGGAGGGGGTAGAAATATGGGTTGAGGTAGTAGTACAAAGGTGGTTGGGGCAGGAAAAGGAAGGGGTAATGGGGAAGAGAAGACAGATCAGCGACCACCGCCCGGGAACGGGAAAACTATCAGCGGGCTTTTTTTTGGGGGGCTTCCCTCAGCGTAGAAGACCCGTGACGCCCTTCTTGCGAGCAGTAGGCGCCTCCCCGTCTTGCCGTGTCCGTAAAGATGATCCGCCGGTCAAGCACACATACTCGGAATAAACTAAAGCACGACGCTCCAGATACCACCAAAACATATCCTCCACCCATACCCGCTCTTGTGACATCCGGTATTTTCCCGCCGTCCGGGTATTAAACGACATGGTGGGAAGGTCTCACGCAGAAGGTCTATTTAATTCCAGGAGCCTCGGAGTGGGGAACCGAACGAAATGACGCTCTCTCTCTCTCTTTCTCGGCTCGTTTACATTCCCCTTCAATGAAAGCGAAACACACATCGGCAATTGTTTTTGGCCTAGCCAGCTTTTTCCGGCATAATGTAGTTTTTACTAGAAGGAACTCCCTTTTCCGAAAGTAAGGACGAGAATGCTTTGGTATTAATGCGGTGCCCATTCTTTTTTTTTTTCAATTGCCCGTATCTTCCTAAAAGTTGGAACAGAATACAAAAATATAAATCTGAAATTTAGGCATGAAAATTCCTGCAGCAGGCACCATGGTATTGGCCAGGATGGTGAGCGCGACAAGTAGACACGAGGAAAGGCCACCTTAGCCTTGATGATAAGCAAGCCGATGCTCGGCTAGTTTGCTCAAGCCACCGTGAAGGCGTGAAAGCAAAACGCAATAAAAAAACAAATAAATGAAGAAAAAAAGCAAAGCAAAGAAAGAAAGAAAGAAAGAGAGAAAGAAAGAAATCAGCATAATATTGCGGCTAGGATTTCGCGAGAATCCTCCCAGACTACAACACGTTGTCCCTAAAAGAATGTCCAAATGGGTATTCGTTAAGCTGCAGTTTGTCTTTAGCAACACTTTCTATCTCTGTATGTATGAATAAGTTAAAACGGGCGACTTTGCTTTACTATGCTCCCCAAAGTTCCTAGATAAAGGTTAGAATACATTGCGTCTCAGGCAAGTTTGCACTTACTGCTTCGAACTACTCGTGCATAACAAAAAGACAAGCAGTGTCTTCTTTGGATTGTACTGAACGAATTATGCGCACTGCCAGCCAAGTCTGGAGTAGTTCGGTAGTACAGTTAAAGCTGGAGGAGCTAATAATGGCAGCGACATTGCATTTTTAGTGGCCCCTTGAATACACCGTAGTCCGGGAGATGTGCTTCTAAATGCCGTACACAAGAAAAGAAATGCTAAGAAAGTTGCGAGAAACTAAACGCTGACTCACAGCATGCACATGGACGATATTAACGATTCCCGCGACCATTTTGCCGGCATGATATATCAAAATTAAAATTTCGGTGGTTTAACGCGCTGGACCCACACCTGGGCTATGGGGAGCGCCGTAATACAAGGTTTATGTTAAGTTTCGTCCACCAAAGTGTGCGCCGAAACATCCACACACGGGCGTTTTCACTTTTCACCTCCATCTTAAAAGCAGCCACCGCGTCTGGGATCGAACCCACGTCTTTGGGCTCAGCGACACAACGCCTCAACCAGCGAGCCATCGCGGCTACTGCCGGAATAATTTTTCTGTGTTCGCATGGTTTGCTAAGGCACCCAGGAATATGTGCAAGGAGCCGAGCCTACATTTGCATTTTTTCCAGAACACGCATACATGAAAGAGATAACCGAAGTGTTAGTGCAGAAAGAAAGACGTGTTGGAAATGAATTGTCGATATAAAAACACAAGTAATTTCCAGATTCACGCCCTGGTTCGGAGATGGAAAAGATGGGACAGCAGATTATGTGCAGATTGAGTCGCAACGGGACGCGCTAGCATGGCGAGATCTTCGTCCCGACGATTTGCCACCCCGAGACGCCGAAGCGAATCAGGAAAATTCGAATGCAGTTTTCAGCCATGCATGCGGTGACGACATCCTGGCGGCTTCCCACAGAGGCTACGGATGAAGGCGAACGACCCCGGGAGGGACCCCACAGGAAGGACGAAAGCGTCAAATTAAACGCTACCTTACAGCATGCACATGGGTGACATTGAATGCAGCTGGGACCAGTTCTACAGCATGATATTCCCGCGTTTGCGAGGTTCGCTTGATGTGACCAGTAATATAGAAGCCGATTCTTGCAATTCTCTTACTTCCCGACCCGCGCAGACATAAAATAGAAAACGGAAGAGTTATTACACGCAGCAAGGCGTATTGTGAATAAAGTATTAATCGAAAAGCACAAGTAATTTCCAGATTCACAACCTGGAACGGATATGAGAAGGATGTCCCAGGAGATTATGAGCAAGCCGCATAGGACGTGGATGAAATAAGAAGAATGAAAAGGCGGGAATCGGAAGGGAACCGCCATGACAAAGAAGCATAAATTAAGGGACACTCCGCAAACCGACGATCCACACAAGATTTCCAAAGCGGTCGACTGAAGATGATGCTCTTTTTCGTTTGCTTCTTACTATCAGCTTTGTCACGAATTATCGCCTTCGCTGTTATTTGCGCACCGTGGTGTTGCAAAGCCTCAAGGTTGCGTTTACTTTGTACCGATTTTCATTGCCAGTGTTTATTTTGTTCTCGAAAGTACGGACGTCTTTTTTATTGTCTATCTGAACCGGCAAAAGAGATTAATGAAACGTGGGAACTATGTTACGATCTATACTTTAGCTTCAGAAACCATGAAAATGAAAGGACACGCTGGAGAACTTGCTCGACCATTTGCTTTGAATGAATGCACCAAAGTTATCTTTGCTCAAAAAAGCTACTCAAAAGAAAATACTACCCCGGAGAAGTTCGTATCGCAACGAACCAGTTACAGTCCCAAGATAAATACAAGACCAAGTTATCAAAATCAAATCAAATCAAAGTTTATTTCACTCACAGTCACGTCGACGTGAAAAAAAGTACATCGAAGGGGCAAGGAAAAAAGCTGCAAGAAGCAGCAAGACAGGGCCCTTGCCCCCGTTCAGCAATGAACGGCATGTGCGCTAAGAGGGTATATATGCGAAAAAAACGCTCTGAAAATTACACTTTTTTTATATGTCAGAGCAGTATAAAACAATAAAATGCAAAAAAATTACACCATCTTCCCGTGGGGGAACCCCGAGTAGTATGCGAAGCAGCCATGGGGTCAACTGAAGTTCCCATTAGTTTTCAGTTCGTCGTTTCCGAGTACGTTCAGCTTCACGTGCCTTCGTTGTATCAGTAGCTTCTTGACGTAGTTTGAATGAGTGAAGGACATAAGGCGCGTTCGTAGCACTTGCTCCCGCCTCGGTTTGTAGCGCAGTGGGAAGAGCGCCACGTACCTCCCGTTGCGGCCAGAGATTCGTGGGATCGAAACCCGGCGCCGCCTAACTTTTCGTTTTTATAGTGGACTGCGCTGACGTCAGCCCAAACGCTGACGGGGCTGAAGAAACGCGCATGCGCAGTAGAGTGCGGATGGCGGACAACGACAACGAGGGAGGGAGGGACACTGCCCGGAGCTGAGGTGCTTCGCATCTAATAAAATCAGTTTGGCGGGATGACAGGAGTACATTCAGTGTACAGTAATAAAACATACTTTTACATGAACTGCAACACGCAAACCGAGTACAAAAAAAGAATTAAGATCACGTGCATTCACCATACAAGTATTCAGAGTTTTATAACCTCAGAAAAAGAAAACAAATCGTGTTCGCAACTGAGAACTCTGAAATAATGTTCGAATTGAAAGTTTACGCTTCAGAACTACAGCTGGGACGTGAGGCGCATTCAAAGGAGGGTTTCGTAGACGCAAACGTGTTATCGGGAAGTCATAAACTGCGTAAATTAGGTTGTATTATCTTTACCTCACTGGATGCTAAAACTAAATAAGCTCTGCAGTCGTATCTGCAACCGATCGAAATCGGATGATTTTTTATCAAAGGCCAATAAAGCAACGAACAAACCGAGCGGGTTTTTCACACAAACAGTCGTCGAGGTTCATCTAGTAGCCACTGACCTTTCCACTGAATGTAGCGCCTGAAGGAGCAGATAACGGCACCTACCGTACTCTAGAGTACCCGGTGATGACAGCAGCGCAGCTCCAGTAACTGTAAGCTCTGACAGGTACTGTTATTTGAGGGTTAGTTTTATTACAAGTTACGCATGGGTCCCCTCTGTTAGTTAAATGGTAGGAGGAACAGTGATACACACCTTTCCTAGCTTGTTGCCATTGTTTAGCGAAATACAACGCTTACATAGCTGTTGGTAACTATCGGGCGAAATGAGTAACAAATTACGCCTCAAAGTAATGGAGTGTTGACAACCTCTTTTCATTGTGCCGAGGTCACCCAAAGTGCGATATTGCTTTTTAAAGTTATTCCGCAACCAATGTGTAAAATACGAATATTTACATGGGGGGGGGGGGGGGGGGGGGGGCTCAGCGTGGTGCGGTAGACTCGAAATTTATATTTGTTTATCATCAGCCTTGTGTGGGGAGGGTCAAAAGTTGTAGTTGACGTATCCAGCCGAGAAAACTAATCATACGCATCCTACGTCACGTGAGCATCGCTGCTAAATAGCGTTATTCGTTGCATGAGGGTGCTTCGGGTAATTAATTATTGTGGTCAATTTGTTGGTTCCTAGACAACATACATTAAAGCACTGATTAGTCGCAGTTCTGAAGGGACACGACGTATATTGTAGGCGTCGCCGGAAGATGAGGCAATTTCATTTGCCCTTCTTCGAAGACGTCCCAAGAAAAGGCAGGTGGACATCCGACGGCATTAATAGACGTTAGAACGCCAGCCTGCGTCGCATGAACGCTCGGGGAGCAATAAGGGCTTAGTGGCTCGTCAACTTTGTTTCCTCTTCCCCCCTGTCAGGCAAACGCCGCACGCGCTCCGGTCACTGGCATCGGCTTTAGGATGACAGCTGTTGGCGAAAGTGCGAAAAAAGGCCCTATTTGATTAACTATGTATACAAGCAGGGTCCCCTCAACAGCGGAGCTGCTTAAGCTTGAATTTGATCCGGTGACACCAGCGCCAAAAAATATCAAGGAAAAAAAAGCTCCTTCGACGCTAGGCACCCCGCACGACCATCGCGCAGCTGCGTAGGCGGAGCCAAGCCTCGCCTAGCTATGACGTCACTGCTCCGACGCAGCGACGTCATCGGGAACGGCGGCACCGCTCGAATTGCGTGGCGTGATCTCTCGCGCCTCTCTCGCCAGTTCACGTGCGATCGCACCTGAAGTACGCCGAGTTCGCGAAGCCGGTTGCCGCCGGTTCTAGCGCGTGCTAAAGGGGTCCATAGTGGGAGATATGTGAAGGCCTCCGGACAAAACGATCCGGCCTGCCAGTCATAGAGAACTTTCAGCGGCAAGTTCGGCAATTCATGTGAGGTGCAACAGCCGAGTCTCCGAACAAGGGAGTGACGGAATGACAGAAGAGCGTCCATACCCAAGAAGAGGAAGCGCGGTGCGAAAGCCGCCGAGTCGCTACTTGAGAACGGATGCGACGACTTCGGCCCGGTCCCGAATATCGCGCCGGTAAGACGATAGCGAAACATCAGCAAGTTTCCGAAGATCCGGAGTTACGAGCTCATGTAAATCGTACATACTTTAATGACCGAGTGTTCAGTGTTCACGAAACCACGCAGAAAGCATGACCGAGTCTCGAAGCTTAACCAGGCATAAAACTTAGCCGATCGAGTCTTTCTGCATAAGCACGCATAAGCGTAGCCGAACCAAGCATAAGCTAAGTGAGGCCTTCAGATTTGCTGTTAGCCCAGTCTTCGTGTTACTAGTGCGAAGCTGCAACAATTTTTTCGTTTTCCTCCGGGGTGAATTCGAAGCAAGTCACTGGAAGCTAATTCATGCACTAAATAGAGATTTCACGCGGGCTATGCAAGGCATAGGGGCACAAACTTTAGCCCTGTTTTATTTTGTTATTACTTATAACATATAGCTATTGATACACTCCCTTCAAAATAAACCATGACAATCCCGGTGCATGGTTTTGTTGAATGGAATCCTCCCCGGTGCATGGGGATCAATGTTAGGCACAAATGGCAAAGTTGAATTTATACATATAAAAATTGACGGGATCTTGCTGTACCTTCTGCGTAAATTGCGTAAATTTCTGTCGTTACGCAGGATATTTTTAATACTTTTAGCAACAAAAAAGCTATATTCAGACGGATTGCGCTTTCTTGAAGTTCCCATAGCACCCTTAGTAAGTGAAATCTTATTGTTTATTAACACAAATGACCGAAATGAGCTGAAAAATGATCCTTGCAGTCAAGTCGACACGGAGTATACGTTCACGGCATTCGTTCTTCTGGTCAATTTTCCCCATACGATGTTTCTATGCATCTATACCAGCTAGTAACAGGACGATGACTTCAGGTGAAACTTAGGAATTCTTCTGTCTTTTCTCGTCTTTATGCCAAACAAAGCCTACAAAATTAGATACAAGCCTTAAGCAAGTTTTCTCACTTATATGCAGCCGAACGGCTCGTTCGCTTTCGAACGCGAGAGGGTGCCACAGCGTGTATACTACGATGACACTCCTCAAGGCGCGCTGTTAAACCCCAATTTTCCTGTGATGGGCAGCCACGCAGCAGAGCCACGCAGGTTCATGCTACGAGCTCAAAGCAAGTAACTAAAAGCGGCGTCGCGGCGTCGCGTTTCCTTGTCGTTCTCGTCCCAACGCACGCATACATTGGCAACGCACTTGGAATGCCGACGAGAATCGCGAGGACAAAATATGAGAGAATAGCGACTTTCTTCTTCCTTTTAATCTCTGTTTACTTCTATGATCTCATTTTAGAATTAGACGGAGTGGCGGAAGGTAGTGCGGACATCGAAGACCTTTTTACACCAGCCCGTGTTGTGTTTATGCTTGTCATTGTACCTCACAACTGCTGTGTGTGTTTGTGCTGACAACACTGAAAACATTTTACGAAGTTGCCTTATGAAGCAATACAGGCGGAAAAATATATTTATACAGTGGAACCCCAATAATACGACTTTCAAGGGACCGAGCGAAAGCGTCGTATGACCGGGGTGCCGGTAAATGCCGGCCTAGTAGACGGTCTTACGCGACAGGTGGACTAAGAACCTATTTAAACTACTATATTTAGTGCATTCTCGCGTAATTTGCGAACAATTACTAAAACCCCGTTTTAAAAAAAGAGACGCCTATTTTATGCCCCTCTCCCCTCCACGGCGTCCAAGTTTTCCAGCGAGCCCCGCGCCTCACGCCCGCGAGATAAAGGCCGACGTGGTAGAGAAATTGAGAGGGGAAAGGCGAGTGGGAAACTGCAAAAGCCAAGCGAAACGAACGATAGTACGAGACGGCGATGAAAAAAAGCGGCAAAGAAAGGAGCGGTGTGGTGACGCCGCTTTGAAAGACACTGATAAGAAGGGAGCAGTGAGAGGGGGAGAGAGCATCATGAAAGGAGAAACTTGGATCGAGCGGGTGAGGAAAGCGGGTGTTCCGTCATCGCCGTGGAGTTCTTTCGTACGTGGTTTCGCGTTCGTCGGCAGCTCCATGGAGCTTCAAATTCAGTCCGCCAGCCACCTGAACGTTGACTTCACGCGGTTGGCGTGTTGTCGTGCGGCTGCCGCGTGTGGCCGTCGAAGGTAAACTCCCCCTCGCGAGTACACGCCTGCTTGCTTGCGTCTGTTCATCAAGTCGTCTGGCCCGCCTGTCGACCTTTGAACATCAATCAGCGCCCCGCACGGGGCACCTTGAGCAATCTTGGTGACGGTACTGGCGATACCGCGGACCCCGAGCCCCCAAACATAAGCTGGATCCAACCGTGGCGATGTGTTTATAGGTGGAGGGTTAGAAACCACGAACGGTGGCCGTCGGAGCCCAGGTCAAGCTCCGGCGGATGGGCTCCCTGTCTGTTCACCAGGCAGGGAGCTCCGGGACCTCTTTGGCTACCAGGGTAAGGTCAAAGAAGAAAGTACCCCCGTCTCCCTGCTTTCCAATGTATCATATGGCATTTTCCAAACCCCCCCCCAAACGTGATCGGCCCCCGAAAAGGGGCCGCACCGAAGTTTCGTTCCCACCACTTCCCGACTTGAGTATTTCGAAACCGAACAACTACCCTCGCTTCTTAGTAATAGAATCAGTTGACCAGTTGAACCCTCTTGCTTCAAAGTCAGTATTTCTCGTCTCCAAATTTCTTGAAGGTGTCATCGGCGAATCATATAAAGCCAAAAAACAAAGAACCGGTGAAATCCTTGTTGAAGTCAGTAGCCAGGATCAGGCTGATAAACTACTTGCACAAACCCGCATCGCCGATCTGGCGATCCGAGTCACGCCCCACCGCAGCCTAAACAGCTCCCAGGGCGTGATTTCCGAATATGACCTAATCAATGAATCTGAAGCTGACCTGCTGGAGGGCCTTCGTAGTCAGGGCGTAACAGCGGTCAGGCGCATAACCATCCGCAGAGACGATAAACAAATACCGACAAAGCACCTCATCCTAACCTTCGACAAGGCGACCCTTCCTGAATTCATCAACGCAGGTTACATTCGTTGTTCAGTCCGGCCTTACATCCCGAACCCACGGCGCTGCTTCAAGTGCCAACGGTTCGGGCACGGCACAAACACCTGTCGCGGCCGACTTACCTGCGCAAAATGCGCCCAGCACGATCACCCGGCCGAAAACTGCAACTTGCAACAACTTCTTTGTGTAAACTGCCAGGGTCCACATGCGGCCTACTCCAGAAAATGCGAAAAGTTTCAATTAGAAAAGAAAATCATTAACATCAAGGTCACTGAAAACATCACTTTCCCAGAGGCGCGGAAGAGGTTCGCCTCTTTCCCTCTGGGGAGGTACGCCGACGCAGCTCGCCGGGGGCGGAGCGGCGTCTGGTTTCGGCGGGGACCCAGTACCGCGAGTCGGACTTGGTCCCGCCCCCGCCCCCCCCTGGGTTGCCTCTGGCAGCCCAACCCGCCTCCGCACCGCTCGCTGAGCAGCAGCGGCTGTGGGTGGCATCCACGTCCGTGGGGATGCTGCTGCACCCACCGTTTCCCCCTCTCTACAGCCCGAAGCACACGCGAGGGCCCGGACGAGATGGAGACGGAGGCAGGTCGCAGTGACCCCCTCCCCCGCCTCACTGCCTGTGCCATCTGTGGTGCTCCCCACGCCTTCGGCACTGGCAGCACAGGCAAAGAACACCCGAAAGGGTACCACGTCAAGGGGGCCCAGTCCGCTGGGCACCCCCCTGCCTTCAGATGACGACATGGACGTCGAGGCCCTTCCGGCTTTCATCGCAGAGGAAGGAACGGGCTGCGACCGTCCAGGTCAGTAGAGAAGGCCAGAAAACCCCTTCCAAGACTCCAAGCCCCGAAAGACCCTACATAAATAGTCACACTCCAGTAGCTCTGAAAACATAATAATGGGAAGAGAAAATATTGTTCAATGGAACTGCAGAGGCCTTCTGAATAATCTTGACGACGTTTATGAGATTCTGCATGCCAATCAGCCAAGTATAATGTGTGTCCAGGAAAACAATCTGAATTCCAAACACACAAATTTCTTGAATAGTTACATGGTATACCAGGAAAGACAGGGATGGCTGCACACACTCTTCTGGCGGTGTTTGCCATAATCACCGCAAATCCTTAGCATGCCACCCTGTCACTTGAACCTCCGTCCTTGAGGCTGTAGCAATACGCTTAATAATATTTAATAGGTGGATAACGGTATGCTCCATATACATTCCTCCTGATGTTGCACTTACGAGCTCCGACTTCGAGGCGCTGGTTGACCAGCTGCCCGAACCATACATCCTTACAGGCGACCTTAATGCTCACAACACTCTTTGGGGCTCTTCTCGCACGGATGCCCGAGGTCGCCTTATAGAGAAATTCCTTACATCTTCAGGAGCATGCCTTTTCAACAGTAAACAGCCTACATACCATAACATAGGACACAACACATACTCATGTCTTGACTGGCGATTGGCTCGCAGTTCTCTTTCCTCTTCTCGAGTGGGGTGTGGGCACTGACCCATATGGCAGTGACACTTCCCACCTCACTCACATACATAGGTTAAGGCCCATGTAGTCTATCTTCCCATAATAGGTTCAATGAAGCACGAGCTAACTGGAATACATTTACAGAGACATCCAAACTACACCACACATCCATAGGACACCTACACGTCGAAGAAGCTACCCAACTCCTCACGGCGCACATTCTCGACTCCGCCGAAAAGTCCATTCCCCACGCCTCTGGTGCCCCGCGCAACCAGCGGAGGCCGTGGTGGAATGAGGACTGTAGCGGGCGCGAGAGGCCCAGAACAAGGCGTGGGGTATCCTGCGCAGGTACCCCACGTCGGGAAACCTTTTATTGTTCAAAAGGGCTAAGGCGATGGGAAAACGTGTGCGCCGTGAGGCAAAACGAGAGAGTTGGCGCTCATTCGTAACATCCATAAACTCTTACACTGACTCTCGCAAAGTCTGGACACGAATACGCAAACTAAAAGGACAACAGACACACAGCCTGCCCCTGGTCAGTACAACAGGGGACAAACTGGAAGACCAGGCTAACACACTCGCACAACACTTCCAACACGTGTCCAGTTCAGCACACTACACTAGCACTTTCATGAAACAAACAATTGGCCGAAAAGAAGTCTTTACGTGATAATGATAAGTCAACCTCCTCTTATAACTCGGAGTTTTCACTTCATGAGCTGAGGACCGCTCTGAGCACTTGTAAACCCTCAGCTCCAGGCCCAGACAACATCACATATACAATGATACAGCACCTACACTCAGACACTCTTCTAACACTCCTCCACCTATATAACAAGATTTGGCTTTCGGGGCACATTCCTCGCTCTTGGAGGGAGGCCATAGTAGTGGCTTTCCTAAAAGAAGGGAAGGACTCTTCCTCTCCTTCTAGTTACCGGCCCATTGCTTTGACAAGCTGCCTGTGCAAGCTCCTCGAGAAGATGATAAACCGTAGGCTCGTGTACTTCCTTGAGTACAACGGTCTTCTCGAGAGCTGCCAGGCAGGCTTCCGGGCAGGGCGATCCACAAATGATCAATTAGTTGCACTGGAATCTTACATTAAGGATGCCTTTATACACAGACAGTACTGCATGACCGTATTTTTTGATATCGAGAAAGCTTATGATACGGCATGGCGTTATGGCATTCTTGCAGACCTAAAATCCTATGGTGTGACAGGTAACATGCTTAATACTCTTTCAAGTTACCTGTCTGAACGAACATTTCGTGTCAGGGTCGGTTCGGCACTTCAAACGTTCACGTGCAGGAGAATGGCGTGCCTCAAGGTGGCGCATTGAGCTGCACCTTGTTTATAGTTAAGATGAACTCTCTCCGAAAGGCACTGCCGCCAACCATATCCTGCTTGATGTATGTAGATGACGTTCAAATATCTTTCAAATCATGTAACATATCCATTTGTGAACGTCAGGTCCAGCTTGGGGTAAATAAACTTTCTCGCTGGGCAGATGAAAATGGGTTTAAACTTAATCCTTCTAAAGTACCTGCGTTGTATTCTCAAAAAGGCGGGGCATCCTGCCCGATCCCGACGTAAAACTCTTTGGTGACTCGATTTCAGTAAAAAGAGAGCACAAGTTTTTGGGTGTGGTGTTTGACGAGAAACTCTCATTCATACCCCACATAAAACGACTCAAACAAAAATGCCTAAAAACAATGAATATTCCAAAAGTCCTGTCTCACCAATCGTACGGTGCAGACAAACAACTCCTGCTTCGACTTTATGCCGCGTTGGTGGGGTCACGGTTGGACTACGGAAGCGTTGTGTATGGGTCAGCCACAAAAACAGCACTTAAAATGCTCGACCCAGTGCTTCACTTGGGGCTTCGCCTGTCTTGTGGGGCATTCCGTACCAGTCCTGTCCACAGTCTTTATGCAGAGTGTGACAAATGGTGCTTAGCGTACCAGCGAACTTATGTTGACCTCCTATATGCCTCCAAAATCTCATCAATGAATAACCATCCCTTTAAACCGGTTTTTAATGATACATCCACAACTAAACTCTTTTTAAACCGCCCATCAATTTCCGTTCCCTTCTCGCAGAGAGTGAGGGACGAGGTGACTATTCATGAGGTCTCCCTCTTAGACACATTCAAATCATCTCACACTGATCTTGTAGCACCATGGCATCTTCGTCCTGTAGCATGTGACTTGTCTTTCGTACAATACAATAAGAACAGGACATCAAGAAGTGGGATTTTGCAGCATTTCATGCATCTGCAGAATAAATACAGGGCTGCAGAGTTTTTCAGCGATGCATCTAAAACGTCCACTGCGGTGTCTTGTGCTGCGCATGGGCCCAATTTTGAAGCATGTAGAACAATGAATGTTAATACAAGTATTTTTACGGCAGAGGCATATGGCATATTTCTAGTTGTAAGTCACATAGTTGAACATCATATTCCTACATCCGTCATTTATACAGATTCGTTGAGCGTCGTCCGTGCATTATCATCCGGAAAGTCATCAAAAAACCATGTCATTAATCTTGTCTTCAAAACGATTATGGTAGCTTATTCTTCAAACCTTGGGGTGACTGTGTGTTGGGTGCCAGGCCACTCTGGCATTGGCGGTAATGAAGTGGCGGATGAAATGGCCGCCAATGCTGCACTCCGAAACACAGTCGACATGTCAACACTACCTTACACAGACCTCAAGCCACACATTAGACAACAACTCCGTAAAACTTGGCAAGCAGACTGGAGCGAACAGACAGACAACAAACTACATGTAATAAAACCACACCTGGGACAATACACTACTGACTCACACAACAGGCACATTGAAGTTACCCTAGCTAGGTTACGGATAGGCCATACGCATGTAACCCACTCCCACCTGCTCACGGGATCTCCAAGACCCCTGTGTAGCAGGTGTGGGGAGGGCCTATCCGTAGTCCACATACTCATACAATGCAAGGCACTTGACACAACACGACACAAACACTTCAGAGAACTCTACAGACAACATATTCCCCTACAGCCATCTCTGTTTCTAGGTGACGATGCCATGGTTTCTGTGAAACGCGTTTTTAAATATTTGTCAGATGTTAAGTTTTTAAACCTCATTTCCTATCATGCGTAATCACATCTGGCCCTATACACCAGCCATCACCATTATCTTTAACTGATTTTACTATGTTCGGTTGACTTTTTTTTTACCTACCTTTTTGTAGTAACCACTTCACTGCATTAAATAAACTTTTATCTGGCGCTCTTTGCCCTTAGTCGGCCTTGCGCCATAAAAAACCTAACCATCATCAACATCAATCAGCGTCAAATGGGGGTTAAGAATCAAGAAAGGTCTAGACGAGGTGGCGAAGTGGTGTAAAATATGGGAAAAACACCGGTTTAACCCCGCCAGAGTCCATTGTATGAAGCGGACAGTGTGCACCCGAGCGTCATATCATAGGGGTTTCTAATGCATTGTTTCTATGGGTACTTTGCCGGGTCCGCGGTGATCCGTCGTAATAAGTGGGTCGTCATAAGTCCGGGGGACGTATTGTTACGTGGCGGCAGGATACAGGAATAGAAAGATGGAAGGTGCGATCGACGTGTTGACACAATTTACAAAAAGAGAGCCCACCTCCTCCAATTCCTCCTGCACCTCTTTATTCTTCCTCTTCTTCTTCTTCTTCTTCTTCTTCTTCTTACTCCTCCTCCTTATCCTGCTCTCCTTCCTCTGAAAGCGACCAGCCCAGTCAAGGCCACAGCAGATGTACAGATGCGATGGGATGAAGGTGCGCGACGAGATAGAAAAGGGAGAAGCCCTCGCCGCCACGGGTCGAGGTGAGCACTGGCCCCGGAACAAATATTGTCAGTAGATAATGATTCGTTAGCCTTAATAGTTTTATGTTATTGCCAAGTATTTGCGTCATCGAAATACAAAAAACTTTCATATTGAGGAGGGTTAGAGTTACTATTGACTTGTAATCACTTTTGCAGTATTGGGGATAACCTTCCTCCCAATACCCGCTGCATGATTTCGTTTTACGAAGAATGAAAATAAAATATTGTGTCTTCATGACGCAAATATTTCAGCAGATACGAATAATGGCAGTACGCAAAATACGTCCGAAAATAAATTTGGAGGAGAAAAGGGGTAATTTATGCTTACATTTAAACTGGGGCTGCCACGTCATCGCAAAGACAGGGCTACTCAAACTAATTTTGAGCGGCAGTGCGTTACGGTGCCAGTATTTCTGGGGTGGACCCGGGACATGCTCAGGTAGAGCCTGTAGGTGTGCTACTGAGAGAATTACTTTACAGCTGCAGCTGTGGAGCTTAAAATATTACTTTAGCTCCGGAGTAGCCATTCAAGAATAAAATCTTGCAATTTTACACAATATTGTACAAAAAGACAAAAAATACGACCCCCCCCCCCCCCCAACACAACAGAAGCACCGCTATACCGATATATTTTGGGACAGCGAACTTGGGCACCCGAAAAACGCGGATTGGAAGGGAACAAAAACTAAACACCCACAATTTGGAGGCATGATTGTAGCTCTCCCAATGGAGCACAACGAAGCAAGTTCGTAATGAAATGAGTTGCCTAATCGCAAGTGACAAATTAGACTGAGATACCTTTTGTCTCCTGAAGCGTTTCTTTCCTTGTTATCTGCTTTCACAAGAGCACTGTTTACTTTGCTGGTTTTCCACTTCCAGTAGCAGAGGTAAGAAATACTGGCGTAGCTGCGTGTGAAGCCTCCCCCATTTCCCTGTTGGGGAATTTTCGCAGCCTCTTTTTCCTCGAACGAGCACCTCGTTCCTCTCGGCCGCCTGTTTACTCTTTCGCTCTTGGCTGGCACGCGGAAGAAAGGATTCGCCTTGCCGCAGCCTCAGGGCTTAATTCAGTTGATTTCCCTTTGTTGTCCGCACTTGTTAGCGGGGCACGTTCGCGTTTCCTATTTGCCCTAAGGAATCGAGCGTAGTCGTGCAATCAAGAACGACCCCGCGGTGTTGTACGTAACTCTGTTGCCTTCATTTGCAACCGAGTTGGCTGTCCAGCTAGAGCTGGGAATGCGCCCAACCCTTTCCCCCTATATCTTGTTCTTCCCTCGTTTCTGCTGCTTCTCATGATCTTAAATACAGACGAAGCTTTGTTTCGCACCCATGGCCTAAGTACGCCTCGAGACCCAAAGGCACACCATTTTGAGTGGTCCAGTCACGTCGCCCTAGTCCTGCGTTAACACGTAGCCACATGACAGGCAGGACTTATTCTCTCTTTTTTACGCAATGGGAAAGGCAGGGTTTGTGACCACAAAACTTGTATTAGGAGGCGAAGATTATAGATACACGATGAGGTGATAACAAATGACATCTTTTTGTTCACGTCCTACATGCTTCTTCTTTTCAAATATTCGGTCAAGTTTTAAAGCGAAGCTTTTTACTGCTACCTCCCAAGGGTTCCGTCGCGACCGTTGGTGTCAACAGAAAACTCACGCGAACAAATAAAAGACGTTTCTGGAACCGCTAGTAATGGAACCTGGACCGAATAGTGAAACGGGGCGAGAGCCTGTTGTCCTATCAGTTGGGCTATGAGCGCACGCGGAGACGGGGGAGACAGATGGTGCAGTCACCGAGTAGATCTGCGGGTTAACCCCTGCGTTCTCCCTGAATGCCACGTGATAGAGTCACACGACCTCTCGCGCCTCTGTGCGCTCCGTCCACGGCACGTGTAGCGGCCGTGTGCGCGTCTTGCGCATGCGCTAGGAGTTAGTAAAAATGGAAGAAAGCGCACACCAACGCGTGAAATCTCAGTTCTCCTCCGTCTCTGCCGCCGCCTACGGAGGCGATGAGATCGGCGGCAGAGACGAAGGAGAAGTGAGATCGTCAAACACCGGGTTTGAGCTTCCCTTCATTTTATAAACAAAGAGTTTCCACTCATGTCCTTCACTAATACAACTCAACCAACCACCAATCATGGATAATGAATTGATTTAACCTTCGGTAGGAATATCTCTTTGAAGTAACGAAGGGTGTGGTTAAATGCATTTCACTTGTCCGTGGTTTCCCCCTTGTAGTGTCACGTGTGTCAATTCAAGGGACGTCGCATGGGCAATGGCTGGGGGTGTCGTTTACAGCTGCGCTTTCCTGCCATCTTCACAGGGTGGATTGACGTTCATTTTTTCATCTGGACTTTTTGCCGCCTCATAATAAACAACGCCTTCATTTTTTTAACACGAAAATGTTTTATTCCAGAATACACGAAGATTTCGCTGACGTCATATTCGTCACGAAAATGACACCAATACAACGGCGTAAGCGGGCTGTAAAGGGTAGACCCCTGCACAACGGGTCTTCTTGAGGGGAAGTAACCTTTAGCACTAAAGAGTACGTTAAACTTATAAGGTTCGTTTTCGGGTTTTATATTTGAACACGAAAGTGTTTTATTCCGGTATACACCAAGATTTCGCTGACGTCATATCCATCACGAAAATGACGCCTGTATACCTTCGCCGAAGCGTCCCGACAGCAAGACGTCGCTCGCCAAGCACACCCACAAGACACCCGCCGACCCGCAAATCCTGCTCAGCTTCAGATTTCGCTGCACATTTACCTTCGTGTTTTAACGCTTCCTCTGACAGAGAAATCAACCATATTTTTTCTGCATATTATGCCGCACCTTTCCGAAGTGCAGCTGCTAGGAGGATGTGCGTCCGTCTACGTAAAAGCGTAACCAAAGTATAAAGTCACGAGCCATTCCACTCTGCTAGAATGACTGCCAGTGAAACTGCGGTGATATAATTTTGAACGAAGGTAGGAACGCACTGATTGTCTCCATCAGTGGTCATCGGTGACTGCGTACCTTTCAGAAAACATGCGTCAACATCAAAATACTTCCAGCTAGCAAAAACCGGCGAGTATTTATTATTTATTTTATTTATTTATGGCCTTCTGTGGTCACTAGGATCGAGCAGAGTGGGCGATACAAGTGCACACAATTCAACAGGAATACAACACTTTATGCCGTTCGCGGAAAAACATCGTCGTCCCAGGACTGAATTTGAATCCGCTATATTTTGTTGTTCAGTATTATCCGAGCTGAACGAAGAAGAAATCTTTTAAAATCTGCAAAGGTATTCATTTGGATCTACACTCGTTTTGAACATTGTCCGCATTGTGAGTAATCTTATTAGATGCAACGCATCTCTTTAACTCGCCTTGTCCCGCGTTGTCGCGGCGTAGTACGCATCCCTCCCCCATTCTCAACGCCGCGGCAGCTGCGCGCTCCGCCGCTCTCACCGCAGCGCCATCTGTGCGTCAGCGCGGTTAGCGCGCAGCTTGCGCTCGGCTGCGCTCGCTCCCGTCACCGTGCCAGCTGTGCGTTAGCGCGCAGCTTGCGCTCGGTTAAAAAATTTACAACATCTCCTCCCGCGAGGAGACCATGGGGTAGATGCTACGCATCGGGGGTGAACATGCTGCGTAAATAGGATACACAACAACAGCAATCCACACGCTGACATCGCTAACATAACGCAAACGCAACGGCAACCCCCGATGCGTCGCATCTACCCCACGGTTCCCCTCGCGGGAAGATGGTGTAAATTTTTTTATGAAGTACTTTCGTATCCTTATTCTAAAATCTCCTATTCCTCTTATGCACCATTTGCATACGTAATGAAATTTTTTGTTACATTCATTTGGGCCGAAGCTATATACAACGGTCATTACGCTTATCCGTCCCTGCGTAAAGAAACAGCTTTCGCGACCGAAATGTGTTTCTCTCACGGCATTCGACAACAAGTATCCCGTTTGACAGAGGAAATAACCAACGTTTCATTGAAAAAGCACTTAGCTTAATAACGTTGAAGAATGAAATGAGCTATTTTGCGCGGAATTTGCGTGGGCGCTTTTGCACTTACTTTTTCGTGCCACCTTACAATCCGAACCAAGGTAAAGAAATACTTAGGCAAACAAAATTTACCTCAACAGAAGGAGCTCGGTGGACACAGTTTCATCAGTAGAGGCAATCTTTTCTTCCCGCTCGCACAATCCGTCTTGTTGTATCGTACGTAATACGAACGGCTATTTGCCGCCAGGGCTGGCTGCGTTTTACCTTGTTTGCGTCCAAAATTTTCCTGAGCATCATTTATGTGCAATTCCTGCCCGCTGGGACTTTATTCATTTCCTTTTGTATTGTTTACTGCCGCAGTATATTATTTTCAGGCGCCTAGCCGTATTCTCAGGCAAACACCCATGTAAACAATGAAAAAGGTTATTTTCGTCTACATTAGTTGTAGTGTGTACACGTGCATAGTTTTGGAACAGGAAGCGAGAACATGACCTGCTTTGGTGAAGTAAGCGAGACCGGGACTCCTCAATTTCCTGCGAGAAGATCCGCTTCCCCTGCTATGGCATGCATGTTTATTTATGGCGCGCGCGAACAATTTGTTCTGCGGCGTATGCAGCTACCTGGAGCGGATGACTTGGCGTGTGATAGAGCATCGGGAGCGCTTCTTTCGCGAGGACATTAATCGCTCGTTTTAAAAGCAGTTAGTCTTCTCAGAAACAGTAGCAGAGAAATTTTGCCCTTGAGGCAATCCGCCACCGTTTAGGTCTAAAATAATTTTTTTTCTCCGAATCATTCCTGTCATAATTGCTGAAAGGGTGCCAATCATCGATTGGTGAATTAATTAACACAGACTATTTCGTTTAGGAATCAATAGTTTGCCGCATTTTGATGGGAAGTGAGCTTTTACAGGGCCGTCGAAACAAATCGGGATGTTTCTGAAGGTTTGTCTAGCAGCATTGCAAGGAAGCTGTCATGTTACTAGGAGGCTGTTTTATTATTGGTAACCGGCGTATTTGCAATTTCTATTTGGCGCTCACCATCTGCCGGCTAGTCCGAAAAACTGAGATTGGAGGGTTCCAGTCGAGTCCGGTTGCGCTGCCCGCGCAGCGTTTGCCGCGCTTATTCTCATCGCAACCTTACGAGTGTCAAGTTATAATGTCGGCACAGGAGGGATCGGTGCTGGATATATATATATATATATATATATATATATATATATATATATATAAAATATATATTTTTATTTATATATATATATATATATAGACAGAGAGAGAGAGAGAGAGAGGGAAGAATTTAGGCCCACCTCGCCACCAATAAAAACAAGTAAAAAAAAAGAACTACGCGGAATCGTTAGTTCCCTCCGTGTGGCTCTCCAGGTGAATATTGGTTGTCGGCATTGTTCAGGTGCATTATCGCGCCTTCATTCTGCGCGTGGCTTTAAAAAACCTGTAAAAATAGTCACCGTCGCTGTCGAAGTTTGGAAACTCACATGAATGAACTTCCGAGAATGACATGCCCCGAGCATGGGACTACCTTTATCGAATTCCCATGCCCCGCCGTTTACCCACTTTGTTGGACGTGATTGCGCATATGTTAATCTACATGGTTGGCGAGATTGCGTGACGTAAACATGGCATTTGGTTCAAATATTTGGTTCAAACACAGCCACTTGTCCCATTGAAGTACATGTATATCCATGACCGATAGCTCGGATGCCGCACACCACGCGTTCGGTTTTTCAGACTCCAGCTTCGGTGCTCTTGGAATTTTTGCCGCCAGATACCACTATTGTGTTGCATCCCATGGACCCAGGTATCATCAAGAACTTGAAGCTGCACTACCGATTGCGCCTTCGGACTTGTGTGCTGTTTTGTGTGGACAGTGACAAAATCTATGCTTTAGATGTGCTGGCGGCTATCAGCATCCTGCCTTATGCATGGAGGGCAGTTGCGCAGGACATGATACGCAACTGCTTTCGGCATGCGGGAGAGAGAGAGAGAGAGAGAGAGAGAGAGAGAGAGAGAGAGAGAGAGAGAGAGAGAGAGAGAGAAGAGAGAGAGAGAGGAGAGAGCAGAGAGAGAGAGATAGAATAATCAGTATGAGGTGATAGGTAACGAGTATTTGAGTACTGCAAGAGAGAGAGAGAGAGAAGAGGAGAGATAGAGAGAGACCGGAGAGATGAGAGAGTAGATAGAAGAGAGAGGAGGAGAGATGAGAGAGAGGAGAGCATGAGAAGAGAGAGAGAGAGAGAGAGAGAGAGAGAGAGGGAAAACAGTTTATTTGAGTACTAGTTGGGCTAACGACGAGTGGTGACCAGCGCTTGGAGGGTGCCGGTGACCACGGCATGCTGGATCTGTGATTGTCTGTGAGAACGAGAATAGTGACACACTCCAGAACCCCACAGATGAGATGCCGCTTGCCGCAGCGTTCTGATGGAGGTGAAAAGCAAGAACACCCATGTGTAGGAGATTTCGGCACACGTTAAAAATCTCCAGGTGGTGAAAATATTCTGGAGCCCTCCACCACGGCGCGCCTCATCGCCTGCGTTGTGTCGGCGCGTTAAACCCTACAATAAAACCAATCAATCCTTTCGCAGCGTCCGACATTTTCGATGACCTCCTTGCTAGAGGTGTCGCTGTTAGAGCGGCGACGTTTGAAGATTTCACCAGCATTGATAATGCCGTTATGCCGTGTGCCGAGTTGGATGATGACGAAATCGTACGCCAGGTTCTGGAACTGGCGAAGGTGGACAGGACTCCGATGATGACGTGCCACCAACGCCAGAGGCATCAAATGCTTATTTAAAGTGCGCCCTTACAGTTCTACTGCGAACTTGGCACAAAAGCGGTGAAAACGTTCCTATATTAAGGGAACGCCGCAGTCACCCCACGCGGGCGTTACTGCTCGCTGCCGACACGAAGGTTCCTGGACAACAGGATTCAGGGCCTTCACTGGAAGTTTATGGTGGCCACCCACTCTGGCCTTTAGTAGCGACCAGTCTAGTAGGCGCGCACTTGCTAGGACCGAGGAAAGAGGGGATTAGTCCGCTCCTTGGAGAAGCTTCTCGTTCTTAGTATTGGAAGTAGGGCCGGTTCCTTTCTTCTTAGAGATGCCTGATGACTGCTGCCCGTATGGGGATGCGGGAGGCTACCTGGTGGGTGAGTAGTTGGCACCAAGGGAACATAAGACGTCCGCCGAAACCTGGGTTACCTCGCGTAAGTCCCGAAGGTTCTTTCCTTTGGAGATAAGTGATTCAGGTGTACATAGTAATCGACAGTTATTCCAAGGTACAGCTTACCATTTCTGTCGGACAAGATCACCGGTTCCCGAAACCGAGAACAGGCGAGGAGGATTAGTACCTGAGGTCAGTGAGGCGTCTCCTCGATGAATCGGGTTACCTGGTGGGTGTTCGTTGAGCGGCTGGTATCGAAACATGTCTGGAGAGGAAGTGTCGCCACTCCTGTGTAGGTTCTCCCTGTCTTCGCTGGTCGGTGCCTAGCTAGTACGGAACCTACAGTGGGGTCCGCAAAATTCTAATTGGCTGTCTGATGCCCATCCTGAGCAATCAGGCCTTTTATAGGAGTCAGACTTCGAAGAATTAGATCAAAAATCTCGCTGTCCCCATTCCCACCCACACTCCCATAACCCACTCCTATTTACCAATTTCCCTTCCCCTTCATCCCAACCCCTCCGGCTACTTTCCCAGGGGGAGATCAGGGGAGTCTCCCCGGGCCCGCTCTCCTGGATGTGGTGTCGCTTAGTAGCTCTTTCCCCTTTTTTTTATTTCCACTTCGGTGGTTAAAAACATATTTTGCCCCTTGGCCAATTCTTTTATATTATTATTGGTTTAAGCCTACAATACTTAGTGGTGCGGGCAGAGGCAGTTATTTTATGTTATTTTACTTCGCCTCAACCTAATTTCTGTCTACCTACAGTAACGAACAAACTGTAGCGGACATAAAGACGGACTTATTCGCGCGTAGGAGTGCGTGTGTACAGACGCACATACATACGTTTTTTCCAGCCGTTGGGCCAATGAAGGTTTCTTTTTTTTCAGTGGTTCCTTTTTTTCGGCTTGCCGATTATTCGGACTTAGGGCGGTTCCCCTCGAGTCCAAAAAAACGGTCGGCGAGTGTATTGCCTTTCGTTTAGGTTAAAAAAAAATATACCCTGTAAGAATTCGCGCACCGATGGCAAGAATAAAGGAGTTTTATTCCTCTATATACTTACCTTCAAGGGCACTGCTGTTGCTGCGGCGCTCCGTGGATTCGCAGATTTACAATGAGCTAAAACAAGCCGAAAATTACAACACACACGTCCAAAGCGGGATCAAGAAATCTGAAGCAGATATTTGCTTGTTCGCAAGCGGTCTGTACTATACTGCAAGCGTTTTGTCGTGGACCAGTATGCTTTGACGATTTTTGAAGCACGATGGCGATAAGCGAATACAGAACATGTGCTCGTTGATGCCAGACGTGTACTAAAGTTTTGCTTAGAAATATCTTGTGCGACGTTCTCTAGTTCGTTGCACTTTCGGCGGACGAAGTCGTCTTTGCCTCATTATGCATGACGTCACAGAAGACTTCAGCACCGCTCTCCGAGGGCAAATAATGACCTCGTCGTAATTCTCATTTCGCTAGAGGGAAACTGTCTTTGCTTGAAATTAGCCAGCTCAACTCATCACTGTATAGCCCTTGCCAATTCGTTATTGTTGATTGGAGGGAGCGGAACCCGTCTTCCCCAACCCCCCCCCCCCCCCCCACACACACACACACACAAAGAGTCCGTCACTCCTAACGCTAGATTTTCTGGATAAAGTATGGAGCATAAGTGACGCGCACACATTTGAAGGACTCTGCTACACTTGTGATAAATGCGTTCACTTTTTCCTTCGTGTCTGGAAGCGTTGTGAAAGCTAGAGTTACTGCCAGCCCGGAGCGACCCTGCGTGATTTACTCGCCACAAAAGATGCGCCTTCCCTCGCAGCTTTGCTTTCGTGGCATTTTCTTTAGAGCGGCTACCAAATGGGTTTATTACTGCATGTGAAAGGAACTCGGCCAATAGCCGCTGCTTAGCTCTAATGACGTAATTCCGGCGCTCGAGGGACGACAAGACAGGAAAAGGGGAAAATCGTTTGAACTCGTTTCTAAGGAAGCTGATGGGCATAGACCAGTAATTTTGGGCTGGGGTACTTTGTGACCCCATATTCTAAGTACTGAGTGGGTTTATTGACTACATTCTGAAAGCATTTAGGCTACAAAAAGAAAAAAAAAGCGTTGAAGGGTCCCTTTAATCAGGTAATAACGGTCTAGATATGTGTGGTGCCTAAAGAAGGCCCTTGTTTTAAGACGACTGCCTTAGATCATAATGTTTCGGGGGGAATGCCTGAGGTATACAAAGTTTTTGTGAGGTACACAGAATAACACGTAACATGAAGAACATGCACAACCAAGCGCGCACCAGAAACGGGGAACAGCAGCGCCGGAGGGTGCCACCGCACGTGCAATACTGCTGGGGTCTTTGAGTGAGCAGGAGGTGTTTGGCGACAGGGAACGAGCGGAACGCACTGCAGAGGGAGATGTCCAGTGGAGGTTGGTGGTTCAAACCCGCCCGCCGCCGGGCACCCACCGGTCAATGGGTGCAAGCACCCCGGTCTGCGCCAGGCTTGCCCAGGGGGTTGATCACTTGGAAAGGAGCCCTCCTAACCCCGCTGGGTACCCCGTGGGGCAACCACCCAATGCCGGGTGAAAAAAAAAAGAAACTAAAAAAAAGCTGTGGCAGTAAAAGGGGACTGGGCAAGTGGTGACGGGCGTGGTGGCAAAGTTCGACAGAAAGAGCAAGAGTAGATCAGCAGATGGTAAAAACTAGGCTTTCACCATCACACTGTTTGAAAATTCTATGCATCCCCCGTAATTTTTATCATAACGGGTGGGTTTGAAGCAGATTCTTAGTCCATACCGTAGACGGCGTTTAGAGAACCAAGTAAAAATAAAGAGAGCCAGGCGGCACAATATTAGGGTTAAAGTATCCTACCCCCTGGCTTCCCTGTTTATTTCTGGCTACCCAATAGGTTTGCAAGTGCAAAGGTGCTGGACGAGAAAGCAGGGTAAAAATGAGTGCCTGAGTTGTTCAGTGCTAGGGGATTGAACACAGTTGGGATTGTTTCTGAAGCTGTAATCTCAATGGGATTTAAACGTTAATTGCTGAGCAGCAGCAGCGGCACTCGACTCCATCAATCGGCACCAGTCGCAAGGGTGGCGTCAGTCAATTGCGCAAAGATTGAGCAATGGAAAGCACAGAGTGACAAACACATGCTCGGCAGAGCTATAAATAACGGTATTTTGCTTCATTGTACTTTCACAGCCCCAATATTTTTTCACCGGTGCAGTGGAAGGAATAGATTGCACTTGTAAACGGCTAAAGCCATTACGACCATCCGAGGACAAATTAAACGGCGCCGATGTTCGAAACAGGATTAAGGGGAAGAACTTGCAGTGAGCCCAGAAAAGCAGCTGAAAAACAATACATTTTCTGGGAACTCTACGTTTCTATTGGCGGTTCACTTCTCATTCGAGGAGCTGGCGTAATTTTCTTCGTCCGGTGTCCGTCTTTAAGGGACTCTGCAACACTTTCGATAAACGCTTTCACTCTCTCCTTCCAGTCTGGAAGCACTGCGAAAGCTATAGTTATCGCCAGCATCGAGCGCCACTCGTGATTTGCTCGTCGCAGCAGATACGCCTTCTGTTTCTGCTTTGCATTTGTGGCTTCCGTTTTAAAGTAGATACCGTGTGCGTTCATTGCTGCAACTGAAGGAAAGCCGTGCAATAGCTGGTACACCGCAGTAATGACATAATTCCAGCGGTCTAAAGACGCCAAGACCGGGAAAGAGAGAAAAATCCCATGAGCAAGTTTCTAAGTTATCTTATGGCCATAGAGCCGTAATTTTTGTGTGAGGTACTTTGCGACCCCCTAATCTAAGTACTGGATGCATTAGTTGACTACGTTCCTACCAAACCTACCACTCTTTGTGTGTTTGGTTGTCTTATATCCATGCTGTTGTAGGAGCGATCTTAAGGCACCAGTAGTCGGGAATTCATACGTCAGCGTCTTGTTCCTGTGTTATTCCATGTTTACGCCTGTGTAAGCACTGTTAAAGCTCTATCGTATCTTTATGAGTCGCCCGAATACCTACTGAAATATGAAATAGCCGTGAAATGTGCTGTTGGGCTAGTTGGTGCACATTGTTTCAAGAACGCTAAAAACCACGACAAAAAAAAACGAAGAACGACGAGACAGGTGCGCTATAGTCTCGGCATACCTGTCTCGTCGTTCCTCGTTTTTTCTGTCGTGGTCTTCAGCACTCCTTTTCTTGAAGAAATATCCGCCTCCTAATCGCCATCCCCTCATACTTTTGCCTTTCATATTCATAGCAAACGGTGGAAGCACAGTGCGAACGTGGCAATTACAACGGAACATCGCTCACCCAAGACCGCTGACTCAACAAGATCAGGCGGATACTGAAATATCCAAAACTTTCTCTCTGTCTGCAAGCTTTCACGACGTGAATGAGAAACGGCCCCTCATCGAGCTCTTCGGTCATCACACCGGTGGGCAGCAGACTTCGAGATCAATAGTCAATCAACGCAGAGAAGGGCCTTAGCCTTGCCCCCTCTGGCCATTTCCTCTTACTCCGCCTTCGGAACCTTCATCTGTAACTTTCTTTGTATCGTTCAGCTCACAGAGGCCACCGACGTAAAACCACACATCAGACAACAACTTCGCAAAACATGGCAACACACTGGAGTGAACAGACAGACAACAAGTTACACGTAATAAAACCTCACTTGGGACCGTACACCTCCGACACACGGAACAGATACATAGAAGTCGCCTTGGCTAGATTACGGATAGGGCACACGCACGCAACGCACTCGCACCTGCTCACTGGATCTCCAAGACCTCTGTGCAGCAGGTGCGGAGAGGCCCTATCCGTGATCCACATCCTCATACAATGTAAGGCACTCGACATTACACGACGAAAACACTTCCCACAACTACACACACGACATATTCCACCACACCCGTCATACTTCTTAGGAGACGAAGCCCTGTTTTCAATCAAACGCGTTTTCGAGTTTCTCACCGACGTAAATTTTTACGTCTCATTTCTTATCATGCATGTTGACAACCTGGCCTCTACACCAGTCATCTTCATTACGTTGTGTTTTACTTTGTTTATTTTTACTGAAATGTTCTTTTACTTCCATGTCACTTTCATGTAATCACTTTTGTTTGGCGCTCTTTGCCCTCAGTCGGCCTTGCGCCATTAAACTCTAAACATCATCATCATCAGCTCACAGAGGCCAAGAAGAGCCCAGTGCACGTCGATCTGCTCAGCGTTGCGCACAGAGCTCATGGTAGACAGGTTCACGTCGTTCTTTTTGACAGGGAGCGACATTAACCTGTCTACCATGATCTATGTGCGCAACGCTAAGCAGAAGGAGGTCGCCTTGCAAGTAAATGGTAAATGGTAACGGGTAAATGGTTCTCGGTGACTTATACTGCGCTCGCCGAGTTTAGTCTAGTTAAACGACCACAGCTCTGCTGTGACATAAGGCTTGCACCGTTGTGCATGCTGGCTTAGATTTTTTTAAAGCGAAAGCTTTCTTAGTGGAACCAGTTGCGCCCTGTCCAAAACTATTTCATTTCGTCGTATACCGGTTGGTCGAACTAACAGTTTTGCTAAGATGTCTGGGCACAAGGCGCGTGCGTGAAACCGGGCATCCGTTGCGCCAAAACGGTTACTTGAAAATCGCGGATAAGGAACGCTTCTAGATAAGGCAATGCACGCATTGATCACGAAGATGGCATACAATAGTATTCCTTAATCTCATAAACCACGTATAGGTATACATTTAAATCGTTCGTAGTTGCGTTTACAGAGTGCGCGAGAAATCGCCCCATGGGTTCGTCTTTCGTTTGCGATTTGGGTGTGAAGGTTTGACGACCGATTGGACGCACTTTCAACGAAGCTGGGACGCACATTTAGCGAAGGGTTTTGACGCATTTTTGACGCAGTTTTGATGCAAGAAAACTTTCGCGCTTCTCTCAGCTTCCTTTAGGAAGGTATGGTCAAGTTTCTTTATTTGCATGATTGTAACTGCGAACGCTTCGGCAGACAACTGCACCGAAAACGGGGGGCGGGGAACTACGCGAAGGCGGCTGGCTGGGTACTGGGCCTGCTCGGTAGTGTATGCCGAGGTAGACCTAGTGAGTGCTTGAGAAGCGTCGAGTACCAAAAAACCGCCATCCCGTGTGACGTGAGCCTTTGAAGGGTGATATACTGTAGCTGTCCCAGAAAACGAATTCACAAACGATTTCCCAGGCGACGACATGCTTCGAAAATTACCTTTTGCCAATTTCAAACACAAAAGATCTACCACCCGTTCATGGTTGGCCGTCGTTTCCGATGCCGTTAGCAAAATAGGCCTACGAGGCTTCGGCACAAAAGGAAATCGCAAGCAAAAAAACGTTTTTAACCCGGAAGTTAGGTTTTTTCAGCAGAAAAGATGGCACAGAGAGAGAGAGAGATAGATAGAGAGAAACCGGATCACGCGCCGCATTGTCAGGTGCGCTTTCCAGCTTTAAATTATTTCTCTTCTCAGAAGTGTCGTTCGCTGCGTAGTGTTGCGAGGAAGGATTGGGAGTTAACTTCAAAGCCTTTGCATGATGGCGACCACTCAATGAAGGGGCACACTGAAGATGCCGCAGATTGGTGGGCAGCTCTAAGCTTCCAGCTAGAAGCATTCCGGCACGCACATGCCAGACTTTGGCCTTACATTTGGTTGGTTTAGCAACTTGTGTACTAATCATTTCGGAGACGTCAAATCAGAGGTGAGTGAGTGACGCCAAGATTTCTGGCTGACCACTTAGCGCTTAGCTCGTGACGTCATGAGCACCAGTTCCCCAATCAGAGATTAGACAGTTTTAATTTCGAGTACGTAGAAGCTCCACGTACGTAGAACTTTCATGGTGACCAGAGCGCATGCTCACAACGCAAAGGGCCTACGTGGGTGTCACAGACGTACGTGAGATTCGAATTTTTATGTTGGTCCTCTCTACGTACGTTGCTTCCGTACGTAGAGGGGACCAACACGGCCGCACCCTGCCCTCCTGCTTCGCAGCGACAAGAGCTTCGTCGCTAATCCCTCGGTGCGATATCGTGTTCTAATTTGCTGGTGTCGCCTTCAATTTGCTCATTCTTACCCTCACCAAAAGCTTAAATCGACAAATAACTTTTGTTTTTGAGGTGGAAGAGCGATTTTTCAGCTGTTAAGCTGGACGAAGTAGCATTTGTCGTCGTCATAGCAACGGGCTGCGAGATCACGAGTGGCTACAGCAGCATGTGTGTCTGTTAGTACATGGCGCTAGGAATAACGCGCGGAGAGCGCGGATATGGGCGGAGAGCGCGAGCTTCCCAGACGCCCTACGCGCAGAGCGCATCGCATACGTGTAATTAAACGGGTTTTAAAGCTACATGCGCGTGAGCTGCGTATACTTTTGCCGGTGTGTACGTGAACTCGCTACGCAAAGTGAAACTAAATCTGCCTTTAAATTCGGTGTATGGCACGGCGGTATGGCATGTGTGATTTGAGTGACGAATGAGTGTCACAAATTACCCGCCGTGGTGGCTCAATGGCTAAGGCGTTGCGCTGCCGAACACGAGGATGCGGGTTCGATTCCAGGCCGCGGCGGCCGCTTTTCTGATGGAGGCGAAAAGCAAAAATGTCCGGGTGTACGGGATTTCGGCGAACGTTAAAGATCCCCAGGTGGTCCAAATTAATCCGGAGCCCTCCTCTACGGCGCGCCTCATCGCCTGCGTTGCGTCGGCGCGTTAAACAACTAAAATCAAGCGAGTGTCACAGATTGAATTTTTAGCTTCACTTGTGGCCTTTCGCAAATCCCAAATTCTTCCTCTTTCAGTGGAAGTGACTGTGAAACCCTTCCGATAAACGCTTTCACTCTTTTCTTCGCGTGTAAAAGCACTGCGAAAGCTATAGTAGTTATCGCCAAACACGGAACGGCGCTGCGTGACTTGCTCGTCGCAGTAGGTACGCCTTCCGTTTCTGCGTTGCTTTAGTGGTGTTTTTTTGTAAAGTGGCTATCATATATATACGTGTTTTAGGCTGTAAATGAATGAAAGCCGACAAATAGCCGCTACATCTCTGTAATGACGTAATTCAAACCTGCGAAGAACGCCAAGACCGGGAAAGAGAGAAAAACGTTTTTCGGAAGCTTCTAAGTTAGCTTCTGGGCATAGACCAGTAATTTTTTGACTAAAGTGCTTCATGACTGGATTGGTCCCGAAAACATTTATGATTTAGAAAGAAGTTGAAAAAGTGTTGCAGGGTTCCTTTAAAAGACGCGCACTGTTAGGCTGGGGCGTGTTATGTAGTTTGTTCGGCTGAGGGTGACCTGTTGAGGCATTGTCATAACAACCGCCACGGGTGGTTTCCGTGCTTCTTTTCGCAACTTCGGTTTTCTAGAGAATATCCGTTTGCGTCGCTCCACCACAGCGCATTTCATGACTGCCTGTCTACCGTTTATTCCTCGATCTCGAATTATCGGCAAACTTCGGTGAGAGCAGCAGCCTGCAGCCCATAAATTGAATCGCTGGGGTACTGTCAAACCGGCAACTGCAATTTTTATCGCAACGGATGCCTTCATAAAAACCCAAGCCAGCCTCGAATCTCTCAGTGTGCAGGCGTGCATGAGTATGTTGGTAGCAGATGTGATGAATATTACCGATATACTAGGCAGCACACTCACACCGTGCTTTTGGGAAAGCCTGAATCATAACTGCTACGTCCAGCAGGAGGATTATCTACTCATTTGGGTGTTTATGTATTCCTGAACAGGAAAGCAGGGTTTTACCCTTAGCGAAAAAAGAGGCCGTTGCAGCAAAAGTATGTATTTAAAAGATCATTTGGCCTCAAAACAATGAAGATGCCTCAGGCAGCCCTCACTTGCACACCGTGAATTCTGCTGAAGCTTATTTGCAGTGCAATAAATGAGTTCTGCACTCCAATCTGCGGAAGCTTATTTTCTCAGCATTCGATTAATTATCAAGTTTTGAGGACCATGCGGAAGAAAAAGCGGCTGCATAGCGAGCGCTCGTGGTAAACATTTGTATAAGTGACCTGGGGCGCAGACTTCAGTCCAGCTATGCTTTTTTGTTAGTCAGTACGAACATACCGAACGCCGGTTCTACAAGCTTTTAGATTCAGAATGCTGGCTGTGTTTCCTGGTGGAGAGTAAACACACGTGCACCGGCCGGGCATCAGTATTTGTATAGTCGCATCGCCATTCAAAAAGCACACACACTCCTCGGCGTGGTTTCGTTTACGTGGGTCCTCCCACCCCTCACCTCTGGGAGCGGATGTTGCGTGACCCGGGGGAGTCAGTCCAAGTCCTGACCACATCCCGAGTCCTGGCGGTCGCGGCGGCCCTATGGGCCTCCTCCACCCCCAATACCTGATCCTGATGGACGAAAACATGTATTCCTTCCTTCCTTCCTTCCTTCTCAGCTCTCGCATGACGTGCCGCGACGAAGAGTTTTCCAACAAACGCTGTCTTCAGAGGCGCACACTGTGATGCTTGTTGGGCTGTTTGCTCGCGTCCTTTTGGTGGTCGATGTGCCCCAAACACCCACAAACCACCCACTCGGTCGCTTGAACCAGAAAGTAAAACGACTGTTTCTGAACTGGTCAACTGATGAGTGAGTGAGAGTGAGTGAGTGAGTGATGTGAGTGAGTGAGGTGTAGTGAGTGAGTGAGTGAGTGAGTGAGTGAGGAGTGAGTGAGTGAGTGAGTGAGTGAGCTGAGTGAGTGAGAGTTGAGTGGTGAGTGAGTGAGTGAGTGGTGAGTGAGTGAGTGAGTGAGTGGTGAGTGAGTTGAGTGAGTGGTGGTGAGTGAGTGAGTGCGTGAGTGCGTGAGTGCGTGAGTGGTGGTGAGTGAGTGGTGAGTGAGCGTGGTGGTGGTGAGTGAGTGCGGTGAGTGAGTGCGTGGTGCGTGCGTGCGTGCGTGCGTGCGTGAGTGAGTGCGTGGTGGTGAGTGCGTGAGTGAGTGGTGCGTGAGTGCGTGCGTGCGTGCGTGGTGCGTGCGTGGCGTGCGTGCGTGGTGCGTGCGTGCGTGCGTGTGAGTGGTGGTGCGTGAGTGCGTGGGCGTGCTGTGCGTGGTGGTGCGTGCGTGGTGCGTGCGTGCGTGCGTGACGGGCGTGGTGCGTGCGTGGTGGTGGTGCGTGGTGAGTGGTGCGTGCGTGCGTGGTGAGTGCGTGCGTGCGTGCGTGGTGCGTGGTGCGTGAGTGCGTGCGTGGTGCGTGCGTGGTGCGTGCGTGAGTGCGTGCGTGCGTGGTGCGTGCGTGGTGCGTGCGTGCGTGCGTGGTGCGTGCGGTGTGCGTGCGTGCGTGCGTGCGTGCGTGCGTGAGTGCGTGCGTGCGTGCGTGCGTGCGTGGCGTGCGTGCGTGAGTGAGTGCGTGAGTGCGTGCGTGCGTGCGTGCGTGAGTGCGTGGTGCGTGCGTGCGTGCGTGAGTGCGTGCTAGTGGTGCGTGCGTGCGTGCGTGGTGCGTGCGTGCGTGCGTGCGTAGTGCGTGCGTGCGTGGTGTGCGTGTGCGTGACGTGGTGCGTGCGTGCGTGGTGACGTGTGCGTGGTGAGTGCGTTGGTGGGCGTGTGTGCGTGAGTGCGTGGTGCGTGGTGACGTGAGCGTGCGTGAGTCGTGGTGGTGCGTGAGTGCGTTGGTCGGTGCGTGGTGGTGGTGAGTGACGTGAGTGCGTGCGTGGTGAGTGAGTGAGTGGTGCGTGTGAGTGGTGAGTGCGTGGTGCGTGAGTGAGTGGTGTGAGTGCGTGAGTGCGTGGTGCGTGCGTGAGTGGTGCGTGAGTTGCGTGCGTGACGTGCGAGTGAGTGGTGACGTGCTGTGCGTGGTGAGTGCGTGAGTGAGTGAGTGGTGGCGTGGTCTTTGCGTGAGTGGTGCGTGAGTGAGTGCGTGGTGAGTGAGTGGTGTGAGTGGTGAGTGAGTGAGTGAGTGAGTGCGTGCTGGAGTGAGTGAGTGAGTGAGGGTGAGTGAGTGAGTGTGGTGAGTGAGTGGTGGTGAGTGAGTGAGTGAGTGAGTGAGTGAGTGAGTGAGTGAGACTTTATTAAAGTCGCCTGCAGGCGGCCTCCGTTACCGAAGCGCCGTGACGCCGCCCTACGTCTTCCCGGCTGGGCTCTTTACTGGGCTGCTCCCTCGCTACTCGTGTCGAGGTCCTCCGGCCTGCCCGCGCTGGGCGCCCGGGCACTCTCGGCTTTCGCTCGGGCGCTGCTGTTCAAGTGCCGCCAGGATCTGCTGGACGGCCTTTGGTTAGCAGCTGTGGCGGCTAGTTGTATAATACAGGCGAAATAACAAAAATTCCCGTGCTTAATTAAGCGATTTCAGGGCACACTAAAGATCACAACGCCCAGTCATAGCTTTTGCGCGTGAGTTATCGATTGAAACTTTTTTTCTTTTCCTCATCTTTTCCTTGTGCTCTATCTGTCACGTCACTTTGGCATAACCCAGGTAGTTTATAAACTACAGAAATGGGGTTCATTCCTTTCTTCATACAGCCCCAGTGGAACCTGCGCTATGGGATAGGCCCAGTTGGATCACGTAACGGTATAATAATAGGCTTCCGTCGAATGTGCTTAATTCGGCGGCCACCAGGGAAATCGGGGGAATCCGGAATGGCAGGGAGCTCATTAACGGGAAGGAGTCTTTAAAGCGAAGATTTAGTGTCCTCACTGATGTTGTTGTACGACATTACGCCCTACAGGAAAGCCAACTTTTCCTGACGGTGAGGTTGAGTGATCGTGGGTGAAAGAAAAAAAATTACGCCCACCTCCCCTCGCGGGAACCCTGGTGTGATGCGACGCAGAGGGGGTTCAAGCGCAAGCGGAGAGCAACCGTCAACCGAAAGGCCGCCGGAGAGCGGCACACCGGTTATATGCGCAGCGCGCCCGAAGGAGAGGAGACCGCGGAGAGAGTGCCGCGGCTATGACGCAACACAATCCAACACAATCCACTTTAATCCAATCAAATCCAAATCCAATCCAATGCCCCTCGCGAGAGAGTGTTCGCTATCGGAGAGGAGAGGGGGAGAGTGGCTGCGGACAACAACGGACGCACGCAGGAAGGACAGGGCCGCCTACAAGAGATGCTCTGAGCGTCGCTTCTAAAAAAAAAACGCTCTCCGTGGCAGGAATCGAACTTGGGTCCCTCGCGTTCTGAAGCCGGCGTCTACCCCAGTGCTCCATTGTGGCATGGTCGAAGCGAACGCCAAGCAGCATGTTCCGACTCGCGCAGTACACCCCGTACCGACACGTTAGGTCTACAGGGTGCACACCCGAAAGTTGCTGTAAGTATTCCGTAAAAGTGGTGCGTAACTAGAGCAGAAGATACTCGCAGTGTGATTGGCCAACCAAAGAACACATGACGAGAAAACTTCGCGTTCAACCAACGCCGTCGTTCGAAGAAGGGGTGCAAGATTTTTTTACCATTGTTCCGCTCGCGTCTGGGATTCACCATTCGCTGTGAATTTGTCATTTTCTAGATAAACCAGTCACGCGATATCGATGACATATGCATGCCTACACAGCTCCAAAAAAAGGAGAGAATTAGTCGCGGCCTAGCTTGCAGATATTACCAAGAAGGTAAATAACTGCGTGCGTAAAAGATTGCTCGTAAGTGCTCTAAGAAAAGAATATGGAAGTTATGGATATCGAGAAAAAAAAACATGTTTTGAGACTTAAATTAGCGCGAATAAAACGTCGGCCAAAAGCTGGAGGGATCGGCGAGTGCAGAACTGAAGAATATTCTCTTCACTCCAGTTTGTTGGTTTCATTTTCATTTATTTTCCATTTATTGCATCCTCAAAGACCCTGGACACTACATGAGGTAAACATCTCTAGGTTTTAGGTACACATCTGCGTTATTTGCTGAGACTTGGTTCAGCCGTAACGTGCGCTTCGTATTTTAGTTATCGCCTTCATGTTCATCAAGACTGCCAAGCCTTTGTCTGCTTATGAGCACACGCCATAGTTTTGATGACACCCACAAGGCGTGGTCACTACATGGGAAATAGACTGCGCCATGGAGCGCGAGATCTCTGGTTCGGTTTTCGGCAGCGAATAATTTTTCTATTCTATTTATGGAGGCGAAAGACAAGAGAACTCTCGGTGTACTTGATTTCGAAGCACTCTAAACATCCCTGTACGTCAAAATAAAAAGACAAGTAATACTGCGTGCCCAGTAGCCCTGGTACCGCAATTGAAAGAAAAAAAGAATAAGAACTGTAAACAAATAGCTACAAAAGTACAGATATAAAAAAATGCGAGGAGGAAGCAACTACATGCAGCTTATAATCACGATCGAAATGCTGAATTTACTAGTGCGCACATCCTCACTGTGTGTGTTGGAAGTCCATGACAGAAACGGAAATAAATTCATTAAAGATTCCAGGTAGAACAAACACTCAATTACAATTCCAGCAGAATACTGTCACTAACCAAATTTTGCTACTTTCAAGCGCTTATATTCTCCTTTGCCGCTTTGTTGGTCCCGGCAATATTTTTCGCCGCACAGTACATATGAATACGCAAACAAAAATCGATAACATCGAAGGCATGGCTTCGCGCATGCACCTTTATTTTTTATGATTTCGTCTGTTTGTTTTAGCTGTGTGGTTTGCACTTTTGGTTTCTCCTTGTTGATTTGTTTTTGCTCCTTCGCGGTGACTCACCTACGCGGCAGGCCTAACTGGGTCGGGAAATGGACGCTAGGAATTAACTTACCGACTCGGCCAACTGCCGCCAATGCACGATTTGTTTTCTTCAATTGCCCTGCCTGTTTGCTTCTTTGGCCCATCGTTATCGGTTAGAGACTGCCGGTACAGAGTAATCAAAGAACGTCACGGTTCATTCGATTTGGTCTTTGGCACGGTAGAAAAAAACATTGTCTTTCTCATTTGGTGCTTCCTGGTTATCTAAATCGGTTCATTAAGCTTGTTCAGGCCTCTTTCCGAAGATTTCCGTTTTTTTTCTTATGCAGCACTCGTTAGACGGAACATCCTCTTGCAGAGGGCAGCAGCCGAATTCCACCAAGCTCTCGTAGTCCGCATCTTGTACTATGCTCACGTGGCATTTATGAGCACGTGCCTGCACATCCTATGGCACATCCATTAGTCCTGTTTCCTACCCATCAAAACTGTGTTTATTCAATGTGGTGTTTTATGTTTCCAATTGTGTATTGCGGAGCACCAGTTTATCGCACCCTGCAGCATAGAGTAAAAAATTGTTGTTTGTTTTTATTCTCTTATGCTGCAGTTACGCACTTGAGAAATTTTTTCCCAGCGGCAGTTTTAAAATACTCCAAATAAACTTAAACCAGCCAAAATTGTAGCTTCACATGTAGTCATGAGTGTGTGCAAACCACAGAAAAAGGGTCTTGACACTAATTTATCCATATCTAATGTAACCAATAGCGTTTAGAGCTTCTAGCACGCGACTCTCTTGATAAAACTTGACTCGTACAGCGGTTACTCTCTTTGTAGTACTCATTTGTCGATTACCGAAACTCTCATTTCTGTCTCAGACTGCTCTTTTCGTTGCGTTTGCTCTACTTAGTTCTTTCACTTTTCTGGCCTGCTGTATTGGCACTGTGCCACCATCATTCATCTGGAGGAGAGGAGGAGAGCGCGGGTGCCTTCCGCTTCAGGGGTAGATAACGTCCTTTGCAATCGGACGCTGAAATAAAAGTATTCTTACGCACATGCGAGCAACGCTGGCACTTATGTATCAGAATCTCATTTAACCGAACTCACTTAAACTGAGTTACCGCTTAAATAAACCAGCATCATCAGAAGTGTTGACTGTTCTGAACAGAGTTTTTTTTTTTTTTTTTTTTTGCAAATAATGCACCATCGTGAAACAAAACTTTTTCTTTTTGGTACACATTTTAAAGGTTAGTTTGAGGTTCCGTTTACCGGAACCCATCGCATTGCATACATTCTCTAAGAAATCACGTGTTTAGCGCTAAAGGTATTGTCTGCAGAATATTTCAGCTTCAAATGCTCGATTTAGCTATAAAAGTTTACCATAAAATTTACGAATGCTTGGTGCGCTTTGGAGGTGTCTCGATGGCTAATTTATGTATGTTCATTGATGTCCGATAGATCCAAATTTTCCCGATGGCGCGGAAGGGGAGGCGAAGCGGTGTTGTGGAAACTGCCGTTTTTTGTTAAACGCATATTTCCACCATCAAATCACACAAACAAGAGTAATGCAATAATCTGCATATCTTAGATAGAGAGGATCTTCAGTTTGTTGCATTTTGCCTTACACCAGATTTCAAGCCCACTACCAAAAAAAAAGCACGGGCTTGCTTGCACTCGCAGCAAAATAAAAAAAGCCAGTCTCACAAAAACACTGCTACTATCCCAGAAATTCCAAGCTCTATGAAAACGTTCTGGGCTCCTTTTTTGTGTTTTTCGCGTTGCCAGAGTAATACTTCCTTTATTTCAGTTTGCCAACAAGCACTCTTGAGATCGAAATGTCGCAAACGAGGTTACCCATCGAACTAAAATAAATAGGACATAAATCACCCTTTTCTGAACGGCGTTCCAGATTCCCACGGGGAGGAATACTGTTACGTCAATCGATGGGATGATTTTATTATTACTTGCTTTACTTTTTGATTTCTTCTGCAGTGAACGCAGCTTGCAATATAAACGCCTTAGCTAATACGGACAAAGCTGGGTTGCTTAATACGTCACTCTTTTCAAGTTTTCGGGGCTGCACGCGGGCATACCCTTTTCAAATCTAAAGGCTATGTCGCGACATTCAAGCTATAGACAGCCGTTTGATGATTCAAACAGAAGGGGGCTACGTTGAAATCGGAACTTTGGGGAATATTGTCGGCTTTACATAAGCCGTGAAAAACTTCGACAAAGAATTTGTTTTATTCTTCGCTATAGATGAAATATGCAGTTTCCGCAAGAGTGTTTTTGGTTTCCCGAGCGGGTAGCGAAGGACAATTGTTACCAGAGCGGTTCTGTCCCCGCACAGAAGCCTTGTAAACTTTATGGCAGAAACAAGAATAAGAAAATATTAACGCTCGTTTGGTTTCGTTGCAGTGTCGCCTTAATTATCTCTGTGGGAAAAGCTTGTGAACGGAAAGAGCAAAACCAAACCGCATTCACCGTATACGAGGGTTAACGGAAATGAGGTTACGCTTTTAGAGGCTGCGCGAGTCAAGGCAAGGGTTTCGATCCGACCATCAGCTTTCAAGTTTGAGTTTCAGGAGGTTTGAGGTTGTAGCTGGAGTTAAAGTGAAGTCTACGGTGAGCGTATATACTTGCGTTCGCAAATGCTTTGCTGTACTTTGACAATTTCTCGTATTCAGGTTCAGTTTCTCACACTCAATTTTTTACATAAGCGCTTGGGCGCTTGGAGTCATAACGTATATCCATGACCTAGCATACTCGTGGTAGTTACTTTATTGTAACCTGGCGTCATAAAAAGTAAAAAAAAAGAGGGAGAGAAATGGTAACTAAAACGTGAGATGACCATAGGAGAGGAAAGCCGTGCCTACAAAAGCAAAAAGTGAAGAATCACTCGAAATTAGTTTGTGGTTAAGAAGCAAAGCCGAGAGGATAAGCGTCGGTAGCGGTAGAAACGACTTGCGGCCCGCGTTCGTAGCCGTACTCGCATCGCTTCTGAGCCCCCTTTTCAGTCCTCGGCATTAAAGCGTGAAACGCATCGCATGCATCATCCGCTCGTTTTGCCTCTTAACTTTCTACGAACTGTTGATTGCCCCGGTGCTTAATCCGCGTCCTCATTCACTCCTGCCTCGTGTATTCATTTTCTCCAATGCCTGTGGTTTGTGCAGCTCGTTCTACGCTTATTGGTAAACACATCTCTCCTGGCCGGGAGGATCTTCCTGGACAGTTTCTGTGCAGAAAGAAAAAATTGCACCCACCTTTATCCTTCCGGAATATAGTTCGTTTTTTTTTTACTTTCAGTGTCAAAACTTTGCAACGGGATCTTGACAGCTCTGCGTATAAACAAAGATGCTCACGTATAACGGGGATGGCTTCGAAGTTCTCATAATATATCATCCACCGAAGTAAAATGATCTCTGTTTTGTTTTTTCTTCCTTTCACCGTCGTTAAATTAGCCTTTTTTATGCATTGTAAGCGTAACGATCTTTTTCACTGTCTAAAACAACGAACAAGCGAGTTTAATCTTTTTCCAGCTGCGTTGTCGGTGAATCTCCCCCTTTATACCAAGCACATTGAATTCTAGCGTTATATAACCCGTTCTGCAAGGGATTCACTTTGAGTGTTTGTAGCTTGCATGAAAATTAAGCGGGAGTTTTAAACGATGTCACCATGAAATATTAGCCATGAAATAAGAGGGCATGGGGGCACAAGCAGTCAATACTGTCATAAACGGCCGTCGAAATCGATCACTCCCACTCTGCCGGAACGCGCCCGTCATAAGTCTTCTGCATTTGATCTGTTCCCGTCCAATTCAAACGACGATTGGAGTTGGACTCTGGTCCCACTCTATCCTCACGCCTGGCACATTCTGTCCGCTCCGTTAATTGTCCTTTGCTGCGTTACTGTCCGTTACTAGTGCGGCCTCACTGTCAATATTATTGATCGTGTAAATATGGCGTGGCGCGAGATTGTAGGTTATGCTTTCGGCGTAACGAACAGCGGATGTCCAACTAATCGGGAGCAAACTTCACGCTCCCCACATGAGGAACAGAGTGCCCTTAACTCCATTAGCGGCAAGTTTTGCTTCAGCACCACACCTACTGGGCACGTCTCTAGTTATTGTAGTTTTTACACTTGTTTGAGTTCCTGAATTTTCCCCGATGTTGCTTTTTCTCGCTATTGAAATGCTTTACGCGAACTTTTGTAATGCAGCTGTCTCACTTGCAGTATCCGCTTTTTTTTTTTTTTTGCTGCTTCTGCTGAAAGTCATCGGCGAATTATTTATTACCATACGGTCAACGATTGGCAGTCGGACCGTTTATTTCGACTGCTGGTTTTTTTTATCCCCTGAAATACTCTGATGCATCACCGCCTCCCTTTCTCTTTTGCGCAACCTGTTCTACAACCCAGCTTCTGGGCAACACAATCTAGGTACACCATTGTACCGGATGCTGTATGGTCTCCTTGTAGACGAAAAGTTGCTCATTAGTTGTTCACAAGTTATTTCGGTCACCGGCGGCATCTGCGTACCGCTTTTATTCTTTTTTAGGAGATTTACAATTAAAAGGTCTTATCTCGACCTTGGAATGCCTCAAGAAGAAAAATATGTTAAACCTGAGCTCAGAAGATGAAACAGATGTAAGAACGTACCGCGCAGATGCCTTCACGTATCATACAGGTACTTTACAAACCGCAGATGTCACCCACCCCTCGGAAATATTTTGTTGTGCGCTTACGTAACTACGTACAGTCTTTGTCACAATTTTTAGTTCAAGCCGACAGTGCGCAGGCCGCAAGAAAGTCAAGGTACAAGCTTACGTCCCGAGTGAGGCAGAAAAATTTTGTGCCGGAAAGATAGAGAAAACGCCTTTCTTTCTTACTGTCATAAAATATTTTGTCGTATTTAAAGGTAAACCTTGTTCTTTGAATTCTTTGTGGTCGAGATGGCTTAGGATTAGAAAATTTGGCAAAGGGTGTACGTGTTAGAATCGATACGCGCCCGAATTTTAAAGACGATAGTCTTTTTTGGGCTTCTTAAACGCAGAAGTCGGTTTGTCTGTGACTCTGTTCAGCCACCAAAGTGAAACTAAAGTGGCGCAGTAGTCTTATATACCCACAGCCAAGTCTAAATGTCAATGTGCGGTGTCAATGTTCATAATTGTCAACATTGTTGAACAAGAACAAGACATTACGCAAATATAAGGCAGAAAATCAATACATATGTAATATTTACAGTGTTTCTTTATAAAATATTTCATAGGTGCTTGATTTTTGCTAAATGAAATACTATGCAGAAAAAATTCACTCCATCGCCAGCTGTCGCCTGTGCCACTACAGGTTCTGGCGTAATTTTAAGAAATCAAGCGAGTACAGTTACGAAAGGTTCCACTAGATATGTTCCACGTTCTGCTTGGAATTCACGTGGAGTAGGGCAACCTGGTTCTATAAACATTTAAGCAGGGCGCCTCGATTCACCCTCCTCTCCGCCCTACGGCAACGCTGGCATCGAGGCACCCGGTCTGGAGCAATGAACGCGGTAATTTAAATTGACTTGAGCAAACCTCTAGCGTGTTAACCTTGCGAGGAGCGCGACGGAAGAGAAACAGCATGAGAGGTGAGCGGGAAAGTGAAGGGAGGCATATACTTGGTAACTGTCGACGAAAGACTAAAGTCTGTTGTCGGCATTTGCAACAAAAGCAGGAGATACGGGGCCACATTTGAAATTGGCGTATATTTTCTGCGACATGACGATAATACGAGATTGGAACATCTGATAACTCTGTTACTGCGATTTTCTTTTATCGAATCAAGGCGAAAGCAACCCATGGCCAATGGCTGCGGACATTTCAGAAATTGTCTGGTTCGAAGGATAAATGTGTCGTCTGCGAAACCTCGGCATGCTGTTGACCCATGAGTAGTTTCTTAGGAACAAAGTAGATGCCTTCGTTAAACCTTCACCTCAAACCCTAAATTCAATATAGGCAACGCATAGAAGAACAAAAAAGACAGCAGAGCTCTTTCTGAGTATAGGATATTTGAGAATCTGTCGTGACATTTCACGCAGTGTCCTCGAATGTATGCAGGCGCAGCTTGCCTCTGTTTTTCCCTGAATGTAGAAGCCATCACTCAGTATCAATCACTGTTGTGGCAGTTCACGTGTGGAATTCACACAACTCTACCTGAATCCAATTTCAGTTCTGCGGCGTCGGCGGCGGCAGTGGCAGCACTCCGTCCGGGCTTTGTCTCTTTGTTTTATGTAGACGAGCACGAACTTTAGCTGTCACACGTGAATTCCTAACCAAATTCTTCTTTTCTCGACATGTTTCCTGTTCACTGCGTCTTCACACCAGCAGCTAAACAAACAAACGCGCTTTTGTAAGGTTTGTATTCGTTGTGTCTTTCTTTAACATATGTGTTTACGAAGCTATACAGTGCTCCTGCTCAGCTCTGCTCTATTCAAGCATGAAAGAGAGTGCAGCTTTGGTTCCAAATATATGTGAGATATTTTGTTGCTACTGTACACGTTATACAGTTGAGCGACCGTATTCACAGATTCTTCCGATATATAAGCGTCTTTAAGGCATTGCAGGGTAAGCCGAACGAGTACTGCCCATCCCCTTGGAGTAGCGTGGCTGGCAAGTGGACTGCAGGCGGGTCGCCTCCGTTTCGACGACGAAGAGCCAGCGGCGAGACTTGCGCTGTTTGATCCACGGCAAGTATTTGTAAATGACGGCTACAGTAGCCCACTGATGTGCGAAAATATGGAAACTCAAATTCGTCGGAGTACCGTGCTTCGACCGATGCCAAACAACGCACTGCTAGCTCGCCCAAATATTACCAGAGCTTTTATAATCGCAACTCCAGTAGCTGAACATGTCAAGACAAGTTTCAAAGCAGTCAAACGCACAACACAAAACACGCACAAACAAAAGACACTCTGACTGTGTCGGAAAGACGATGAGTCAGCCACAGCGCGCAGCCAGGTTAGCTCGTGCGCGCCTGCGCTGGTAGGTCCTTCAAGCGCCGTGCAATCTCGAGGCCGCATGCGCTGCCCGGCATATGCCGACATCCCGGCTTCTTTTGCTATCCGAGCTTCGTTGCACAGCAGTGAGCCTCCGCGGGAAAGCCCACCAGCGAGTCACGTTGGATGCTGTTGAAATATGGGCGCCGCGTCAACACCCAAGCACCACAGTCGATTCGTAATAAAGCCCACCACTTCGTAAGCAAAAGGAACAAAGAAAGAAGTTGAAGTGTGAGGCACGTAAGTAGAAAAGGGTCTCAGGGAGTTGATCAAGAGAAGAGGTAGTAAGGTATCAGAGACGCTGACAATTGCGTGCGAGTGCCGAGGAAGTTTCAGGTTACCAAGAGGAAACAACGACTAGAGATATGTGTGCTCTAATGTACCGGCCGTCTGCTTGTGGGTGTTGTTGCATACTTCAAAACCTGCGAAAGCAACCCGTGCCTCCACCGCCTCCTGATTTTAAACTGGCTGAAACGCCCGACTACCACACGTGTTTCGTGGTAGTTTAAACATTCTTAAAAATTCCTTTCTTTACAAGGTGAATTTAGTGCTGATCCTTTAACGACCCAACAATTTATTGGCTAGTTCCTCCAGGATAGCGCCTTCACCATCGGCGAAGATGGAACATAGGAATATGGCTTTCTTACCATTAAAGTAATGACACAATCTTCTCTTTCCTCGGCAGTCTTTACCTTGTGTCTTATAGTACTTTCGTATGAGCAGCAGCAGTCACTGTGCATGTACCTCATCATAAATTCTCGCATCGGTGTACTAGTCCGTTCTGGACTAATACCTAAATCTGACTAATATTACATGGTAATGTGCATTAGGTTTCATTGGGCAGAGTTCTATGGCTTCAGTTCCAACGACCACTCTCTGATGCCTCAATCACTCCTATATATATATCTGCTGCTATAACCATCCTCACGCAAACGCAAACGCGGTTTCATATCACCCCGCGTATGCTCCCTGAACAGATGTTTGGGCAGGTTGTAACACGACGTGCGCGAAAACGAAAGACGTCCTTTCCTTTGCGCGATATATATTTTTATGGCGAAATTCTAAGCCTAAAACGCGTAGCATGAATTTGGTGTACGTCTTATGCGTCTTTACAAGTTTCTTGAAAACATTGCTTACGCCGATTGTAGTTTTGAGGAGGAGCGTTTGGTGACGTCAAGCAATTGAATGTTCTGGCCAGTTCCAAGCAAGAATTAACCCTTAATCCTTCCAGCACACGCCACTTTCTTTCTCTCTTTTGCGGCTTTCCTGCTGTTGCCAATGATGGACGCTCATATACAGGCCGCTTGCAAATTTTCTTGCCTGCACGCTTATTGGCCTGTTTGGTGGCTTGCTTTGTCGGCAAGTTCATTTTCGTATTTCGCGCGCTCAGTGGCTGCTTCATTGAATGCCACACTTCTGTTTTAATGGCACCGTTAACAGCCCTGTTTTTTAGCAAATCGCAGAAGCGACAATACTACCGCTGCAAGGGAGCCATGGTATCGGTCTCCTCTTGAGTACCTCTGCTCCAGACACCTATAGGGATGCAACAGCCAATAGTTGTTTAGTATTTCGAGCTTTCATTATTTGTCTTTGGTTTGCTTGTTTTCCAAAGTGTGCCATGAAGTCTACGGATCGAAGCATCCATCTCACGGGCATTGAAAGTGACATTCTAATTAACTCGCCCACAGTGAGATTCTTGAGGTGAGAACGACATACACCACAAGGGCGTGCGATCTGGCAGCTAGCGCAAAATCTCTTCTAAGCTCCAATACGGGAGATTTGTTGCGTATGAAGCCCAAGGTCGTTTCCAGGGAGACCTCCTTGAAAGTGAATGTTGCCCCCGCTCGCCTGACGTTGAGCAAGCGTCTAAGGGGGCCTCCCCACTTTGTCACCATCGATCATCGTCTAGGAGCAGTCCGCCCGCCGCACGATCCTGTAAGGTAACCTGCAGCATAAAGAGTGATTGACTGCCTAGGCAGTTGCAAAGGGGAATCACCCTTGTGCCTAGCTTTGCATAGTTTTGTTTACCGTCTACATTTCCAGCGTCTCTGACTGTGTGCTGTAAAGCGTTTACTATAGATTTCTGAACAACCGAAGGGCTGAGCGGAACGTCAAACGCGATATTATTTTAACACATTTCCTCCGGGTGAGAAATAGCGGGACGTGAGCGGAGGAGCTCTAAGTGTGGGCAAAGCAAGGGAAAGACTTAGCAAGGCTTGAGAAGGTTGAATAATATCAAACAAATTTCGTAAGCCGTAATTCGTTGAATATTTTCCCCGTAGCTATGGAGTGCGAGACAAACTCTGTCGCTCTATACAGACCGAGGAACGGTTACAGGCAGACGTTTGGTGGAAACGCAAAGTTATTTTGCGCTGAGGAATGATTTATACAAGTTCAATCAGCCAGCACAACCAACCGTAAATTTGGTAGGTTTAATGTGGTTCATAACTCCCTTATTAAAAACTGTGCGCCTTTATAAACTTCATCCCAACATTTCCTCTGTCACATGGAGAAGCCAAAGCTACTACAGTGAAATTCAGCGCCGTAATTCTTCCGATGTTCTTCTGAAAATTCTGAGGACAAAGTTTACGGTCCTGAACAACGTCCTGAGGCTGAGAGAGGTACTTGTCCTTGGAAAAGAATGCGTGCTTTTTGAACGCTCCAATCGAGCGCGCGTGCATTCTTGAGCACCCTTGCGTTGGCTACAGGAAACAGAATTATGCCGACGCCACTCATCGTCTGTGTGCCGGCTGCGAAGCGCAAGACGGGGCCGGCGTGCGCCCGCCTCACACAAGGGTGTTTCGGCGGCTGCCACGCCGCGCATCTACGCTCAGATCTTTATCTAACAAATATCTGAAAGCTTCTTAACTATTACGAAATTTGTCTCTCGCTCGCCGACTACGCCACTGTCGAGTCATAGCAGGCATCACATTGCTCACGTGTCCTGGGATGCGTTGTTGACGTCATAAGAAGCGCCACGTATTTGCCAGATTGCAGTCGGTAGGATTGCGCAAAATTAATCCTGACGTGGGGTGTCGGTGGTGTCGACACTCAGCAAGTGGTACACAATTAGTAAAGGTATACTTACATGCTAGGTTCATCGATTCAGTCAAGCAGCCGTCAAGATCACACATGGAGGGAGGGAAAGAAAAAAAAAACAATATTATTGCGTTGTCTGTCTTCAATATACAATAAACAGCAGTAATGTGTGAAAGCCAAACATTTCGTCTCCATAACGATGCAAATTGAGACAGTTGGTACAAATTCTAGGAATTTGGCGAACAACATCAAATGCGGCTGAGGCTGAGCATAGAGACAAGAAACCGTGCACACAAAGCAGAGCATTTTTTTTTTCAACTTGAAACAGCCTTGCATGCTCTGAATCATTAGTTGAGCTGTTTTTATTTCCCTATATGTGGAGTAATGCGTTTTTGCCCGTGAAGCACAGAACATTTGCCCGCTGTCTCGCCTTCACCATTTAAAGTGTGTGCGCGGTCGCATCACGGTGCGTTAAAATCGATCAAATAGCAGGTTCCGTGCCCGAAAAGACGTATATGAACAAGCTTCTAGGAAGCCCTGAACGACGAAACCTGACCGTGTAATTTGAGTTACGTGAGCTAAATCGGGGTGGCACTCCTGTAATCCCCTTAGTAAAGAGGGGATGTGCGCGCGCTGCTGTGGACGGCGGGGTTCCAGGACGCATTGTATCCCAAGGGATGAGCTCTTAATTTGCGTTGATGGAATCCGAATTAAAGTTGATAGCCGACCAAGCCCGCTTTTTTGCTGTGGTATATAGGAGGCCAATCGTTTCTAGTGGAATCAAATGGTTGGGGTATCCTTCATTCGTAGGTAAAGGGGAAGAAAATTAAGAAAGAACACAAATTTTCTTGCAAATAAAAGATCTGAGCCCATGGGTTCGGGAGAAACTACTGGAGTTGAACCAAATGGCCCAATTGAGGGTGACGAAGCTGGATCCAACCGATATGAATGGAAAGTAGAAAGAAAGAGAGAGAGAGAAACAACTTTATTGACAGTCCGGCATGGGATGGGGGGTGGGGTGAGACGGGCGTGCTAGACAGCCTGGGGCGGCAGCCCACTCATGCCAACCCGTGAGGGTGACGTTTTCGGTTGCTGTCTCGCCAGGATGTCCAGCACGTGCTGGACCACGTCTCTTTGGTCTCCAGGGTCTTGGCTTGTGATCTTGCTGCGCATGGCAGGAGGCATTGCTTCGTCTAGGCGGTCTGGGGGGGCGCAGTTCCAGAGCAAGTGTCTCTGGGTGGCTCTTGCTTGTTGACATTGTTGACAGATGTCTGTTGTATATACGGCGGGGCATATGTGTCGTGCCAGTACGGGTGTCCATATAGCCTGTGCTTGTATTTGTCGTAGTGTAGTAGCTTCCTTGCGGGTGAGGTCTCGATGGGGGGGGGGGGGGGGGGAAGAGGCATCTATTTGTTCTGTACCACTGGAGAATGTCTCCGTAGGAGGTGATGGAGTATTCATCGTCATTGGACCGAGGTGCCGGGTGAATCGAGGGGCGGGGTGGGGACCCGCGGCTGGTTAGCGCGTGTGCCTCCATGTCTGCCTCTTCATTCCGGTTCGGTCCTGTGTCTAACTGCCCAGCGTGTGCGGGGAACCACTTGATGGTAATGTTGGGGCCTGATGATATTGTGGAGCATATTCTGGCAGTTGTATTATTGACGTTGTTTGTAGCGAAGTTGCGTATGGCCGTTTTTGAGTCGCTGAGGACCGTGCGGCATTTCGGAAGCGTAAGTGCCAGTGCAATGGCCAGCTCTTCGGCTTGTGTGGGTGTCTTGCACTGTATGCTTCCAGATGTTTGGAGTATCCCAGTGTCGGATGCGAGGACGGCTGCTACATACGTATCTGGTTGTTGGGGGTATTGTGCTATGTCCACGTAGTAGGCGTGTGGGTCTTTGACGTGCCACTTCGTAAGGGCCGTGGCTCTCGCCGACCGTCTCTCTTGATGAGCCTGTGGGTGCATGTGCTTAGGTAAGGGGGGAATCCGTAGGCGTTGGGCGAGAGTCCGGGGTAGCGGAGTTGCTTTCTTTGGAGCCGTTGTAGTTGTATTGAGTCCGATTCTTTGTAGTATTGCTCGCTCGCCCTGTCCTGGTCTGGGACAGTCTGTGATACTGAGCTGTGCTTTGGGCTTCTGCGATTTTGTCTGTCGTATTATGTACTCCTAGTGCGAGCATGCGGTCCGTATTGGTGTGGGCGTATAGTCCCAGTGCTGTCTTGTAGGTTCGTCTGATCATTGCATCTATCTTTAGCTTTTCGGCCGCCTTCCAGTTGTGGAAGGATGACACGTAAGCGATGTGACTTAGTGCAAAGGATTGGCTGAGTCTAAGTAGACTATCTTCTCTCATGCCTTGGTATCGCGTGGCCACTTTCCGGAGGAGTCGAGTGGCCATCGTGAGCTTGGCGTGGAGTTTCTGCACTGTGACGTTGTTGTGGTGCGAGTCTTGTATGTGCAACCCGAGCACTCTGATCGTTGGGACTTGTGTTATCGGCATTCCGTCCTGGGTGACCACATTGATGGGGGTGTGTTGTTTGGTTGGCCTTCTCGTTCCTGGTGGTGGGATCACTAGAAGTTCGGATTTTGTTGGCGAACATTTGAGTCCAGTGGGGCGTAGATGTTCTTCGACTGCAGTGACGGCTTCTTGGAGGGCCGCTTCTATCTGGCTGTCACTACCCCCTGTTGACCACAACGTGATGTCATCTGCATAGATCGTGTACCGGATGTTACTAACTTGTTCGAGTCTTCTAGCTACGCCGATCATGACTATGTTAAACAGCAGAGGGGAGATTACGGAGCCTTGTGGGGTGCCCGTGCTTCCCAGCTGCTTAGGTGGGAGTTGCAGTTCCCCTGCCACGAGCCTTGTGATTCGGTTGGTCAGGAAGTCCTTGATATACGCGAAAGTTCGCTGTCCCATATTGAGGTTGGACACTTGCTGAAGTATTGCCGAGTGGTGTACGTTGTCAAAGGCTCCTTGAAGATCTAGTCCGAGTACTGCTCTGTTGTCCAGGGTGGGGAATTTTTGATCAATGATTTCGTGCTTGAGAAGACATGGCGTCTTGGGTGCATAATTTGGCTCGAAATCCCAGCATCGTGTCTGGGTAGATGTCGGATTCTTCCAGGAACCGTTGCCAGCGATTGAGGAGTACGTGTTCGAGCACCTTTCCCACACAGGATGTTAGAGATATAGGCCTCAGGTTGTCAATGTGGGGTGGCTTGCCCGGTTTGGGGATGAGTACCGTTTTCGCAGTCTTCCATTGTTGCAGGAGCTTGCCCGTGCGCCAGCACTTGTTGAAGTATTTGGTTAGGGCTTCTATTGCTGTGTCGTTCAAATTTCGGAGCGAAAGAGAGACAAGCGTTAAGCTCTTAGCTAGAAGGGCGGCCAGAAAAGATGAAGTCGGAAAGGGCTGCAAACAGCGAAGCTGCAACACGGCAAAACGAGCTATCTGTACATCTCACAAGGATACAATACTAACCTTCATGACCATCAAGTACATATTTCACCAGTCTGACCACTGGCCAATCATTTCGTTTAAGGTACAAATACCAAAACAAGCTCGAATGAATTCAAGGCAGCTTCTACTGAAAGTGAATACAAAGATTGAAAGCTTGAAGTTTGACATTGTTTTCCCACCGAAAAGTGCCTTCAGCGACTTGAACAAGCCTTTAATTATACGCGGCACGCGCTGCTGTAGGCAACGTCGTTTCTATAGGGGATGTCTGTGCCTTGTGTGTCGCTGTGAGTGCCGTGATTTCTAAAACGCAGTGCAAACTGGTCGATGAAGGTGTAATTGTCTGTGCATACTTGCACCGGATTAGAGACGCGCGTGGGACCACGTTTCCGGGAAATCGGAAGTTACCAATGGCTTAAGCCATATGTGCTTTCCTGATTGGTCTGTTGCATTTGTTTTCCGTTAGTTGCACAGTTTCCGAGTGGTGGTTTTGTGCAGGTGTGTTCATCGTCTCTTGCGATACGTTTTTGTTAAACCTGGATTTTAATTTGTTCTCGTGAAAACCTTCTCATCCATATATTTAATTAAAAGAACGCTGCCGACGTCGGTTATAGCCCTGCGTTTTGAACTAAGGTGCCCAAGGTTTCATTTGTGGTAAATAATCGGCACTATAAAGTGACTGCGAAAATTCAACGCCTGAACACTTATGGGGGACTCGGGTCACTGCGCCTTCCATCCCCGAAGACCTGGTCATACCTATTTTCATGGAGAGCACGCACCGGCCATGCCACGCGCAGGTCTCCGTGGAACTTTGTCCGGTAGTTTTCCGATTCGAAGCAAAAATTACAGTGGTGAGGACAGAGGTCCAGTAAAAGTCGGAACTGTTTTATAACTTAATTATTGCTGGCTTCAACGCATGGCATTCTGTTTCCTTTTTGGGCTTTTTGTAAACGGCTAGATGCGGAACGAAGTTGCCACGCTTAGTCGATGATCACCACTTTTATGTTTACGTTTTTGTGACAATATAAGAGCTTTTACCGTTTCCATTATGTGAATTGCACTATTATTGTTTGTACACTTTGCTTTGTGAATGTCTCGGCACACGCAGAAAGCCTTCTTATTGCAGTTTTTGCGTGTCATGAAGCAATGAAACGCAAAGCCTTAAAATTATTTCCCTTATGGCAATCCGTCTGATATCTACGTATGGGAAATCATATTTATTTATTTATGTATTAGTTTTTATTTATTTATTTATTTATTTATTTATTTATTTATTTATTTATTTATTTATTTATTTATTTATTTATTTATTTGCTTTCCATCGTCCGCAATAAAAGGCACAAAGTTTAATGACCAATTTTTATTTCATTAGGTGTTTCTAAATTTTTCTGTGGTAGCTATCTTCGGAGCTCTCCTACACATCGCTTGTGTTTATATACGAGCATCAAGCGCCACATGTCATGCAGCTGGTGTTTCCCAAAGATTGAATGCATAGTAACATATATGCATTTGCATCCTGCTACTAGATAGCAGGGTGGATTCTTTCGCAGTGAAATTCTTCGTGCGTATTTTTAGCATGACAAGCATTGTCAAGGTTCAGGGAAATATATTGAAATGTCTGAGCTAGCACTAGACAGGTAATAGGATTTTTCAGATCCCTATGTAGCAGGAATAAATGGCCACTGTGTTTTATAATCCGACAGTGTTTTCTTTTTTCGTGAGGAAGTGAAAAAATAGCTGCTTTATGTTTGGTATTTCATCGAAGGAAACACTTTCGGGCTTCCGGAAAGCAGTGCTCGTTGAAGCGTGAGCGAAGCAACAATATTTGTGTGGGGCCTCTTCAGTCCTGAAGGGAAAATCCGGCGTGTCCTCGTGGCGCGACATCTTTGGTTTAGTACAAATCCATCGACAGGAAAAACAAAAGCCTGAAGTAGAAGTTTAGGGAAAACGGACAGCGCCGGAGAAAGTGAGGGAATGACGGCCGAAAACAGCGACGTCAATGAAGCCGAAGCCGCGGGACTTATTTTTCTCGGCGCCCTAAGGTGACAAGAGTTCGGCCCGGTGTTGTAAATCTATGTTTTTCTTTCGGCTGACATTTTTATTTAAACACTGGCTTCATTCCGCTTCTCTTTTACAAAAATAACAAAACTCACAGCACCTCCAACAACCAAAACAGAAACAGGACGACTGGCCAATTCAAACACCAGACGCGCGTGTTTTCGTTTTGTGCACACTTTCGGCCCCTTTACGCTCTATCGACGGTTTTTCCAAGGTTGTCGAGCGCTAATCTGCTGTTTTCCAGGACGGGGCCAGGCGTGAAGTCTTCTCCGGCTGTGTTTGAAGGCGAAGTTGTAAGCCCATGCTCCCTCCTGTTGCCCCTGATAAGGTGATTAATTATTTAATTTCTTACTTAATGATAAAGGCAGATGGTAACCGCCTCGTGTTGACGGAAATGATGTGGAAGGGTGGGTGAGGTGGCGTGGGGGCAGGCGACTGCTACGCTGGAGCGGGTTCTTCTCAGTTCTCATCGACGCGAAAGAAAAGAAACCTGGTGAGAGCGCAATAAACATGGCGGGTGATGTCAAGAGCATGCCTGGCCTCCTTTTCCGCAAAAAAGGCACAGCAGCCCTGGGCCACGTCCACACTGACGTCGATGTGTGACGGCACACTTGGCAGACTACCTGCTCAAAGCAACCTCGTAAAATGCCCAGTGCGCCTGAAGAGTGCGAACACGAATGGCTAAAAGCAGAAATGATGATGCGTTTAATGCCAGGATATGGCTGCTAGGAAACAAGAAAAGAAAGAAGCAGTCGTAACTCTTCAACCCACAAGTTGCTGCTGACAATGCAGAACGACGGAGACAGAAAAGACGAAACCAATACCTGCGGAAACCAATACAAACAGTAGCACTAATTCGCAAAAGAATAGTTCACGACTCCACAGGGTTCCAATTGACGGCTTCTGAATAGCGCTGATCGTTTGTCGACAATCTGCACTCTTCTCTGAAGTGCGTTTCTGTTATACCCGGTCGAATTCTTAGAAATCGTGAAATCACCCAGTCATGAAGTCCTTTTGGAGGGATTTATTGGAATATGCCACACAAATATTTGAACGGTAAAGTCAGAGTTTGACACGGCTGCGGAAGACTACAGTTTTCTGAGGTAACGTGTAATGCCATTAAAACGCCGTCAGAATTTGGCACGTACAGCAAGCCACTTGTTCATGTTTTAGATCTCTCGCAATTACATATAATTTATATATCAAAGAAAAGTAGAACGGTTGCCCACTGTGAAATAAGATTATCAACGACCAACAGACTGATTTTACTGACGTTTAGGCATGGAACAAGCATTATATTTAGTTGGCGAAAGGCTAGTTACCTACCGCCATGACTCAACAATAGTGGTGTCCCCGATATCATTCGTGGACAGCCACTCATTCATTGGCGTTGCATTTAACGCGCTCAAGACGTGGTGACCGCCTACACATAGCCTGAAGAAGAAGCAAGAATCATTTTCCCTTGTCTCGCACATGCTTTTGAGCAGTTTTGAAGATTTGTTCGCCGAGTAACTCTAGCTGTAAAGCAAACAACACTGCGAAAGGTAACTTCGATTGTTCTACTTCACTCCATTACCTTTTCAAGAAACGCACGAAGTTGCAAAAAAAGACGCTGACCCGATCCGTGCAAATATGTGTCGGCTTTCTAGACACAGCTTCAGTGCCTGGAACTCTAAGAAAATCTTGGGGATTCTTCATCATTGCCCCTTCCACAGCCGAGTCGTTTCAAACATTTCATAAGTTCCCGCCCTGGGTGCGTGGACACCCCTTGATTACATGGCCTGCTTTACAAGTGTCGGCGTTCCGTCCCGGCGCACTAAAACTACCCTGTTTCTCCACTCCTTCCCCTGCTGTGCACACCTAAGCCAATTGCCCCCACACCATTTGCTATTGCGGTGAATCTTAGTTACCGGTGCCACACCTGGAGTGTTGTTACTTTGAAGCGCATCTTTATTTCGGGTGTGCAATGATCAGTAGCGCATTCTGGAATTTGTCGCAAGCCGTAGTAATGCTTAGCCTGTTCAGAGCTTGAGTAGGGAAAAACCTTCAGCGGGTCGTCGCACGCATATGCAAAGAACGGGAGATATGACCACGTTTAATGTAAACACAACACCGTCTAGGCTACCAGTGTCTATTCTACGTTCTTCTAGATTGAGGAGACATTCTGATCATTTTTCCTCCTTTCGAGTCTCACCAGGAAACTCGAACTCGCAAAGTGCAACTCGGCATATCCTAATAGTTCATGGCCAAACGAGTGACAAGCTACAAAGAAATTGATGCGATGACTTCGCGGTGCTGCTGCAATCACTAATTAACGGAGGCTGTACTCTCTCTTCACTTTCCAGCCTTCGGGCCGGAGCTGCATCCACGCCCCATGCAAATTATTCGAATGAGCGGCTTCGTGTCCGGCCACTCAACAGCGGCTAGAAACAACGCGCTGTCGAAGAAGCCGCGCTGGATGGCGCTCATTACGAAGACATCGTTACCAGCGTAAAGCACGACCGCCTGCAATCACCCCTTGCTCTGAGCGAACATTTAATTAAGCTTTCATTTTAACTTTACCTTGGTAGGGCAGTGCGTGAAGCTCAGGGGGTCAAAAAGAAAAATGCCCAGTTATTGCCGTAATAATACTCCACTGAATTCATTTAGGCTATGTAGAAATAGCTGAAAAAGAAGAAATGAAATAATAAAGATATGTAGTTTTTATCACCTTCGCAGCAGATTGTCTGCAATAAAACATGACTATGGAAGCTGAGCTAGCTTTGTACATGTACACAGATCTTTGACAAATGACACGTCACTTATAGACGATGTCATGTTCACGAAAGAGCAGTGGAAGGTCTTTCCACCAGGGCAGAAATACTTTTGGAAACTGTCAAAAACAGCCCTTACAGACAGAAAACAGACGTTGTATACAATCACAAAGCTGCTTGCACATTCTTGTTCTTTCGCTGGTGTGGTTTTCAAGTGCACAAAACAAAAGAGGTGAGTGATGAATGACGAATAAACATTGTTTGATGTGAAAATATGAAAAATAATGTAGGCATCTGGCGAAAAACCACGCAATATTATTGGCCCAAGATATTTCTCTGCGAATCTTTAGGGGTTTTCCCGGATAGGGGAAGAGCGAAGTCCTGGGAGTGGTCCTAATGGACACTCAATACACTGAAGGTCCTTGTATGCACAATTACTCGATGTCATAAATACCTTCTTCACCAGAAAAAAAAGGAAGATGCATCTTGGGCATGTTCACGTCCAGGATACATCTCTTATTTGATACTTTGGATTCAACTTCTAAGGGGCACCAGGGGTTAAGCAATGAATCGATTGTGATTGAAATCCTGCGCTTTTTCAGAAAAACAAGCAATGCGACATCAAAAAGTAAACCGATGCCAGGAGGTTGGAGGTTTTCTAGGCAGTATAGAGACAAAACTACGCAGCCTGTCATTCGGGTGAACCTAGAAGAAAAAAAAAATTACGTGTCCGACGGGAGTGCCGTCGTCTTGTCTTTTTTTTCTGCTCAGAATTCGAGGCCAATCGAACAAGACTTCGCCATGTTCCCTTCCGGTAGTTATAAATATCCTCGAAAATAACTTCTCGTCTTCTATCGGAGCTTGCGGGCGCATCCAGTAGTTTCGGCCCCTGATAAGTTGTACATATTATGACATGACCGCACAAGGGGGCCAGAGGGTGGACAAACCGAATGACACATATTTTATTAGGCTCAAATGGTCGGGTCATCTCGTTCTAAGGCTTGCCGTTCGAATGGTCCTTAGGATAGAAGTGCAGGCGAACGAGAGAGAGAGAGAGGAGAGAGAGAGAGAGAGAGTCGCTACGATTTTCTGTGGTATTCTGCACTCCTAATAATGATGCCTAGAACTGTTTAAGAATGTGTAGGCAAAATCCTAGTTGCACCTTGTGCTTGTATGCTCGTGAACTTTCTGTTGAACTTTGCAGCCCCACTGGTCACCACTTCACCAGCCCCCTATAAACACCATACTCCGAATCTCCTTCCGCTTACTAGCCTTCGCCAGAAGCAGCCTAGGTTCGTTCTGTTCGGTAGGCATTGCCAAGAGCCTCGTGTTTAACACCTTCAAGTCTCAAAGTGGCTCGCATTGCATCTGCGCGTTGCAGCTGCGTCGCGCTTTCTCAGAGCTCTCCTCCCAAAGATCTTCTAAAATGCCGTTTCCCTTAACTTGCGCGCGATCACGGCTCATGCTCCGTGGCTCGCGCAAATTTATCTTTTTTGGGTGGTTCTGTGAACCCCACGACGATTTTTTGAGCCTCAAGGGTTCCAGAAAAAACGATCATGTAAGGAATTCGCCTCGATAAGCGTGAACATGGGTTTGGTTCTGTTAAGGGTAGAACCAAGGTCATTTTTTTTTGTTTCGTTTTTATACCTAACCCGAGGGCGCTCAATATGGGCGCGAGTTTGCGCTGACGGTGGTTTTAACGAACATATCATGTTGGTTTAATCCAGGGGTCGGCAACCTACGACCCGCAGGCCGCATGCGGCCCGCGGGGAAGTATTATGCGGCCCCCAGCACGTCGGCAGAACCCCCACCCTCCTCCTCCTCTCACTTCTTATCTGAAGGTCGACACGCCAGTTTAAACCTCAAATGGGGTTATAAATAAGAGACAAGAGCAGAGAATTGATCGCTTCCACTTGGCATTGTCCCCCATTTTCATACTTACCGGGGTTATTGTAAAATATTGTCAATTATCGTCAGATATTATCAACTCGCTGAATTTTTTGTCTTTGCCTTCAAAGCACTCCTCCCCCTGACACTTGATTTGCCGTACGGTCCTCCGTCGTGTGGGCATCATGCAACTCGGCCCTCCACCTCAAGATGTTGCCGACCCCCGGTTAAAACAATGAAACGGATGCTGTGAAAACCTCCTAAATATAGCGGACAAACCAAACCAAAATCTGCAATGAAAAGGAGTGCACATATCGCGCTAGATAAAAATATCAGTCAGTCAAAAGAATCGATTTGCGGACGTAATTACAACGACGGACATAACTTTCGACGGACATAACTTTCAATGCATCGGAGACGGCTATCTAGCGAGACGTGTGCCAGCACCACCCCTCCGGGATCATTTATAACAAAATCTGCCCAGAACGTGCCCTGCGGGCCTTTGTGACGTGTTAAGAGGCGCTGCTTCTGAATTCAGGCACGCAATGCCTTTCCGCCTGCGTGAGCCTGACTAATTGCACACGCCTATGGGTGCCGAACCAGCGAAAAAAAAAAAAAAGGTCAAAGAAACGACGCTGTCAAAAGGGTCTTTGAAATTGAGAGGCTGGAGAGACTATGACAAGTGAAATGACTGGACGTGCCGGTCATTCAGTACTCGCAGAATGCGCGCTAATGATGAAGCGGTATTGGGGCATAGTTGCCCAGTTTCTCGGCACGAGTTTCTTCGTTATTACCCCCTTCGTTTTACAGCAGCAGTGCTTGGCAGTTTGATAGACTAAGCTGCCCTTATTTGTGGCAGAAGTACTCCAGAATTTTTTTTTTCTCTTTGATAAATGCAAGTGGGATCTGTTACAATCTGCGTGGAAGCCACAAAACTTATGATGCTTCGTCAGCATCTTCTTAGAAAAATACGATCGCAACTAAACGCAACTAAAGTTTGATCTTTGCGTGTTTTCTCCCTGGTGGGTGCTACGCCCTTTTTGCTCATTAGAAAAATAAGTATCTAATAGCAATCTGGGGCTATCAACCTAATGTCCTTCGTACGATGTATTTATAAACTTTAACGCTTGGTGAAAATAGCACTGGGTGGTTTCAATAGTTCTGTAGCCCTGCACTGCGACACACGTATATACCAGATGTTGCTTTTGAGTGCAAACCTTCCGTTTCCATCTTAAAAAAAAAAAAGCCTGGATGGATGAGTCTTTATGGCAGCGGAGAACAACGGCGTGACTGTCGCGGGATTCTCCTCAAGTCGTTGGGACTGATGAAATAAGAGAACGAGAGAAGCAGACAACGACAGGGTGTGGGGGTCATAGACAATCGCTGCACGATATGACACAGCGAAAAAACAAAGTAAAAGTATAACGCTTTGGAAGTCGATAAACACTTTTTTCAGTTTGTAAATTGATTTCTTTTTCTTATGGACGCTGAGGTGCATATGGTAAGGAGCGCTTCATTTTTGGTTGTTTCTTCACTTAACACCAGCCGGAATTCACATCCCGCGCTTGTCGAATCAGCACCGTTCCTACGTGCAGCACAAATTAAGTTCTGTGACATAAAGCTAACTTTTGTGGAACGCGTTATTAGTGAATGTAATGAAACGTTTATAATAGGACACCACCACCACTCTTAGCTGTCCGTCCTTTACGTTATGACCGTGTGAGCAGCGTTTGGATGAAGGCGACCATTGCACAGAATCAGACATAGAACAGGTTCTTAGAGCTCTGTAATGCTAGCAACGTTCACCTCTTCTCCCGTTTTATGACCGCAGGAACGGGTCCTTGAGCATTGCGTTTTGTGTCCCTTTCCTCCAGCTTTGTCCCAGGAGAGGTGGAGGAGGCAGCAATAGCGCTAGCGCTGTTACACAGGCTGACCCCCGCGATTATAATCTCAGATTCTAAAACGGCCGGTAAAAGTTTCGCTCGCGGCCTCATTTCGCCACTCGCATTCAAAATTCTGGCTCGAAGTTTCCCAACCTCCCCGTTAGAACTAATTTGGACCCCGGCTCATGCCGGCCTCGGGGGAAATGAGGCAGCCCATGCTGTCGCTCGAGGACTTACGATCCGAGCGGGTCCCAGCCTCGTTCCCTACCATGGGGCCAGATCTGCAGGGACAGACTGACAACTTACCACGACATTGTCAGTCATTACCACCTCTCCCGCCGCAAATATCCCCCTGCCCATTCTCAGCTCACCCACGCGGAGGAACGCACATGGCGACTCCTCCAGACTCACACTCTCCCTTGCCGAGCGGTACTTCACCACAACCACCCCTCCTTTAGCCCTCTCCTAATTGTTCTGTCTGTGGCGTACGCTCCACTGTGCCCCACTCCATCTGGGGCTGCCCTAATCACCCTTTTCCTCTAATTTCCTCCGACTAGCAGTGGGGGAGGGTTCAAGGTAGCTCTGACCTAGGGATACAACTCTCCCTCTAGGACAGGGCTTCGCTAGTCGCCGCCAGGTTAGAGCCTGCGGCCACCCCGACACCTTAAACGTACTGCAAATAATAAACGTTTCTCTCTCTCCCTCTATCTCACTCTCTCTCTCTCCAGCTTTCGTGTTGAATGTAAACGGTGTGAACTTTTGTCAGCGCCAAGTTTACCCTTTCTACTTCAACGGGAAGACTCCAGCAGGCTGTTCTAAAAATATATTGCATACTTCTTACGCATTTCTTGGAGGGTTTAACTTGCTGGACGTGCAACCGTTGGCTAACCATTCACAAAAAAAAAGGAAATCCACACTTGTCGGTTGTGAAAGCAAATGGGACGTAACACGAACATGTCATTGCCCTTTCTGACTTTCCTCAGTTCAAAGTCGTTCCCTCGTAACCGCACCTTTCTCGTGTACCAAATGTGATTCTTGCGTTTTCCCGAATCCCCTGAAGCGCCTTTTTTTTTTAAATTGAAATGGGTTCAAGATGAAAAATTGCTCGTCTCAGGTGGCGCGGTTTCAGTTGCAGAACGAATAGTATTGGTATTCGGTATAAAAATAATACATATAAAAGAAAACAAGTAGGCTTGACGTATATGGCGCCTTATACCAACCCCAGGGGACAGCTACCTATTAGCGACGGCTTTGTGTTGAGCCTGCTTTCGAGTGCGAAGCCGAGGAGGGAACATTGACAGCACATTGAATAAGCCCCTGAATAAGCCCTTTGAATAATACTCAAGCCCCTCTAAGAGATCGATTAATAGCGAAGCTATTGAAAATACAGTGGAGCAGAAATGAAAAGGCAATTAACGCGCTCAGTCGTTCACCGACTTTCAAGAAAAAAAAGATAAAGGAGAGAGAGGAAGATCCGACGAGTATAGTGATCTCTTTTGTGTGTTTGTTCATATTTTACTAGCCGCAAATGGTTGCTTCGGCTGACTTCCCTGCTATTTTTTTTCCTCCTTCCAACTTCCTCATCTCGTTTGCGGGCTGTACTTTTCTCAAAGGCGCTGCGATATGAACGCTCGTATAAAAAACGTCCGGGTATTTATCTATACAGGTTTACCGCACTGCTATCCGCGCGAACATGAAATGTGTATAAACCTTTTCACCGTTAATCTTTAATGAGATGAAACCATGTCCTGGGCTGTGTTGCGCATGCGCAGTTACATGTTCCTGGCGACTGCGCCAATTGTAGTGCCGCTGGCACAGCCCACTGATAAAATGGAAGCTTTCCAGGACGAAGAAAATAAAATTGTCTATACACTGAAGTAATTCGCACTGCGAGGCCTATGTTTGGCACAAGCGCTATTCGCACTGAGTCACTGTTCGTCCCTTAAATTCAAACAAACCCAGTCAATGCTGTACTACTAGCGAATAAACAGTGCCTCAGCACCACTATTGCAGGAGCGCGCCCAGACCACAACACCGGCGTCCGGCATCACGCTCAATACGAGCCAACGGTTGCCTTCAAGATATCGACAAGGAGCATTGTGACGCCTGATTTGAGTGCAACTAGCACCTTCTGGAGACTAAACGCTTATGTTTAATGGATGCTAATACAAGCCGATCATCTTGTAAAAAGGACGGGCGATGACTGCTACAGGAAACGTCGCGCCAGGGTGTTAGCATGAATGGCCCCAAGGAGGGCATCCGGCGCCGTACATAAGCCCTTATTTTATTTATTTATTTATTTATTCAGTTACCCTCAAGGCCCGAGGGCATTACAGAGGGGAGTGGGTACATACATACATGTACAGCATACAAATCAAAATACAACAACAGAAAAATTGCAATCAAGTAACATCGCTTGCTACAGGGTTGAACTAGGCTAAGTACAAATGAAATTAGTGACAGCAACTTTAATAAAGCAGCACTTTGATACCAACAATATCATGAGGAAGATGATTCCAACATACAGAAGTTTTTGGCACAAATGACTCCTGAAAACACTTGGTGCGCGCTGACGGAAGTCCTACTTTATGGCGATGATCAATGCGAGTGGAAACGTAAGTTGGTTGGGCGAATAATCTATTTCTGAGTAATGAATTGGTGAAGTAAATTTTATGAAATTGGACACAGCCGAAACACTTCCTGCGAAGAGACAGTAGGGGTAATGCTAGTGTGATTTTCATTGATGTGACGCTCGAGCGGTGCGATGGTAATTCGAAAGGATGAACGCGCTGCCCGATTCTGCACTCGTTTCTAATTCGTAGATAAGAGAGTCATGACCAGGGTCCCAACAGATGCCGCATATTCCTAATTTGCTACGTACCAATACTTTATAAAGTAAGAGTTTCAAGGAAACGGGTGCCTGATTAAAATTTCTTCTAAGGTAGCCCAACGTGCTATTAGCTTAGCTGCAATATATTCAATGTGTGTCTTCCAAGATAATGTAGAAGTTATGTATATACCCAGATACTTATACGAAGTTACTGCTTCGAGAAGAACATTATTAATTTGATACGCCCATGATCTAGTGCTGTGACGGTTAACGTGCATGGTACTTGCATTTCTTAACGTTTAACGTCATGCCCCAAGTCTCACACATTTCTGAACCCGATCCATATCTGCCTGCAATTCTAGAGCAGTCTGAATGACCCTTAATTGCCCGATAAATTACGCAGTCCATCTGCGAAAAGACTGACTCGAAGAAGTAATGTTTAGAGGCAAATCAGTTTATATAGACCAGAAAGAGCAATGGTCCCAACACAGAGCCCTGTGGGACCCCAGAGCCAACCGGGACCCTGGGCGAGTCAAAGTTATTAACAGTTACAAATTGTGAACGTTTACTGAGAAAAGCAATCACCCATGCGAGGACGTTATCATCTATATTGAGGCTCCGTAATTTTAAAATGAGTAAATCATGAGGTACTTTATCAAACGCTTTTGAGATAATCTAAAAAGATACAGTCAATGGTGTGCCGTTTTGTCAAGATAGAATGCAAATCGTGAATAAACACATAATAGTTGCGTTTCACAGGAAAAGTTTTACGAAATCCATTGCTGCGAATCAGTAAAAAAAGAATTGCCCTCTAAACAATTTTACAGCTGCGAATAAATTACGTGTTCCATTATTTGCATGGTATCCAAGTGATTGATCTGTTCTAATATTTCTGGACAAAGTTATCACCTGACTTAAAGAATGGGATATTCTTCCAACACTCACAATCGTCCGAAGACAGACTGCTTCCAGAGATTGCTCACATATTTTTGTTTAAGATTATGGAGCTGTAGACTTTAGGGTTTATTAGAAACTTGGAAGTAATGTTGTCGATTCGGAAAAGACGAGACTTTAAGGTTTTCTATTATTTTTTGTACGCCTGCTGTGTCGAAACGAATTGCTTCCATCGGGAGATAACCACTAGCTTGATAAACAGGATTTGATCCTTTGTTGAGGAAACCCGACACTGCCGCCGCGAAGGTGTCACAGAGAATAACAGCGCAGTCATCTTTATGGGTTAACCCGTCCGAAGTTTTAAGTGTTATTTCGCGAGTATCTTTTTTATTCACCACCCTCCAAAATTGTCTCGGGTTGTTGGCTAACATATTGGGGAGTGTGTTATTAAAATAGGTTTCCTATCAACGTCTTCGGTCTCCTTCCCACAAAACCTTACGGAAATGGAGGAGGTTGTTCTACGGAAGACCATCCGGTGGAGGTGGCATTAACGCCTGCCCGTATGGCCCCTCGCACAAGCAGAAAGGGGATCTATCGCGAATCAGTTAGATGCCCTATCTACTCCGGCACCACGCCACCGGCACATGCATCGACGTGCCATAAAGCCCAGGACGTGCGAAGGAAACACGTACCGGCGGTAAGCCTCGATTTGAGGCGAGACGCAGATTATCATCGGTGGCTCCACGCTTCTGTCCAGCCTCCCTCACTTCCTTCGGGACGCTATGGGGCTTTCTGGACACATCTCCAAATTATTCGTGTTAAGCACACGTACTCAACACACTTAGAAGCTTACCATGACGTCTAGAATAAACTTCAGCTGGAGTGGTCCCACTGGAAAAGCCTCGACGTCACGCAAGATCTCACAAGTTGAAATAATGGAGGTTTCAGCCGATCGGCTGAACATTTTGAGAACGCCAGCCCGTATAGGCCAACATTGAGTGAAGAATTTTGTGTTTTGTTTTTTGTGAGTACAGTCGAGGTAGGTAATTTTTTTTCTATTTAGGATAAAAATTTAACCCTGTTGTATCAATTTTGACATAAAAAATTTTCTCTGATTTTACGTTGAGTAATATTTTCAGTTGTACCCAAGAAATGCCAACTATTCTTTTTCAAGGAGCATTCACTAGTTCAAACACCAAAGAACGCATGAGGCTTATGCTTTTTGAAAACAACTATAATTAGATAAACTTCGAGAATGGTTGCGCTAGGAACTAGCGTAGGTAGCGGCTCGAGTGAAACCGGAGTGCTCAGTCCAAACAGGTAAATCAGCGTGATACGTAAAGTGATGGTCCACAACCAGCACCAATGTGCTCTGGGCGAACAAGCAAGCGCTTAAAACAAAAAAAAATTGAAGTGTAAGAAATTGTCTTGTCCAGAAATACCGGCCCATATAAAATTCCCCAATTCTGCGCATAGGAACCGTCATTTAATAAGCGTTCAGCACCAAAAGAAATGACATTAAGCAAGAAAAGTATTCTGGATACGTAAGAAAGTGGAACGCAAATTAGAACCTTAGATAATTCAATTACGTGGGTTTGAGAAAAGCCAGACAAAAATTCTGCTGAAACCTGCAGTACCTGTAAAAGTAATTAGCGCCGCGAGCATATCTCATGGTTCTCTGTTTCTCCATAATGAATATTAATGTGTAATTAGCGCAGTCGTTATGCATAATTTTTCTCTTGATGTAATTTTGTCACTAAGTGAGGCTCACTGGGCCCCCCACAGCGTGCAAATCGTTTACGTTGATTGCCGAAATATGTTCAAAAGATTATAAAAAAAGGTGAAAGATGTGTTAAACCCTTGCTTGAGCCCTCTTTTAACTAGTTGTCAGCTATATTCTGATAGGGGAGGCAACAACAGCGCCGTCGTATCACCTCTGGAAAGGCATAGTCTCAGGCTTACTGGAGCTGAATGCAATGCCAACGCGTTATCTCAATACAGACCAGCGCCGCCGCAGGCATTGCGCAACCATGTGTACTGGAAAGAAGCCGTCAGCTTCAGACACCACCCTAGACAGCAAGTTCAATTGTTTTATTTATATTTATCCTATTTATTAAACGCAAACTTGTCATGTTTGCTCAAAAATATTCAAAACAAGGCAGATTCTTGTGTGGTAAAGATCCGCAAAGTTCGTGGCCCATTACGTGGTATTTCCGAGGGACGACTCAAGTGCAATACCCCGTGCCACTCGTTGCTTGCTGAGGCTCAGCTTTCGGGATGCCGTGGGACCTACAACAGATGCTGTGCTGTTTCTTGAGCTGATATTGATGACGCAGAAACTGGAAAGCAAAGTTTCTTGAGCTAGCTCGACAGCTTACAGCTTGTTTTGTGCCTTTTGCGAAACAACGGACGAGCTGTGAAGAAGAAGAAAAGATGATAAGCCAGTTAACATGAAACTCGACTCGTACAAGCAAAACTAGACTGGAATTTTTAACTTAAGGGAACTTAAAAAAGAAATGGGGAGCTTGCACTAGTGGTGCAAGGCTGGAGAAACAGCAGAGCTGGCGGCCCCTCTCCTTTCGTCGGAGACCCGGATGTTGCACCTCCCATGGATTTTTGAACTTGCCGCTGAAAGATCTCGATAACTGGCAGGCCCGGAACATTTGTTCGTGGGCTTTCGCATCTCTTCCAAAGTGGACCGCGTTATCACGTGCTAGAACTCGCGGGAAACCGGCTTCGCGAACTCGGCGTCTGTGCTCCCCACTTTAGCCGCTAACGCACGTGAACTGGTGAGGAGAACAGCATGCCATAGATCACGGCAACAAATGCTGAGCAGAGTGTTCGCGGAAGGGTCAAGCTTGGCCGACGCCGGTGCTCCTCGAGAGCACGCTCACGCGCGCTCGGCTGGGGGCTGGGTTGAGTTTGCTGGTAAGCTCCACGGCCGGAACTAAAAGCTTAAATAGCTCTGCTGTTAAAAGTTTATCTGGTACCATACTTCAACCCGACATTCATGCTTGTCTACTGCGGTCAGATATAGCTTGCCAACAAGGATTCTTAAATTTCGTGCTTGTCGGCCATTTCTGACATTCAGCTGGGCCATTGCGAACCGCACTTCATTAAATACTGCTGCTGTTGATATTTTGAGTGAGCTCTCTGGGCATAGGTTTCTTCAAAACTTTATGATTAATTATGAGGTTAACGCGCTATGCTACACTGGCAATGAGGCGCGCTGTAGTGGAGGGCACCGGATTGACAAATTATAACATAGTACGACCGACACAAATATATGGTCCCGAAATATATATACACTTTATTAGACGCCCTTGAAGCTGAAAAAAAATGCAAAGCCCTATTTTTAAAAGAGAGAAGGTTAAAACGCGATGATTTTCTGTCAAGTCAAATTCCAAAATTCAACTGGTTCAATAATGTCCGAATGGCGCAATGGTACAGTAGGTCGGTTTTATAACACGAAAGAACTCAGGTTCGATTACGACCACGGGAAGCGTTTTTTTTATGTGCTTGATGTGTCTTCATCTTATTAACGGCATCGTTTTCTGAAACCCATTTTGTAAAGTTGACTTTCCTGCAGTGGGTTTTGACGCGACATCTGAACGCGATCACCTCCGCAAAGAACGCTTCAGTTTAAAAAACTTCAAACCACTTCATTCTTGCAGTAGTGCACATCGAATGTGGCAAACGCACCATTGCTAATTTTTTGGCGATTGTCCTGAATTTTTTTACCTCGACATATAAGAACCGGTGATCACTTTACAAGAAGCATAAAACTCTTATACGCTGCGATGCGTACACCTCCGAACTGTAAGCATACATCGAAGAGTTTCGAGATAATGACCTCGGTGTCAATGATATATAGGTTCAGGTTGTTATTCCCGTAATCGTTTATTTGTTCTTGATTTGACTATACACAATATAAAAATTGATTTATGGTAATAACCAAAGCAAATATATTGGGACCCTCATAATTTCCATTAAATACGATGGTCTTACGTGGATTCTTAAAGGAATCCCGCAGCACGCTTTGAGCAGTGAAAATAAAGCTACGCGACATTTAGATTTCACTGTAGGGAACCCCAGGGCCAAATATTACAGGTTTACGTGAAAGCGACAATCTCGCAATACCTGTAAAAATGCGGGAAAACCAACCGCGCTCTCTTCAGTTTCGCTCATTATGCCCCTGTTAGTCACGTCATTAAAGCGGTGGCTGTCCTATTCGTTGTTGCTGGTCAACATCGCGGTTTATTGAATGCATTTCTGCCGGGCGAAGCCTCCGTCGTTTGCGCTGTGAACCAAACTCTTTTATACCTGAACCTGTACCTACAGTTTTGGAGTTTTTGTGTGTGTGTTTCCAGTTCCCGCGGAGTTTGAGTGACGAACTCAATACTTCACTTTCAACCAGACCCCTGGACAAGAAGGGTTTATTGCTTAAAAAACGCCCTAGCAGCCTGAGAGCGAGCTTGCGACCACGCACCGACGCCTGCTTTGTCCCGCGTCACACTGGAAATAGAATTCTCCAGGTTGCGGAGAAAAAGATAAGACTCCCCAGCCTGTGATCTTTAGACGGCCACCGAAGAGAACATCACGAGCCGCACACCTCGCCGGGAGAGAGCGCACAGCCTTCGTCGCGTAGTCCGAGTTCGAGTTCAGAGGCAACGGTTATGCGCGAGTTCAGTCTCTCGTAGCTCTGGGGATACTTAACGAATTTTTATATTTATTGCACAAGGATATTCAACCCAAAATGCACTTCCGAATACTCGGGGATAAGTACGGCTGGGCCCTCTTTAAACACAAAAAATTTTGGCCTATCTGTCTGTAAGTGTGTGCGCCTCCCTATCCCTCCCTTCAGCCTTCCTTCCAAACGGTAGAAGAATAGTGGAACGAGAGGTTTATAAAGGGGATAACTTTTCCAAATCCTTATTTCTGTGTGCAGACTTCATACTTGCCCAAGCTGTCCAAGAAAAAGAAAACGTTAGGATGTTTGAGGCAAGGCATCAATGATAAGTGGCATTTGCAGTGTTTTTTTTAAATTAGCAATAGATGGCAGTTTGATTTCAGCTTTATAAACTAAAGAATACACGTTGAAAGCAATATCGCGACTCAAAGATAGCATGCGACATGCCTGGACCACGTGGAGGCGCCTGAAGTTCAACAGTAACGAAATGTCCCAATAGAGCGCGTGCGAGCAGTGGAACGCGCGCGAACTACTGAATAGGACTTCAGCAAATCTCCTCCGTGCTTATCGTAGGAGGAGCGAAACGGATCGGGAAGAGCGTGGCAGATGGATGTAGGAGAGAACAGAGGCAGGGGTTGCAAAAGACTATCCTCTTTCGACGCCATTGCAGTGAAGGCAAGGCAACTCGAAAATATCGGGCGAAAAGTTTGAAAAGAAGAATGAAGTCTCCAAACAGCGAGACCAATAGGCCCTGCCACAACTGAGCGGGCTGCATCCAGCAAGCTAATCAGATACAAGTGCACGAACAATAGAGAAGCGAAAACCACGCTCTACTTGCACATGCTGATACGGAGTTTACACTCCAACCAACCCAAGATATTGCAAACGAGCGTTACAAGCCATAATTGCGCGTAAATTACACGTTATGCGGCATAGTATGGACGTAAAAAAAAGAATATCCTAATTTACAATACGAGATTTGTTCCAGATTCGAACATTAATCCACAAGAATTACAGCTTGAAGTTCTGCCGCTGCCCTACGCTGCGAGACGGCAGGCTTCCTTGGCTTTATAGAATGTCAGGATTGCTCATGCACACTGCTTTAATTAATTGTCACAACAAATTGCTGCCTTGCTGGACTGCCAGATTGTATTTTTATTCGCATTCGTATTTGTATTCGTATCAGAAGAGTCCACTTTGCATTTTTTTAAATTTGTTACTTTTTTCCGCGGTACAGAAAACGCCTTTTGCGCGTGAAATCTTTCTTTTATATAAGGCTGTTCCCTCCAATGAAATGATAAATGTTTACATAAAAGAAATGAGAAGAGTAACCAACGCAGAACAAGCAAAAAGAAAACGTTATTCGAAGACGCAATTTTTCTATTCGGTCGTGCGGCAGGTAAGATAAAGTGGGCATAGGCGCCGCCTAGGCCCACGCGTCCATATATCAAGCTTTCCCACCTCGATTGTTCTATAGAGGGTCCTGTATAGAACTGCCCTTTTACACCTTTTGTTGGGCTCTGTTTAAAGGCGCTCGGTGGCGTTGGCGCTTTGTTTAAGGTAGTCGCGCAAGGGTCAGTGGATCGATATTTTGAGAAATCGTCTCTTTGGGGTTCTTACCTTCACAGTTGTAACAGAAGGGCTGTGAATAGAAATATGGCGCGTCATGCTTCAGCTGCCGCAACAGTCATACAAAGAAACTGTTTTTTTTTTCATATTAGGCGTAGATAATTTGACGCTAATAATGCCAGCTGCCGTCACTATGCGACACCTCTCATCCTCTTTATTAGTGTTCAAATGTATCTATATATGACGGCGCTGCCCGTTGTTGTGATTTTAAGATTAACTTTGTGAAAACGACAAAAAGACAAAACGGCCTGAACGGGACACGACCTGAACTGGTCATGCACTCCATCGCTTTTTTTAGTCGTTTTTCGTTTAGTGGTTTTCGTGCAGTACCAGGCTAGTAAACCTCAAACTAGACTAAGGAACAACCCTCTTATGTTTTCGATGTTTACAACCCGCAAGAGGAAGTCGAGATGTGTAAAAAATTGACGATGCTTGTACTAAGTCGCGCAAGGCTTGAACCATAGCGAAGCTGGGTGATTTGGGATCCGAAGCCCCCTAGGGGCTCGGGCTGTTGGCGTCTCCTGTCGTCGTCGTAATCGTCGTCTCATGTTGTCCCGTTACTAAAACACCTGAGAAACTCGTTTACGCCTCGCGCTAGAGAGCTTCGGGCTTCAAAGACACCAGACTTTTACAGCAAAGCTGTATACCCCTACCCCCCCAGCGGTTTCATCTCCATTGGCAAAAACACCAAGGCGCCAATAATACTCTTATTTACTGCATGCTTCACGCCTCCCCAGGTTTCACGTTAGTGGAGACAGCCAGGGATTTTTTTCTTTCTATGTAAGCCCTGAAGAACACAACAATGCATTGCATTAGGTTTGAAATTGTTTCTTTGCACGTTCTGTCGTCGCTTTTCACTGTGGTAGTAGCAGTCATCTTCATACCCATCAATACCGTCGTCTTCCTTGTGCGTGACAGGCGGGCCCGGACTGTTTTGTTTGGAGGCTTTCACATTTCTCCCGAAGTGAAACGCATCAGCACGCGCTAGGACCGCCGGCAACCGGCTTCGCGAACTGGGCGTCTGTGGCATGAGCTGTCTTGTGCTCCCACCTAGAGGGGCGTACGCACGTGAAATGTCGTTTTGGTATTTGTTGCGAGCGCCACGCGCACGCCTGTTCAACGCCGGGCGCTCTTCGTAAAACGAACGCTCACGTGCGCGGCGCGGTAAACTGCGAGAGTAACTACGACCCCGCACAACGCACACATTACGGTTAGCAACAACAGCTCCGTAGTTAAAAAATACCTCCCAACAATGTAATTGCATCAGAACCTTTAGAAACACAAACAGCAACGAGCAAAATTCTCAGTACGGGCACGAAATTTCGAAATATCTCGAACAATTAACAAGCCCTCGCAAAAAATTTGTAAAAAGCTCAACGAATCGCTCAGCATCGACAATTACTTGGCTCGCGAATGGCGGTTAGCAGGATTAGTGACATCTAGGCGACCCTTTTCACGAGTTAGTGTTGCTTCAAAGCCCTCCCATTTACAAAGATCGCATTCGCGTTCTGTCCTAGCGAAGCTTAGGTAACTATCAACGAGAACCATCTCAGCTGGGCGGTCCACAGGAGTTTCTTTGTCTAATGCCATTACTGTGACCCCCACCTATACTTCTGAAGCAAATAATTACCTTCGCGGAGCATGATTAGAGAAAAGCACGTCGCAAAATTCCATTGCCCTTTGTTGCGGCGATTAGAAAACGTGGTTGGGAGAAGTTATGGAGAGGTGATGACTATCCGAAGGAATGTATAAAACTAAGTTCCGGAAGCTGCCTCTTGTGGTGTTAAGGCCGGCATTTAGCTACAGGCTAACCGGTTGATTGTGGCTGTGGTTGGCGTCACGGTACTCTAGTTGGCTCGATGTACTCGTTCAGGCTGTCCGATAATTTGCTATGTAAGTTCATTCATTTTTCCCTAAATACAAAATTACAATAACGACAATAGTGGGAGCACATTTTACTTTAATTATCAGTAATTATGAAATCGGGAGACTCTAAAGTACCGATCCTGAGCAGATCCCTACATTAGAGCGGTGGATCTTCATCTGTGCACACATAGGAACGTAGAATTCACACCAAATGACTGAAACGCCCACGTGAATGCACGGGCCGGATATTTCTGTTTCAGTCCAGCATTCTTTGAAGCACTAAGAAATCACACAAAAGGGACACACTTTTCGTCTCAATTCTCCATTTCTGCATTCGGTACTTTCAGGGCGGTAGTTGATGTTCACGCAAAGCAGGAGAGGCAAGACGAACTCGAAAACACCGCAGAAAGGGGAGCACGAGTGGCTCCGTTTGAACGGCCTGTTTGCTGCAGTGCTCCTCCAGGTAGTGGATATTTGAAACCTTTCTTCACGAGCCACTTGCGAGAATATCAAAGGAAAGGGTAGAACTGGGGGAAACGTGTACAAGTACACGTAGAGTCTCGACTCCGTTGCATTTGATCTGTAAATAGCAGGGGTGAGTATCAGTACCGGAGCTGCATTTACGTTGCCGGCAAAGATCGGCTCGTCGCCCGTTTCTCTAGAATCCCTGGATGGATTGCACGCCCTGCTCCTGTACGAAAGAGAACACGACATTTATGCTCCGAGAGTTGTCGAAGCCGTAGAACGCGATCACCAGTTTGCGTTATCCCGTGTAAAAAAATACCGATGCGGCATAGCTGACTAATATTACGTTCTTTCTTCGCAGAACCGATTTTCTGGTACAAATAAATAATGGAGCTGTGCTTGGGTTTGCGCGGGGATGTGACGACGTTGACACCTTCCTCCCTTAAATTCTGAATGCATTCAGCAGTACCTAACACATCTTGAAATATTTGTGAGTGTGTATGTGCGCGAACTGAAATAGTCACCACAGACATTAAAAATAATATAAGTGGGTAGTTCACACTGCGTTACTGGGACTGGGACCCACTCCTATACCTGACTACTGCGCCATGAACGCTCAGCTGAATTCACTGCACGACTTAATGGATATTTACATACAAACATCATAGGCGGATAAGAAGTTAGGCGGAGGAAGCATGCCTCCCATTCATTGCAATGCGTAAAGCTTTGGAAGGGTTGGACGCAAATATACGGCTGACGATTGACTGCGCAGGGTTTGTAGTTGGGCAAGTTGGTACTCATTTAATGAAACCAGCGCGACACAAGATTGAAACAAGAGTGATCGCGACAAGATCTTGTCGCGAACAGGGCGACAAGATTGACTGCGCCCTCTGCCTGAAGCTAACCTAACGGACCGAAAAGTACACGGTCTTCAAAATAAATGCATAAAAGGACTTTGAAATATATTTAATATGTTAAGAAGCTTGCCCGAGTGCAAAGAAAAACAAAAGAATCTGGGCAGTCTGTTTGCGGCAACCAGTAGGCCTAGCACGTAGCCTTGACTTCGGTGTGGTCCCGCAGTGGATTTCTTACGTATTTTCAGGCAACACGTGACTTGGGATGTAGGCATTAGCATGTCATCATCAGGAAGGTTACTCGTAACCTATGTCATTACTCTGGTCATGTCAGCGAGAAGACGTACAATACCTAACACCCTGGTTTAAAAAAGGGCTTTTTCGTGCTTGTGTCCTCCTACTGACTTGTCTTGAAGAAATTTATAAAAAAAATCGCCGCACCGCTATAAAACTCTGTTCCTTTACATTGGTTTGTAGATTTTGCGTAAACAGTCGTGAGAAATAGCCAGTTCAAGTGCAAGTAGTTTGCGCACGCTTGTTCTCGTTTTTTTGTTGTTGTTCCACTAGAGGTAACCGTATCTCCACTGTGATCATGATCATGACAGCAATGACGTGTTCTTTCTCTATTTTTTTATGCGGGACTGGTAGGCAAAACCATCTCTCCGCTCTCGACGCACCAAATGGACTCAGCTGTTTATTGCAGGAGAACGCAGCATTAAACTCTGTCTGAACGGTGCAGTGAAGGACGTTGAAAAAATAAAGTGGAATGAAATCAGTTCATTTTTTGAGGCGTCTCACTTCATTCTAAGCACGACCCGCTGGCAAAAAAAAAATGTATTTTTGTTCTTAGGCATTTGGCATTCTCCCGAGGTACCCGTACCAAAGTAATATAAGGAGCATGCAGTAGAATTTCAAACCGCAGGGCAGCTGAATTAATCGACAGTATCTTTCATGGCTGCTTTAATTCCGAAGAATACTCCCGTGCATCGGAGCTGCGCAGCAGGGTTTCCCAATGCTCTAGATCTTTGAGTCTATAGGGATGGGGGAGTCTTGTGCAATGGTTTCTTTTGGAATTTCCACATAATGTGCGTAGGCCTAATGTCTGCCGCTACGCATTGTCCAGATGACGGAAGAAGCCGCCAGGAACCAAGATCCCCTGGCTGACAAAAACGGCCGAAAGATCCCAAGGTCTCTACTTTTGGGGAAATAAAGTTCTTTCTCTCTCTCTCTCGTGCATCGTACATCAAGTTACGCGGGGCTGGACAATAAGAAGAAAATAGTGTGAACAAAATATAGAAATACTAGCGAAAATATAGAACTATGGTAGTTAAAACTACTACTATAGAAATAAGAGCAATGGTCGTAGTAGGCACATACGCACGAGGAAAGGCCTACATCGATCAATCCGACTGGCCCAGTAAGGTCTGCTCCTGCAGTGAAATTTGAGTTTTGCGACGGAGTTGGGTTCCCGAATTGAGTTAACTTTAACTTGACCCCTAATCTTCTATCTCTCCACTCCCTCGACCTTCACCGAGACGGTCCTGTCCGCTTCCACGCAGACTTACAGTCGCTAACACAGCGAAACTACGCGGGGTTTTTAGGAACTGATACGGTTGCTGTCAATGCAGTGAAAGGTAATGCAAAAAATGCCTCTTGAGGGTTACGAGCGGGTGGGTCAGCTTCCTCCTCCTTCGGCTGACAGTTGTTTACGAGCTCTCGCCAGACGCCAGAGCTGCCAGCACACCGCCAGTTTCTCCGGATTGTGAGCGATTTGCGAGGCATTCATTTTGGGGGCATGCCTTACCTGCTCCCCTTGTACCCAGCTTCCCGACATGTGATGGTCCCCTTTTTCATTATACATGTTCCTTGAATATTTCCCTCACCAACCCGGCTGCTTGTAGTTTTTGTTATTGCTTCAAACCAGCATTTATTTTTGGTAGGGAGGAAGACCAGCCTTTTATAATGCTTAGAACGTCCAAGCTCCGAAAATACGACTATCGCTTGAGGCTGCTTAGTTTCTGCATAAGGCTTCTGCTCATGTTGTTTTTTAAGGTGAAAGTACGAAAAATAAAATGTCAGGGCCACAAAAAAACACACAAAAATGTGCCTGCAGTCTCTCCTGAATTTTGCTCTGGCAACGTGTGTTAAAATATGATCGTGCAGGATCCTAGGAAGAAGAGGAAACACCAGACACGTTTCACAATTGCCTCTTGTCATTTCGCGGGGGCGTCACTCAGGTTGGCGCTTTTGTTGCGGATATAAATGTCATTTTCTCTCTCTCTCTTTGTTGCGGAGCTTGAGGTATTGATGATTTCCTGTTCAATGGTTCAATAACTTAACTGGAGGATCATGTTTTTTTAATAGCCAGTTTATAAACGATAAATGTGCTGGGTAAATGCTGCAGCTTCGCCAGCTTGCGATTGTGTTGACAAAGCAAGGTCGAGAGAGAGGTCAGAAGGATATATAATAAACGGTTACTATTTTAAATCGAACTGTTCTTTCTAACAAAATGGTATCTGTGGATTCGGGAAAATATGTAAAACCATACAACCGTTTTGGAACTTTCATCATCGCAAAAAGATATCTCAATATCTGCGTTACCCTTTAGCGCCAATTTAGAAGAAACCGGTCCCCAATTAGAGGTTGTTTGAAATATCTGCTATTATTACGGTAGACGTTTTCTACATGCGCGTACATAGAAACGCTATATAAATTCAGGAAGCTCACACGAACGCGTAAGATAATTTTTTTTGCGAGAGTTTGCCTTACGGCATAACAGTTATATATACAACGTCACATTGGTTTCACGCAGAAAAGTCATCAGCGACCGGTACTGAGGGCCCCATATCCACCGCTGTAGATCAGGGGGTCTCAAAGTATGGAGCCCTGTGCCCCGGAGGTGTTGCAGGCGAGAGGTTTTAAGGACAGGGCAGGTCCGTAGAAGGTGACTCGTGGTGGCTTCGGACGCAGGGACCGTACAAAAGGGACAGGTGTCCGCAAACGGTGCGTGATAGCTGACAGGCCAAGCGTGGGTCACTGCTAAGGTAGCGAAACTGTTCGCAACTTTCACGTCCATCATGAAGGTTTAAGCCCACGATTGCATTCTATTCGCTTCTTCTTCGCTGTCGCAATGACCTTTACTCCATCCCTGTGCCTATAAGTGTGAGCTTCCTTCAGCTTTCTGGAAGTGATAATAATTGGACCATCACCTTAGGATGGGCGCACGTGCCTTTCTCGGTCTGAGCAAGTGTTGCCACTATTACGGTGAACTGCTGGAGTTTTTTTTTCGGCCAATCTTGGCCAATCTCCATACGCGGGTATACTCGGCTTGACAAACGTGCGCCCGTGACGCTGGGCGGTCGTCACGAGTCACGCACACAAGAGCGCTCGAAGGTTTGGAAACAATATTGTCACTTGTTTCTTAAGACCGGCGCCAAGAGGCGACTGTGACGACAAAGAAGTGGTTGAGTGCACGTGCTCTCTCATCATCGTCATTCAGAGCTCTGGTGCTCGCGCTTGGAACTCTGTGCTCGAGCTCTTGTTATCTCCTGTATAAGATCAGATTGTAGTTTGCTATTTACTGTGTGTTCTCTGATAGAAAGAACACTTCCCTTTCTGGGCTGTATTTGTATGCTTACGTTCTAGGTTGTATTTTTTGGCTGTTGGTTCTCTGGTTTTTGTACTTGTATGCTTATGTTGTACGTTGTATTCCTTGTCAGTTGATTATCTGGCTTTTGGTTTAACTGCTTTCAACCGAGACTGGCCTGCCTAGCACACAAGCCGCAGGGCTTATGCTGGCTGGATATGCACATGTATGTTTTATTTGGACGAATAAACTTCTTAATCCTATCTCCCGAAAAGGCTCCAGCTGCTTCTGCTCATCTCGTCGTCACCTTCAAGGACCCCGGCTTAGCAACTGCATGTTTATAGCACGTGACAATATAAACAATATGAACGTGAATAATATGGATTGGCTGGGTACGCAGCTAACGCGGCTTACTCGCAATTCACACTGTGGACAAAAGCCTGTACGAGTGTCAGCATTACCTGGCGTGTACCGCGGCAAAGGTTGCCCTTCCGTCATCATGTTTTACCTTTCCTGAAAACAGCGCTTAATCGAATCCACTTCAGCTGGAATAAACAAATGGCGATTCATTTGTGTAAAGAAAAGAGCTAAAAGAAAGGACTGGATAACACTCGGCTTTCGAAATGCCTACCGATATCAATCTTATTACAAAAAAGAACAAAAGGAACGTGCTTCGTCTGTTTCCCACTGAACACACAAGACTCCTTGGGGGGCGACAGCAATATTGCGAGAATTCCGGACAAGATGGAAGCCCATTCAGATACCTCCTTGTTTTATTTTTCTGACAGTTTTCTTACCTCTGGAACGCTTTCAGAAGCAACAAAATCGAATTTCTTGCCACTACGTCCGCACGTCGGGCTCGAAAGTGCGCAGCATCATACATTTTCTTCCCCCCCCACGCCGGCTATTCCTCTAGGGAGTAAAAAGGAAAGTTCGGTCTATTGATAATTTGATTTTTCTTAAAAGTATATTTTTTTATATTCTACGCACAGCTGTAATGCCGCCCTCCATGCAGCCGGGCTGCCTCTAAAAAATATGCATTATGTTTTATGCTCAGTTGTCGATGAGGCACACTTAGTGTTATACTTGCATGGGATGTTTGAAAATGTAAGGGTGCTAAATTATTTATTACTTTTGAAAGTCACAAACGCTCCGAAAGCTTATGACGTCGTTTTTCTGCTTTTTAGGAGAGGAGCCAAGTGGGGTTGTTTGTACGTATTCGCCTGCAGTCAGGCGCAGGTTAAAATTTCTGTTTTCGCTACCTGTCTTCCACCCTAAATATCTTTTTTTGAAAGGATTCACGTGTTATCAGAAGATTTTAACGAAAGCAGTACTTACAAACCCTTCACCGATGCTGTGGAGTACGTCGGGTCTCCAAAGAAACAACTAATATCATAAAGGTGTGGCAGATTACCAAAACAATGAAAGAAGCGTCCACAAACACGTAAGTCTTTTCGGTAGCGAAGCTGTACGCAACATTCACGACCATCACGACGGTAATTAAGTCCACGATTGCAGCCTATTTGCTTCTTCTTCGCTGCCTCAAATGACTTCTTCTGTCTTTGTTGCTATAGCGCCGAAGAGGAAGCAAATCAAAGACGCAGAATGAACGAACGAAACCCGCACTCTTAAACTAGGAGCCCACAGGTGCAACGTGTACCCTATCACGTGTTTTGTGTCGAGCAGGTGGCGTGATTCCTCTCCCCACCACCACAGCTGAATGAGTAAGCCGTTTGAATCTGGGGTACTAACTCACGGGGAAAGTGACGAGCATTTCGGTTTTCTCTGCACTGCAATTTGGCAGTACCACTATACGGAATCCAAGAAATCGCAGCGGGCCTGTCAGCTGTCATAGCCAACGCGGCGTCGCGTTCAACGGGGGCGAGGACAACGCTCCACTGGCATCAAAGGCCGAGATAGCAGTCAAAGGCAAGACGTGCGTTGTCATTCACCCCAACGTGCAGGAGAAGGCGATAACGGGGCACTGTGTACCGCACCACGTCCCGCTTCAGAAAAGTGAAGCGGTTCGACCGAGAAAAATCAACTGAGAAAAATGGATAATCCCGGTCCGAAAAGAGGCCGAAACTAACACCAGGGTAGTGGAGTTGGCATCTCGCGACGGAGAGGTGCTCCACGCGGTGCCCAAACAAGCGAAGATCAACGGCGTGCAGATCCTGATTGCCGTACCGAGCCGGCCTCTTCTGCGCCTACGCTGCAGGCAATAGGGCCATATAAAGGGGGCTGGGGCTTCTGTCAGGCTTTCTAGCCTCTAGTCCCAGCCTGCCTCCTCGTACTTCTGAGGAAATAAAATCTTTTGTTTGTTTGTTAATATTCGTAGGCAACGCAGAGCGCCGTGCTGCCGGAAATTCCGCATTTTCGGCCACCTAGAGGCAGAATGCGTAAAAAAACCTACGCGTCCAAAATCAAACAGCGGCTGTACAGGAGACGATGGATTACTTCATGGACGCAGAGGACATCGAGTGGGTGAAATCGGCAGCGGCTGCGCCAGGAGCTGGGACAGCAGCCGAGAGCGACGCGATCGGTGACCCCGAAGAACCGGTAGTGGCGAGTGAAGTCGAGGCTTCCGAGACATCCCTACTAGCTCCAGGCTATAGTGCCTAGTATATACTGTGCACTATATCCAAGTGGACGGCGAGCAGCAGAGCGTTGATGAGGAGCTGGCCGATCCAGAGGGAGAGCAAATGACCACCCCGAACGACCAGCCGGGAACGACCTGCTGTGCCGACGCGTAGTTTCCGCAGCCCCGCGGAAACCGACAACATTGGGGGGGTAGAAACTCGGCGGAAAGCACGCATGAAGCAAGGCGGTGGAGCGACCAACGAGTCAAGCTAGGGAGAGACTGTGTCAACGAAACCCCGGAGCGAAGCTCAACCGTTGGAAAGAGTTGAACGCCTGATCGGTGAGCGCCTCTCACACCATGACACGACACCAGAACGCAGTCACACGTGCCACGTTAAGTGTTGTGAGTTTAACCTCAAAGAAAACATTGGGTAGGTGAACTTCTGAATGAATAACTATAGAAGTGGCTTATTTATGCGAAACCAAAATGGCTTCTCTAGAGGACGCCCAATATTTTGTATAATTTTCGGCCTCCAATGTTGGTGGTTTTACACTAACACCCACCCGAGTGGGCGGAACCGTAATTGTTATCCGGAAACACGAATTCCTAACCGTAATTGACTGCGAGCTGGCGAAGAACCGGCGTTTTTGTGCTGTCGATGTCCTGATGGGAGGGGAGCTTACACGCTGTGCGTGCATTAATGCGCCTAATGATACGGCGATGCGTGACGACTTCTCTTCCATTCGAGCCATTCTGGTACGCTCAGGGCCGTCTCGTCCTAGCGGGTGAGTTTAGCTACGTTGTCAATGTCAGTGACAGAGCAAGTGCTAAGGGTGTACTGGATGGTTCGGCACGGCTTTTCACAGATGTCCTTCGAGCGGGCGACCTGACCGACGTGGCCCTTCAACAACGGTTGTCAACCACCCGCTACAGTAGATGGCGTAGGACGTCACAGGCTCGCTTAGCTCGGGTTTACTTGACGGGGGATGTGCTGCCATTAGTGATCGATTACGCCGTCACTCCTGCCCCGTTCTCGTACCCCGGCTTGATGGCATGTATCACCCGACCTGAGCGCGAAATCAAGAGAAAGGTCGGCAGCTGTTGGCTGATGAACTTTACGGTACATGAACAGGCGGCCTTTGTCAATCGCGTGAGAGGCGAAATTGAAGTAATCAGTACTGCAACCATTATTGGAGTGGCGTAGCAGCGCTACAAACAACGTGCAAAGATGCAGCAAACGCAATCGGGCGACAGGAGGCGAGAGACAGAAGGGAGAAAGTAAGCCGACTGGTGGAGTGCCGGCGCTCCCTCGTAGAAGCAGATGAGGAGAGGCTGGGGGAATTCTCTGAGGACATTCACAGCGTGAAAGATGAGATCCGCTTTGAGCTCGAAAAACGGTATTGGGGGGCTCTTGGGAGGATCAGGGAGCAACGAGGGGTGTCCGAAGCACAGCCGTCGAAGCCTTTAGGTGCCTATGAACGAGCAAAGCCGGATGCTAAAACGGTTCCCGAGGTGAAACCCCCTGGTGGCCTTGCTTGATGGAGCGGAGAGGTGGCGACTGCCTTGAGCGAGTACTACACAAGGCTGTTTCCCCCTCACGCTCATCTTGAGGCTCTTCCACCGGAAGGTGGAGATCTAAAAGTTGTAAACATTTTAGGTGCCAAACAGACAGCCCGAGAGTAGCTACCACTCAGGAGTGTTTGACTGAGTTTCCGACTTGCCCCTCTGGAATGCGCGCATTCACCAGATTGTCCGTAAAGAAGAATCACGTGAAGCGCCTGCTATGTGCTTGGAACCACAGTTTTCAGTGGCTGCACCAGTAGCGCAACATTTCAACCCCAGCGGATTATCTGCACCCGGACGCATAGCGAAACACGTTGGGCTTCATACTAAGCGCGCCTGCGTAGTTTCCACCTGTCTTTCGTTCTTCGTACTCCCCGCTTCACTGTCGCGGAACCGCCTGAGGCAGCTAAGAGCAGCCTAGGCTGGAATCCAGAGCCCTGGTTTACGAGCTGCGCAACCACTGAGGCTCGTGATGTAGCCGCTACGCTCCAGTGGGGAAGCGAATTACGTACGAGTGCGCCCGAACAATCGAATACGCCATCGCAAGCAGCGGACTCGAATTCCCCCGAAAGGATAATCGTATCACTGAGCTTGGGTTCAGCTCTTTAGAGAAGTGGAGGTACCACTTCGTATCCTTTTTGCCCGCTTTTGCGCCGGTGGATGTCTTTTGGATGAGTGAAAAAATCTGCTGGATTTACTGGGCGTGATGTTCAATAAAACTGTATTATTGGATGTTTGGCTGGGGCTGTGGAGCCCAGGTATAGGACATGATTTTGGGAGTTTACTAGTACAATGACAAATCCTAACTTCCATATGACCTGGTTATTAGGTGCGTTGGTCCCCTCTCTTTAAACCCTTTCTATGATGACTAAATTGTGCACTTGCTCGCTTTTTTCCCTCTTTTCAAATATTGGGCGTTTCCTTTGGTGCCCCTTATGCCCTCAGTTAGACCTTACCGTAAACCATTTGCGCATGGGCAACCAGTCTCAACGTTACTTTTAACAAGCCGTGTATACCATTTGGCCTGTTTTCAGGTTGATCAGAGTCCCGTATTTAAACATTTCAATTATACTTCGTTCTGGCATTTGTTACTACTTATACGAACAGTTATTCAGGGGTATTCCATTGTGCAGTGTTTTGTGTTTTGATTTGTTTCACCTTTGTATCCTGTCATTTACATCTTTTTTATTCTCACACACACTTATGTGACATGACTCCTAACTTTAAAACTACTGTGAGTAATCAAAGCTATCATCCAACCACATCATCAATCAACTGGGTATTTTTTTTCTCTCGTGCATTTCATTTGATATCTTACACACTTACCAACGTTCGGTGCGTAACAACGCTTAAGTGGTACTAAACAGGATTCAAAATTTTGATCAGTTAAATTCTGTGTTTCACATTGACACCTGTTGTTCTGGTATTTCAGTCGAATATGTAGGATAACTCAAAAATGTTTCGAATACTGCAACTCCTTGTCTAAATACTAATACTTTGTTATAATCTGAGACCTCTTATATTATGTTTTTTGCTTGAACAACCATTTATGCACTGACAATGAGTATGCCCAAAACATCTTATAAGGTCACAAACGACGTCCGTCCGACGGGCTGCCCGACCAACAAACAAAACTAGACAGCTCTTCAGTGCGCTCGTATATAAAGGCCTTTCATTTGCTGGTGGAAATAGCCCTTATATAGCACTGGCTATTTTCTCCATCGAAACGCGCCGCCCACCTCCCAGGTAGGGGGAAACCTAGACGAGACGGCTATATTAACAAACCAAAGTTCGAAATATTCAGTAACAAGCGTAGCAAAAAAAAAAAAAATAAAACCTTGCAATTTCGCTAGGAAACCAGATCTAGGATGCAACTAGTGTTTCGAACATCCCCTTCGAGTACAGCAACTTCAACACATTAGCTATTTTTAGTGCTTAACCTTTCGAAGCGTCTTGTTCAACATAAACGATCGCTGTGCAACCATGACAGGTGCAGATCCTTTCACTTTCAAGCTTATAAGAGGACGGTCCAGCCTTTCCTTCTATGCACAGCGAATGTGATTCCGCTCTTAGGCTGCCCTAAAAGCAAGCTCGAATTTTACCTTGGAAGCCTGAAAAGCTTCGCTACATCGTGATGCTACGTCTGAGGCTCGATTACATTTTTGCATTGGGGTTATAGACTCTGAATTTAAAATTAGGATGCGTCTAACAGAAAAAAATACAACAGCGTAATTTGGGAGTATACGAAACCTCAGAGGTCCCCACGTGTATCGTTTTTTTTAGGGTTTATGAACCAGCGGCGGAACCAAAAGGCGTGCCTGTATTTTTTTCCCACGAAATAGCTATGCTTAGTCCAAAAAGCGACTTTCTGTATTAACGGAACACATTTAAAGACCTACTTACTGGTCCATGAAAAAAATATATATGTAGGTGTGTGCATTTATGCATTGATAGCTTATCAAAATAGGGGATGGAGGGGGGGGGGGAAGGGGGAGCAGAGGCTTGTTAAAGGAATACGGAAAGGAAAGCCAACAGTAAAGAAAGCCAAGAAAGCCATACTGATCAGTTGGCCTATATTTTGTATAACATAAATATTTCCAAATTGCGCGAAAAAAAAAAAAAAACATTGTGAACAAAAATGAACTGAGCCCACCCTTTCTGAATAACACGTTTCGTGCCCTACCAACTTAGCTGAAGAAGTGGCTCTTTCCTTTCCATTTTGCGGGGTATTCGTATGTACCAGTTTCTGACGTTTAGGAGAGTAGCTGCTCGAACGACCTTAAGGCAAAGGGGACCTTCATTCTTCTGTACAGGCCCTTTTAAATAACTCCGCCGTACGAGGTTACCCTTTTGTTCAAACTGTGGGGGATTTTTGCGCCGGAGCTACAACTGGGCTATGGGCTGCGCCGTTGTGGAGTGATTCGGACTATTTTTGACCCTATGGGGATCTTTAACGTACACCTAACCTCGACATACCGGCGTTTTTTTTTTTTTTTTTTGCCTTCATCAGAAAGACGACGCTGCGACCGTGTTTGAACTGCCGTTCTTGCGCTCAACAGCACAACACCTTATCCATTGAGCCACGGTGGTGGATATCGGTGCAATCTTATAAGAGCCGTCGTCGCTTAGTCACATTGCCCGTTCAAATGTGTTTTGTTTGTAAACATGTTCTCTCTCTTTCAGAAAGATATTTATGGTATTATTATTGTTAATATGGGCTGCGCTTCAAATTTTGCGTAAAAATACGGCTGACGAAGTGTGTTACGACATATAATCTGTCACCTAAAGGAATGGGAATAGCGAGGTCACAAGTATATGAAGAGCAAAATTTAGATGACGGAGTAGCGAGAAGCGATTTGCACCAACGCGAAAAATTCCTGTCCCATTTGTCATATTTGAACGACACCAAAACCCGCCGCCCCCATCGTCTGAAAGCATAACCGCCTTTTCCAAACGACAACCCTTGTTTTCCCCAACCAGCATATTATATACAGAAATGATTACCTTAATTCAAATTATTCTTCTTGCGCAGGTACGGGCTGTAACGGAAAAAGTTCTTTCTCGTCTCGTCCTAAACACAACCAACGCTGTCTTCGGTGCAAGTAAAAAAAATAAGATAAAAAACAAAGACCTACAGCATAGCTCATTTCTGGCGATTCTTCATGTTGGCCTAGTTAACTTCTTCAAAACCACTTTAATATCTCGGAAGCGTGCTTCACGCACACTCGAACGGACGTGCGGGTTTACAGAGAGGCGTACCGAGTTCCCAACCATCTTTAAGTACCGCGTAAGCGCGTGCCACTTCAGATAAATTTTGATCCAAATCCAGTGACTTCGTGACTTCGGGCTGTATTTGGCCCCCTAATTACGAGAACAGGACTGTTAAGGGCGCTTAGTGGATGGCAATCCCCTCCATTTCCAAAGCGTCGTGTTCTCTCTTATATTTTAGTCATCGAGTAGCACTCGCTTCCTTCGGGTACGGTGCTTTAACTACGGTATATTTGCAGCATCCATATTTTTTCTTCGCTCTGCTTAATGCTTCTAAAGACGCATGGTTTTCCGTGAAGCATGGTTTCCGTCTTTGCAGACTTTGTTTAAGAACCTAGCAATAACTACTTAGCATAAGTGAACACAATAAAGGGATTTAAAACATACATACAGCGCCAGGAACGGGACGATAGTATTAGGCAAACGAAACACCGGAGAAAATATTATAAAACGCTGGTGTATATGAAACATCAGTTATAAGCGTAGTGCACGGTTGTACATTATAAGGAATAAAACTTGAGGTTAACATACCAACCCCTTTCCAAGGCTGGATAGGGACTTGTATTGAATGGAAGAAAATTGGAGACTAGGTCTCAGGGAGGAAAACGCGGCATCGTCAAATACATGCAGATGTAAAATGATGCAGTAGCTCCAATTTCAATTGCTATGACGCTCGACTAAAGCTGTAGAAGAAATTCATGGCAGTAAATATTGTCGATGACAAATTTTTAAAATTCTCAACTAAGCGCTGCAGCAAGACGGAACAGCTCGATACGGCTGTGCTGATATCTTTTTATTTGCTTCTAGGCTACCCATTTACATGGAGATTGAATTGGCTTAGATCATTTATCTTGACGTACCTCGAGCCATTACTTCGTTTGATTAGGCACGTTGCAACAATCCAGTGGGAGGGATTGTGCAACCGTTCACAGGCATGTAGCTTCGTGCTGATGTACATAAACATTTTTATATAATTCTCAGGTTTGCTAACGAATGTTCAGCACCGATACATTTTTGTAGTATGCATGCATTGCCACATGTTCACTTATTGCGAGGTAGAGTACCCTTAACAGGACGACATGAAGCTTTGTAACATCCGTGAGTGCGTGTGCGTGCTTGCGCGCGTGCGGCGTGAGTGAGTGAGTGAGTGAGTGAGTGAGTGAGTGAGTGAGTGAGTGAGTGAGTGAGTGAGTGAGTGAGTGAGTGAGTGAGTGAGTGAGTGAGTGAGTGAGTGTCAACAGAGGTCGGCAGACTCTCTCATGAGTCCACTCACTCAGACTCGTCTGGACTCACTCACGCGTGAGTTTGAGTTTTAGTGAGCGCGAGGCTAGTGTGGCATGGTGAGTTTGAGCTTGAGTGAGTTTTAACCGAGTGAGCCGGAGTGAGTTTGAGCCCGACTGAGTTTGAGTACGCCTGCGACCGAGAGAGTTCTGAGTCCATTCCGAATTCTGAGTTCATTTTGAGTTTTGAGTACAGTTGAGTTCGGAGTTCATTTTGAGTTTTGAGTCCATTTTGAGTTCTGAGTAAACAGTGAGTTTTGAGTCCTATTTGAGTTGAGTACATTGAGTTTGAGTACATTTTAGTTCTGAGTCCATTTTGAGTCTTGAGTCAATTTTGACTTTTAGTACATATGAGTTCTGAGTTCATTTTGAGTTATGAGTACGTATAAGTAGCCTAGGAGGCAGCCATGGTTTGCTGTGAAGTTTCATGCGTCGCTTTGGGCTTGCCATTCAGTTACCTGCGGGTGCGGCAGCATTCGCGATCCGCATCATCGGTTGGGGGTGGGGGGGCAGGGGGGGTTGGGGGGGGGGGTCTGATTTTGAAAAGTTTCTTGTTGAATTTTCACGAATCTCAGTCTCAGCAAGTGCTCAGCCATGTTTTAGCGTCTGGGCGTGCGACTTATAATCGACTGGTGAGGTCATAAAAGGGTTATCTCACCTTTTCCTCTTGATAGATCCTCTAAGAAGGGGGGGGAGGGTGTTAAGAAAGCACATGGCTGCCGCTTGTTTGCTGCTTGTTCGCCTGCTTCCGTTAGCGGTTTGATATGACTAGGGTCAAAAAGGAATAGGTGAGATGGGGAGAGGGGGCAGCAGCTGTCCCTTCCGCTGTTTCAAATCAGTTGTCAACTCAATTGACTGGGGATGCCCGTTTAGATAGAATAATGACCGCATTATGAGATAGATCAGTGAAAATTCAAACTGATGCCGCTAAGGTGTGTTAGCTATCAAATTAAAGGTCCCGAATAACGGAATCACTCGGGGTAAATTAAAAAATGCTTCCTGTGTATAGTCATCAGGCAGTCATAATAAGTCATTAATTGGGTTAAAATTCCAAGTGATGCTGCGAGGGCGTGTGGGGAATCAAAGTCAAGGTCTAAATGAGGGGAACCAGGTGGGACAAAAAAATTTGCAGTGGCTTAGCTGGGCTATGCCAGGACATACGTAGCGTGAGCTAAGGTTCCGCTGGTTATTCTTAGCTTTCCTGGTTGTATAGGATTAGCTGATTATCATGATTACTGCTGCTAAAACGATTTCCAATCCGATCCAATCTAAATTTAATCCAATCTAATCCAATCCAATCCGATCCGATCGAATTCAATCCAATCCAATCAAGAAAATCCAATCCAATCTAATCCAATTTAATCCAATATAATCTAATCCAATCCAGTCGCGGCGGCGGCGGCTCCGGCGTGCCAGCTGTGCGCCGTGAGACGTCACTGCTCCTCACGCATGCGCAGCACGGCTCTCCAGGAGCGACGTGAAACTGCTCAACCTCGGCCAGTGTAGCTCATGCTACAAAATGCGTTATGGTTATATCATGACCTAGTCAGGGTTGATAATTGGTGGGGCTAAAATTCAAATTCATGACGCTAGGGCATGTGGCGTACCAAATAAAAGGTCTCGATCAATGAGGGGAATGACGTGGGGGCCCGAGTTAACGTGGGAGTCCGTGGCAGTTTTCAGCCCGAGTGAGTTCCGAGTTTTGCGCTGACTGTGAGTTTGAGTATGAGTGAGCGCAGATGTGCTGCTCAGCAATGAGTCTGAGTTGGAGTGAGTGGAGATTCCGAAAGAAATTTGTAAGTGAGTTTGAGTGAGCCGCGCCAACATTGCCATGTGGGCTTGCCGAACATGATAAGTTCACCAAGGAGCTCTAAACAAATCTGAATCTCCGTCTACTGACAATACATGCAAATTGTCGGAAAAACTAGGTTTACAGGAAACTGCTGTAACTCGTCTTTTATCTGCACTATCTCGAAACAAACTATATGACGTTCGACTGCTCAAACGACGACAAAGCTGTGGGCAGTTTCATTTTAGCATGTGCCATAAATAACTATCAGTCACAGTTTCGTTACAAATAACATGAAGCTTACCCTGTCAAGCCATTCCAGCCTTCCCAGAAAGCGCAATGGAAAAGACAGTCCCTATCTTTCTCCTAGGACAAAACTGAGTCCGTCAAAGTTTCCTTCACCTAATAAATTCAGGGGAACGCTAAATCGCGAATGGGAAGCAATCGTCAATACGCTATCGATTAATCAATTGTCAAAAATAATTAAAAGAGCTTTTGCCTTTTTTGAATGCTTCAGCATTTTTGTGTGAACTCAACGAAGATACCCGTCTGTCGGTGTCTGTAACGCTTGATTTGTCACACTTTTGCTGCTCAGGGAAATGCTAATATTAAAATAATAAGTGGTTGTGGTATTTTCATGTATCACCGCTGATATTGTTCCTGAAAGACGTCGTTCTTGCAATGTTCGTCTGCGTAGCAGTGAAGCCAAACTTTCAGTGCACTAGTGTGAAACGTCTTTAGGGATGCATGGGGTCTTACAGAGGTCTTCATTAAAGGTCCTAAGGCCTTCATTCTTTGACATTAGGGTGCTTATTTGGCTCCTAAAAAAATGTCATCTCAGCAATGCGTTTGAGTACAGCAGTGAAGCTAGATTTAAAGGGACTCGGTGTGCATCAGAAAGCAGAGCGACTCGTGTGTTCATCTGACAATTCCCACTTAAGTGTTTTTGCCCTTTTTTTTATTGCGCGCTCCGACGAATTATGGCGCTATGCGGATCGCTTGAAGAAGAGGTCGTCAGGTAAGGTGCGTAGGAATGGGCCGGAAGCGCTTGACAACCACTTGGACACACCAAGGAAACGCAGAGCTCTGCGAAACACTCATGGCTGACAGAACTGCGCTTTTTGTCGCGGCAACAGTGCCAGGAGAAGGATTAGCTTTCTTGCGGGTGAAATAAAAAAGACAAGATAACCGGAATTCCCACTGTGATGGGCGTGAAATCTCCACGGGAGCTCGCGCGGCTGGCAATCGAGAAATAAAACAGGGTGAGATAATAACAGTACTCACAGCAGAAACCGCGAAAGACTGTCTTTCTCGCCAGTGCCGGTTCAACTGTACCTACGCCAAGCTGGCTTCCTCTCCCACTGCCTTGCGCGGCTTCCAAACTGACGGTAGGGTTGAGAGCAGTGGCTGAGGGGAAGGCGTCACCTGGCGATGCCGGCTAAATGCACCACTTGCGCTTTTGTTCCGCTTCTCATATATTTGTTTTATCCTAGTCGCGTTTTCTTAAGCAGATTTCGCAGTTCAGTAGCGCTGACGAGAGATGGAGGCTGTGCGGTATGGTGTCATGACTCGTTCAAACTGAATCGAAGACCGAGCAAGTGAACGTTTTTTAAATCTTGTGGATGTTTCCGTGTTTTTCTAGAGAGGCTAAGAGATAAAGAGAGCAATACTGAAGAAGAACTTAGAAAGCGAAGTGCGACTTAAAAATAATAGGTAGAGCCGAAATACGGCCGCATATATGCGGGGAGTGATGTGCTCCTTAAATCTCTTCCCGAGACAGAGGGGGTAAAAACCTCCCTCAAACCTTTACCCTCTCGTTCTACTTCGGCAATAGCTTCATTCATGGTGCACCGTGAGCCCCTTGCTTTCTCTAATCCACCATTGCAGACCGAATGTTCAAGTACGTTTTGTAGTGAATGGTTATTCAGGGTATTGAGGAATGCAGATGTCACCCTTATACCTCCTGGCCCCTGTTTACGCCGACGCTATGTATGGCTCACTACTCGGGATTTCTTCGCATCGTGGCCAGCCACCAGAATTCGCTTTCCGCCAAAGTGCTCGCCAATGCTTTGTAACTCTCAATTTAATATAGATATCTTAACAAAACCCACATTGTGATTGGCCAGAAAGGCCATGGGCATTCCCTCCGAGTTTTTTTTACTCGCCACAGCTATTCAGTTTTTCAAAAAATATTGATTTAAATGGTAGTGGCAACCGCATAAAGGACGCAGGTATCTCCGGCTAGTTTTCATCTATTTTAGCAAACTAAGGATAGCGGCGTGTTCAGCGGCCAGGGCTATACGTAAACGTGCTCGTTGTATAAATATCAGAAAGTTTAGAAAACTGTTTTCGCCAGAATTTTTGAGAAGAGATGCATGCAGGAGATGTAACCTCTATTTCCTAGTTGCGTAAGTTCCTCTTTTGTCCCCAGAAGCAATTAGGTCCCGTACTTTGTTGAACATGACACAAACATTCTGGCTACCAATCACCACAATTTAAATATATGTTTTAATAAAGCAGCATCGATAAACCATTTCCGTCAAGTATTGGGGGCAGCGCACAGATTTTGTAATCTCTGTCAAAAACTATGGTTACGGAGTGATACTTTGCAACAGGAAGGAGGCATGAAAACGTTTTTCAGCCACGAGAGCAGAACGTTTTTTGTAAGTACCATACAAATGAATGCATTTAGTTTTTGGCACTGAAGAATATTGCGTAATGTTAGAATATTTGTTCCCCAAGAAACTTCTTCGCAGAATGTTATGTACACAATGTAACTTCAGCAATAACGATAGATATACTGCGTACACATTCAAGGTCTCGATTTATGATTGAGTGCCAGGCGAAACTAAGGGTGTCGAGTACAAGCTACCCTTGACTTGTTTCGACCACCAATATGTGTTTTCCGCGAATCCATACCCGAGTCTGTAAATGTGAGGTACAATTTTTTAGCAGCATATAGTCACAAGTCCTGCATTAGCTGATGAAAACTTTTTTGCCTCAAGAGTGTTCGAAGCGTGGTTCCTTCAGTTTCCTTTAGTCTATTTTAGCAGGTAGCAGCGCTATTGCAGTGTAGGTGTCATCGTCTAGGAGTTCCGGTTAAATCATGCTACGTGCGGCTACGTAGCCGCACGTGGACGCACAAACCTACAGCCTTGACAGACGCAAAAGAGTACTCTTTTACGTCTGGCACGGCTGGAGGTTTGTAGGTCTAAGAAAGGTATACCAGGTTGATCCTGCAAGCAGAAACTTGTCATTGGCGTAAAATGTCTCGGCCGTCGATATACTTACTTTTTGAAGGGGAACATGAAGACTATGCAGGGGCATTAGGAAGGCAATATGTCGGCTTTTCGGAGCTCGCCAACACCATTAAATTTTTAAAGCGAAGCTCTATCTACGTAGGGGAAACTGTGTCCGTAGCTAAAAGGGCACTCGCAGGAACCAGAGCGCGTGCGCGAAAGAAAACTTCATTGGAGAAGAATGAGGGGCAAGAGTATAATGAGTGTCTCGGTCTTTTATTTCGGAGTACACGTGTTGGTGACGTACATACACTCTCGCAGCGTCGGCGTGAAGTGCACACGCGCTAACTGTGAGGAAGCAAGTGGAAGGGAAGGTCTGGTCCTTTTGCAGCGTAGCTGTGACGTAACGCGGACTGCTGGGAGTGCGCACGCGCCAAGCCCAAAGGAGCAAGGGGACAGGGAGTATACAGTACACCGAATGGTGCCGCGAACCAGCGCAGAAGAGGCGGCCTGCCACTGCCGTGCCGCCAGCGCAAACGTCAACGTCGGGCCTACCCTGCAGCCCATCCATTGATGGTGGTTGGCGAGGCCGCATGAGCAGCATTTAAATAAGCACTGTGATGAACCCCAACAGCATGTGCCCGCGTTTTCATTTCTCTGTGTGAAGGGGTGCGTATAGTCGACCCATGATTTCGTAACACGGTTGAGATGCACTTTAATAAGCCAGCATGACAAACGCTAACATGAACATCGTGGCTGCCCCTTTTTCAGCGTCGCTGGTCAACCCTTTCCACAAGGGTAAGGGCCCAACAATTTTTATTGATGTATTACGCTAGCCGAACACAATTTTTTAGCACTCAAATGATGAAAAATTCATTAGAACAGATGGTTGTGATCCTCTGCTCGAACTCAGTGAAATAATAATATTAAGAAAAAAATAGTTTGGAGGGTTTGCACATTAAAGTATACCCCAATTATTAGGCGTGCTATGGAGTAATACGAATTATGTGAGAATCAAACTGGTTTTGTACGACCTGTGCCTAAATCTCGTACACACGGCAGTTTTCCTACATTCCTCAACTCCATGTGAAGTACAGGCTCTCCGCGCGGAACTGGAACTCGCGACATCGGGCCTAGGTGGACGAAGCCTTTGCCACGTCTCTAGTTAATTCGGTGGGAAAGGAGGATATCTTAAAACTGGTATATTAGGACGCCCGGAATAGGCGAGAAACTGGGTATTTAAATGGCAATCGAAGGCCTGCTAATGAAACCACGATTGACTGTGGGAGGAGATACGCATGAAGGGCATCAGCCATACGAAAAAGTGGTAGAACCCCGTGCAGCTTGAAGGGAGTTTGTTGTTTTGGAGCGTCGTAAAAAGCGAATACTTCCGTGCTTAAGTGAAGCGCTCATGAAGTGTGAACAGCATCTCCAGTAGTGTGCAATTCCCAGCTTGCCAAACAAAAGCGAGGATCTCCCGTTTAAATACACCACATTTTACTTGCATCATTCCCTGAGTCATCGAGTACAACTTGTCCCAGCTATTTGAAAAATACCCCACTCAAACGACACTGTAGTGATGAGTGAGGTGCCTATCCGTACCATGGCAATGCTTCTTCTCATAGATCAGAGAAAAGAGATTGAGAGCGGTATTTTTTTTATTCCAATATTCTTATTAGTGTAGAAGCTGCTAGTCCTCCGGATAGGCATTTATTCTGTAGTGGAGATTAGAAGAACAATTAGAGAGACAAATTGAGGATCGGCGTTATGATCCCGATCCTGGATGATCACAAGAAACACTCCTGGAATATTCTGCGCAGGTACCGCTCGTCTCGAGTGTATTGTTTGTGAGGAATAGGATCCTACAGCTTCTTATTTTAGAGACACACATAAAAATATCTTAGATTACGAGCCCACCCAAAACAGTTATTTAGCTTTGGAATTTTTCTTCGATCAACTATAAAACTGCTTGCTTTAAAATATTTAAGTGCGCTTTAATATTAAGCACGCTCTAAGTATTTAAGTGCGCTGCTAATATGCAGCGCGTATTAGATAACAATTACAAGGGAATAGCTATATCAGATATGGCTGCATTTACACAAACAACATGAAGTCAGAGTAACAGTAATTCAGCACTACGTACATGGGAAGTTCACTGAGATATATAGATAGTATTTAGATACCTCCTAAGCGCAGGTACACGCAGGACTGCATTTGATGCACTATTCCAATCAATAGCTCGTGCTAAAATACGCGACAATCTTTTTTTTTTTGTTTCTAATTCTGCGTTAGAAGACAAGACATCAAAAATATTTGGCCTGAGCAGACCCCGGTATTCCTGTTTTAATACTTGTAGAACAGCCTGCAGCAAAATAGGTGCCCGCGAGCGAGGGAATGGCATCTGACAATTAAAGTTAGCATCAATAAGCAACGTATGGGTGCAAGAGCGGTATAAATCTAAACACATAAGCAATGTTTCATCGTAAGATAAATGTAATAAACTCGAAGCCCTCGCAAAAAAAAAAAAAAGAAAATGAAAGCTACTCTACATAATACCATGTCGCTTCCACAGTTGCGGCAGCTCAGTGCCTGCGAGCTTCTCAAGTATCTTCCTGTTGAGACGGTCGTTCATCTCGGGCGTCAGGTGCGTCTTCCAGTCACCCACGACGCCCTTGCGCACCAGCTTTGCATCCGAAGGAGCATCCTGCGTCACCTTGTGCAACACCTTAAGTCCGTCGGGTATCTCCTCACCGGCTGGCAGAGGATTCGCCAAGAACTGGGCCAGGGAGTCATTAGTGTACTGCTTCATGGTGGACACGTCACTGTACCTGCGTGTGGATAACCGTAGCGACGTAGTATTAATTCTTCCCGTAGCTTCATGTATAATGACAGGACAAAATATGTATGACTTCCGAGGAGTTTTCGAGCATACGGTAAAACAGCATGGAAGAAGACCAAAGGTTAGCAGACATATCAATCTGAATAAGTTTTTGTTAATGTATCTGATGAACACTTAAATTGTGTACCGCACTTAGTTACGGCAACGCTAAAGAAGCAGGTGGTACGGAGTAAAAAAATAGAACTTACGAGAGTAGGCTAGGAGGGTCAGCAGCAAATACAGGCTTATGACTTCGGAATTTGTGTATATTTCTTCACTGTAAATCCAAAAGTTTGGGCATTGCTTTCATTTACCTTCGTTTGTTTGGGCTAGATCTTGCAGAGCCGAAGCTTTTAGATGTCGCCGAATGTTATCTCGCACACGGGCACACCCTGTTCCAGACCTTTTGCTTCCGTGGGCGTGCGGGCGATCACGTGTACGTGCTTTCTCATTATCAAAGATTTTTTTTCATGTAATAGACCTCTGCTCCCTTTATGCTAGGCGACGTATGAATTACCATCCACGTAAACAATATTACCTCAGCACGTTCTGCAGGTAGGAAGAGTCCTCGATCAGCCTGTCGTAGTACGACTGTCCCAGAAACTTGGCGATCTTGAGGACGTTCTCTCGTGGCTCGGCCTTCATGTCTTCGTAATGAAGGAAAAGAACGTTGGGGTCATTTCGATGTTCGTACCATCCGAGAACGTTGTCGAAGTAGTCACCGAAATCCGTTTGCCCCTCGCAAAAAAGGTCAAAAAACGTCGAAAACGTTCCCCGTTGGAAACGGTAACCACAAAATCCCCGTGTGTGGTAAAAGAATGACGTCACGCAGTCCTTAGGGGTTGCGGCAGACGTAAATGTACTTTGCGTCCGATGACCACGGCATCATGAAGAAAGGTAAGTGAGACTTGATTATTCCCGGACGCTTCATCATTAGCGCGCCCTCTGCACCCGTCATCTCGAGAAACGGGCTGTTCTTTTGGAAATCCAGACCGTCCACCGGCTTATGACCGTCGTTGTAAATAAGGAAGGCGATGTGCTGTACCCAGGTTGTTCCGCATTTGGGAAAAGTTACGACGAACACGTCGTCAGGTCTCGGCTTGTATTTTAGCGCCGACTGGAAAATCTCCTTGTCGAAGGCGTCACTCAGTCGGTAGCCGTCGAAGTCGACGTAGTGAGGCCTCTGGTCGGGGTCCTCTTCGGTCGTGTCCATCTATAGCGAAGCGATTGAATGAAAATAGATTGCGATATGTAATACTGCGATTAATCAACGTTAAGGAGAGTTGTTTGTTATTATTATAGTGTAAAAGACAATAATAACAATGCATGTAGTCTAAAACATTGGCCGTAATTTCTGCGGGAAGATTTAAACGCCTTTTCAAGGGACCATGCAGACCAAACACAAGTTTGGTTCATTCGAAATATTGCCTTGTTAGACTCATACTGACACCGCTTTTAACGTAAACTTCCTTCAAATAGGCTATATAATTAAGAAAAAAGGGAAGGACCATGAGACTCACTAGCTCATTTCCCGTAATATGCACAGATGCATAGCTGCGCGATTGCTGAGGCCGGCAAAAGCAAATGCAATGTAGGAAGGGCTTATAAGCTTGCAGAACGAGCTATTTTTGCTTAAGAGTAATGCATATTCATTTTACAGCAGTAAGAATGGTGGGGTAAAAATGGAAGTTACGAAAGTACACGTAAACATAGAAGTACCAGTGCGTACGGCTGTTGGTACTGGGCACACTATGCTTGTTATAGCTGCACAGCAGTCCGGCTTTTTGGGGTTGTCTCACACGACACTGCCGATTAGCGCAAGCGACATTGTCTTACGTGACCCTGTTTGTCGAGCATACCCAATGTTTCAAGAAACGATTACTTCAAACCGTAACAAAAACAAGCCAGGTGCAAATACGGTCAAAACGAAGCAAAGGCGGTCAGCGTTCCGGCGCAGTATGAGGACTGATGTTAAACAAGGCTCGCAGTCCGCTGCAGAGCCTAAGGCCGTGTTCAGACTGTTGCCGCAACTGTCTTAGTAACTTTAAAGAATGACGTCATTTCACATCTCAGCCAACCGAAATGCGTGACACGCCGTTTTTTACGTCCGATAATCACGATATGGCTTTTGCGTCGGTAGTCTGAACATAGTCCTAACAGTGCACTAATGTCTGCTTGAAGACCTGTCCTTTTTACGTCATCGCATACGTCACGAGACACACGATTTGGCAGGGAGAATCAAAATCTTAACTGAAATTTCATTAATTTTCAGTGAATATATCATCCTTTGCTGCCGGACAAGTGCTGGGGCACTAAGAACACCAAATATTTGGAGTAAAATAAACTTGTATTTTGTCTGCATAGCCCCTGTAAGCTTGTCTGGGTTTGAAGTTCTGTAATAATAAGTTTTTTTGCGCCCGTAAAGTTGCAGCTGGGTACCGAACCTCACGAGAAGCATGGGCTGCTCACCCGTGGCGCATCCACGGGCTGCGGATGCAGCCATCATTTCCAACTCCCCACAAAGTCCTGTGAACTAACACTGCTAATCCTGTACACTAAGGACCATTTACCCTCCTCATGACCATGCACTATCAGACCCCTCTCTGCCTTCTACCACCTCCCCTAAGAGGTCCTCCTGGACACGCAACTGGCAACGGCTGTGGGCCCTCCAAAGAGAACGGACACGTAGATTGTACTGAAGAAGGACCGTTTCTTCTCTAACAAACATACCGAAAAACATCAAGTTGTGTAACTTACGGCTCTGGGTTTCGGCTCGGAAGTTGTTCACAGCCACGCTTTAGTCCGCTGTTTTAGAAGGGCGCGTCGAACGCACGTAAAGGGCACTATCTTCTGCTTCTATTATGGATCAGCATCGTACACAGCGTACGTGTATTTTGCCTCCTTCAAAAGTGGCACGGCAATGAGCGGGGTGTTTTTAGTTTCCGCCCTACAATACCGCACTTACCATACACCTGTACCCTGGTGCGCACATGTGCGCTATGGCGTGACGAAAGCTGTGTGATCTGAAACAAACCACGGCTGTTCGTGGCGGCTGGTATTTTCCCCTATTTCCACCCATACTGAAAGCGTACGTGTGCTATCCGGGCGCAACGTTCTGCTTTAATCATGGCTACGCATTGTACATTGTGTGCATACATTTTGCCTCTCCAACAAGTGGCCCCACCATGAGCGGGGTGGTTTTACTTCTGCTCTAGTATACTGTACCTGCCGTGTAACTGTGGCCTAGTGGGAACAAACTTGTGGGATTGCGTAGCCGCATTACTAATTATTCTTGCTTGAACATTAATATATAGCTGATCGTTATTTTGTTCCGCAATGTGTTTACTATCGAACATGAACGGTATATTGGCGATCCGAATGCTCCCATAGGGAAGAAGTTGCAAGTTAATGGCAAGGAATTCATGATGCAGTCGCGAATAGGAGACCGACGGTATAGTGACGGAGAATGAGTACGGTAATCGCGGTCGTGATTCTCGATCAACTATAGGAATTCTTTTCGCAAACCCGGGCCGATTTTCCACGTCACGAGTGCGTTGTCTTACTAGGATCGGGATCATGCATTCCCTGATGGACACAGGAATTTGTCGTTATTACAAACCCAAGGAATTCGAGTTATTCAGCATTAAATTTGTTTCTTTAATGGTATGTAGAAATTGCTTGCGATGAAATATTTCTTGACTGTAATTATCTGCCCAGCATACTACACAACAATTTAAAAGCTATAGGGATGGAGGGAGGGAGTAAGCGAGCGAGCATACTTGTGTCACGGTTTGCATGCAGCAAACTACAAAAATATTAAACCCTATTTAGAAACGCATTCTTCAAATACTTCAAGGATCAAGCTTCACGTGATGAATTGGAGTCAACGTGAACAATTGAAAAAAATAACAGTAACGCTTTGGCTACATTCACAGACAAAGCGAGAGAAATAAGAACCGTCCGATCTAAATTGTTTCGAATTGCACGCTAATAGGTGGGACAACAATTTCAGGAAGGGACAAAGACCGCAACAGCGCCTATGACAGGGCTAAATGGGGTCGATTGCTATAAAAACCCTCTTAGAAAACGCAGGCTGGAAACCGCCCTTGTCAAGCTCGTGCGAACAAAGGCAAAAAAGCTTAAAGATACAAAATACATCTTTTCTTAGTTCGCGGCTGCGCTATTCGTATGTGTTTGCTATTTGTTCTCCCAGAATGTTCAGGAGCAGTGTTGTACTTTTGCTTATACTCTGCTGGGAATAGGGACAGACAGGCGGGAGCTGACAACGATAATGATGGTCTTTCCTCGATGTCACATGTTGTCAGATATCGATTATTCCCCTTTCACTTCGATCTACGATGTGTTTCGGTCGATTGTTCGTTTTTTTTTGTTGTATCTTGACACGGTATCCCGAAATAGCGAGGCTTTTACCAAGCTTTCAACGACCACAGTGTGCTGCCAAAATGTAAACATCTGCAAAAATTATCTGTAGTGACGAGTATGGCAACCACGTGTTACGACCTAGAGAGCTGCGTAGTAGAAATTAACTCAAGAAAGGTCAATTGCAGAAAACTTGGCACCACTCTGGTTAAGAACTCCCAACACCTTCCGAGGAAAGAGAACCTTTTCGCGATACAATTACCTTGACATGAGACAGGATTTTGGTTACCCACTCCTTAACCATTTCACTTCTGCGACTTCCTCGTTTTCTGAAGCTGATTTTCCGGAGGCCCTTTCGTTTACACGCATTTTAGATGAAAATATACCACGTTTTGTCATAGTATTTATCTCTGATGTTGAAAGCGCCGCGTTCTTTAGGAGTATTATAAATATTTTGATGGGCTTCCCGGTGCTTGCTATACGCTAGTACCGCACAAATAGAGCTATAATTACGTTCTCAATCCATGTCTTTGAGTCAAATTGTACCACATTTGACCGGTACTACGAATGCATAATAATCCCAGCTCGTATTTCCGATTCCGAGTGGCAGTTAAATGGCAGCAGAGTTATAAAGTGTCTGAAACGGCTTGCCGCACGTAAAAAATGAAGGAAGCTAACACTAACGCGAAAGGCTTAAAGGTAGCGAAGCTCTACGCAACCTTCAGGGCCATCACGACGGTTTAAGTCCACGATTACAGCCGATTTGCTTCTCCTACGCTGCCACGACGACGTTTACTCCATCTTTGTTGCTTTAACGGCGAAGAATAAGGAGATCGAAGAAGCAGAACGAACGAACGGAACGCGCACGCCTAAAGTAGGTACCCTCAGGTGCAACGTGTACCCTATCCCTTGCTTTGTGTCGAGCAGGTGACGCGATTCCTCTCCCCACAGTCACAACCGAGTAAGCAAGCCGTTTGACTCTCGGGTACTGACTCACGGCCGTAGCCGAGTGGGCAAGTGGACTGACTCTAAATCTGTTGGTCTTGGAAAACATTGGTCTTGAAAAACGTTCGGTACATCTGAACGCAGTTTCAATGGGCTGCATAGGAAAGTCATAAGTGCACCAAAACTATGGTCTTTATAACCGATATATCGTTATACCTGGGATCGTTATAAGTGGGTTCTACTGTACATAATACCAGATCTGTTTGCTAAAAAAGCGTTTGCAGCCATTACAATTTTTATCAAATGTTTTCTGTTGTTGCGTTCATATTACTCCAGTGACCTGAGCACAAGCTGGTCTATAAATTGACTTAACATGATCTTATGTATGATACGAACTTGCAGCCTTTATTAATATTTTATTTTCGTTATTTAAGCAGTACAATTTGCCGATATTGTAAGCCGTGTACCGGAGGGCCCGGACCTTCTTCAAGTGAAGTACTTGACTTTTTCCCGTGCCTACCGCATCGTAAAGATGGAAACAAGTGAATTGAACTGAATTGCAGTGTTGCAGCTAATAAGCAAATCAGAAGTGTTAATATGACGTCCGGCTCTGTGGCCGCGCGCGGAATTCGTGTGGCCCCATCATCTTACGTGTTCTATGTTTGACGACGCTGGGTATTACGAATTTTTTAACGGCTGCAGACTACTTCTATGCAGTTTTCAAGAAACGATTCTCAATTGCTTCATAATTCAATCTCTCTCTTTCTGTCTGTATGTCTCTCTGTTTCTCTCTCTCTTCAAGCAGCGTCCAAGAGACCAGGACTTTGGACGCTCGGGGCACTTACAACTTTGTACCAGTGTTAATGCGACAGCGACAAGCACCTAATAATATTAGGCCTATAAATGATCTAAAACCTATTGTGTATAAATCCCCACTGGTAAGACGTGTTTTTTAGCAGATACAGCTTTCTAGGCATCGTAAAAGTGACATACGCACTCGACACATGCAGGTGCCACCGACTCTGGTTTTCTCTGCACCCGTGCGACAGCCGGAATTCCTGAGGGGGACCGCGGTGAAGGTAAATTAAGAAAGGGCAAAAGAAAGTTAGGAAATGAAAAAGAAGGAATTCGCCTTTATCCTGGACCCTCAACAACTCCTGACGCTCCACGTATACTGCCGGCAACAGATTCTCTCTGGTATAAACTCGTCCTCCCGTACAAGGCTACCGGGATGCTTTGGGGAGCGAGGGGATCTTCGGAGATCTCTAGTAATTTAGGAAGTTGGAGGCATGCATTAGTGTTCTCACAATCCGACAAGGTATCGTGGACGGGTGAATGAAAGAGTTGCCTACACACTGAACGGGATGAACACGTTGTCGCGTTAACCCAACCATACAGGGAACAGAAGGTCGTTTAAACGGTGATGGAAGACCGATGCGGGAAAGTGCGACATCGAAGCTGCTTGCAGCAGCTGCGCAATAACCGAGGAGTTTGTGCACAGAGTCGAATTTTTCTTCCGGGGCAGCCGCGGCCAGAGGAGCTTAGCGATTGCAGTGAAGCTTTGCAGCTTTGAAAACGGTGCACATAAAAACAAAAAAAACATTTGCATCGTGAGAAGTATGGCCAAGGTGCATAATCTTTTAAACCGAATTTAATGCGAGGTTTGAATGCTTAATTCAAGGGCTCCAAAACAACGAGCGCGTACAAAGGGAGTATGATACGGAAGCTTTCAACTCCGTCGTTTACCCATAGCCCGAGAATTGCATCAATGCGTTAAATAGATGTTTTTAAAGGATGTTTTTGGTCACCGGCCCACCCCCGATGTGCACGTAAGATATTTCACCTGAGACTGATTGTAAGGATATTAGTGTTTTCGGAACGTTAGTGAAAGGTCACGGACAGGACATAACCGCTAACAATCCCGAGATGCTCTTACGTGCGCATGCACATATTTTGGGTGCTGCTTGAAGGTAAAGAAGACGCGCGCAAAGAAGGTAAAAAAGACGAGGTTTCTGGTGTGGCATAGACCTCTTCCGGTTGTTTGAAATTAAGTCCCGTGTTCGTTGTGTTCGCTTGTATCATTGTCTGTGTTTTGCTCAGCCTATACCCCACACTGAGTTTCCGTTAAACAAAGCCACTGACCTTTCAATTACATATTGACGGAATAACGCTACGAATTCGCAAACGAAAATGTTTCACTCAACTCACGAGTGAGTGAGTGAGTGAGTGAGTGAGTGAGTGAGTGAGTGAGTGAGTGAGTGAGTGAGTGAGTGAGTGAGTGAGTGAGTGAGTGAGTGAGTGAGGTGAGTGAGTGAGTGAGTGAGTGAGTTGAGTGAGTGAGTGAGTGAGTGAGTGGTGAGTGAGTGAGTGAGTGAGTGAGTGAGTGAGTGAGTGAGTGAGTGAGTGAGTAGTGAGTGAGTGAGTGAGTGAGTGAGTGAGTGAGTGAGTGAGTGAGTGAGTGAGTGAGTGAGTGAGTGAGTGAGTGAGTGAGTGAGTGAGTGAGTGAACTTTATTTAGACGACCGTCATGCACTGATGGTTGGCAACGGGTCGGTAAAAAAAACTTATTTGTCGCCACGCTTATTCAGTAAATTCACCGCCTGATTCTCAAGGGTGAACAGTTGGTACAGACTTGCATCAGTGTTTAATATTTCCTCCATTAATAAACAACTACAAATTGAGTTGAAAGCATCACCCAAAAAACCTTTTTAAAGGGTGTAGATGGGGTATCATTTGACGCCAATGGAACATCGCGAAAGCCTTAATGAATTTAAATGTTAGCGCACTGAAGGTTTTTATTAGACAAGGAGTGCAGGATAATTTTGACAATCGATCAGAGAAGGGAATAAGACAAGCGTGAATTCCGCTTTAAGCCGTCTCTTCTCGCACTCTCTTAGCATGGGTCACTACAACGCTGTTATTTTCCCTCCCTCTTATCACCTGATAATTAAACGTAAATCATTTTATTTATTAGCCATGCCCCGGCTATGATATTCGGTTTAACCCTAAAAATTGGCAAGCTGTTAGTGCGCTTGGTCGATATTCTTTGTGTGCTTGTTTCAGTAAGCTTGTTTTTCTGGCTGGGACGCCATTCTGACTTCCACACGGAGGCAATAGTGAAAGAGCTTTTCAATCGACAAATGACAGTGCAACCAGAGCTATTTACTACGGGAAAGCAGCTTTGGCAACAGACTAACAGCGTGCCAATCTTTAGAGTTCAGGTAAACAGCCTGGCCGGGCTTGGCATCGCCCTATCCTTGTGATTACTTCACTTATTTGCCGCATTTTCGTTCCAGTGCTTTTATATTCACCTGAGTACGGATTACGTTCTGCCTCACGTAGGGACTTGCCTGGTCACCATTGTTTCCTGCTCCCGTGACACTAAGCTTGACTCGGGTCTGTCCACTGGGACACGCCTGAGCTTTCCTGTGATTTGCAGCAAGTTCCTCTTGGTCTTAGCTCCTTCGTCCTTCCGGTCCTTTGGGTCCTCCTTAGAAAGAATGGCGGCTGATGTATAGGCTAAAGTCGAATGCACAACCATTTGGCTCTGTACAACGCAGGAACTAAGGTTATTTTAGGACTGCCTTCGTGAAACGAGGTTTACGGTGTTGTTGTTCTAAGTCCATCCAGGACTTCATTCACAGTGACTGTCTAGTCTAGCAAGGAAGAGAGGTAGCGGAGAGTGAACTGATAGCTTTCGCCTTTGCCAGTAGAGGTAGATGGAGGGTCGACCATCTCCACAGATATCCAGTATTGAATCATCAAAGAGCCAATCCAGGGTTCATGGCTGTTGTCCCCGCGTTTCTGCTCCCGCAATATTATGTCTTAAGCGCCCATTCTCTCAGAACGGATGCCCGCAAACTAGTCACGTTCGCAATGCACAACCTGCCATCATCAGGGCGTAAGCAGCACAGAAACGGTACTACTTTGGGAGTGTGTCCATCGTTCGTTATCCGCATATTTTGCTCTGCTGTATTACGTCACCTTTCTGTTAAACTAGAAGACGAAAACCCGGAAGCGGCCAAAGGAATCTCTATCCCAGCCTCTGCACCATAGCAGGCCACCGCAGTACACTACCAGAGGCGCGTGGCCTCTAGTCGCGTGATAATTGATATTCAGTAAGTAGTGGATAATTAATGATAATTGATAAGTAGCGTGATAAGTACTAATTTATTATCAACTAATTATAATAATCAGATGAATAAATAATTACCCAATAAACCTTGATTTCTACTGGATAGACCTTCGTCTTCTCGTGGCAGCTCTGTGGCCAATCTCCTCTCTCCTTCGAAAGGATCTCCTGGCGGGCGTTTCGTGCCTGCCGCTTTCCTCTGATCCCTCTCGGCTCTGTTGACAGTTGTTATTAGCGCCGGCACGTATTCTCCCTCAGCTCCACGGGGTTCGCAGCAGGGATCGCAATCAAGGATTATCCCGCAGTGTCGCAAATCAGTTCCTCTCATTTGCAAGATGAGATGTCCGCCTTCCTATCGTGTCCGGTCGTTGTTTCGCCATTCCTTCGTTGTGCACGTTCGCCCTTCGGAGCAAAATGGTGGTTGAAGTTTGCGCCACCGCATTTACCGCTGTAATACTTGTTATCTTAAGCCTGTTTTGTATCCTCGTAGTTGGTAAACAATCGTTCAGCGCTAAAGCACATCCTCTCCTTGAAAGGTCGAAACTTTAAAGCCCCGCTTAAAGAAAAACAATGCTGGATGGGGGTCACCTGTTGCAACAATTCAAGCACTGCGCCGGCTGTCGTTCGGCCCATGGCAACCTCTTCACACACTCTGGACGCTTTGAGAAGACGCGTTTAGCCCTGTGTTGTCTGTCTTCCCTCAGGTCATCTATCAGCAGATTTTCTTGAAAAATGATTGTGTACTCACTAGCGCGTCTACCCATCTTCAGACCAGCTGCGTTACCCTGCGTAGCTGCCTTTTGTGTTTGCAGCTGCTGCGACCTACGATGCCCCGCTATTTGCGTTGCAATTCCGCTATGTGGATTCCCTGCGACATACGATGTTACGGACTCTCTTTACGTTTCGGAAGGCAACAAATACGAGCGATGCTCGCATTCGGGGCAGTTTAACAGTACACAACAATGTAGAGGAGAACCGTTATGCACTCAAGAGAGGAAACGAGTTGAGTTTAGTGCCCACCGGAAAACGAACGTCTGAAACGAGAAGCGCGAAGGATGCCATTACCAACTCGTCGCACCACCTGGCTATAACACTGACATTCCTTCGTGAACACGACCTGACGAAATAATAGTTAAGAAGGTCTGAGAAACTTCCCCTAGCATCATACACATTATTCAGAAAGGGGCAATTAAGGGGCCGCATAGCTAAATCAGGTGGAAGAAAGACAAAATAGCAAAAAGGGAAGCAAAAAATACCAAAAAGAAAGAGGAGGGCGTGTCCCTGTTGGCGCCAGATGAGCCGTTCTGCGCATGCTCATTGCACTTGGTCGTTTCAGGCATAGAAGGGCGCGGGGGGAGTAAGATAAGGAGTGAGGTGTGAAAGACCCAGATCGGAACGCGGCGCAAATTAGAACGCTTAATTTATAAATCATGTGTACTGGAGTGGTACGAAAATTAACCGCTTTCAATGTAAGGGGCACTCCTTTTTTACTTCTTAAAATTATTCAGTTATTATAGTAGTTTTTGGGACGACTTCGAACACATACTGTGTGTGCATGGGTCCCCGTTTTGATGCCCCACGGTTAACCATGAAGACGACTTAGGGAGTGCGTGCTAATGCATGCCTGAAACATTGTGAGGTCATCGGTCTACGGCACACCATTGCAGCAGAGACATGGTCTAAAAAGTTTTGGTGTCTTTCTGTGGCTGCAGATTCAATAAAATTCTCCCAATGATTGCTTTAACCTTACTCCCATGCGCGTATTGTGTGTGCGTTCCTGTGTCTGTATGCTTCCCTGTGCGTTAATGCGTTTGTGAATGTGTGTGTACTTTTTTTCTCTTCGTGTACTTCACCCATTTTTGCCCTTTCCATTTTTGCATGGAGTAGTAAGCTCTATGTCAGGCTGACGTTTTCGCACCATAAAGGTATCCCTTGCCTACTCTCCGTGCAGTTAACCGGCATTGTGAACGAAATACGGAGGAGAAGGAGGAGTATGCCTTTTGCGTTTGCACGTTCAAAGAAAGGGATCGGAAGCCTGGCAAAAGACACAGAATCACAGTTTTGGTTTTCAGACACAACACAAGAAATAGAGTCATTCCACTTCGAGAAAGTTTAATGCTGCCTGTCGCGAATGAGGGAGCTGCTGTTTTTGGCTGATTAAATACTCCCCAGTGCAGAAACAGTACGGAAAGGTTTCAGGCTTAGAAGCGTGAGTGCGTGAAGGACGTGGAATTATCCTTCCTTATTTATAATGAAAGCATACAAAAAATGACAGCATTGGAAATGTTCCCGAATTTATTCCTAGAGTTAAAGCATGCCACATTCATGAAATGTGAGGATTAGGGTCAGGAAAATTGCGGCCGAGAAAAGTCTGCATCGGGCGTGTCGAAATTCTAACACGCGAACAACGATACCACCGCGGTATTCTCTGTAATTCTGGGGAATCATTGAGGCTTACAATAGTACCCTGAACGAGCGAGAAAGTTTTCGCTATTGCTATTGAGGGGCAAAATGAGGAAAATAATAAAACTTTGGGATGAAGGAATTGCGCGGGTGCCGTTTAATTTCAGCACGGAAGGAGGGCTGCGATGAATCGAAGGACGGGGATCTAAGTGCGCTTATCGATTCAAGAAATAGTAAGAAGCGAACCAGTTTGAGAACGGTTAGCATTCTTCTTACCTTTATGCTGGGGAAAGATACTTAACTCGTGTGGCACTTGTCAGTTTTTAAATGATTAGCTTTTGTACGTCCTCCAAACATTCCCAAATCTTTAAAGACTTACGTTCCACTCATGCATTTCATTTGGGTACAACCCATGGCATTCTTGCGCTCATTTCCTGCAGATAATTGGGCAAACGGCATCAATTTACGGTAAGGCGAATCTCACACAACTGCGAGGTTCATGCTGCCATGACATTTCTTTGGGCACCTCCGAGTATTGTGGCATCCTTCAAAAGAAATGTTCCCTTATTATTTATTTTCTTGTGCCTCACTGCGGTGGACAATAGTAGTGTATACATGCAGGGACATTATATTGCCGAACATTCCTATAGACCGAGAGTAATTCTAGAAGCGCGAGTAATCCCGTAGGATCATTTCGTGTGCACACAAAGTCTGCCTCTACAATCTTTCTGGTGCCGATTCATCGCATCTGCATCTCTTCGTGTCACTTTTGAAAGATAAACGGAGCTCAGGGATCCGGTCTTAGAAGTTCAAATACATAGCAGAAAACAGTATATCATAATGTGCGAAATATTCAGCCTTCCATTTACATTTAAAGGGATATCAGGGCCTGAATAAGCTTTTCTTTTAACTGGAAGATAGTACGTTTTCATAGCTTCACCGGCTTTTGCTTGCGCAGAAAAAATTATTTGCTGAGAAATAAATAAGCTGGCACTTTTCTCTTATGTCCGTCCTTTTTTTTTTTGTCACGTTGAACAGCCCATGAAGCCCAGAGCAAGGGAAGCCGAATTTTAAATTTTACTCCATTGTTAACACCTTTCTGAGTTCCCGTTCTCATTGGCTTTCACTTCCGTCAGTAAGATTGCAAAGCCATCAGAAAGGGATTGATTTTAGTCGTCATCTTGGTGTGGCGACGCCAGGCAAGGAGGTTCGTCATCAAGCACTGCCTTATAGGCGGGGATTCATGACCCCGGCGAAGCTTTTCATGGAGGTGCTGCCGCCTGAGAGCAGGTGTACAAAATTCCGGCGCAGATTGTTAAATGCAGCTGTCAGCCGTCCCGTTTAAAGCCGATTGCGCATGATTCCGCAAGTTTGCCAATCGGATGTTCATTCGCGTGCAAGCATCTTTTTATTCCACTTGTAACCAAGGCGAAACTGCTCATCAAATCGAAAATGAAACGAAGCCTACCGCCTGGGCTGAGGCATTAGATTTCATAAAATCTGCTAGTTATTCTCTGGGTCTGATGTTTATATGTTCCCTCATACGTTTGTTTTACATTTCCGTGTGTGTGCGTGCTGCCTCAGTGTTTGTTTCAGAAAAAGAACGCTTACACAACTTCCGCCCATCCCCGGCCGCGACCCGCTTCACCATTCGACAATCGTGACGTCACAAAATGTAGGGGCAGGAAAATGTACGGGGCGGCGATACCTGTTTCCACTCGTTTGACAATTCCTGCGTTAATAAGCGCCTACTGCTTCTGCTAATGGCATATTTGTATTCATTACACTCTAATCAAGTAATATCGGCCAAGTGGTTTTTACAAGTTGGCCTATATCGGTTTCAAGTTCGGGCTATATACAAGTTCCAAAACAGAATTACCCTTAGGAATGTACGCCGTATTTTTCGCTACTTAGACAAGAATAAAACTGACCAACGGCGTGCATTTCAACTGTTTAGAAAATGAGAAACGTTTGTAAAGTACGAGAGTTGGGGGTTGAATAAATGTGCCGTCCGTCCAGCGAGCCAGGGGTTGAAAGTATTCCTCGGGCAAACTTGACAGCGGCTTTGCCTCCTAGCACTTCTGTCTGTGAAGGGAGCCATTCTAAACTCTCACATACCGAGGCACTCAACAGTGTGAGCCTTATTCACTCCAATGGCTGAAAAACAACTGCGTTCGGGCGTGTTCTTAGGGCGCACTAGGCATCCCTCGCATTCGCGCGAAAGGATTTACTCAGAAGGCGAAACGATGTTCCTAGTACTTGACCACTTAGACCGGGTGCATGGAGACATTCAGATATTTACGGTCGGCTTTTCCGAGAAAGGACTCATGACTAGCGCAGAGGCCTTACCCATTATTGCTATAAATGTTACCTGGCCCGCTTGGCTCGACAATATTGAATCATCTACAATGGCTGATTGCGTCGCGACTGAGGCGGCATCATTTAGCACCACGCTCTGTCACACAGACTCCAAGCCAGTTCTAGAGCGTTTACAGCGCAAAATTATGATGAACACTATTTATCAACGCTCTTCACATCTAGTCTGAAAGCACTCGCCTGTCGGAAAAGTGTATCTTTTTGCAACGGCTTCACCTCGACGGATATCGGTCCCATAACAAGAGAAAGATACAAGCATTCGTTGTACAGCGTGAACACTGGGATCTTGTTAAGGCCTACACTCCGTGAGATCCATCATTAGTGAAAGATGTCTTGCTGCTTGTTTATGCATTTTGACGCCATTAAAGGAAACCTGGGTCCCCTCGTAACTTTTCTCCCCATGCAAGCTCGCAGGTGTCATCATACTGATGCACATTGAGAATTCGGTTGAAACATATAAAATCAGTTAAATTATACGCAGTGTCTAGAGTGCCGTCCGACGGCACTCTAGCTGATCGCTGCAGGCATGGCTAGTGTGGCGTCCGACGACATTGGAACACATAAGACAAGGCAAGCTCCGGTGATAGGATGTGCTGCTTTAGTGTAGAGTATCAGTCTCAGCTTCGTTGTCCGAAGGACGGAGGTTCGATACCGACTCAGCCTTTTTTTTTTTCATCTTTAAATGGAACTATACTTTGTATGGCTTAGGTTAGTTTTGGTGTTTTAAACGATTTCTTTGTGTGCGTTAGGTCATGTTGTGTTATGTCTAGGTTAGGTTGTCTACCTTTACGTTATCTAGAGCGATGTAATGCCAGACGCGGCAATTTTGTTATAAAACGCCGGTGGACGTCGATATAGTGGAATGCTTATAATACCATCGAACGGCACTCTAGACATAGCCTAAATTATATCAGTTCAGATCAGTGATATGACGTCAACTCAGTTTTTCAAAACTCAAATAATACGAAAAACCAAATTGTATATGGCTCGCAGTTATCCTTGTTCCCACCATTTCAAGTTCTAATGAAACAATAGCGTAGTGCTTCTCGGCAGAATGTTAACACTGTGGTGATGGGCTGAAATTGTACATCAAGGCCATCTAGCTCTGAAAGGCAAAGTTTCCAAAAACGTGCGACTGACTCCGCATAGTCACAATTCGTAATACATCACATGTCCCGGTGATTTTCGAAAATACGTCAAATAACATTCCGATCCTCGACTGGAAGGCACAGTGAAAGTTTATCCGTCTACAGCAACCATTCTCGTGAGAATCAACAACGCCAAGAACAACAACCACGTCACCATCACGACCATCATCAGCAGCAAACGCATCAACAGGAGCAACGACAACAGCAGGAGCAGCAGCAACAACAACACGAACCAGCAAGTGATCCCATGTATTAATGAACGTGTCCAGCGGCAATCAGTGTTGGCCCGCGTTTTCCACTGCCTTATATTTCGATTCGAATCCTTGCCTCTTTCAAAAAACGACGCTAGAAGGCTGCTCCCACGAGGAGGTAGCCGGCCAGTCCTTGTTCGCCGTTAGAAAGGAGGATGCGTGGAAGGGCTCAGGTGAAGCCCCCGGACGTGCCCGCAAGTTTCCGTTGATGACGCTGGCGGCTGTTGGATGCCGTCCGGGGTAATTTCGTTACCCGTTGCTCCGCTAAGGGGACCGGGCAGAGTGGCCGGGAAATTGTTTCGGAAATGAGCTACGCCGTGTACGTTCATTACTCTTCTTCTCCTCTACTCCTTCCCTATTCCTCGGCGCCTAGCTCCGACCTGTCTCGTCGTGCTTGTTTCTCGCCAAGAGTAAGACCAGAACGTGTAGAGTGCAGAAACGGGAGTGACGTGCTCGTGTGCTGCGCTAATTCCATTCTTTATCGTAGATCTGCTTTCCTTTCTGGCCGTTCCTTTTGCTTATTTTATCTTTCTTCTTTATTCCGAGTCGTCTGCCATCTCCTCGCGGACCTAATTGGACCAGCGATTACTTCCCAGCAGGAAACACGCAGGCGTGGTTGGCCATCGCCAACGCTGATTTGTTTGTTCGCAGTTTCGGGTGGTATTCAAGGCTGGAACGCGTTTCCAGCGATATGAGTTTCCCTAGTCTCTCATGGAAAAGCCAAAGTTTGCCGGGCGGTTAATTCTATTTAGTCTCTGGAAAGTTTTCTCTGAACACACTCTTTTTCATCTGTCGCAAACCCGTGTGCTTGCGGTAAAACATTGTTTGCAGCAAAGTACCGTCCAGCGTTTACAAGACAGCAGCCATCGGGGTATTACGTCAGTTTGGGATAGAAGAACGAACCCTTAAAAACGAATGAACAAATCTTCTATAAATATAAATGTGAGTTAAGGTGGAGGCGCGGCCATTTATGTTTATATCGTTCTGTTTTAGGGTCAGTGACATCGTCCCCGAAAACGTTTCACACATATATTGATAAATATGCTTTCAATTGCGGGTATTGTCAGTAGCCAACTCGCTTTCTCGAGCTCGACAGAACTAAATTAGGCTCTTTTAGCGAATTCAATTGCGACGCTCAATCGTACTAAACTTTCACTCCGCGTGTTCCCATGTGACTCGATTGCGATTTCGCGAGGTTCTGTACTTTGCTGCTGAAAAAAAAGTCCCCGCTGAACAAGTACAAAAAACTAGAAAAAGAAGGAAGCACTTGGGTTGCCACACTTTCGCGTCCTTTATCATTGCAGCAAATTCTGGCTCCGCTTCAAAGTTTTTTTTAACGGGTGCTCGGCCCTAGACGCCATGTTCAAAGGTTTACCTTTACGATTAGACAAAACATTAAAATAAAGTGTTTGAGAGCCTCCATCACTCTAAAATAATTAAACGATAGTCCCGAAGCGGCTGTTTCCTCCAAGTTCCTTCTCGCTTACGATTCAACATTTTCAAAATTTCAATATTTTCCATTTTGCCCAGTAAACAAACATACAAACATACAAATACAAACATGCCTATTGACCGCAGCCACAAAACGTTAGTTCTTCAATTTTTGTTCATTAATCCTGTGTCATAAATAGTTTCCACCTTATTCTGTGTCCACTGGGGGCATAACCTCACTGAAGAGGCGGTCTTCAAGTACATCTAAGCGCCTAATTAAAAAAGCCTGCCCACATAACTTTGATCACCCTGTGTATTATTGCACGCAGAGGCATCTTCCCCAGAAGGTAAAGAGGTTGCTTGTTTAAAGTAGTGGTCGTACCTCACGCCAAGTGGGCGTAATTTAAGTGCGACATAAATGAAGAACAATACAACAGATGCTTCACTCTGGTTGGTAGCAAGTAGCGATAATGGCTTATTAACCCTGCAGTTCAAGCAAGTGCATTCCTAATTGCCTCAACCTGATCATCCCCACCCAGTTGGCTATTGAGTGCGACCCTTAACAGTTTGGTTTTCAGCGAACTACTAAACTGAACTAAACTAAAGTAAGCAGTTGTTGTGTTACGTTTACGTTTAGCTAATTAATAAATGATCAATGCCTAATTTGCTGCATTGCGCTATTTTTTTGATCAATAGTAGCATCTGCGGAATGAGATATAAAGAACAAGGTTACATTGTCAGCGTAAATGATATACTTTGCGTACTTTGAACTCGTTGCAAAATAATTAGTATATAACTTACAAAGGAGTGGGCCTAAAATGCTGGCTTGGGGAATGCCTGAGATTGTCTTGCTGATGATTTTCGATACACTGATTTGAACATAGTATGAACGATGCGGCAGATATGAACTAAGAAATCAGTTAGCTGCGCGCCTGAACCCAAATAAGCCTACTTTATTCAGTAGCCGATAATGGGTTATGTAATCGAAAGCTTGAATGAACTCTGAAAAAAAAAACACCCAAAACATTTTTCTCTTCAAAAGAACGCAAAATCTCCTCTTTTGTAGAGAGCAATGACGTCTCGTTTGGTTTACATTTTGTGACGCCGGACTGCGCATCTGAGATTAAATTATATTTTTGGAGGAAACTGGACATTCGAATGCGTATAACGTTTTTAGGTCCCTTTGAAACGATCGGAAATAGAAAGACTGGCCTATAATGAGGCCGACAATGTCTGTCACATTCTTTATGAAGAGCAGATACTCTGGCTATCTGCATATGAGACGGAAAAACTCCAGATTGAAAGTAGATGTTGAAGATGATGGCAAGTACGAGAAATAAGATGTCTATCACGTATTTTATTGGTTTTATCTGAAAATAATGTGCGTCAGAACATCTGCAATTTTTAAAGTTCGTAAAAATTGTAACTGTCGCAGAGGTCATAACGGAGTTCAAAAATGGTTTTGTCATTATGAAATAAACTAGAGCCACCCGCCGCATGAGGCTTTTCTTGCTAAGGGTAATAAAATAGTCGTTAAAAGCAATGCAAAGATCACCTCCAGTGTAGACCTTGCCGTTGACAGAAAATGTGTCGGGATCACTGACCCATTTTTTTGGGAAGATAACCGTATAAATTTTGTTCCGCAGCTTTCGGGAATCGCCCTTTGCAAGACTCGAAGGTGTTATAGTAATAGGACTGCCTCGCGTGTCATAATTCTTTAATGAGCCTATTTCTGTATGATTTAAACGCAGCGAGCAATTTGGTGTCACGGGTTGAAATAAATTTTTTGTACATTTTATCCTTGGTTTTCCTTTGTTAAGTGTTGCCGGCGTTATCCACTCATTGCGAGCTTTTTGTGGGAGGAATGTGTTCCTTGTACGGAAAATGGGCGCTGCGAAGCGAATGCCACGCCTTTTTTTCACTTCTTTTGTCTTCCAGCCTATGCCACTGTTCTGAACAAATCCTGTTAAAATTCTCTGACTCAGTGGCATGGCATTAAAACTGAACAAACATCGCTTTTGATAAGTAGGACAGCATAGAGGGAATGAATCTCCTGACGTCTCCGTTCTGTGCATGGACTTGGCATGAATGCGCTGCGTGTAGCCTGTGGCGCAGCAGCGGCGAGATACGGGTGAGCAAACGAGCCGCTGGCGATTAAGCTAAGCATGGCCAGCCTGGAGCTTTGGGCGTTGCAATCAGCGAGTTAACAATCGCAGGTAGTTTACTACAAAGGGCGTTTTTCGATGCTTTGGGACGGAAATATTCCCGATTACACTTCCACGCTCACCGCATCCCGGCATGCGCCCTCGGGGCGACTGACTCGCGCGGTTCGTTCGCACCTTTGGTCGCCTCGTTTCGGGAATGGATGTATAACGAGGAAGATAAGAGCATCGGCTAAATGAGAAGAGGGAGGGCGGCGGCGAAGACAATTTTAGAGAAAAATATTTCGCCTCTAAACCGTTGCACGCTTGGGCTTCGCTTTGCTTCGTTCCGTGCCGCCCCACGGCTGTTCCGCGAGATAACGGAAACGCGGGTTTTCTCTCCCCTCCAATGAGCACCGCCGCTTCCAGCATCTCGACACCCATTGTCAGCCTGCTACTTATGAATGCTAAGTTTGTGGTTCTTGAGAGGAAACAGTGGGGGTGAAAAAGAGGCGATGTAACGTTTGAGTAAAGGTGCCATTCAACAAGTTTGTTCTTTCTAACCTTTATAAAATGTGGTATACGTTCATAGGACCTTCGGGCACGGCTCAGCAAAGCCCAAATTATGAACTTCGCGACACGTCCAAAGTTATCACAACAAAGTCAGTTCTGCAACTCTTCATTCACTACCCCACTCTACAGCAGCCTCAGTGGCCGTTGTTAGCACTAGGGGCGCCGCAGTCAGGCTTATTTTTCACGCTTCCTGCGTTGTCTGCGGTGGTGGGAGCAAACCCGGCGCTGTTCAACAATGTTGCTAAGAGCACTGGAATGCGCTTCACTGGGAGCGCACACCTAATTTACGCACACCCAAACTGTTTCATTACAAAACAATAGTCCTTGCGTAGCCTCGCGTCCACTGTGGTGGCCTTCTAGTTTGGCCGTTTCGCGTGCTTCAGCTCACGAGATTAGGCTACAGGAGGGCACTTTACCGAGGGCAGGCACTGATGACCAGATCATGGTATCAAAACTAATTGAGTAACAAAAGTATGAAGAAAATATTGGCACAATAAAAACTGTTTAAGAAAATGGGACATATTCGGTTGTACATGGCCCAGTGTTTGTTGGACTGGATGTTTATGCCACATCACTTTCGCGCTTTCCCCCTTATTCCCCAAATAACTACCTGTCTTCAGTGTGTTGCTCCTGTACCACAAACTGAACTCTGCTTTAAACCAAGCTCCATTTGTTTTGCGGGGGGAAGAAAAAGGACGAATACAAGCATGAAACACAAGTTATTTCCCATGAAGGATTTACACTCCAACCCTGCGAGACAAAAAGAAGGCGCGTGAAGTTAAAGCTGCACTGTCACAAAGGCCTTTCCAAATTTGCGTCACGTGTCCTCTAAGTGAAGGCAGCGTTTTCACCTCACCAATGTACATGCTTGAATGCCCGTGGGCTTTAAATATTAGCATCGAGCAGTTTATGCGCGACTCACTTAGTGATTTCTGTTAGATCAGCTTGAGGCATGCCATGACTACCGGATGTTCAAAATGGCTATAACCCCTCTAATCCACTTGGTTTGACAAACCACACCAATAGCTTACCCTTTAGCTATGACACTCTACCTCCAAATGGGCATGTCTCGCACGGTTGTACAAGGTGTGCTTTTTTTTCAATTTTTAGCTACGTCTTACGGTTTTTTCGTCGGCATGTGCCCTTGAATACTATATAGGCTTGTGCGTACTGGTTGCATTGTGTACACATAGCAATACTACGTGCGACATTTTCCAATATACCTTCCAGCTCGTCGTGAGTTGTCTCTATGCCTTTTTGTCTCTATGCCTTTTCGTTTCTTGATCAGGGCTTCACGTACGTCATAAGTGCTGTTTGCAGTCTTGTACAGTTGCTTGTGATCCTTATTGTAGCCTATGACAACAAATCTATCATCTTTCATTATGACAGTTCTTCTGACCAAAAGCATTCAACTCGGGTCACAAGTTTCCTCATTTAAATGAAATCGCACCCCTTAGATAACACGACCGCACGTGCACCGCAAGTCTGCCGCAAGTCCACATCAAGGTCATTCTCATGCCTCTTTCAGCCAACATCACCCGCTAGATCCCCCATGGCTGACGAAGAGGCTGGTGCAGATATTTCACAAGACCCGTGATTCATGACAATCACTATTGCAAGAGACGGCACGAATTAGGTCATACACACTACCAAAATTGATTATTTTTATTTATTTATTATTATTTAGTTATTTATTTTATTTAGTTATTTATTTATACATACTGCGAACCTACAACACTCGGGACCAGAAGGACGGGGCAAATCACAAATATAAATGTTCAAAAACGCGGGATTCTTTTGTGTCACTTTCCATTTTTCGTTTCTTATCAGGGTACAAAGAAACGCAAATGGGTTTGCACTTGTACAGGGGATCTTTTTGTAGGCAATGCTACAAATCTACATCTTAAAAGGGGGACAGTTTTTCTGCCCAAAATTCATTCAACTCGGGGTCAAAAAAGTTTACTCCGTTTAATGAAATCGACCCTTGCTAACATGACTGCTGCCCCGCAAGTTTTGCCGCAAGCCCCCTCTTTCTCGGCCCTTCCAGCCCTCACCCGCTGATCACCCGGATGATAAATGAGGTGTGGCAGATTTTCACCCCGGGATTGACACACACAAAGATGGCCGAATTAGGTCAAAACGTTCATACTTTCATTTATATATTATTTAGGTAGTATTTATAAGAAGTAAGTATTTTTGTCGCCTGCGAGCTCACAACACGTGGCCAGAAGGACGGGCAACACAAACAAAATGTAAAGAAGGAAAAACCGGCACATCTAAAATGTCACACACCAAATTAACTTACCCATGGGAAATTCAAAATTGTCCACAAATATATACAATGCTCCCAAATATGACGTGTATACAAGGCGTAAACGGTGCTGAGAAAGCTTCCGTGTCAGACATGTGGGCGAATGTTTCATCGTTTCCGAATAAGATGTTGCTAAGCCATGCACTGCTGAGTCGGGTTTTTCTTGTTGACAGAGGAGATAAATACAATGAAGGATCAGTCGCAAAATTTATGATTAAGCACGAAACTCAAGAAGTCCAACGGAGTTGCCTTCTTCTAGCCTGAAGTAGAGGAATGCAGTAGGCCATGGAGAGTCCATGCGCCGAAATGTAGAAGAAATAAAGCGAACCGCTTTCCTCTGAATTCTTTCCAGCTCATCAATGTTACATTTGGTGTAGGGGTCACATACTATGCTTACATATTCTAATTTCGATTGGTAACAGAGAAGTTTTACATCTGGTCGTGAGTAGCGAAGCTTAGGAAACACAACTTTCTGAGAGCAGACAAACAAATGACAATACTTTTTGACTTGCACCGGTTTCCGTGTAGACTGGCTTGTTGTAGCGTAGTTTTGGTGTCTTGTAAGCGACGGAAGTCATCATGGCTCGAGTGTAAGGCCAACAATCGTCGACTAGCTGGTACGAGCATCGATTTTGAGCTTGGTAGATAAAGAGAAAAAAGAGGGGGTCTGTTATGGACAGGAATTGCAATGATAAATGGTGTTCTAAGGCGCCAATACAGAACCTGCAGGGCCGTATTTTCGAAAAATGTATTTCTAGTTTACTTTCCTTCTACTCGCTCGAAAAGGTAGGAGCACTCAGTTGGGGCCCTGACTTGCGTCCGAATGTTCTGGTAGGTTTCAGTTATACCATAGTTCCGGTGGCAACCAACACAAGCAAACGGACGGCCTATAACAATCCAGGAACACACCAAGAATTTATTTCAACTACTTCTCCACAGTGAATCTTCTCCTCGTCTGCTAGTAGGTTGCGCGTAAGGCTGGCTTCAGTGTGTTTGGAGGCATGTCAAATGATACCTGTTCCTGGGTGTGCGAGTTTACTCTTTGATATAACCACAGCACGTTTGGGTTGCATTTAGGCTACAGTTTTGAAATCCAGGTTAGGTAATCAGTAACAGCTGTGCTTTGGTGAAGGAAGTACGAAATGTGTTCCTGTAAAAACTTTGGCTCGATTCAGCGTGATTTACGCGTGATAGGCATTGAAATTCATGCTTTGTGTCACGCGCTAGTCTGGCGTGGAGCAAAGATATGCTTTAAAGAATAACCGACGAACATTAGTTGTATCAAATACGTTTCGAATAAATTTGAATAGCTAGTTGAATCGTGAAGGGAAGCTAGCAAGCTGTAGAGATGTTACGAAGTATTTGGAAACATGCTCACAGCTACCTTCTTACATAGCTCAAAAGAGGCGCAACACCGTGCTATTTAAAGATAAATAGCACAGTACAAGGAACCACAAGGACTCGTTCCATCTCTCTTCTACGCAGTCGAAGGGTAGAAAAGCAGAGACGCAGATGTTCGTGACTCTTGCACTTTTCTTTCCGTTCTACAGCTTCATCTGCACTCGGCAGCTAACTGAAAACCCCAATCGTGCTTCACCATGCATTTCTAAGTAACGCGGCGAAGCTCGCCCAGAAAAAGGCGATGTGACGAATGCTGAATGTTTCACAGACGGGAAACCAAAAAAAAAAACACCTTTGCTGGTCGCGGTGACAGGGTGCGAATTACCAGAATGCGAATTAACGGGAAGGGAATTAATATGATGGGAATTAGTAGAACAGAAATAATCGTATGATATTTAATCGGGATTTTATTACACAATCTGTTGGTATTACGAATTTATGCTATGTGAAAAATCGTTTAAACTACGTCATGTAATATTGTTGGATTACCCCTGTCTCCATTGGCAAGTTTTCGGTTCACTCGACCTCCGACACTTTTTCTCACTGTTCTTCAGATGTCACATATTAACTGGCTTCAGCGTTTACTCCACAAGTGTATTATGCATGTAAGATGACATCCTTGATACGGTGTACAGTGGTAGTGTGGCATCATTTAGGCGTTATTATGTTTTTGACTTCATCTGACACGTTGTGAATTCCTTTAGTATTGATTGATGTACTTAGCAAAGTACATTTACATGTCTTATTTTCGTGTTTTCATTGCTGCCATAAATTTGTAATGACGACAAAATAAGCATCTCTATCGTTTTATACGCGTCGTTATCATTGTGTAAATCACATGCATGGCTTTTTGTTACCCAGGAGATAAAACACTTGTACGTTTTATATGTGTTTTTTTTTTCAGGTTTAGATTGCTCAATTGGCTTTCTGTTACGCAGGCAAAAAAAAATGCTGTATATTAGTTGAGTTGTTCTCCATGTGTACACAAAATTTCTGCCATTGCTGTATGCCATGGGTACTGGGACCTCGTCAAGCTGTCGCATGACATCCTTTTTGTCCCCGTTTCCCGGCATTTCGGTGGATTAGGAACGCTCAAATAAACAAAAAAAACACTCTAGTGTAAAGGTATGCCAGCAACACCTCTTCTTCTTCTATGAACCGTGAGTCCTGCGGCTGTAAATTTTCATAACGTGGGCGTAGTTGGCCAAATTTGCTTTATTGCACGGAATCATAAGTAGTCTAGATGCGTAGTTTAGTCTGTAAAGGCACGGTTTCCCTTGTTTGAATACTACGGAGAAAACACTTTGCCGCCCCAAGGACCTTCATCCTGGAGGCTAGTTTTATATTTAGCGACTGCCTGATGAACTGTCAACAATACAGGCTAGTGATGATGTTATAACCTGTCAGGGAATATTAAAAGCTTGCTTAGGAGTTGCGTTCATGTGAGTTACACACGTACAGTAATACCTCGTTAACTCGAACTCGAATATCTAAAAAAATCGGCTATGTCGAAATTTTCCGCGGCACCGAACCATTTCCTATACGCCCCATGTATTTGGTTCCCTTTATGTCGAAGTATTTTTGGGTCAAGCTGCGGATATCTAGAAACCTTGACTGAGGGGGAACGAAAATGTCGCCGCCGCGGACCGTTTCACAAGATTCGCACGATACTACAACGCATAAGTCCCTCAATTTCTTTCTCGTTTAGCCGCGCCTATCACAGAGCCGATGTTTTCCCGAAACGTGAAGTCTGAGCCCGGAGGCATATCAACTTCGTCACGCAACCCTGTGGCACGTCATGTGACGGTAGAGACATGCGCAGAGACACAGCAGTATGTGACCGTGACAGGAGAACTTACGGACGCCAAATCGTTGAAATACCCACAAAAGGAGGCGACGGCGAAGACGGGGGCGATGACGACGAACCTCCTCGAGAGGTGCCGACATCTGATGAAACAGGGAATTTGCTGCGCTTGCTGCGAAATAAGGTTGAGTGCAGCGTCGGGGAGGATCAGCTCATGCAATGCGTGAAGCAGCTAGAGGTTTTTATACGAGGCCCGAGTGCGACCGCAAAGCAGACCAGCATTACGCAGTTCTTTTCTGTTAAGTAAAATTGCAGTGCTACAAAACCCAGCCCGTGAACGTCTGCTCTGTGTTGTTTTTCTTCAGAACCTTTATAAAAAACAAGATTGGAAGCTGCTTTTGAAGAGCTGCTAAGTAGTGGCGCCTTTTTTGCAAAGAACTCGATATTTCATAGCAATTCGCGCAACTTTGCTTATCTCGAAAATCCGCTTGTCTCGAAATATTTCCCGGGTTTTACTACTTCGAGCTAACCAGGTATTACTGTATTGCGAAATTCCGAAAAAAAAGAGTGGGGGAAGCGAACAAGCGGAAAAAGATGTTCACTAAAACAACTACATTCTGGGCAATGGGAGTAAAAAAGCACAAGCGTACGACGCGTTCAGGCGCTATCAAGGCACCCAGCGTAAACAGCTGCATAAGCGGCTACGAGTCCCTTCCTTTGTCTTCTGCGCGAGTTATTTACCATACGTTCTTCCCCATCTCTCAAGGCGCTTGTCCTTACTTAAGTAAAGGGTACGCTGCCATGTGCGCCCGACGAAAGGCCGGTAAATAAAGGGCGTGTGTGTTTTGAATTTTTACCCTATCTTCACGGGCACACTTGCTACGCCCAACTGAAACGAACTAGAATATGTGATGAACCTACATGCGATGATGAACATTGCGTATCAACCTTAATCCGATGGCTTCTTTTCATTTGATGGCATGCGCAATGTATTTTTATTCTAATTATCCAACGTTTAATCAAATAAATGAGATCAGTTTTCTTTAAATTTAAGCCACGATGGTTTGTGAGGGAAGTTGTGAAAGCTTTCGTACTTTTTATTTTCAAGGCAATGTGAAAACTGCAGCGTATCCGAAAACGTAGCTGAATGAACCGCCGAACAAGAAACGCCTTACAGCTGACACATACACACAAAGAATAAAGAGCTCGCAAATGTGGTTTTCTATACGATAATTCAACCTTGCATTTCATAGCCACCATCATCTCTTAGTGTACATCTTTAGGCGGCTGACGTTCTGCCTGTCAAGTTTCCCTTCGGGACACTCTGACGGTGAAATAGCTCTCACAGGCTCAGATGTCTGTTGGGCTTTTGGGACGTAGCCTTCGAGAAACCCCCCAAAAAAGAAACAAGTTGTTTGCTTACCCAAGCTTGACAAGACACTCTACGAAGCCTGCTTTGTCCAAAGCTGCAGCCCAGAAGCGTTCCTTTACAACTTTATCGCCCGTCTCGTTCCAAGCGCGCATTAGTCGCGGAGCCCCAGCGAGCCGTTTGACTTCGTACGCGATAGTTCGCAGGCGCCGATGGGACGCGTTACGGCTGGGAAGAAAACGACCACGGTGCACTGCGAGCACGCGCTGCGAAGATCAAGTCTGGGCACTCAAAGAAATCACATCAGAAAAAACATTTCTGCTAAAAGTCTACAACACTAGAAACAATAAGGAGGGAGAGGAGTGAAAGTGTGTGTAAGAAAGAGACGACGAGGAGGAGGATGAGGAGGAAAAGATAGAGGTCTAGGCGAAGAGATTTCACAGAGACAGTGTGCTCCCACCGTGCAGTATTAGGAGGGCACAAAGCAGCTAGGGTGCAGGGAATGCGAGAGCGGAAGGAAAATTTGAAATCAAAAGAAGAAACAAAATGTATGAAAGATGCATACATTGTAAAAATAAGGTGGCAGTGCTTCTTATGACCGTGCCGTTTGTTGCTGAAAAAAAGTGATCGGGTTAAGTAGGGAACACTTTCAAAAAAGAAGTGCAACAAACGTAGCTTCTGCTTATCCAGCCACATTACCTCTGCTTATTCCCATCGGTCATGATCTTTTTTTTTTGCTTTTCATGAATAAAACTTTCGGATCTCGTAGCGCACGCAGTGGTATTCTGGTCATTTTATTCATTGTGTTTCCAGTGTTCCCCAAACCCAAGGAACATGTGTTTTTCTTCGATTCAAGTCATTTAGATGCGACTCTGTGGACCGCGAACATCTGCGAACATCCCTTTGTGTCAGAATCCTTGCCAGTAGCAAACGCATATGTGGATCGGGAATACTAGAATTCGAAGCCCATTCACACGTGCATTGGCGCAACGTGTGCCGAACAGACCAAAAACTCAGGAAGAGGTCGATATCAGGTGGGCTTTTTCTGCATTGTAGCAAACGCTCACTTTTTTGCTCGCCTGGTACCTGCCCATTTACTCCTTCGAATAATTGAGAAAGGCCAGTGACGGCTACTCAGGTTTTATGCAATGCCTCCACAAAGGTACTGCGAGCGAAAACTCGCAGCGCATTTCGTGTCTCGATGGCGGTGACGTCGATGTCCGCATTGAGTGCGTGCTTTCAAAAGGACGGCGTCTGCTTTAGTATAGCCCCATAATGTCTGCGAAGCCTCGCCTACGAACGTTTTTGACGCGAAGGATACGGACGCGAGGGTGAAGAAGACGAAGCTCATGCCGATTGTACGACCGCTCATTTTCTACAATCATAAGCGAGATTCGCGGAGCTCTGATGTAGCCTTGCTCTCTCTCTCTCTCTCTCTCTCTCTCTCTCTCTCTCTCTCTCTCTCTCTCTCTCTCTCTCTATCTCTCTCCTATCTCCTCTCTCATCTCTCTTCTCATCCTTACTATACGTCAAAGTTTACGCGGCTACCAAACCCACAGATGCAGCAGAACTGCTTTACGAATCCGCCTGAGAGGCTTGGCCGGCTACTGAATAAAAAAAGATAAATAGATGACTTTTGGGATCACCACTTTGGACAAGAAGGCTGGACCGAATCACAACGCCAGCGTAAGGACATAACGTCCTGACCGCTTGTTCGGCCTCTGCATCATGACGGCAAATGACGCTCGCCTGAAGCACAGGCTGCGACCCATTATTTGCCCCTGTAGCTTTTTAGCGACCCCTTTCTCTCAATGAAGCTTTTACAAAGCAACTCTCTAACCAGGGACGGTCGCGTCAAAACTTTACGCTTCGCCCCGTCCCAAACTTCCGGAAGTCCCATAGCCTCCCCCTGCCGTAATCGATCATTTTATGGAACGATGACGAAGTGGGCGTCAACCCCGGAGCGACCATTGAGAATGCGTGTCAGCAGCACGGTTTTCTCGCCTCTCCTTTTCAGTCCCTATCTGCCTCTTACTCTCACCCGACTGCGTTTGCTCCATAATTGACGCACTTAGTTTACTGTTTTAGAGCTAAAAGACTTTAATGCAGTTCGTGATAGGATGTTCACTCTGTGTCCTTCGTAGGGTGGCCCAAACAGCGCCAGAACAACTAACTTCTGGATTTACAAAGTCAGCACAGTATCTTCCAGAGTGTGCCTGACATTTAAGAGTTATGGGCATTTCTACCGCCCAAAGTTTTGAATGGTAGAACACGGGAGCTTCACTGACCAACATTTGCCCCCTGTTCGGCAACGCTTCGACGGCCGTGTGATTCTCGATCGTCATTACATTTCAAATCGCCGGGATTCATGCTAATTTTTACTACGCCGAAAAGGAGAAGACGTCGCAGGATCAAGAGTGATGATCCCCTAAAAAAACACGGTTCGGGCCATCCTACTAGCACTAAACGTACGCTGAAAAACGAGCAAACTTGGCGGCTAGTTTGTTTCACAGCGCAGCCGTAAGTGGTACGCCCCTGCCTGATCTCACGTGAAGCCTGCGGCTCTACTGCGGAAGTGACTACGTGACCGGCGCCGTCGCTATGGTGACAAGGACAGCGTGAGGAGAAGGAGTTGGTGGGAGCGCCGCTGATATGGCAATGCAGAGTAACGATTGTGAAATTGTCGCATATAATTCGTCACGAGGGAAGCGTCTTTGTTGTGCTAGCGCATGCGGGCTGTAGAATATGTTACGGTGGCTCGCATCATATGGTCTAGGAGTGCCAGCATAGCCCCACATTTTCCCCACATCTAACTCTTCGGTTCAACAGGGGGACGGAGAACTGGCCAGCTGTATCGTCGAAGATCAGCTTCGGCTATCTACCGAGTTGAGACGGCTGGATGCTCCAACGGCGTCTTAAACCTGGGGGAAACCGCCCTTGACCTTTTTCATTAAATAATATGTATCGCTCTCGTTGGATAGGGATTAGCCGGCGAAGATTCAGGTAAGCGAATGTGTGGTCCTGTCAGAAAGAGAAGAAAAAAAATTTCCTGTAGTCACATGAAACAGGCAGGCTTAATGTTGAGGGTCCAAGTGTTTCAGAGTGAAACCACAACTGCTGCGCAGACAAGCAGAAGCCGAATGCAGACGCCTACAACCAAACCTGGAAATACGAAGAATGAATTATAATCCAACAAAAACGTGATGTCGAACACAATGTAATCAGGAAAATCTTAGTACAACATAATAACCCAACTAACTCTGGAATAGACGTAGTCTCGTCGCAACACAACGTAACACAGCCTCACGACGACGCAAGCACAATGCCGTCAGAACGTCTGTGTACATTCTCCATTGCAGTCGCAATGCTGTCGGATAATATGGGAGCTGCGCTATATTTTCGCATTGTCGGATAAAATATCCATCTGTTTATTTTTTCCCCTGTGTTGCGCTTCCTTTCTCACTACTGGTCATTTCATTCGAGGAGAACGTACAGTGCTTACCCTCGCGAAAAGGTGTAACCCACTGAATACAAACAAGCTCGATTCTCAAGCAACGGGCGGTATTTTGGTTAGTAGTGTGCCTTTTCTGATTTTGGTTCAGGCGGGTGCCAGGCCCTCCGTGACAGCATTGTCCCTCTCTTCGTTCTCCGATGCTACAAATTTCCCGCCGTGGTGGCTCGTTACAACGCGATCCCGCAGGGCATGAGCTCGCAGGCGTAATGGCCCGTTGATGTTAGTGATGACACGCATTTGCTTTTAGCGGGCAAGATACGGGAGCTTGCACGGGATCGAGGAAGACCCAGGGCTAATGAAGTTTCCTCCCTCACGAGTCAAACTGTTGACCCACGCCGTCCATCGCCATTTCTTTGAACTGTGTCTCGAACTCCATGTCTAAGAGCGTGTTGCAAAAAAAAAAAATAAATCATGCACCCCTTCGTCTAACGACGACGATAATTGAACGCGAAGCTTTCTCGTAAAGGATTCTTTGGTTGTCGTCTGAGTTTAAACTGAGTTTCAACCATGTTGAAACGGAGCAGTCGGATAGACGCCAGCTTCATAACGCGAGGGTATCCAGGTTAGATTGCGGCCATGGGAAGTGTTCTTTCTTTCACTTCACCCACACTCATTTATAATCACCGTCAGAGAAAGTTGGCTTTTCTGCGGGGCGTTTTTGCGTTACAGACGCCACCAGTGAAAACACCAGAGCGTCGTTTAAATATCTGCTGGTGAAATATTGGAATACATTTCTAAAATGCGATTTCAGCTAATTTTCCGTGTCTCAACGGCGTTTCGCCTACGTGATGTTTTATCTCCGACGAGTGACGTTAGATCATCAGTACAGGTTTCTTGGGGAGAGAACATTCTGATAAAAAAAAGGAAGCTGCGCACCTCGTATTGTTTTCTTGCACGAACACGTATATGACGCTGGAAGGGGTTATATAAGGGGTGTAGAAACTTGAGATTGAGGAGAAGAAGAGAAAGAGGGGATACTGGCGGTGAAACAGAAGGACTTCGGTAATACCCTCAGTAAGCATTCATCTAGGCCACCCGAAAGAATTAACAAGAGTAATCTGTGAGGAAGCATAAAATAATTAGGAAATGTAATTACGAAGTGTAATCACAGGAAGGGGCTCAACAGACAGTATAATGTGGCGCAGTACGCTCAGGGGGAAAAAAAAGTTTTCGTCGACAAAAAGGGAAGAGAGGGCACTTTCATGCCCGTCAAACGATCCTGATTTTGTGATGAGTCTATGTTTTCATGCCCGTCAAACGATCCTGATTCTGTGATGAGTCTATGTTAGGAACGAGTCTGCGATAAATGACAGCGTAATTAATGCAAGACCAGGTTTGGTCAAAATTATTCTGTTTTGTCTTCTTTTATTACAGCGAAGCTGCAAGCGCCATGTTGGTCGGGAATGATTTGGTCGTCGTCTGTCGGCAGCAAAGTGCAAGGAAGCTGAAACCCTGGGGGCATGAAAACAAAAAAAAATAGCGCCCTTCCACTCTGTGAAGAAGGATGACCTGCAAAGCTTGACACAGTCCACGGAGTGCACGAAACAAAACACGGTTTATCGTAATTTGCGATTGAGCATACTTCCTAGCCGATTATCTAAATGAACCTCTGAAAGGTCCAAGCTTTGTTCTTGCAGATAAACATAGAACTGCCTGGGTCCTCCCCGCTTCGCAAGCATCTTACACTTTCTGCAAGGCTGGGTTCAAGCTGTTGTCACAACTGTCGTAATATCTTTAAATAATGACTTCATTTGACGTCTCAGCCAACCGAACTGCTGGAAACGCCGTTTTTTACTTCCATATCGCACAATATGGCCGTTACGTCGGTAGTCTGAACATAGCCTAAGGCCGGGTTCAGACTGTTGCTACAACTGTCTTAATAACTTTAAAGAATGACATCATTTCACGTCTCAGCCAACCGAACTGCATGACTTGCCATTTTTTACGTCCATAGATCGTGATACGGCTTTGCGTCAGTAGTCTGAACACAGCCTAGCACACAAACCCAATCCGCTCTACCACTACGGACTCCGGACAAGTCCCATTGGGCTGTTCAACGTCCGCGTCCTAAACCTCGCACCAGCACAACGGACATACCAAGCACCAGTACGGGCAAGAAACCTATAGCTGCGCGTGCACGCACCCCCCCCCCCCCCCACCTTACTCCCACCATTCTCCACTACAAACCTGCGCACGCATAAACTGGCAACTGTTCATGTGCGCGTGCTTAGAAGTGACAGACGCCGTCGAAAATATCCCCTGAAAGCCCTCTGAAGAAGTGATATTGGCTCACTCCAGCGTTCCAAGCTGGCAAGTTGATGTTCATCCGGGAGGAATTCGCCGCTACTCGACAAGCTGAACTTGAGGTAGTAACAGTGGCGCCAGCAGCTTTCCGTTGTATTTGCGCCCATTCGCGCTTCTGTTCGAGCGAACGCTTCAATTCTTGTTATTCCTCCAAACGAACGGCATGAATCCGACCCAGAACGATTTAAAACCTGGTAAACCTTGAGCTCTATTCTCGCGTACAAACATATGGCTGTCCGTTTCCCTCCCCCCACCCTTCCCGCCCGTATGCATCTTACTGTGTGTGTAAGATGTCTGTGCACCACATCAACCCACACCCGAACCACTCGATTAAGGAGGACAGCCGACTAACCGCACTGAGCCATGTATTTTCGACATCTATATCTCCCAGCAGCACAAGCGGCTGTTCATCGGTAGCGGCATCAAGCCTATAGCTGCGCTTGCACGCCTCCTTTTTTCTACCCGCAAACCGTGCACGCATAAACGGGAAACCGGTTGATGGCGCTTACTTAGGGGTGAAAAACGCCGGCGAAAATGTCGTTCGGAAGGCGTTCGAAGATTAAAAAAAAAAAATATCGGCTCAAGCCGGCGCCCCAACAGGGGAAGTTTCTCTTCTACCGGGACGGATTTGCAGCAACTTGGAGAACTGAATTTGAGCAGAAACGGCGACGGCGGGTTTCGGTCGCTGTAGGGCGGCGGCCCTTTTGGCAGCCGTTACCTGGGCGTCGAGGGAGCGGCGTCTTTTGTCCGCGTAACCGAGTCAGCGAACGCAGCAGCGAAGAAAGAAAGAAAACGGAGAGTAGCGTCTAGCTAATGGTGAAGTGCAGTACGACACGTGCGGCTACGGCGTCATCTCTATCGCTGCCTTTCCCTCATTTCATGTCTCATGCGTCGCCATGAAGGAGTGTCCTCCCCTTGACACTTTCCCTAGACGCTGTTCCATTCTCCGCTAATATAAACCACGTGACTTTTGCTCGGGAGGTTCAACCACGATACGCAACAACATGCTCGCTGCTCCCTTGTGCGGGGCTAATCCGAACCACGTGACATTTGCGCGGGAGGTTCAAACACGATTTGCAACATGATGCGGCGGCGATGCACTGCGAGGTAGCAGCAGAGTAGCGCAGGCTGCCGTACGTTCGCTGATCACGCGAACACTTCCTAAGACGTAGCAGAAATGCACCGTGACCGAGAAGACTGCAGCTCGGGTTGCGCATAAATTTAATATTAGGAAGTGTAGCAATTGTCAGTGCATTTTTTACGTCCATCCGTGCTTATCTTTGATTCGCAATCGTCTGATAACCGCACTACCGCCGTTAGCTGCCGACTGCGCAACTCGCCAAACGGGAATCCGTGGAGGCGAGGGGGAAATAGTTGTGAAAGAGGTGTCAGCGGTGGTGAGGAGGAGCCCCGGAGCGGCGCCGAGTAAATCGATGACACCGGAATGAAAACCTGGGAGGTTAAACATATACTGCTTTCCAGTAAAACGAAAAGAAAAAGAAAACGAAAGGCCCATAACGCACTGTTACAAATCTCCGCAGATGGGGTTCCCCACATCATTCCAGAACGACCAATCATCGTGACCAAATTGACAAACTTGACCAATGCGAGGCCCGGCATGCGATTAGAGCAAAAAATAGTTCCGCTCCTTGCGCTATTGTCACGGCGCAAAAAACTATTTTTTGCTCTAATGGTATGCTGGGCCCCGTCACTAGTAAAATTTGCCAATTTGGTCACGACGATTGGTCGTTCTGGAGTTATAGTGGGGGTACGCCCACTTGCGGAGATTTGTAAGAGTGTAGACTATCAACTTGGTTTGCTTGGTAAATTGGTACCACGAGCTGAGTGGTAGTTATAAAAATACACAATAACGAACAATGGGAGCAGTGAAATGCACACTACGGGGAAATGAGATGTTAATAACCCTGATTATGTTTATGACAAATGGTATGCACGAAATACAGCTGTTTACGAAAGGCAGTATTGAGGTCACGCTCAGGCACTGTCTCAAGGCAATTTATGAGGCTATTAAATGACAAGCTAAATCCTTCAAAACACTGCTAGATCAGCCCTCTGCAGTGATATCTTTGTCGAAAACAGATGTCAGAAATATTTCATCTCTTCTCTTGTGGTTGGCTTTAGGTCGACTTCACTGAGCGAAGATGTTTCAACAAGGTCGAAACGGGCCCAATTACGACACCGTGCGGTTTGGTTTCTGGTCATTTTATATCTTGGCTACTCTCTGTCTGATTAGATTATTCCCGGTACCCGAGGCGTTCTTGGCGCATTGTGTTGGTAGACGACCGAACCGGTGGGTCTGGTTATTAGCACGCGGCCACGTCAAAAGTCCCAGGACACTGAAAACATGACCACGGAGAGGTCTGCTTACCCCTCACCTCATTGCCCTCACATGTTGCGAGCGCGCCACACTTTCCCACTCAATGTGGGCTGTCCTTCCAATCCCCTCCATTTATTCACTCGGGACGAGCAATGGGAGGGTACGCTGGGTAGCTCCTACCCGGGGGTTCAGATCGCCTGGGTGGAACGAGCTGCCATTGTCGCCACCGACCTCCAAACGACGGCCACCACGCCTCCCTAACCCCAACGCTCAACAAAGGTTTTTTTTCTCTGTCTTTCTTTAGGGAAGAGCGTGAGCCGGAAAAGGAAACCAGCATCGCTAGACAGAGCCTGCCGCGGCCGCCTGTGCAATACGGGCCGCCTTGAGAGGTGATTGTGCGAATGGGGGTGCTCCTGGCGATGGCGAGAGAGCGGAACGAGCTTTGGAGGGTGCTATCCTAGAGCGCTGGTCAAGTGGTGATGGGCGATGTAGTAGAGCATTACAGGCAGCTTATCTGCACATCACCGGAAGTTCCAAAAACCGTACCCGCTTATTTTACTGTGAGTCTTCCTGCATAACGTTTACTCTGTTCAGTCAGAACACAGTCATAGTTCGGCTCTAGTGCTGTGTTACAGAGACTGAACCAATTATTCAAGAACACGCCAAGGAAGAAACCATGCGGACAAGAAGGTCGTCTCCTAAACTTTCGCCCCTCACATCACGGATATAAGAGGCACGGACACGAGTGGGCACGGCGGCAATGCCAGCATGAAGATCGCCAACCCTCTTCTGTTTGTCGTCCAGGTCTTGCTTGCATTGCGCTATCTACAACGTGCGATGCGCAACAGCCACTGCTTCTCGTCTCCAGCTGTGCGAGAGGGGACCTGCCTGGCCAGCCGATCTTGTGTCCGCTCTTGCGCAGCGGAGATTTCCTCTGTAGTGCTCGCGGCGGAACGCTTTTATCGACACCTGCATCAAATTCGGACAGTATAAAAGGAGCCCCCCAGGGACCGCTCGGCAGTGGGCACGGTTGCAATGCCAGCATGAAGATCGCCAACCCTTTTCTGTCTCTCGCCCAGGCGAGAAAACGCAACGGGAATGTTTTTCGAGCGACGATGTTTGCTTGTTTTTGCTGCCGTGCCCACGGCCTTTCGGTGAGCTGCTTTGTAGCCTACGTGTTTTGTTGCGGTTCTTGTTGAAGATGTTCTTGGAGATGTTGAAGCCAACCCTGGGCCCGATAGCGACCAAATCATGGAAGAGCTAAAAAAGATTTCGGGGGACATAAATGAAATCAAGAAAGAAAAAGGTGTAACTAATGCAAAGCTAATTGCGATTGACAAGAAACTAGAAAAAATTGCTAGTCTCGAAAAAAAGGTGACTGACTGCGTGAAGAAAATAGCTGAATTGGAACACACCGGTAACTAGAAAGAGGAAAAACCGATTTTTTGGCGTAAAGAAGAAAAACATTGTTGCGTGAAAAAGTCACAACAGAAATCTTTCAGGATATCTTGGAAGTAAATACATCATGCATTGAACGTATCCACCGCCTTGGCCGAGTACACCAGCAGGAAGAAGCCAAACACCGGCCCATACTTTTAAAATTGCTTGACTATCGTGATAAAACCGCTATCCCCAAACAGTGTAGAAAGCTTAAAGGCTCATAATATTCTATTAGTGAAGACTACTCAAAAACTGTTCGTGACATTCCAAAAAAAGATATGGACATGAACTAAAAACAATCGAGACTGGGTTTGCGCTGCTGAGCACGAGATAGCGGGTTCGATTCCCGGCCGCGGCGGCCGCTTTTCTGATGGAGGCGAAAAGCAAAAACGCCCGTGTGTACGAGATTTCGGCGCACGCTAAAGAACCCCAGCTGGTCAAAATTAGTCCGGAGACCTCCACTACGGCGCACCTCATCGCCTGTGTTGCGTCGGCTCGTTAAACCCTACAATAAATCAATCAATCGGAACCGCAAAGACAAGGTGTCTTGACGTATGACAAGGTACGCATCGATAACCGGCTCTTTGCTTGGGGCGAAAGCCGGAACGATATAGTTGAACTATCAAAAAACGAAAGCCAGGACGATATCGCAACGCGCGTGACCAGGCCCCGGCGTCCGTAACGCTCCTCAATATCAATGCGCACAGCATCGTAAATAAAGTTGACCAACTTGAAGCTTTGTTGTTAGCACTCTCTCTCTCCCGACATCGCCGCTATTAAGGAAACGTGATTGCACAGTAACATTTACTACCTTGAAATCGTTACACCGGGTGATGTGATTGTGCGTAAAGATAGGCAGTCTAGGTGCGGGGGTATAGCACTTGTTCTTAAAAAAAGATATGGCTTTCTCAGTTATGCCTCATGTACCAAATATCGAAGCTTTGTGGGTAAAGATTCACATGAACGATAGATGCGCTTTTGTCGGGTGTGTGTACAGGCCGCCTACCGCCGAATTGGCAAAGCCTAGAAGCGTTGTTTGACTGTATGCACCAGCACATGGCTGGTTCCATGATAGTGGTGCCTGGAGACTTTAACTTACCCGATATTAACTGGGGCTCGTTGAACATGGGTAGTGCTATCAATAACCTATTGGTCGACTTCGTGTTTACGTGTAACCTTACCCACCAGGACATCACTCCCAACAGAGTGCATGACGGGTGTAATTCCGTCTTAGATCTCATCTTTACCAGTGACCACTTCCGGAGAACGACTTCACCGTTCATGTACTTGAAGGGTTGTCTGACCACAAAATAGTCGTCTCCAGTCTCGCTGTATCACCGCCTAGCCGTGCGCATCGCCCTACTAAGCTCGAACCCGCCATCAATACGGCTAATGACGCAGCTATAAGCACTTACCTTAGCCATTTTTGCTCGGAAGAACATTGCAGTATTGACGATGCCTGGCTAAAATTTAAAGAACAGGTTATTTACTGCATGAAAACATTTGTTCCCACTGTTGCAAAGGTAATAAAAAACATAACCCATGTATTACGCCGGAGATAATTCATATTAAACGTAAAATAAAAAGGCCCAGAAAGTCCAACAAACGGTCCTTGTATTCCTCAGTTTCATTAAAAATAAACAATTTAACGAAGCTAGGACAAACAAAATACGTACTGCCAAAGAATTTTTTTTGTAGCAATACATTACAAAGTTTTATCCAGAACTCTCCTTGGAAACTTTTGCATTACGTAAGCTCTCAACATAAAACACCGGCGCTTGTGCTCCTACCACAGAAAGAGGAAGAGAAAGAGAAAGAAAGAGGCATGCATCGACCCTAGAAGATTTTGATTGCGATTGCGAAGTCTCACATCTGAGGAAAGATCAAAACAACGTAACAGACCCCCACGGATGCCAAAATGCAAATAAAGTTTGTTTTAAAGGCAAGCGTATTGCAAAGTAGGATGCTGACGCAGACTTTGTAAGGTAATTGAGCGATCAATACCGGCTCTGCCCTGCCAACATTGCCTTCATTGTTCTATACCGCCCAATTCAAATGGCGCGCCTGACAAATTCTGCCCGCCGCAATTCCTGGCCTTTGGTGAAGTGATCGAAGAGCAACGAGAATTCCGAACTTACATTTTTTGCGCGCATTACAGAGAAAATGCCCTTTACGTTCCGCTTTTGTAATCGTAAGTATTTGAATAGAAAGAACGTTTTCTTCGAACTTCTCGTAATTTAGAGCCGTCCCTCAGTCTCGTTTGCCTGTTTTTATCCTCCTACATTTACGACGACGAATACTCATAGAAGCGCAGCCCACATTACCATTACCCTGTAAGCCTTCGTAGGCCTCAAGCGACCGTACTGTCTAAATTTATTGACATCCTGCAGGGTGACTGCCAACGAAAGCACTTTTCCTTTAACAGCGATTCCCCATTACAGCAGCATAATGCAGGCTCTTTTTCTTCAGAGCCTTAATTTAAATTTATCTGAGGGTGTTAAATAGATCTCGAAGCCCTTCCTTCGCGGCTTCGGCAGCGTACCTTCGTTTTATCTGAAAAACGCGTCAGTAAAAACACGTGGCAACAAGCCTTGGCGTGTTTTCTTTACGGTATTTCTGCGGACGCGCACCGGTGTGTGTATATACATTGGACACATCCCTGCCTTACAGTATCCCTCTTAACGTGGTGCCACCCAGTTAGTACTTGTTGGCGAGAAATCGAAGAGGTCAGCTGGGTTTTCATTAAAATGTCCGCTGATCATATCGACGTTATGTGTCGCGATGATTTCCGCGAATCACCACCTCTCGTCAGCCCTTTCCACATAGGGCACCCTGTGCAAACAAAGTTCCCTACACGTGAAAGGACTCGCCCCCCCCCCCCCCTTAAAAAAGAGAAGTGCCTGGATTTTACGGAATCGGGTAATTAACCTTCCGGCTGTGCAAGCCACAACAAGATAAGAAGATATTGAAGCAAGCTTGCCTCCGAGCTCGTGGCGCGCAAGGCAATAAAGGAGTAATGTATATTTGGAGTGCAACAGCTAGAGAGCCTGAATACAGCCTGGCGGGGCTATGAAGGAGAAAGAAATTGATGCTGGAGAACAGTCTCAGTGTAAAACCATGTTCTCGACTCTTATTCACTTATTTACTCAAAATGCTCGCTCTGCAGCCGCAGCTTTCTAAGTGGCGCTAATGTATTCAGTTATTGGGACGAAAAACTTGAGGGCTACCCGGAACTCTACAAATTGGCTCAGTCATCTCGGTCAGTGGAGACTGGGTGTGATCAGCGCTAAAGTTTGTGCTGTGACACCAAGGCTATTTAGGCGCTAAGCACAATTAATATTTGCTACTCCTGCGCTCACCCTGTACCAAGGCGCTCTTTTGGTGTTGTTCGTATGTCATGCATGTACTAATTTGCAATAGGGCGAACACATCGGTATCTGTGTCCTTGTTACTGTCCAGATTCTAAACGTGTTCACTGGATATCCCTAATGTAGAGTCGTTGTTCTGACTGCCTTGTCACTATTCGTTGTGATAACACAATTGTCTTTCGCTCTTTTTACGTTAATTAGAAATAAAAGTGTTCTTTTTTATATTTTTTTAATAACACTTTTAGGGGCCCATTGCAACCATACAAACTGTCCCAAACCGTTATCTTTTGGAACGCAGCTGGACTGGAGCTGAATCGAAACTCAACCTTTAACCTGGAGAACAGGAACAAAACACCCAGCCGTTTCGCCGCTGGACAGCTTCGTCTGTACTGAAAAGATCCGAAAAACGAGAAGAAAAGGCACTTTATGTATCTTCTCTGTGCGAAATCACTGTCTTACCTTGCTGTTTCTCTCGCGTGCCCAACGTTTTTCTACTTAGTTTTTCCTGCGGGGCTTCTGCCAATATGTTGCAGCCAGCCCTCTGCTTAGCCACCTCGCGAGGAAAAAAATATATTCATGGCAATTTTTTCTAAGTCTTTTTATTCTTTCTTTCAAATATCCGTGCTGCTTAGCGCTAATACATATGTTTTCTCAATAATTTATTGTAACTGGTGGCTGCATGACACTCATTAAACATTCACCAGAGGCGATAGCTCTTCGTCTTATGTCCGCCCCTGTTCTTCACTTCGCTTTTTCCTCTCTTTTCCGTGTGCCTGCTCGGGCCTAGCTTTTTTTTTTCCAGAACCGTTTCGTCCGCACGACTTAAGTGTCGCGGTGCTGCTTTCATTATTCCTGCCTTCTGCATCGCTGCGTGCTCGCTCTCATGCTGGGTTCTTTGTATTCGGCTGTCTTCCGCAGACCCATGTGAGAAATACGAAGCTAACGGTTTCGCGATCGCTTGGGTGTCGTAGGTTGTTGTTTAGGGAAGTTTTCAAGACGTCTCGTCCCAGCTATTTGTTGTATGCACAGGCTACATTGAAACTTCTTGTCGTTATTTTACAGCGACAAGTAGTTAGGGGTAAAATTTCGTGACTGCGCCCGTCTTGCAAAAACGTATCATCGTCGGCAGCAAGCCTGTCACAGAAAATAGCGAAACACGTTGTCCATTTCGACAGTGTCGTTCTGGGACGTTGGCCCACGTCTATTAACTGCTGACGGAATTGGTAACACCGTTGCGTCAGTAGTCTGAGTATTGCATTATGCCAGGTTTATACTGTTGTCACAGCTGTCGTAAGATTTCAAAACAATGACTTCGCATGGCGTCTCCGCCAAACAAATTGCGCGAAGCGCCTTTTCCTACGGCTGCAGCGTACAACATCACTCTTCCGAAATAATCTGAACATGGCAGTTATTCTGCAATTTTGTTTTCATAACAAAGACAGATGTGATGTGTTCCCGTTAACAGGTAAATAAACACCGCAGATTATGTGTGTTCCCGCCCTGTGTGTGTGTGTGTTTTTCATTGTTATACAGGTCTTTCGCGCCGGCTCTGTCATCAGACGATGATTCACACTTCACCACCGTTTTGATAATGCTGCACCCGCTAAAGCAGCCCAGTTTTGTACTGTTTTCAACTACATTCCGCTCGAAGCAATGGGCTGCAATCTTATGTTACTTATGTTTTCTTGTTTTTATTTGCCCACCAGTGACTTCAGTCAAACAACCTTTTTGTGGCAATAGCTAATTCAAACACTAAGTAAGGTGATGTATTATATTTTGTTAAATAGGCACAACAGCAGCAAAAAACACACAAAGATCATCGCAGGACCTCTGGGATATATGGCACAAGGGGTAAATGGCGCTGTGGCTGAGTATAGCGACTCCGTGCCTTGGAACCGCGTTAGGAGTGAAGGTCGGAACAAAGCCTAATGCCCGAGCCGCCATCACGGGCAGCTGCGGGACACTCCTTGTTCGTGTCTTCGAACCGTGAGGCTGCCTGGCGGGATCGTATGCAAAGCAGCCTTGATATTCCGACTGCGAGCCTCTGCAGGTCCTTAGGCAAGCAGCTGCTTCGAGGGAAAGCAGTCGGTTTGCCTGTCCATGTTTGCCTGCACAAGCACGAGACTCCTTCAAAACTTTCTTGTGCGTCGGTTGGGTCTGCTCTCTAGAATACCAAGGTCCCTACTAGAGATTTTCGCGAGGTCAGAAATATTCCCAGCCATTTTTTTTTGTATCTGAGTTCCACCATCTGGGTTCTAACTCAATATCAATTTCCTTTTTTGTTCTGATAATGTCACTTGAGGTGTTTATGGTTCAAGGAAGGCCGCACGTGCGCCATGGTAATCCTATCTGCCCAACTAAGCAGGAACCTACGGACATGGAATGGCATACCAAAGAATTCAAGGAAAGACTGAGCATTTTTTGGGTGATTGTGGTGCGACGCGCCAAGGAGCGGCTTTGAATTCCCATAGGCGGGGTTGTTAGAGGTCCGCTCATACCACAAACATACGTCTGACGCATATCTGCTCATTTGGAGTAACGTTAGTAAGGTTAGGATAGTGCATATATAGAAGCAGATGATAATGGGATGTTCTCAGTACAACGAGTTAAAAACAGAAAATGTTGCGCAAAATTAGGTGTAAGTGAGCAATAAGAAAACTGAAGTAAAAAGAGAAAATACCAGATTGCAGGACTTTCTTGATGCACAGAAAACAGTGCGCTTAAAATGAGCAAAAGGTTCTCGTGGCAATAAACGAAAAGCAAACAGCCCCTTAAGCTTTGTTCATCTTAGTTACACAGTTATCATTGTTCGTTGAATAGTATTAGCTCACGTACCACAGGTTTTTCCGCGCAGGCCCGAGGGTCTCAGTGTTTGATTGATTGATTGATTTATTGACTGTAGGGTTCAACGCGCCGACGCAACGCAGGCGATGAGGTGCGCCATAGTGGAGGGCTCCGGAATAATTTTGACCACCTGGGGTCTTTAACGTGCGCCGAAATCTCGTACACACGAGCGTTTTGCTTTCGCCTCCATCAGAAAAGCGGCTGCCGCGGCCGAGAATCGAACCCGCGACCTTGTTCTCAGCAGCGCAACGCCTTAGCCACTGAGCCACCGCGGCGGGTGGGTCTCAATGTTGGTTCGCTTGTTTTCAGGTCAGTTTGAACGGCCGAACATGCTTAACGGCTAAACCCCGGGCTCTATACCCGCAGCCCTGGTCTTCTGCTGATCGCCCATTCCAGCCACGACAACTCCGCCCCGATCTCTTGTCCCACCTTTCTTATCCACCTTGGGGGCCCGGCTAGGCACCATTCTTCAGTCCGCGCCTGCTTCGTATCGGTAGCTGCCTGGTCTCGCGTCTCAGAGCAATTTCTTCTAATTAGGGAACGAACACGTGCTCAGCTGGGACGCTGGCGGCAGCACCTTTTCCGTGTCTGTAGTTCCCCCACTCCTTCCACCCATCCCGGTCGTCTCGACGCCTTTTCTCGTGGTTAGAAAGGCTTTGCTTCATCATGGGACGACTACACAGTGCCTCCGCTTGACGCGAGGGACCCACATGGCGTGTTTCAGATGTGAAGAGGGAGTGGCGTCATGCGTTTGTCGGCCGCCGTTGCAAGTTCACCCAGGTAGGTGACACGCCAGTTCAACCGTTGCCAAGTGCGGTGGCATCGAAGTTACCCCCCCCCCCCCCGTCTTCTTCCCACTGGGGATCACAGTTATTGTCCTACGGCAGTCCCTTTCTACGGAACATAGCCCACACACGGGCCGTCAAACGTGGTTGCGGGTACACAAGGGGATGTGCCATACGACGATTTTCTTCTGCTCGACATCTACTGCCTGGGTACGTATTCCATGCCAGATCGTCATGCTGGCGTTAATATGCGTGCGTGGCGTATTTTCAGGACGTGATGGCTGCCGCGCTATGCTCATATTCTACGATGGCTGAGCCTTCTGACTGCGTGAATGTTTTAACGGCGTTCGTTTTCTAACCTGGAGCCCGATGTAATGCAGAAATATGGTTGTTATCAGAAAACGGAAACTTAAGAAAGAGCAGGACCTGGGAAGAGTGAAGCTGAGCGCGTTCTGTGGATTGAGTTATGGTGTCGAAATGTTGGCGTAGAGATGGGGGAAGACTTTTCGCCCTAAGCTTCGCCCGTGGGTTGGAGACATGCCGCACGGGCCGTGTAGGACACCGAGACGGCCGCGGCAACAGACACGGCTTCACCACGCGTGGCGGCCGAAACACTCGCACGCTGCGCGGCTCGTTTAGAAGCTTAAGTCAACTTTCCTTTACCCTTGACGGTTCCTTTAACAACACTGCCTCAAACACGCAGTAAGCAGTTCTTACACCTCTGGGACCGTCAAAAAAGTTTTCCTATTTTTATGTTCTATTATTCTTTTTATTCTTCGTACTTTTTTCATATACCTTCCATCGTTTGCTTTTTTTTTGTGGGCACCTACGGATTGCAGGTTTATATAAAATCTTGTGTCGCGTCGCTCGTTTCTATTAACTGCGGTACATGAAGTTGCGATGTGCCGTATCGGCCTATAGAATTAAAGTTTGTAGTTTCAGCAACAGAAGCGCGCGTTTGTTGGGTGTCCCCGACACAAATTCTTATCGAACTTGGCCGAAGTTCACACTTCACGAGCATTCAGAAAGCAAATGCGTGTTGCGGGTTCAAAACTATTTCCCGCGGACGAAACATCTGAGATTCAATTGCGGCGCTGCCTGTATCTCGCCTAGCGTCTATTTCCGGTTCATCCCAGCGGGTGAAGCACACGCCCCGCTTCCCCGGAAGATCAAAGATGCTACTTTCATGTCACAGGTGTATGAGAGATGAGGAGTGAGAAAAAAGAATAAATCAATAAATACTACTGCAATAAATAGATAAAGGGTCTGTTCTTTACCATATACGAAATTCCAACGTTGGAAATAAGGTGTCTTGGTGCCTGTGAGCATCGGTATATTGCGTTTCGGGCTGTTGTCGCTTTTTTTTTTAAGACGGCGTGAAGTTTTATTTGTGCACGGAAGTATCACCAACAGCGACGGCACACATTCGAAAGAAACGGGACTCTATAGCGCGGTTCTCTTTTTTTTTGCGTTTATTCGTGAGAGTGGGTGTGTACGTGTGCGCAAGTGTTATGTGAGGCGCTGCTTTACTGGTGAAGGGTGGTGTTGCCAATCGTAACCAAAGTCATCCCTCATATCACATTAAAGAAATAAGAAAGGAGCGCCTGATTCACTGTGGAGAGTTTTGCGAGACGATCTTAGTGAAGTTGATGCGCTTCTTGGAGGGAGGGGGGGGGGGGGGTGGACTTAGGTTTGTTGGACTTCATGGGAAGTTCAGAGTGCTGTTTTTTGTTTGTTTTTCTTTTTTCACAGCTCCCGTTCCCAGAAACTCTCCCCAATCACTGCGGCGCTTTGCTAGTTTTTTTTTTTCTCGGCCTCGCTTACACTCTCCTTTCTCATAAACCCTTCTAATCCAATCTCCTTCACCTACTCCCTTCGTTCGTTTCTTCCGGACAGTTAGGAACACCGCTCAGTGAACATGTCTATATATGGTCTCTTTTATTTGCCAGCTGGGAACATTTCGTAGTAATTTACATATGTCTTTGCGACTGCTCTGGAATAGCAATTATATAAACACGAAAAAATACGGAGTTGCAGCTCTGGAGCAGCTCTGAAACAGCACCGAAGCAGCTCTGGAGCAGTTTTCAGTGGTCACGCTGGAAAGAGGGCCCCCTGGTGTGGCACACTGGGGAGAACATCTGTCACGGTAATTCAAGCACGACTACAGCATCACTCCTGTACGCCTACTCTAGCGCTCTCGATACATAGGCGAGACCTGCTACGTTGTCTTTGTGCGGACGTGCGTTGATTGAAAGTTCCCCGTGTCCCATCGGGAATTGTTTTGGATATTGTTGCGTCATTCTTCACTCTTTCGCCGAGAATTATTTACAGCTCATGTTCATCCAATTATAAATCCCAAAGAAATGTTTGAAACACCCGCATCCTCGGTCATCAGCAGGGCGGCAATCAAGCACACTGCTTACCAGGCACGCCATTAGGCGGGTGCGCTCTTGAAGCAATAGCTTTCGCATTTGTGATTGTCACTGGAAAAAATATAGGTAATATAGCTTACAGCGTCAACTCTTAACAACCCGCCCCGGTAGCTTAATGGCCAAGGCGTTGTGCTGCTGAGCCCAAGGACGCGAGTTCGATGCCGGCCTTGGTGGCTGCTTTTCTAGTTGAGGCGAAAAGCGAAAACGCCATTGTGTCTAAATTTCGGCGCCCGTTAAACATCCCAAGGTGGTCAAAATTAATCTGAAGCCCTCCACTACGGCACGCCTCATACTCCGGATGCAGCATCGGCGCGTTAAACGCCACGATCGATCACTAAATTAACTACAGTTAATTACAACTAGTTTTCCAAATTATGCAAGAACAATGTTTTAAAAATTACGTTTTACAGTTGTAGCTGCTATTTATGTCACGTTTGGGGATCGTCTATTAACGCTATGAACAAACTGACAAAGGCGTGGGCACGGCGCACTTCTTAGGCGTCATATTCCGTCATCGTATGGACGGCGGTGATGTCGGTGCAGCTAAATGGTGTGTTATTTATTGTAAGGATGCGGACGCCTCTGGTGGAAACCGAATTTTTGTAGTTACCGCTGTCGATTGTCTTGTAACCTAATGTCATAGGGGCCAGAGCGTGGAAGTACGGTAATTCCACAGGACCTCCTCGAGGAATCGGGGAAGCCGCACAACCCCTGCCCAGGGAGCGTGCAAAACGACCGCCACTGCGAAGGTTCCTGGTCAACTGGAATCAGGTCCTACGCGGAGGTCGGGCGGTCGGGTGTCAACCCGGCACTTGGCAATGCGGTTGAAGTAGGAGGGCGTGTCGAGATCGATCAACTATGACTCTCTTTGGCCGGGGGAAGTAACGCACCCCTGTAATCAAACGTGAAAGGAGGCCGGTGAGTCAAGTTGCAAAGTAGCAAGTGCTGGTCAGCGTACAGTCGTTTGTAGTTGGCAGTACCGATTATAGTCGGGAAACCACTACGGGCCGGGGGAGTGGCGACCCTTGTAACTGCAAGCTTTGGCGGAGCCAGCGACCTGATCGCAAAATATCGGGGGAGTGACAGACCCTGTAACCTAACGTAAACGGGGGCTAGATGTTGTACAGTCCGTTATGGGGCCGGGGGGGGGGAGGGGGGGGGCTCGCGCCCCCCTGTAACCTTGCTGCGAGGGGCCTATAGACTGATCTTCTCTAGCAGAGGCGCAGGCGAGCCTTGTCACCCAAATGCCGCAGGGACGTACTTTCACGAGCTACTTGGTGTCCCGCACGGGGAAAACGAGGAAAGGTGAGGTTAGTACACCGACCGGGGAAACTTTCCTGGGTTAGTAACGGCTAGTAGGCCCGGACCGATCTCCTTCTGTCATATGCAAGGCATTGCCTGAAGACTCTTCGTTTATATGAGCGACAGAGTAGGCAAAGAGGAGGACATAAGAATAGTCCCGTATGTGCCGCAGGGACCTTGCGAACGGGCTGTTGAGGCACCGTGCGCATACAAACTTCCGGTGTCCGGAAGACCGTGAAAAGCAGGTGTTGCAAGTACCCGTGTATAATAGAAAGCTTCACTGGTGATGCGTGAGTACCTGGTGCGGGGCTGTCGATCGAGGACGTTAGTACGCATCGGCCGCGGAGCTGGGGGTCGGGTGGGAGGCCCGGCTGTCGCCACCAAATAGGGTACTTCCTGCCTCCGACGGTTGGGGCCCAGTTATCGGACCCTATGGGTGAGCCGTTACCCGTGGCAGGGACCGCACATTTGGCAATTGGCCCTGTCTGGTGCCCTCGCTGTACAATCAGTCTTAGAAAGGAGTCAGACAATTGGATTGGAGCAAAATTCCACCCCCCCCATTCCCATCCCTTTCCCATAACCCATCCCGATGCCCAAGTTCCCGTTCCCAGCAACCCACCCCATCCGGCTTCTTCCTAGGGGGGACAAGGGGCGTCCCCCCGGCCCCGTCCCCCTGGCGGTGGGTCGCAAGATAGCTTTTCCCGTTAATTTCTCTCCACCTTCGGGTGGACAAAATTCTCTTTGCCGGTTGGCCTGTTTTTGTACTGTTGCAATTGGGTATAACCGGTTATACTACGGTGGTGCCGGGGAGCTATTGAAAGCTCCATTTACTCGATGTCGATTGTCAGCGGGGGAGGCGGGGGGGAATCCGATTGTCAGCCTGCACGTCTCCCCACCCACCTTGCCAGCGGGCTGGGCGGTGGCGGTTTCAGCTGCCTAGCATTGGTCTGTCACAATGACAGCGGCGAGGGGGCCCCAAGGACACGCTGTCGGTTTGTTCAATGCCCCATGGGAGCTTCAGTAACTCCCAAGGATATTTGAGGGCAAGATCCTTCCAAGAGACCGGTGCGTGATGCGGACGCAGGCCCGGACAACTGAATGGCTACCGGTGTTGGTACTGTAATTCTATCAATATTGCGGTAAAAATTCCTCATGGAATTTGAGGAAGCCGCAGCCTCTTGCACGGGGAACGTGCGCCTGGCTGCCGACGCGCAGGTTCCTGCCAGGGAGAATCAGGTCCTACGGTGGTCAGGTCTCAAACTGACACTTAAAAAAGAGTGGTCGGTGCGCGAAGCTGGTTTATATCTTCTGAGGAAAACGAGGAAAGCGGAAACTAGTACACCGACCGGCGAAGCTCCCCTTGCTCAGCACCGGCTATAGTAGGGCAGGACTGATCTAATCCGCTGGGTTTCCGGCCCTGAAGACTCTTGTTCCTGTGAGCGACACAGTTGGCTGAAGGAGGACATAAAACAGGTCGCACGGTTAGACCGAGGGCATCCGCTACAGCGCACGGGGTTCGCAAGACAAACTACCGGTACCCGAAGACTTGGAAGGGCAAGGAGGAGCCAAGTACCCGGATTAGTGGAAACGCCTTTAAAGAATCGTTAGTACCGCTGGTCGGGGCCCGCCGGAAGCACGGGCTGTGGACTCGAGTATCACGCCAATGGCTTGTGCTGCCACCCCCTAGTAGGTTTTTTTTCAACTCCGATGGTCGGAGCCCAGAACGCAGCACGTACGGGTGAGCCGCAACCCCGTTGCAGGGGCTGCAAACAAAGGGGAACTGTCTGATGCCCTACCTGAAGTGAGAGATCAGGCCTGAAAAGGAGTCAGACGTCAATGGACCAGAACCAAAACAAGCCGTTCCCAGTCCCTTCCCAGCTCCCGTTCTCCAATCTCTTCTCCCTGTTCCCTTTACCTTTAACCCAACTCTTTCCGCTACTGTATAGTGGAGATCAGGGGGGTCTCCTCGAGCCCTTACTCCTGGCTGTGGGTCGCTGAGTAGCGTTTCCCCTTTATCTTATCTCCGCGCTAAGGTGGTCAAAATTCCACTTGCCATTTGGCTGATTCATTAATCTTACGATTGGGTATAAACCGGTTGTACTTCGTATGGCACCGGTCGGGACATTTGATTTATATGCTTTCGTCTCTGTTACTCAATGTTGATCGTCACAAGGCCCGCGTTCGTTGTCTGCCCGTGGAGTGCAGTGCAAGCAAGCGCCTGTCGCCTATCCACTTATGTGCAACCATCTCGTGAAGATTTAGTGAGAGAGATGCGCCGCAAGGGCCGTAGCGATCAGGGAATACGTGACAGGGACAGTGCTAACCAACGGCACAAATGTCAGAAGCTACCACTTCCAGGTTGCCAGGGAGCGGAGAGCACAGCTGGAGCAAACATTTGGCGGTTGCTGTTTTGCGGGCGCTGTTGTCATGTGGTGGGTGCCGTGTTTTTTTTTTATTTGTTTGTTTGTTTTTTTGTTGCCGAAGAGAGGAAGGCAGATGCTGCAGCTTCCTTTATTGCTTTTACCTGATTGGGAGCACCGTGCCGGCGATATGCCACAATGCCCCCATTCTTGCCATTAAGTCATGCGTATTGCATTTGAATGAATACTTCTCTCGGAATACAATGAACAGCACACAGGCTCAGTTCAGGAACCCGGGCTGCAGCGACAACCCAATCAGTGACGTGCGCACGCTGCATTTGCTTTCGACATCCCGACATTACACATTTCATGTGTTGACAGAGTCCATGTTGTGTTGTCTGTGACATGAGGCAACCCCCCACACAGTCTCCGTCATTCCGGCCGTTTGCGGTTGGCCCAATCGTTGCGAAGCCGAGGCAGCTGCACTCATTCTTCACACAAAGACCCGCCCAGTTGGCTCCTTTCATTCGCTGACGTGTCTCCGCCAATGTTACCGATTGCTTTCATTACGACAGCGTAGGCGCGATTGTCTGTTTGCTCTCGGTGGTGTTGTTCTCGCGCTCCGTGCAGGCGCGGTGAAATAAAGGCCCGCCCGGAAGTCATCTGCGGCATGGGAACGTATCAGATGGAATCATCCTTTTGTGGTTTAAGAAACAGCATTTAACGCGTTCGTTTGTGCCGCCGTTCGTATTGGAAGTACGACCTCTGCTTATCGTTTAGTGGTGTGGTTGTGTTCCTGCCTTGTCGTCGTAGCGCGCTCGCTGGATTCGAATAGAGCCACACGGCGTTCTGTAGTCGCGGTGTCCCACAGAAGCTTCGAAAGCTAAGCGGTTTATATAGTCACAAGCGTTCAAACTCGTGAATCGCTGGCGCTTGTCATACATCTCCCCGTTGTTTAGCGCAAAGAAAACTGCTCGCACATTTGAGGCAGAATATACGTAATTAATCGCCAGCGCCCGCGTTCATTTAGTTAGGAACGCTGGTTGGGTTGGTTTTTACGGTAGTAAGCGAGAAATGTGGCAGTGCAACGCCAGCACATGCGGGAGGAAAAGCAAGCACACAAAGAACAGAACTCCCAATGGCGAAGTTTTAGGCAGGGCGCGCGCGAGCACTGCGGAGGCGGGAAATTTGATTTGCATTGGGTGGCAGCAGCGAGCGGATAACGGCACTACAGCCCATTATGGTGAATCACTGCTCTGCCCTTCCGGCAACTTTCACGTTGAGTGTAACGGCTTTTTTGGAAGTTTTTGGCGTGCTTCCGCCTTTTCTTGGCTTTTTCTACTGTTTTCATATGCCCCCTTTAAATGGCCTAATTAAACTTGTTGTTTCTTGAATTCTCGTGTCCGCGACTGCCGCTGCGCTTGGAATTCGCGCTTGGACATCCTATGTATTATATATCGAAGAGTGAATGTCAAGGTAAGGTGAAAATCAGGGGTCACCCGTCACACGAAGAGGAGGTAAAATTGTTTGGCAACCAAGCTATGAGAGGAGCAGAGCTTTCACATCATTCCAGATATCGCTTTCTTCATTATGACCTCATCAATAACGTTATCGCAGCACCAGCGTATTTACATTTACAATTACAGCGACATACGTAAGGACTGTTTCGAGGCCAGACAGCCTGAAACTCAGACCACAACAGGTTAGAATATTGAAAATACGCATTCATAGCAATGCGGTACACCGCAGTAAGACAATGTATTCTAAGTGGTGCTCTTCAGAGGCTACCTGGGCAATCCCTGTTTTTCTCAACCGGCCTGCGACGAATTTTTCTTCACCGGTGAAGTTTCTAAGAAAGCTGTTCAGCTTTCCCTTACAACCGTATTGCTGGATTTTAGCTGTGTGGCAATTCTTTCCTTCGAACGAGGAGAGAGAAAGATAGAGGGAGGAATATATATTTATTGGAAAGGTTAGCTCCACACCGAAAGAGAAGCTGGCAACTCCAAACTTTGGAGTAAGAGAAAGATACAGTGGCTTTCTTATAATAAACGAGGCAAAAAAATCTACATTTGAAGTACTGTGACTACTGAAATATGTTTGCGCTCAGTTTAAAATATGTCATGTACAGTGTATACAGTAACGAACAGCAACAGTACGCCATTACAATGTATGCACGTATACGCTGTAGGCAATCAGAATGTAATCGACCAGACTTAGGGAAAATGACCAAGGTGGAGTAAGTTTCTGCGAATAAAACTTAACAGGACAAGGACGAATTTTTATTCAAGTGCGAAGTTTCTGCGAAAGCTGTATTGCTTTCCTTTGTAGCCGTACAGCTGCATTGAGGTGGATGTCAGCTAAACATTCCTTCACAGAAACTTACTTAACCTAGGCAATTTCCCCTTAATCTGGTCGATTAACACCTGTCCTTCACTTCGAGTTGTTGATCAATTCACTTGTCGCGCTACAAACGGCTACCCTCCTTGTTGGCTCAGTTGGTGGAGTGACTGCTCCGGTTAAGCGGTGGTCCCGGGTTCGTATCCTGCACCAGGAGAATTTGGTCTTCAACTGCGAAGTTTGTGAGGAAGCTGTAGAGCTTTCCTTTGTAGCCGTACAGCTGCATTGAGGTGGATGTCAAACGTTCCTGCGCGTCGGAATGCAATGTAGTAGACCTACGCGCATCTATATACAAACCATAAAAATTGCCATAACGCAGTACACATCCGTTCACCTGTATGCAGTGCAAAACAGAACCCCGATGTGTGTTGCCATACGTGTCCAGATGATGATGGCGCAGGCTTGAAAGAGACCTACGTTTCCGGACAACGCCTCAACATAACACACCTGTTTTACGTAATTATTTTATAAAGGTAGAAAATCTGTTCACCTATTTCTCGCTTTGGTCCTTTCTCAACCCTGTTATCACACGGCGGCAGGCAGTGGGCAGTTTCGCTTAGGCCACTGCGCCAGCATTTGATGGCAAGCTGGGAAGTCCTGGCGCCGCTATTTATCGCCACCCAAATGACGCCCGCAGGCTGCAGAACCGAGTGCGAGAGAAACTTCGAAGATGAATAGAAATCGATGGCTCAATGACTCCAAAAGAGGAAACCGGGACGAGACGGCTCGCTGCGCTTTGTCGCTTTCCGTTGGATGACCGAATACACTGCGAGGCCCTGTGGGATGTCCTCGTACTTCTCCATTTCCGCCACCACACACAGCTGAGTAAGCATCACTGCGGTGACGCCTATGGTGGTTAGATTACACGCTCAGTGAGAATCAAGAATAGTTCAAGACTCCCGAATGGCAGCAAAGGCCTGCGAGGTAAGTAAGCGTCAGATATGTGTTTGCCAACCAAATACAAAACAATTGTCATGAAATAACACCACCGATGGTTCGACGAGAAGAAAGAGGCAATAAATAGAAGTGCCTAAGCCTTACTTTCTAAAAAAGTACAGAAGCGTTGCAACTTGTATAGTTGATACATTGCAAACATAGCTTCAGCGGAAAGTTACAGGATAACAAAAGAAGGGGCCGACAGACAGAACTACATAAAACACAGTAAGCTAAACAATAACGACGAAGATATTAAATCAGATTTGCTAGTCTTGTAGAGCGCCGGGAGCCCTTACGTACTACCACGAGTATGTGTCAGTGACGTACGGACATACAGGCCCTCTTTAAACCCGAAAAGATCGGTTGTGAAATTTAGAGATCCCAACGTGCCCTGCAGTACCTGAGACATAACGCCGTAGCTCTCCAACAATGGCGCTTTCTTTCTTCCTTTCCTTTTTTGTTTTTCTTTTTCTTTCTTTCTTTTTCCTTGCTTCTTGCGTTATTTCTTCTTTCTTTCTCCCTTTGTTCTTTTTTTTATTTATTTCTTTTATCTTCCCTTCATTCCTTCCATCATTTATTTCTTTCCCTCTTTTTCTTCTGTCCTTCCTTTCTTCTTCTCTTTCTTTCTTTCTTCCTTTATTTCGTTCTTTTTTTTAGTTTTCTTTCTGTTTTTCTCTTTTCTTCCTTCCTTTCTTCCTTCCTTCCCTGCTTCCTTACTTTCTTTCATCCTTCATTTCTTTCTCTCTTTTCTCTTGCTTTCTTCCTTCCCTTTTTTCTTTCTTTCCTTCTTTCTTACTTTCTCTTTTTGCCTTCTTTCTTTGTCTGCTTTTCTTTTTTCTATATTTCTTTCTTTTTCATTCATCATTTTTCTTTCCATTTAGTCCTGCTTCCTTCCTACCTCCCTTCTTTACTCTCTCTCTTTTATTCTTTCTTCCTTCCTTTCTTTTTTCTTCAATCTATTTCACATCCAACATCGTTTTCGTCGTTTTTCGTCTCTCATCGCCCGCCCTTTCGTGAGCGTATGTGCCGTGCAGCTGGCCGCGTTTATTACACCGTTCCTTCGACTGAGACGGCGAGCTCGCGAGGAGTCGGCCCCACTTCACCTGAATCTTCGACTGGTGCCGCATCCCCATATTTCCTCACAGGCTACCGGCCACATATTATTTTGTCCATCCGATCATCGGTCAACGTGAGGGTGATTCGCGTGTCACGAAGTTTGTTTGTTGAGGCAATATCGTCGCTTAGAAAGTGTACACTGCTCTTCAGATGGCAGTGCACCTCACTGCGGCTCAGAAAATTTGATCTTCTCCTTCGCGATGCTCGGTATTTCTTTAACGTAGCAGCGTTACTATAGAACCGACGAAAAAAAAATGAAGGAAACTCACATTGATGCGTAAGACTTGAAGGTAGAGAAGCGGCACGCAATCTTCACCGCCATCATGAAGATTTAGTCCATGATCTTCTTCGCTGCCGCAACGACCTTTACTTCATCATTGTTTCTATACATGTGAGCTTCTTTCATTGTTTTTGGATGTAATAATCATTCTACATCATCTTGGAGGAGCGTGCGCAATGACTTGTCTTTCTCGTTCCGAGCAAGTATTGCCACAATTACAGCGAACGCTGGAGTGTTTCTCGAGTCGTTCGGAGCAAGTGTTTCCACGATTACGGTGATCGCTGGAATTTTGGCTAATCTTGGCCGCCAATCTCCCTAAGTGGGTATGCTTGGCTCGACGAACGTGCGCAGGGTACGCTGAGCGGTCTTCGCCAGGCAAGCACACATGAGCGCTGGCATTTTCTTCTTGGTTTTGTTAACTGCCGGGCGGTCGCCGTGAGGCCCGCACTCACGGGCGTGCGCTCAGCAATTTCTTGCTATTTTTAACTGCGGACACGATACGATTTCCTAACCAGCTTCGCTGTTAAAATACCATTTGTACGGGGTGAAAATGCTTTGGAGAAAAATGTGGTTTAATGCGTTGAGCATATAAAGTGTCGTCGCTGCGAACCGGAGGTACAAGAGCTTCCCAGCATCATTTATTTGTTCGTTTTCCTCGCTTGTCTTGTGGGCCTTGCGTTGTAATCAACTGAACGGTTCTAAATGCGATACCGTTTCCGGGCCTACCCAATTTAGTATCTACGTCAATAGCATCTCGAACGGCAGCGTAGTAGACACAGACACGATTGAAAGAACACGACGGGGCGACGCTGTTCTCACAACTAAATTTATTGCAACCGCAACACAAGCATAAGTACTACGGCCGAACCCACGTGCTCTGACATCCTCACGCACATCTAGATTATCACACATATTTCATACTGCATGTATTCACACTGACTGACAACACTTTCGGACCGGTGCATGCGTGCGTCCTTTTCGGACCGGGACGTGCGTTAAAGGAGTAGTGACACCAAATTTCAAAAGCTGAGATTACTATTTAAAATGCTTCCTTTCTATCAGGAGGTATTTCCCACCAAGTATTAACAGTAACCGTCCAGTAAAACATATTTTAAATCCATTTTAATCTTTGCCCTCACTAGAAAGCCCAGAGCGGGCCAGCATGACATCATCTCCTCCTTGCCCCAAACTGCCGATGTCGGGGCTCGCGTGAGGTAGCCAACGCGTTGGCTGCGGTTGGCACACACTGCTACGCCGTGTGTACATGTCATGGTTTTGAACTGACGTCATGCTACCCGGTCGTGTAGGGATGTCAAGACCTCGGCCGATCTGGGTGCGCGCGTCCAGACCGGCAGCGGTGCGCCAAAAATGGTAAAGTCATGGGCGCCCTCCTGACATGGCGGCCGCTGGGCGTTCGTTCTGTTGATACCAAAACTGACACGAATAAACGACGCCGTAAATGATCATTTACGCTGCGACTGACCGTCTAATGTGTCATTCTATGATTCGTGGGCTGGTAAGCACTTGTAGCAGCGAGATAAACGTAAAACGAAAATTTCGTGTCAGTACCCTTTTAATACTCAGTGTCAGTACATGCCGTTTGATATATATCTGTGATAATCTAGCTCTGCGTCATGATGTGAGAGCACGTGAGTTCGGCCGTAGGCTTATGTTTGTCTTTCGGTTTCAATAAAATGAGTTGTGAGTACAGCGTCGTCCTGTCGTCTTCTTTCCCTCCTATCTTTGTTTATTACGCTGCTGTTCAAGATGCACACCCGATACCAACTTTCCCAAATGTCGATCCTTTTGTCTACGTCCAATATTCATAAAAAATCATCTGTAACATAAGGGTACTGGGCCATTGCGGCGCTTCGTCACTCCACCACACCATCCCCCTACTCTTTCCGCTAACTTCCCTTGTTAAGGCTCAAGTTACATAACTTGCACGTAACCCTCAACAAGTGCCACCTATCTCCCTATGGATGCTCCCCCTTACACGCACGCACACAGTCGATCCCACGCGCGTTACTCGCACTTACCCTCCCAGGCCAAACAGCTTCGGATTTGAAGGCAATCATTGGAGATGAATTCCGCCTGCATATGATTTTTTGGGGGGAGCAACGAAAAAATCAAACGCGGTAATTGTAGTCTGGAAGCAAGTTTCTCATCCGGGGGTTTCTTGAGGTGCTCTGCAATTTTTCATGTCACACTATCACGATTAAACAAAACTTATAAATTGGCTAATTAAATATATATGAACCTAATTAATCTTTTATGATGAGAAAGACAGATTATTACACATGATGATCGATAATATGCAGTTGCTGTGGTCCTTTTTTTGTAACACTTTGTCTCTTTTTTTTACATCTTGGTACAAGTTACCTAGGATACCGCATATAAGCAGGCGGTGGAATGCGCTACTGAAAAGAATGTTGCCGTAAAACTAATAACGGCAGCACTCCATCACCTGACCTCTCCCACACTAAGCTCAATAAAAATGTTATATCTGTCTTTCTCTCTCCTGCAATACCATTTGATTCGCTGGAATTTGTTAAGAACAAGCATAAAAGAAATTAAGTACCGTATACCACCACCACGACCACCCGTTGCACAGACACAGCCATCGCATCCTTCACAAGCTATTTCCGGGATCAAGACCTTGGCCTACTTCCAAATCGTGCGGACCTCACGTCAGGCCAACCTCCAATGTATTGAGGTGCTCACGCCGCCGTCTGCGCTATCTTATTCTTGGCATTCCTATCGAGTACGGGCGACTTGGCTGCACCCCCTCCAACTTTGCCCTTCCCCCTAACTACCCCGAAACCCTTGTCTACTATCGTCCGACCGTCTCAGCTGCTCGTCCCCACGTCCGCCCTTCAATTTTCCCGACGCCCGGCTATAGCGCTGACTCCAGACGTAAACGTGCTTCAACACCTCATTCTTTATACCATATTTCTCTCTACATACCCCTGCAGCTGCCTAACCTGCAACAACTCTAATACAACATACCACCCCGTATGGCCATGCCTCGATCACCCTGCTTTCAGCCGCCCCGTGGGCGTGGGAATGCGGGCTAACACCAGATCGTGACTCAGGAGCATCTGCTCTCCCGGGCTAGAGAAGCGGCATTAGTGCTCGGCTTTCTCGAACAAGAAGAGGCAACCCGCTTTGTTGTTTCTCGCCCCAATAAGTTGCTTAAAAGCGACGGAATGGGAAATCAAATTTCCACACTACTCGACGGTTCTTTTTCCAGCGTTACGTCGCCCGACATATCCATTTTTTTCCGTCGAGGGTGCCCCTTAAACAATGCAAACAAGATTACACGTTCGACTCAGCTGCAAAACTACAGTGTGCAAAAAAAGAAAACTTGGACCTTCTTCATTATATGCAGATCTGTGACGGGACCGGCGAGGTGTTAAGGATTCGGGCTTGCCACTTATTAGCATAAATTAACTCCACCGTGTAGCTCGCTTCCGCTTGGCGACGCAGCCCCCTTATCCTCCAAGAAGGCGGCTGAAGGGATTGATCAATTTAAAATGGCGGCGGAAATGTCAACACCGCTTCTGAAAAGCGCTTGCAGAAATAATCTTTCATGATTATGTAAAAAGATTTCATGGTTGGTCGCTCAGAAAGGAACAAAATTTCATATTAAAACGAAGCATTACATCATAAGAAGTCCGTTCTAGGGTCTTGGGAGGTTTTATCCCCGGCGTTCGCTCTCGCGATTTCTTCGGCACGTAGCATTTCGACCTGGTCACACGTTGCCGCCTTGCTGTTGTTCGCTGATTTGGCCAAATGAGGACATGATGCCTTCTCTTAGATATCAATCTACGCCGATGTTTTGGTTGTGTCACACAATTTAATAGTTTTTATGTGTGCGTTGCATGTCGGCTTGTAACAAACGTCGAATTCTGAGCAAGTGAGCACTTTTTATTGCCGCCATAAACGCACTCCACCGGTCTGCAGGGCAAACAAACGAGCGCGAAGTGTTTGTTCCAGGAAAACCGGTACTTACAGAAAGCAACCAATTCGAGGAGTATTCGAAATGTTATCAGAAGAAGGATTACTTTCACTTCTCACTCTCTTCTTTTGCATTTGACATGGTGGGCCTTTGCGAATACGCAAAGGCAAGAAGCGTTCTCATTTTGTTTCCAATGCTACGGGCCTTGAGCTGATGGTACTCGGAGTGACAATCATTCACAAAAATCAACGTGAAACCAATAGCGTCGGGCATAACTGCTTAGCTTAGACGAAGAACACCGCTTTGAAAATGGCATTAGGGATTTTTTTAAGGCCATGTATTGGAGCACACGCAATACTTTGGGAATAACAAAAGTGAAGCACACTGAACGAGAACGGACTCTTTCTTGGACAGGCTGCAATTAACGTAGCGCGAGTCGTTGAACATAATCGAACAATGAGATGGCAGGAAAACGTCTGCTGCTGTGACCCTCTTTCTGACTTCTTTACTTATATACATTTATTGTTGAGCGCTCCTTCTTGCGCAGTAGGCCCATGCGTAGCCTCAAAATGGAAAGAACGGTATTGCCTTACGGGTACAGCTATTTTTAGAAAGGAATGGAGCGAACGGGCAAACACTTACTTCGCGAACTGTGACGCGCATGCTTCACAAATGGTTGAAACAGGCAAGTACGGATTATTTACAGTTCTTGTGAAGTTTACCGATTGCTAGATGCCCAAACGTGGTAAACAACCGTAGTGCAAAACGCCATCTTGACCCAGCACAAGGCGCGCCGCGCAAGACAATCAGCTACCACACATAACGCCTGTGCGCCACAGATGAGCCAGATTTCCAGGATACACGTACTCATACACAAAACACCGTATGGTGGTCTCCTGTGAATATCCTCCGTAGACCCTCTGTGTACTACCTGTCCTATTCAATTCATGTATAAAGCCATTCCCATACAACTCCTACCCTGTATAGTTCCCAGCCTCTACAACTCCCATGTTTCTTAACCTGGTATTCTTTCAGCATTTTCCTGCGGGATTCTGGTACCCTCTCCAATTTCGTCCTTGTGAAGCTCCTCAACTATAACAGGTACGCCACTTCTTGTCACCTTCCTTCTGATCTCTAGCCTATATTTCATAAAACGTGGAAATTAAAACATTTCAGAAAATTGCTACTACCTGATAATTACGTTGAACATATATAACACTGACCGGTTGCGACAGTGCATGTGGCTTCGTCGCCATCATCAACAGCGTACTTAAGTCCACTGAAGGCATCTACCATCGGAAGCACGCAGACATACACTATCAACCTCAAACCACTCCTCTCCTGCGCTGCCAGAGTTCGTTGTTTCTCCCCAACTTTTCACAAGCAGTCTATAACCCGCAGTTTCATTGTGACGTCATACCGTCTGGGAATTTAATTCAACCCTAATTCCATCGAAGGAAATTATTCGCTCGTCCCAAAGCATGAAAAGTGCTTTAGAACTTGCAGCATTCACACTAATGAGCGACTTCCTCCCTCTCCTAATTAACACGAAAGCGTTTCATTCCGGGATTCACGAAGATTTCTATTACGTCATATCCGTCACGCAAGTGACGCCAGTACAACGAAGCAAGCAGCCTGTAAAAGGTGCACTTTTGCATGCAGGGTCTTCTTGCGGGGAAGCCACCTTTAGTACATAGAGTACGTTATACTTAGGGTTATTCGTTTTCGTGTTTTATTCTTTAACAAGAAAGTGTTTTATGCCGGGATACACCAAGATTTCACTGACGTCATATCCGTCACGGAAATGATGCCAGTACACCTTTGCCGAAGTGACCCGCCTGCAGGGCGCCGCTCGCCAAGCGCACCCACAAGGCAGCCGCCGACCCGAAAATCATGCTCAGCTGCAGATTTTGCTGCACATTTCACTATCGTGTTTTACCGATTCCTATGCCACTGAAATCAATCACAGTTTTTTTTTTTTATTCTTCTCACCCAAGCTCGTGTAACTCTTCGCTTGACATCCTGCTTCACCGGAGCACGAGCTGTCGCCTACCCCGAAAGTGTTGCGTGCATCCTGATGATATTTCAGGTTTTAACAATGTCCGTTTTATGCCAAGGCTGTATATTCGGGCTTGTTAAACAAACACAAGGCAGAACACTTTTCCGAGGAAATAAGAACGAAGGGAACACGAAACGAGCCCACACAAGGATAAGTGCAACAAAAACGTCAATGCAACGCAACCTCAAAAGCAAGTTGGGTGTTCAAGCATTTTACACTCCGCCGAGAGTGGCTCCATTTGGAACGAGAAGTTGCGAGTTCCGTTTCCGCATGAAGGGCTGCACCGGCGCTGGCGACCGTGGCTGATGACAGTCTCCACTTTCTTGTGGAGATATTTCGCCTGCTCTGGTCATTTCTACACCTTCACCAAACTTGTGCGTTCCCGCGGGTGCCGGAAACATGGCCTGACACGCCACGTTGATCTGATACGCTGCTGGCCGAGTCAGAGCGCGCAAGTGCTCATAAAGCGAGCGCCCTTCCAGATCCACGTCACACGAAGGTCGTAAACAAGGCTCCCGTTTTCTTTTCTTACCGCCTCACACGTGGACCTTCGGGGGGTGTATGTAGGGAAAGGCTCGAAGCGAGATGCCATTCTTTTCTGTGTTTTTTTACTCTTTTTGTCCCCGAGCACTTCGGCACATTCTTTTGAGAAAAAAAAATGGCCGCGTATCTGCTCCTTTTGCTGCAAATGTCGACAAAAAATAAGAAAAAAGGCGATAGCCCCTTTGACGACATTTGCCAAGTATATGCCTCCCTTCACTTTCCCGCTCACCTCTGATGCTGTTCCTCTTCCGTCGCGCTCCTCACAAGGTAAACACGCTAAAAGGTTTGCTTAAGACAATTTAAATTTACCGCGTTCCACTGCTCCAGGCCGGGTGCCTCGATGCGCCCTACTTCGACGTTTATAGAAACGCGTTGCCCTAGTTCGCGTGCGTTCCAAGAAGAACGTGGAACCTATCTAGTGGAACCTTTCGTAACTGTTGCTGCTCTATTTCTTAAAACGCTGCCAGAAGCTATAGTGGCGCGGGCAACAGCAGACGACAGTGTGAAATTTTTTTCTGCAGTAGATGTTGTATTTAATTTGGCAAAAATCAAGCATCTATGTTTTTTTAAAGGAACACTGTAAATATCCCCTGTGTATAGATTTTCTGCCTTATACTTTCGTAATGTCTTTTTCTTGTTCAACAATGTTGCAAGTATGAACACTGTCACCGGACTTCAACGTTTAGATTTGGCTGTGAGTATATACGTCTATTGCGGGGGCCTTCGTTTCACTTTAGCCGTGTGGCTGAATCGAGTCACAGGCAGACAGACAGACAAAATAAAGGGCTATAAAGTAAGGTAAAAGCCCAACCCGTAGCACATACGTATAACGGGTGACGTCAATTAAAAATAAACAAACTGGACAGAAGTCAAAAAGAGTTTTTAAGGGACAGGAAAAGAAGAAAGAAAGAAGAAAGAAGAGAGATCTATCACGCGAAACCAAGCCAAGGGAGGGGAGGCAATCAGTGGTATTTTTTAAACGAATATGAGAAAGCTCAGTTATGAATCAACATGTCGTTCTTCATACATGTGATCTTGAGACAGACAGACAGATAGACAGACAGACCAAAATTTCTGGTTTAAGTAGCCCAAGAAAGACTACCGTCTTTAAAAGACAACTTAAGGAACTCGGCCCGGCTACCAAAAGCCCACCTCCGTCAAGCTAACCTTCTAGAAGCAGAACTTAAAATCGAAATGCTCTGCGCGCTTTGTCGACACTAATCCCGCACGTTTCTCGTGCGTGCTCAATCCTCGGTGGTATCAAATTTTTGAAATACTATGAACCAACCAGCCCAGACTGAAATTTCATTCGGTCATTTTACACGTCGAGCTGCGCGCCTCCCTCCGCTTCGTATGGGAGTACCTTTACAGAAGCCAGTCATAAACCGAAAAATACGGGATCTTTTAAGGTTGCATGAATGAGTTTTTAACCCGTTCATACGAAATTGGCCGAAGTGGAGGCTGATAGAGTTTTTCGCCCTAAAATTCCTTCGTGCTCACGCTTTTCTCCAGAAATGAAGCGTTAACAGTTACGTAAAACAAGGGTATCATTAGCCTCGCATTGTGGCGTACCATCGTTCGTGGCTGTGTGCCGAGGAGGATACATTATCGTAACGTTATTCGCCTAAATTGGACTACGACGAGCCTGGTTGTTTTCATAACTGAGTTTATTTCGTCCATTTTGCGACAACCCTTCGAACTCTCCTACACCTCTCTCACTGTGCGTCGTTTGAGGAGGAGATTATTAAAGGCGCGATTATACGCCTGTCATGACGCCCCCGCCGCTGCTCTAATACAGCGGTCCGCTGGCCAGTAGCGTAAGCCACGACTAAGCCGAGTGAGCAAAACAAACAAAAAAAAAACCAGGAAAGCGTAAGACATGTACTTTTAGTGAAGTGCATAACGCTACGAGGTTCGGAACAGACATGTTATACGGCAGTTTTATAGCTCCACGCGGGCCTTGCGTGCGACATACACCTTGCTTCGGGGGTCAATTTAGTATGCCGAGACGCGTCGGCGGATTTGCATGAACAGCGTTCCCAGGAGACGCACAGAAGCTCTGCATAATATGACCGGGCTCGGCGTTCAGTACACGTGGCGAAGAATTCGGTCCTGCTTGAGTTGGAATTAGACCGCACAAGAAGTCGGGGGGTCTTATCGCAGCCGCATTTAATGATGGTCTAGGGAGTAAGAGAAATTCTGATGGATACTCATCCTGGGCCAGAGCTGTAGTTTGTTTCATGCCAAGTTGTTGCACTGTTTCACAGCGCATGCTGTATTTCCTTTTTTCTCCCGCAGTTCGATGAGGTTTTTTTTTTCTTACTGAAACCATGTGTTTATCATTGGTAAAGAGAAAATTTTGAGCCTTGCGGGGCCCTGATCTATCCCTGTTTGTACGGTTTCTTGATACCTGCCTTATTAAGGCTTCTTGGTTCGGCTTTTGTTGCATTCTTCCCTCAGGGGAGATTAAATGCCCGAACGTTCCTCGTCTAACTGTGGGACTGTTTGTACGTTAGGCACGATTTCGACCAATGTATTGCCAACCTGCTTTCGAATTAGACTTCCTTAAAATACGCGCGTTGATTAGAAAGATAGCACCTGCTAAAAAAAAGAGAAAGACAGCGAAAAAAGTCTTTATAATAATGACTAAAAACATAACTTTTATGGTGTAGGCACTGTTGTGGTACCTTGTTTAAACTGGCATAATACGCGTTCAATGTTCCCCGCATTACCGCTAATTTCTGGCAGCAAGGCATGTTTCTATTTAATATTTTCGTAAATATCGCAGTATTCTGGCGACTGCTCTGTAAAAGTCCGCACTGCTTTAGTGCCCTTTTTTTACTAAAGGCAGAGCGAAATAAATACGGCGGCTGGGCATTTCATTTCCATATTATTGATAGCACAGCTTGCAAATTACTCAGTGAAAATGGTGCACTTTGGAGCAAGCTCAGCGATGATTCAATTAATATCGAACTAGAAAATTTCTAAATGCGCCATGTTTTCGGATATAATATTCTGACCTTTCATCCAACTACATGTTCTAATAACGGGTGGACCACCATTTTGAAAGGGAATCTATTCTTGGGGGTCGAGGCTTTCATGGGACTAAATGTGGTAACGCGGTCGCAACGACATGGAGAGGGTATTGCCTTGCTGAGGAGGAGAGCAAGCGGCCAAGCACACATGGCAGCAAGTTAAAAGTTTTGAACAAGACGCTTATGCAGGCAAAGCTTTTCTCAACTACTGAATCTGGTGGCAGTGTTTATACTTATCAACATTGTTGAGCAAAATAGAAAACATTAGGCTTATGTGAAGCAAGAGGTCAATATATGACATTTGCGTTGTTTTTTTTAATGAAAAATGCATGGCTGCTTTATTTTTTTGGTAGTAAATAAAAACTACGCCATGATAAAGCAAAAAAGCGCTCGCAGCGCCCTCTCGTGGCAGTGTTCCGCGTTTAAAAGTAACAAAATGTTCCAGTAGATGGCGCGAGTGGTGGTACACGTCTAAGATGAATTTGTGCGAACGGAAATCGATCTGTCCCGCTTTGAGAAGTTCTAGGAAGCTTGGCTTTGCGATTAGGGAACGTCAGGCAGCTTCACTGTTGATATCTGCGTTTCACGACGTTAAGGCAGTGAAGCTGTGCCAATTTTTTTCACCGGTGACGTTGCTCCAACCCGTTCACACCCGTTGATTCTAACTGACGTTGCACTAAATGTAAAAATATATGTGCCTGTACTTCCCAGCGCGAATCTTGTGATTGGATGGGTTGTGTGCCTTAGCAAAATATCACACCCCCACACCAATCAGAAACTTGCTCAAAATATATTTTTTCTCTTTCTCAGTCTGAGCCTTAATTTCGCTTTTTGAGCGACGTCACTGAAGATATGTCAAGGCCGTTGACGGAATTCCTTTCACTTGCACGAATCAACGCATTGATAGCCACTTTACAGAAAATCGTTAAAAAAAAGCAGTGCTGCAACTGCAAGGACGTATCTGCTACGACGAGCAAATCATGGAGTGCCCCGCTGGGTTGGCGGCAAGTTGAGTTTTCACAGCGCTTGAGCTTGAGCTTTCACAGCCCAGACCCAGACAGCCAGCTCAACATGGTGACCCGAACAAGGACAGCCAGTAGAAGCCAAGAAATCCCAGGTTGAGGCTTCCTCTCACGGGATGAGGACCATGAGCGACCTCTTCTCGATAAATGAAGGTTTAGGATCTTTCTCTACCTGGCTTGTTCAATCTCGCCCACTGTTTGAATTGGGAGAATTACGCGCTAGTATCATCCAACGAAACTCACCACTGGATGCTTAGAGGAAAAATTATTATTTTTTTTTTTTTGGGGGGGGGGGGCGGAGGAGGGGGCGGAGATACGTTGCGCATCAATGCTAACACTTTGTATTAGAGACTAGCCCGTCATGTTAAGATTCTGTCAGGTGTATTAGGCTTGATAATCTTGTAGTCATCCATATACAGCAAAAGTTCAAGAGCAATGTCGCATTACAATCATCCCCACTCCCTCTTTTTTGCGTCGCCCGGGTAATGCAACCCAGTCAGTGTTGTGGAGGGCGCGTACCCGGATTTTACGCTGCGATCCGGGGTTGACCCCGGTATAATCGAGTAAACACGGATGCCTTTTTTCTCATAAATCCTTGGTTACGTTTTTTTTTTTTTCAAATGACATTTAGTTAATTAATCACTCTTAGTGGATTACTTCCTGCTAGCGGTGGTACCTTGTCCCTTTTAGGTCAGTCTCACCGGTTGATGGCGTAACTGGCCGTGATTAAGGGGTTGTTGCTTTTGAAAAATTTAAATATATTCACTGTAATCCCGTGCTGGTTATCTGACGAGAGGCCCTGCTTGAGGGAACAACTGGCGATCTTGAATATTTTCTGAATGCCGACGCTTCTACAGGTGTTGACGAAACTTCATTAAAGCGCAGGGGCGGACTATCTTGAGGTTTGCATCAGCTACTTCACTGGGTTACTGAGGCATGTGCTGACAATGAGTTAATAGGTTCTCCCTGTTGTATTCTTTTTACAGAAGCGAGAATTCTTAGCAATCTCTGCACAAAAAAATAAGTACCGCGGCAAATTCCAAATTTCGGTTTAATAAGAGTGAAAGATTGAGGTGGACAACTATGTAAATGCAACATTCAGCAAGCAAGGAAATCGTGCTTATTATGCACTACCATACTGAGCACCCACAGCGACGCGAGATATACACGCGTGATGGACATCTATCGGTTTTGCTAACTGAGAATCGTCATCCCCCCCCCTCCCCCCGCCCCCCCGTGTTGCAAGCAACGCCTACGAGACGCCAAAGCTGATGCTGTGCTTGTTACACGCCGGAAAACCGGGCGTCATCGATCCGCTGCTAGCGATCGCTCCTCCCACGGCAATCATAGCCCGAAGGTTCTTCTGTGCTTACGATGCAAGCGTAGAGTGCAACGACGTCTGGGGCGCTTCCGGGGGCGCTTTACGACTAGAATGAAACTGGGAAGACATATCAGGCACCTCGGAGGACTATTTACTGCGCGTTCTCTTCCGTTTAACGAGCTAAAGTCACGTGACCTAGGCTTGCACGCAGAAGGCGGAGCTGCGCCGCGTCTGCTGAGCGAGCGGACGACGCGCCCACGCTGCGCTGCGAATAATGATGTAATAAAAAACATGAAGTAGGGACAAAGTTAGAGGGAGCGATCAGATCGTTTTAGGCTTAACCTTTCCCTTTGTCCCGTTTGTACCCACAGTTCTTGCAAACACTGGCAGAACCTATACAAAAAGTGGCATTAGCAACAGAGCACCGAGACACAAAAAACAGCACCAATCCCCTCCTTCGGAATTTCCCCCTCCGTATGCATGTAACACTGATGGGTGGATACAGCTCCAAAGCTAAGCTTTTTTACCTCTACCATCCAATGGTTCTGTCGCGACCATCGGCATCAACAGAAAACTCCCGTGAACAAACAAACAAATTACTGGCACAACCAGGAATGGAACCGGGACCTAATAGAGAAACGGAGCGAGAGCCCGTTGTCTTACCAACTGGGCTACGAGCGCACGCGTTTGCGGGGGAGGCATACTCGTACTAACCGAGCACAGCTGCGGATTTCCCACCTGCGTTCTCGCTGAATGCGACATGATAGCGTCACGTTACCCCTCGCGACGCTGTGCGCTCCGCTCACGACACGTGTAGCGGCCGCGTGCGCGCCAGTGGTTCGTCGATTTCGTCCTCGAAGAGTTTGGACTCGTGTGCAACACCGATACCAAATAACCGACTACCATCCATGGAACGTGCCTTAACTTAAAGTTCACGAAGAATATAACTACGGTGAAAACGCGGTCTGAGTGTGTATCACACAGATAATAAGGCCGTTCTGAATGTTGTGCTGAAATGAAATAATAAAGAATGTGTTACAGGTACAGTGTAACGTACGATTAACGCAAGCGGGCCGTAGTCACCCGTGGTTGGCTGTGTATAAAGCTCCGCTTCCCAACCACCTCCACAGGGGGATTGGCCCGCACTTTTTTTACAAAGTGAAGCACACTCGGAAAAAGCGGCGCAATGATAGTGCTCAGCCCGGACGGAAGAGGAAAGGAAGGAGAAGGAGGAGGGGGAGGATGCTCCGCGGAAACAAGGGCGTTTGTTTTCGCTATTCCGTCGGCTGGCTTGTTGTGAACTTGTCAACATGAGTCTGTCCTGTTTTCCACAGGACATGTGGGGCGAGGAGAAAATAGTTCGCCTACTCAGGTTTTTTGGGCTGCACATTCAGTGACGTTCTGCTTGAGCTCGCATACGGTGAAAGTTATAAAAGGCGGAGTTCAGAGGAAAGAGTAAGCACCAAAGGATGGATTTACAAATGTGTGTCTGCATGTACACATATTTGAGCGTAGGAGCCACAGTGTTTTTTTTTTGGGGGGGGGGGGGATCAATTAAACCTTCCTCGAATCCTTGTCATAATTGTGTGAATCGGTATTGAATGAGGAAATTACATCATGGGTGCTTACTCGGTAGGCTTTGGAAGGGTGAAATTTGATTCTGTGTGGACACTTGCTTTGGCATTGTCGGATTGAGGTAATGATGTGGAGCAAGGGACACGAATCGCCTAGGTTTTTGTTCGTCCCCCTGTGCATCTGGATTAACCAAAGTGCATTTTAAATCGAAGCTTTTTATGCCTCACTGATGGCGACCGTTCCGTCACCAGAACGCACTGCAGAAAATCGAACTTTACCCAGCGCGTTTTGCAAAACGATGATGATGATAAGCGAAGGCACTCAAGCGCCTCAAAATAAGAACGCTTCCCGTGAGCGTTAGGACCTGTGTCTTTATGATTGCGCCATTCCGACACGGTCCAAGCAGACAGGAACACAAAGTTCATTTCACCTTGGTCTGCCCCCTAGGAATTACATTGGCGATGGCCTCAAAAGCCAGAAAAAATGGCCTGCTTTTTGGCCGACTGAGGGTGTTTAAATATTTGTATGCAAGCACAAGAGCTCGCATCCCTCTCTCTCCTGTAAGCAATTTTCCGAAGGGTCCCTTCTAAGTTTTTGCTGTAGTCGGGGCATCCTAATATGCAGAACACATCATTGGGAGCAAGATGGGGATATGCAGTCGGGCTGGCTGCAGTCTAGGCTGCAGTTCTGTTCCAGTTTTGTTACAAGCTTAGTTTCGGTTACACGTAAGCGGATGCTCTGTTATAAAGTGCACACGTACTGAGCAAAAGGGATGGTACTAGATGAAACTGAACACCGTCAATACAGTGCCTCCGGGGCCTCGACGGCTCGCTTCAGGGTGAAGATTAGTGTGGTGGAGACGTAGTGGGATGCGAATCATAACGGTGGCAGGCACGGGCGCCGCCACGTTCCTCCACGAAGCCCGCCATTTAGCAGTACATCCTGCACGGAGCGTGCAGTACGACGTGCACGCTGCGGCAGTACATCTGCGTGCACGTCGCTTCGCGCAGGACTTGCAGCAGCAGGCCCGAAATCGGCTGCCTGCGTGCGCCCGTGCGAGATTAAAACAGGGACCTTCTGCCGGCGAAGATGGTTCGAACACCCCAAGGACGTCGGTGCATCTAAGAAAGGAGATTTCTTACCGCTACGGCGGATTTGTCTTTTTTTTTTGCCGACAGCATGTATCCATTTCTTAAATCATTAGAGTAAAATGTTGGTGCGCGCGGTCTTGTAACGCAAGCACACGGGGGCGCAACGCTTACGCAAGAATAGCCGCCGTCGGGGCACCAAGCCGCCCCAAAGACTCCCGCAAAAAACGTTTACTGTTTTAGACGGGCAAAAACAGCACGACGGGACCTTGGTCCTCTCTGCAGCAGCAACGTTCGAACATGGCCCGCATCACGTGCGTATCTCTGTGGCGTCGGGCGTTTTCTTGCGCGACCGGTCGCCTGTTGGCCGCTCCAATACGCCTAGAGAAGAGGCGGCGGCAGAGCATCCCTCGCAGCCTCTTCCAGAGCGTGCTGGATGTTCTAGCTGAGGTGCACGAAGAAATAAGCAAATAAAGGGTGCATAACGTTCATCTTAAGAGCACAAAAATATCACGTACGAAGAAGACAATGATAGCCCTTGTCCTTGTCTTCTTTGTCCGTGTTCTTTTTGTGCGCTTAAGAAGAACGTTATGGAATACCAACTACCCCAAACTAAACCCCCTTCAATACAAGGCCCCGCAGCCGCTTCACACCGCGCTTCCATGGTAACAAAGGAAGAGGCTAGCGATGCGGCCCGTTTTACCGATCTATTCCAACGAAAACGCTCCGTCCTTGTTTTCATACCGGCCACATCGACACTATAAACAGCGCCAAAACTCTTCAATAGCCAGTGGAGTTCCCAAGCTTCATCCGTTACTTCTCCAGGATGTGCGGAGGGATTAAGGTAGAGTCGTGTATAATGTATTTCATTGCGTACGGCCGGATTTCTTCCTACGCCATGGTAAGCCTCACCTGCAGCACATCTTGAAAGATAAAATCTCAAATTGCGTGATTTCAACTCTTTTTTTTTTGGGGGGGGGGGGGGGGGGGCGGGGTGGGGCGGGGGACCGATATAGGTGTCGGCGTCAACGACTGACGTTTTCAGCTATACACCTGTCGGCAACCGAAGATCAAATCATCTAGTAGGGCTCGGAATAGAATACGACAAGTACGATCACCAGATGCTTTATTTTAACCCAGTGGACTCTTGCTTGGTGTTTTTAAAGACGACAGTCTTTCTTGGATTACTTAAACCCAGAAATTTTGGTCTGTCTGTATGTCTGTTTATATGTACGTCTGTCTGTCTGTGATTCCATTCAGCCACCCGGCCAAACGGAAACGAAGTCTGCGCAACAGTCTTATATAGTCCAGCCAAATCTAAACGTCTAAGTGCAGTTTATATGTTCATACTTGTGAACATTGTTGAACAAGAACAAGTCCTTACGCAAATATAAGAGAGAAAATTCATGTGCTTGATTTTTGCGAAATGAAATACTACATCAACTGCAGAAAACAAAAAATGACACCGTCGCCTGCTGCCGCCCGCGCCACTATAGCTTCTCGCGGCATTTTAAGAAATTAAGCGGCATCAATTACGAAAGGATCCACTAGTTAGGTTCGACGCTCTGCTTGGAACGCACGCGGAGTAGGGCAACGCAGTTCTATATACGTTGAAGTAGGGCGCCTCGATTCACGCGCGTCTCCAACGTACGGTAGCGCTGGCATCGAGACACCCGGCATGGAGCAGTGGAACGCGGTAAATGTAAATTGACTTAAGCAAACCTTTAGCGTGTTTACCTTGGGAGGAGCACGATGCAAGAGGAACAGCATGAGGGGTGAGCGGAAGAGTGAAGGGAGGCATTTACTTGGCAAATGTCGACAAAGGCTGTCGTCTTTTGTCGAAATTTGCAACGAAAGGAGCAGATACACGACCACTTTTTTTATACTCCCTTATCGCGTTGTTTTGTTGCCATCTATCACGATGATGAGTCGTCAGCCTTTAAATGGAACCATTTCCTCTATGGTTTTTAAGTTTTTAGCTGAGGTGAACTTTCTGCAGCTCTTGTCATATCACGTGTAATCATCCTGGCCCTATACACCAGCCATCTCCATTGTCTTTTGTTTTGCATCACCTTTACTTTTAGTCACATGTTTTAGTATGTACGGTCTCATCACAATTCAGTAACTTCTTCTTTGGCGCTCTTCGCCCATAGTCGGCCTTGCGCCAATAAAACCCAACTATCATCATCATCAACCATTTCCTCTAATCGATAACTGTGACCCCTCCTGTGAAAGGGCCAGAAAGTCATTCCGCCGTCACCAACACCTTCAGTAATTTTGCAAACATCGGGACACTTCAAGAAAGCTTGAGCTTAAGTTGGCATCTTTGTTGCTCTGCGATGGCGACCATTTGAATTAATCTAATTTCCTTATTGTTTTCATAATCTTTTAAAGGCAGCAGCACCCTTACGAGCCGCAGAAAAATGGGGGGTATGCGTGTATGCGTGTGACCCACTAAGTTCCATGATTTCCGGGAATATGGTATAATTTTAAGTAAACTGCTTAGATGATGGCAGGTACATAACACTTAGTGGTAATTTGGGTCTCATAAAGCCGGAGCATGTTCTCTTACGATGCTCTAACGAACGTTTACCTCGTAGCTGACAGAATACAAACTTGCGCGGTTTCACATCTGGTCAGACAGAAATTAGTGTAAACAAAACGAAGGAAGCTTACGGACTCCCCGAGTAATCCGCGTTGTTTTCCGGTGTCCGCTTAAACGTCTCTCGATGGATTCGGGGAATCATGTGCAGCGCGAAAATACATGCGTAATAAAATACGTAAAAATGGTAAGGTGAAAACATTAAACACTAAAAACAGTTTTTATCCGCTATACAGGATTAATAGCCTCGCCCCCCTCCATTTTTTCTCATAAGGATACAGATAAAGCTTATAATACAGGCGAAAACGCAATGAGCTTATGGAGAGGAGAATTTTTGTCGTGAACTAATACTCGTAACAATAATCTGACGCAAGATCTTTGCCTCGTTTTTGCTATTGCTGAAAAACAGTTCATTTCACAAGATTTACTTTTCTCAGCATTGACGGAGGTATAAAATACGGGCATTCGCTTAATGCCAGGCACATTGACGCTAACGATGTCGATAAGAACGCAAACTAAGAAGTACTATAGGATAAACAGTGGACCTGTTTAACTGGGCCGGAAGTTGTCCAACGCGAGAAAAAACCTCGAAATGTAAAGAAAAAAAAATGCCTTTTGTGGTGGGAACCAAACTTAGGTAGCTCGCTTTATGAAACCGGTGTCTATCCGATTGAGCTATCAGCGCATATTTTTCCCCAAATAATAAAAATATTTACATAAAAATTTTTTAAAAAGTGACATGAAAGGATGAGATATGCTATAAAACAGCACGAGAGTGCAGCCAAGGGTGGCTGCATTACATATTCGCACATAGACATGATCACACATAAATATACAGTGGAAAGAATCTCGCTTACAGGCCAAAAAAAAAAAGCTTGTGGCATCAAGAAATTTTCCACGTGCAAAAGGAAAAAAATTTCCAATAACAAGTGCGGACCCTGCAATTAAAGCATAAAAATGACAAAAAAAATAATAGTAAAAAGGAAGCAAACAAACAAGAAATGGCGATGGTAGATACTTCCGCATGCTTTTTTGGCGTTTAAGCCTTCAACGCTTACTCCTTTCGTATACCATGGTTGCCCCGGCGGATGGCCTCTTTTGTATTAAAAAGAATCCCGCCGACAACCCTGCTCCAGTGCCCCGGCAGTTCTTCGTCGGGGTTTGGGTCCCTCTAGCGCACTTGTCGTCCAGTTGAGTTTTTTAACAAATTGACGCCGAGCGGGTTTTGGGGTCACAGCCACTCAACGCGTACACCCGTGCCCTCCAGAGGGGGGGGCCCCTGGACGAGAGCATAGTCGGGAAGGACGGGACATTCCGCTTCCGCACTTAGGCTCGAGGCTATACCAGGTTATCTGTCATCGTCTGTCAAAGAAAATCCGTATTGCGTCTCAATAGAAGTGGGCAGTGTTGCATGACAGAAAGACGCGCTCAGGCGTATCCGTTTTAGCCAGGATGCAGACCCTAGGGATGGCCCCCGCCCCCCACTCCTGGGGAGCGCCATAACTGGCAGCGGACAAAGAAACAAATAAGAAATCTTTATACCCGGTTTGGGGGCACAGCATTATTTCCTTTGGGGTTTTTCGTAAGTTGGCCGCGGGTTCTAGCGCGTGCTAACGCGGCCCACTTTGAGAGAGATGTGAAAGGCGGCGGACGAAACGATCAGGGCCGGCCAGTCCTCTGGAAGTTCCAGCGGCAAGTTCGGAAAGAAATGTGAGGTGCAACAACCGGGTTTCCGACGAAGGGAGGGGGGACAGCAGCTCTGCTGCTTTTTTTCAACCCTGCACTACTAGTGCAAACTGGACCAATTTTTTCCCTCAAAATTAGAAGCGTCTGAAAGTACTTGAAAACAGAGATAGTGCTAAAAAATGGGATTCAAAGGGACGCTCATTTTGAAGGCACTTTAACAGACAAAGAACTCGGGTCTTTTGAGGACCTTCCGGAGAGACTGCGGCTTTTCTTTCCCTGCAGTAAAATGCATTTTTCTCTTTATTGCTCCGAATATATCGCCTAAAGCAGTATGAAAAACGGAACAAGATTTTACAATCTCCCCAGATTGCCGCTATTGTTGTGAACGTGGTTTGGACCAACAATTGAGACTCCTTGTTTAAAGGGGTGCACACGGTTTCGTGCTTTTTGTTACGCAAATTCTTTTTCTTTTCGTTTTGGTGCTTGTCTTTTCTTTCGTAAAACTTTCACCGCTATTTTATGGGCTCATCGCGAATGCGCTGCGCCCGCCATCCTCTGTTATACAGTTCGTCTTAGAAAAAAGTGCTTCTTTCGAGAAAGTGGCACACGTTTGAGCATTTATTGATGATGTACGGGTCTTTTTTTCCTTGCTACTTCGGTCACGTATATAAACTGCCGGCGCGGTATACCATTTTTATTTTTAAAGAATGGAGACATATAGCTTTTATTTGGCAGCAGCGCTCTAGATCAGGGGGGGGGGGGGAATGTTGTACTCTCTTTTAAAATTTTGCAGCAGAAACCGAGAATCCCGAGCGAATCGAATCTGGAGTGCTAGGTGTTGTGGCGAGTAGGAAATAATATTGTATATTATCCCTTAAAGCGACGTAAGCGGGAAAGGTTAATATCGGCCATGTTAATGAAACAACTTTTTTACTTCCGTCGATTTTACTACAAACAAAATAAACACTGTGATATAGTGTCTTGACGCATACCTGCAAGGAAGACAAACGAAAAAGATATTCGGTGCACACAAGTCTGCTCACTGGCTACAAAAGCGAAAGCATGGCGATATTTATAAACGACTCCTTTACTGCTCCAACGTTCTGTCGTCACTTTATTTGCTTTCGTTTCTATGTATTTTGGCGCTATTACTTCAACGTGGTTCTTTTTCTACTCACGTACTGTCACGTTCAGGCTTCGTGCAGCCCACACTATGAGCAGCATTTACTGTTCCCCGTTTACAGTTTTGTAAATTTTGTGCAGCGGGCACATTAGCGCCTCAAAGCTCCCGATTCCTGGCCAATTGCCAGAGTGGATATGTACCGAAAAGAAAAGAACAGTGACAACACCTTTTGTTCTCCCACTGGCAAAATGCGGTGTGCCATTTGGCAGTGTCATGTTGTTGGGCCTGCACAGCATTTGGCGTTCCCGCATAGCTTGGCTTCATTGTGATGTAGATGCGCGCGAAGAAATGTGCCACAGTTTTGTTGAAGTTCAGAGAGGGAAGAACCCTCCACCAGAGTGGTTTCCAAAAATTGAACCCCTAACTACACTTAGGGAATTTTAAATGACAACACCGGCCCGGGGCGGCATGGTGGCATTACTTTGGCTTTTTTCGTAGTCATTGTACCTGGTGCGTGGTGTTGCTGTCCGAGATTGGCAATAAAGAAAAAAAAATATAGCGCAGTGGCAGTGCATCAGCAGCCACTGTGGAGACCCTGATTTAAATCCCATTGGATCACACATGAAATCTTTTTTTCTTCATTTTTATTTCTTTACCTTTATTAACTATATTTACCCTTGACGGCGACGAACATTTTCTTGACCGGCAAGTCGTCTCCTCAGACCTACAGTTAAGCCCACCACAATCGAGCAAAAGTATTAATAGATTCTGTTCGTGCTTGCTATAGCTAAATTCCACACGAACGCTACGTTTCAAAGCCAGAGCCGGTCAGTTTTTCTGCACGGCGGGGCTGTACGTTGTGTCACCTCCTTTACGGCTGGACATACAGAGCGTTTGGTTTTGATAGTCCTTGATTTACATAGCACCGCTACTTTAAACCTCTTGGGTACAAAAAATGAAGTGATTAGCGCAGGCTGATGAATTGCCCTTTTCCTGTTCACGCAAGCCTAATGTTGATGAAGTTGACTCATCGAGCAGCCAAATAGGGTTTTCCTTTGGTGCCGAGGGCGCCGTTTTGGAGAACTCCGCCTTCTATTGTTATGTCGTTATTCACCCCTTCTAGCTAACAAAAGAGCAACAAGTCACCCTTCGACAGCCTTCCACACCCTACGCTGCTGCACACCATCCACATTACAATATACTACCCCCTGTGCAGCACTGCGGCAGCCCAATTACGCTCTACCTTATGGTTTAAGCATGCCGGTCGAGCCCAGACCTTGATCCAATCCCCAATACAGCTCACGAGCAGAGGAAGAGAGTAGGCACCTTTTTCTCGCTGAAAGGGCGGAGACGGCAAGTCGCACCAACGAAGTCCTCGACTGAGGACCCCGCCCACTAACCCGCTCGAATTCACTGTTAATAAAGTTTTGCTTCTCTTTATCCTCCCCAATTCTGGCATGGAATGCTAGAGCACCTCGCGTTCGTCTCCTTTACTTGTCGAATACGCGGTGGATCTTATTGTCGGGACTAGAATAATGCCTTTAACCGTTACGTTTAGATTTTTGTTCGTTTATTAAGCTGGAAAAAAAAGAAACATTTCACCATCTTCCCGCAGGGGAACCCTGAGTAGTATGCGAAGCAGCCATGGGGTCGACCCAAGTTCCTATTAGTTTAGCTGCGCGAGCCCTCGTTGCATCGGTAGCAGCTTCTTGGCGACGTTGACGTTCCCTTACGGCTTCGCGAGCCCGAAGTTCGGGATCGGCCTGTCGCCGCTGCCGTTCGTGGCAGCGGCTCGAGCCCTCTTCTCCGCGGCGCTGTCCGCGGTGCTGACAATGGCGTTGACGCTGACTCATCGCGGCGTTGCGGGAGGAGAATGAGGGGAGCGGAAAGAGTCATTCATACCGTGCAGCTACAGTGGCGCCCCCAGCGGAGTATGCACCGGCTACCGCAGGTGTTGCCATTCGTTGCGCAATCCCGGAGAGGAGAGGAGCTTCGGAGAGGAGAGGAGGAATGCCTCGCATACTATACTCAGGGTTCCCCTACGGGAAGATGACGAGGGTGGTTGATGACGAGGGTGGAAGAAGACGCGAAGCTGTCTCGTGATGGCTTCTTTGGTTGGCCAATCCCTAGGGGCATCCTGCCACAATCATCATCAGCGGTGCCTGGCCAGGCATGCGCAGTGGGGGTGTGGACGCCGCATGGTGGAGGGAGGGACATAGATAGCCCCGACCATAAGATGCTCCGCATCTAAAAGGAATACGTTCTTCTGAAGAGCCGCCTTGGCCATTCTGCAAAGTGTGCGGGGAGTCGTGGGGGAGGTGCCGCTACTTCCACCGACGGCTCCGTGCAGTTCCGGATGCCAAGCGTCTCCCCCCTTGGTGCCGAAAGAGCTGGCAAGTCAACCAGGCCAACTCGATCCAGAGTACGGCGGACTAGAGTCGACGGCCCCGTTGCCCCCCGAGGGCGCACCTCTGGTGCCTCCTACCGTGCAGCAGAGGTGCGTGGTGTAGCCCGGCACCACCCGTTGAACGGGTAGCAAGGGCGGCAGCTGAAGTTGGTCGCGAGAGTGAGGGCTCGCCCTCAGCGGCCCTGATGACGCTGCCACCCCCCTCCCCCCTTCCACTGCGGCGCCGTCTAGGTTCCGGGCGACGTTGCTGTCTGGCTAAGCTGCACTGGTGGCTACGCCAGTTTCAAGGTGCGCCTGGTTTGTCGACCAGTCAACAACTTGTGCAGCGAGGGGCCAAATAGGCACCGTATGCATGGCGCCAAACCGCAGATGCACCAACGCTCGCCGCGGGGCCAGGCTTCTTCCAGCCTGGGCCACACTGCTGCCGTCACCAGAAGCTAGGGTGCAACTTCTGCGCTCTGCTAACCACCGTCGGAGTATTGGTCAAGCTCCGGCAAAGGGAATCTCTCTCTGATTATCGGACAGGGGGCTCTGGGACCCCCGTTACTGAAGCTGTTACCTATCAGTGGCGAGAGGTTCAAAGGCGGAGTTTTAGAAGCCGCGAACGGTGGCCGTCGTAGCCCATCCGCCAAGCTCTGGCGGATGGGCTTTGTGTCTATTTATTGTACAGGGGGCTCTGAGGCCTTGCTGAAGATGAGGGTGACCTCAGTGGACCTTCTACACCCACCCTCATATACTTTTGTCATGGTATATCGAAATAATAGTGCCTCAAAAAAGGCCCGCACCAAGGTATATCAAACCCCTGAAGTAGTTTTCTAACTCTGACAACTTTCCCCGTTACGGGTTATGCAATCAGCCGATAAAGACAGCCCTGTCACCAGTGAATATCTCTTCTCAGTCTCAAAGTCTACGGAAAATGCTGTAGGAAAGAATTAGATACGACGCAGAAAACTATTGACGTTACTGACATCTGACGTCTGCTTACATTCTTAATCTAACAAGCCTGAATGACGTTCAAGCCACCATCACACCTCACTAACCGTGCACAGCTGTCAGGGCTCAATATCAGAGACCGAACTCCTGAATGAAATCGAATCCTAATCTGATCTTGTTATAATAATCATTAACTTTACCGAGAGAGAAAAGCAAATAGTTGCAAACAGCTTGTGCGGTGCTTGGCACCTCATTTCGAGTCTCCACTGGATCTTGCCACCTCTCGAGCCTGGTTATCACTGTCCTCTGAAGCTCTAAGGCGGCAAGAGCTGTCTCCCACTGCTATTGTTTCTCCTGTCGTGTTGTACTGCCTGCCCACACATTCCCATGTAACACGGTATAATTTCGGTTTACCGCCGGCGTTTGGGCAATCGTCTTGATATTGTTGTGGACATATTCACCTGTACATATGTAGATTCGGATAGGCGTTCGCTTGGATTTGTCATCATGATATGAATTCTTCTTTGCTAAGTTCTTGTCGGGGTCGCGCGTATTGGCGTCTTCGATATCCAAGCTCATCGAGCCTTTCGCTGTATTGACGAGGAAATGGGGTGAAGCAGAACGTGGTGATCTCTGCTCGGTTTGTGAACTTGCTAGCGATCTGATCCGGTGCTTCGTTCACGAGTAGTCGTGCATGTCCCGGGGACCCAGGTTAGTTTATGCCTTCGATTGGAGTTATTACCGGCGCTTGCCACCATGTTAGCCGCCGTCCTTGGTATTCTTCCGTTCGTGTATTCTTGGCACGGAAGTTTGTCGTCCGTAACAATGCGGAGTTCTTTCTTTTCCACTTCTCCAGGGCGTATAGCCATTGCCATTGCGGTTGCTTTTGTTGCAGTGGGGTTTTTGTTTCTGATGAAGAATTAAGGAATAAATGAATCTATTGCCTGAGAATTTGAAAGAAAGGTCTACAGGGGTAGTTTGTGAAATCCAGGAGGCACATGGGAATGCCTGCTGGTGTGGGAAGGCGAGCAAGATGAGGTCACACGGATAGATAGAGGAGGCAAGAACAGAGGGGCTACAAAACAACAATAATGACAAAAAAAAAACACACACACACACACAACACACACACACACACACACAACACACACACACACCACACACCACACACACACACACACACACACACACACACACGCACACGCACGCACCACGCACCACGCACGCACGCACCACTCCAGGAGAGTAAAAAAGGAAAGCCTCTGGAGCTCTGACGAGCTCCTTTTAGAATACTTAGCCTCATTCTGACGCTGGCAATAAATTTGTGGTTTAAGCCGACTATGACGGCTAATGAGTCCTTCCCGTTCGTGTACATCTCGGAGGAGACAGAAAGTAAACACTTAATGCAGAAAATTGACCGGGGGGGGGGGGGGGGGTTAAGAAGCGGTTTAAAGAAAGCGGGCAAGGCCGGCCATCCTACTCCGGTAGGCCACAATCCATGGCCGCTGACTTAGCCCGTTGGACCAGAGCAGCCTGGTCCTTGAGCTGGCCGCTGCGCAGCACGCACTCCACTGCTCGTAGATTTAAGGAATGAGCGGTTAGTAGCTGACTGTCTTGCCACGTGAAGTATTGTTAATGGCATCCACGCAGATTGCGTTGGTTTCATTTCTGAGTCATTTTTCTAGTTGCCTAACTTTTGCTGCTGCTGGTGGCGGAAATGATGTTTACTAACGGATGGACTTAGACTTGAGTGGTATGCCGGCAATCGCTCCCCCGTTCAACAACTTTTTGCCGCTATGCGTGGGAAATCGCCAGGAGTCACTGAGGTCCCTTAAAAACCGAAGGATCAGGAGCAGAATGTCCCTCCTTGTGATCCAATGGCCTTACGGAAAATGACACCATCCAAAGAGGCATGCAAAGCGGCTCTCCTTCGAAGTTCTTTAAACAAGGCTAACTGGTCCGCCGAATGCTCTCGGCAGTCCATCAGAAAATGTCCGATCTCAATTGTTACAGAACATGTTGTGCACACAGGTGAGGTGATAAGGTTCAGCTTATTCTTCCTACTTGTAAAGGTTTGTTGATGTGTGTGGGAATTGGGGATATATAGCGGTCTTAATTCGGCTATTTTAAAGACGATGGCCTTTCTTGCGCTACTTAAATTCAAAAATTTTGATCTACCGTCGGTATGTCCGTCCGTCGTCTGTCGTCTGTCCGTCTCTGTCCGCGTCCGTCCGTTCCGTCCGTCTGTCGTCTGTCTCGTCTTGTCTGTCTGTCTGTCTGTCTGTCTGTCTGTCTGTCTGTCTCGTCTGTCTGTCTGTCGCTGCCACGTCGGCTCTAAGTTAAATAATGTCTGTGAACAAGGAGGTGATATAGGCAAAATCTGTCTGAACAGCTAATTCTGGAAACATACTGAATACTTGTAAACATTGTTGATCAAAAAGAACAGAACGCTTATTTTAAAAAAAGACCAATGCACAACTACTACTGCAGTAGCCTTAAACTAAATGTGCGCTTAATATTTGCGACACAACATAAAACATTTTCACCCCAAACTACAAAAAGAGCTCTCCCGAGCCTGGATCCAGCGCCAATATTCCTTGTTCCACAATAACAAGAGGTTCCAGTAGATAGTGCGAGTACCGTAACGCAGGAAAATTGAATAGACTTGAGGAAACATTTGCCGTGTTTATTGTGGTATGGTCGAAAGGGTGTGGGGGGATGCACGTGATAAGTGGGCGGCGCACAGAAGAGAGGCATTCACGTGGCAGAGGCGGCAGAAGACTCGTCTTGCGACGACTTGTGCAACGAAGTGAGCGGATACGGGGACAATTTTTTTGCTTGCTGTCGTATATACAAAGCCAACGTGAATGCTTAACTAAAACACCGCGAGTACTCCTGGTTATGCACTTACGTTTTGCGTCAAATCGGGGTGAGGTTCTCTTTGCGCTAAGAGAATGGGACATGTTTGACTTACGTCAACAGCTTTAGTAGTTTGGAGCTGTTCTGCCTGTATGTTCCGCTTTTAGCAGCAATGCTGTTTAAGCTGGTGTTGGACCGGCGAACGTGCGCAGAAAAACCTCGCCGAGCGGGCGAAACTGGTGTTGCCACCTGTCGGAAACGTAAGAAAAAATATATTTCGTGGACTACCAAAAAACAATCGGTAGGCACTAGTGTTTATATATACTTGTATGTATGTAAACAACATTTGTACTTACAGAGGTCATTTCAGCAGTATTATGCTATAAATGCCTTATGTTGAAAGTGTATATTTCAAAGTTTTTATGTGTGCCCTGTGCAAAGTGGCATTGATGTTTTCATCATTTTTTATACTTTTCATGATTTTTTATATATTTAAATAAATTTGTAATAACTCTGTTGTTTGAAAATATTACTGTTAGAAAGCCCTATTCTTTGTCTATCATTTAGTATCTTACACTTCAGCATCAATCATTTTCTGTGACAAGAAAAAATATTTCCTGGAACACCCAAAAACAACCGGCCAATGCAGTATTTACTTGACCGCCGATCTCGATGGATTTCGTCTGGCCTTGGCCTGGTACAAACCCTCGACCAGAGAAGGCAGGCTTTACATCTGCACACTGGACGACGCAACACCCGCACAAGCGGAACTTTCGGCTATCTCGACAGCTCTAAGGGACAGCACTGGGCCTTCCATCATATATACACACTCATTTGAAGCACTACGTAGCATTGAGGACCCAAAAACAGAAGATGCCACTGCTCAACGCATCCGCCAGATACTCCAGCACAAGCAGAAGAACGGCGTTGACGCTAGGGTCACCTGGACGCCGGGACACGTGGGAGATCACGGGAGTGGTAACGAGGTGGCACCTGACCTTGCCACCTCACAATCTGGAGTTCTACCTGTTCATCTCCAGCCCCTCCTGCTCGAATCTCCCGACCTCCACGACCAACCCTATGCGGACCCGCCGCCAGGCGGCCACATCGAAATGGTGCGAGTACGACGCTATCTCCGGTTTCTTCACCACGAGAAATTAAAAAGCATCACCCCTCCTCAAATCTTTAAGGATTCACCCTTCAAGCGATCTCAAGAAATAAAAATTCAGATAAATTTAACAGAGCTGTAAGCCGACGTATCCTATGTGAACAATGTTCTTACTCTGAAGAACCGAAAATATAATCAGGGCCTTTTCTTTGGTCTCCAGCTTGACATTCCAGAGACAGTTCAATAGCCATTGTAAGAGAATTGCTGCAAGCTGTATTTCGGGCCGTTATAAGATGGCGCAGGATGCACCTTGTATATAAGGCTGGCGTTCTCCGAAATTTTACATTTCCTTTGCTTGTCAAGTCAACCTTCCTCAAAATCTGAACCAGAATTCGTGAAATTGCAAAACATGGCCTCAGATCCTAGATTCTACGGGAGAGGCAGTAAGCCTGCGTGTTCAAATCCCGACGTGCTGCGGCGAAGCCGCGCGCAGCTACGGCACACGCCTACGCCTCAAACCAATTTTAGTCGCGTATGTTGAACACTGCGAACATTTTTTCTTCCTCCGCGACATCCGTTGTTTTGCCGGGAATCCGTGCAGATAAGAGAAAAAAAAAAAAACTCCGACAGCAGCTTCCCCTTTTCCCCGGGAATTTCATCGCGCACCTGCCACATGCGTAAGCTTGCCTTTCCGAAACAATTCCTCGAAAATGAAAATACGAAGAAAATGGAGCTTTTGAGAAACAGGCACGAAGCCGCTGACTCTACCGTATTCGATTTATATTTCGACGGGAGTTGCGTAAAGGAAATCGGCGGCGTCGATTGTCGACGTCTATCGCTTATTTTATACTTGGCTCTCCGTGAATCCAGACGACTTCACCCGGGGACCCTGTTTCCGGGGCAAGAAAAGATTTATTCCAAGGTACGTGTCTCGACTTGGTAATGATACACCAGGTACGCAGGATCAAGCGAGATGCCCTGCCTTGAACCTGGCGCTTAAGGGCGGGAAGGCCTCTTTGCGCGACGCCTATCGCGCTTGTAGGAACGATCCACAGCAAACTCCGGCGCGGGGGTAAACGTGAGGTGGTGTTGAAGAAGGTTCATTGCCAGACAAAGAAACATACAGACGAGCGTCTCGTGGCCGGTTTTCTCGGGCTAGAAATCATGATTGGTATCAAAAGGCCTCCTTCATTTTGGTAAGCCGGATTTAAGGGTGAACGATTTATCAACCTTTTCAGGTAGGTTAGTTCGGGGGGAGGCGCCGTCTGAGGCGATTGCGGGGCTGATGCGCGGATTTGTTGCCAGCATCCGTCGCTGTCGGCGAGAGGAGGCCCCGCTACACCTATTGACTGGAAGGCTTCATAACTGACTTTTTGTTTTACGTCTTTTGGGCCAACAAGGATACGCGATGGTGTTTTGTGTAACGAAAAACTGGTTTTTGTGGTCCAGAGAGCAGCGGTGTGTCATCCCGCTTCACGTCCCCTTGAGGAACTTGAGAAGTTCAGGGGGTTGTGATCCTTATGATGGATCGGTAGAGATGCGGACATGCTTCCCACTCTTCCCGGTATTGTTCTAGTGCACAAGAAGACAAAACATTCCTCTAGCTTTATCAGACCCCAAATATACGGTTAAGACTTGAAAACAGATTCATCTGAAACCTCGTCATGTCGACTGCAGCCCCGCAAACCATCGGCGAGGAACAAAGGAGATCCGGCCTAAAGAGCACAGACGCAGAATATTTAGGGCTCTTTTTTTTTCGGGTAAAATAGGCGAATTCCCAATTACCGGCCCGGCGTTCTTATGGATACCTTCGAAAAGAGGAAAGTTTAACCCTGAATTTATTTTGCGCACTCCAATCTCTACCGTGGCAGTGAGCGAGACGCTTATTGAATAAGGCAGGAAAGAGGTTCAGGGGTTTTGGAAGGAAGGACAGGAAATGATTTCGGGGCGGAGAGTGAACGGACCAAGAGCAAGCCCTTTCTAGAAGCGCGTAGCGGTTAAGTGCGCGGCCCTGGCTCGATGCAAATTGCTCCAGTACTTTCGCAGTGATGTCCTTAATGGTCGTTTATAGCGGCGGGCTGAACTCCAAGACGACCGGGATTGGCCACACTCGCTAAACGTCGTTCAAGAATTCATCATGGCTTGTGGGAGTTTTTTTTTTTTGTTCCTTCGATTTTACGTGAAAATGTTCTTCGCTGAATTTTGGTTTATATATTTTGTGTTATTCCTACACTTCACAGAATTAAAAGAAAAGACCACTGAAGGGTTCTCCAGTGGAGATTTAACTGGGAAATGGAGGATCCCGTGTCATTTAAAAATGTCAAAAAGAGGACAACAGTAAAGTTGTGTGGAGAAAGTGCCAGCCGGTTTCCTCCACTGAAGTTTAGATTCCAATTATTGACCGTACTAACCTTTGTCAAATTGTTTGAACCCCCACTGCATGACGCCCAGTTCATTTTCCGTCTGAGGCCTGATCTTTTTCAAGGCATTCAGTGGACGCGGTTCCAGAGACCCCAGATGGATCTAGTACAGTCATGGCTTCAGCCACTTCACGCAGACCTTTTCCGGCTCCCCCTACTTGTATTAGTGTGTCATCTGTTGAAATAATTTTGATAATATCTTCCCCCCGAATGCCAAGATGTTGCCAGCCCGAATTCTAAATGGATTGCTGGAGGATCATTTGTCAACCCTTCATTCCCATATCGTCATTGCTACCGATTGCCTCACAAGTTGATTGAAAAGCTGGAGTCGGGTATCTCCCCCAGTACCCTCGATTGGTCCTTTTCGATCATGTTTACCTGACTTCCACACCTATTTTCCTAGGGCCCGGAATTATTGGCAATAATTTTGGCCTCTTCAAAAACTTCAGCATAGAATTTCCCATGTAGGTTATACTTTCTGACTCCCTCTTCTGTGTGATTCCGCATTACACTCGAAAGATTCTCCAATGTCTCCGCACATCCGATATTTGTTCCGCATCAGCTTTGTGAGGTTCGGCTTTAGTGTGGGTTCCAGGACATGCAGGAATCTCATACAATGAAGTGGCGGATCATTAGCCAGCATGTCTCTTGGTGCCCTGTGGTCGTTCAATGTCCCAAATGACAGTTTTCTATTGGGGGCGAGATTTAAACGTCTACAGCTACTCCAGGCTTAAGCAAGAGCCCTTCTATCTCTAGAGATTATAGCCACCTCGTCATGCATGGAAGCCAATGTTTTTGTGAAACAAGGATAATGCGAGGGTAGCAACTCACTAAACTTCGGTGCAAAATTCCCCCTCTAAATTTTTATCTTTATAAATCTCTGTCGGCTACATCTCCGCAATGTCCTTTCTGCGACGAACTGGAAAATTTAGAAATTTTTCTATTAATTGCCGCAGCTTCTCCCCAATGCGACGCACGCATCTGGAGTCAACCTTTAGACGCCTTCACCTTCCGCTATCTAGTACGAGGTCCTGTCACTAGGCGCTTACGCCCTAGGAGTCTGCCACAGGGATGTTTGTGTAATTGCCCTCCATTTTCTTATGTTGCTGTGGCGACAGGCCGGTTTTCCTGCTAGACAAGCTAAACATTCACACATACCTCCATCGTTTTCTTCCTGAATCTAACTTTTCATATTATAACATATTTAAAAACTTTCTTTGTGGTATTTTCTTTTCTAATTTTGGGATTATAACATAATAGGTCACTCCTCATAGGCACCCAAACTTCTTGGCCAATCTCCCGCGTGGGTATGTGCCATGGTGGGAGGCAACCCAACCAAACCAACCAACCGCAAAGATCTGCTACATGTAGTTTTACTCTTCATAGAGGCTCTTAAGGCCTGTTGAATATATATTATGCAAATACGGCTGAGCAGCCTGACTTTGCCTCAAATAAAAGCTGCTTTATATCAACTGTAGCAAACTACCAAATACCACTCCTTATATTATCACCCGCTTCAGTCTCTCAACGATACCCTACATGGCGAAATACAGCCCAAACATACACAAAAAGGAAATATACGGCACGCAACTTCTCTGTGGTACCCACGAAAATATTTCTGCTGCTTGTGGGTCCATGGCGACCGCACTATTAAAATGGCATCTCGTAGCCCACGAGTATGCGAACCTCATGCCGTAGTTTTGTAAATTTCTTTTTGTTATAAAGGGTATATTAAAAAAAAGAACGCAAAGTTTCTGCTTTATATCATGTCGCTTTGCTTACTTTCCGTTCTTGCACTTCAGTTTTTTCTATTTTTCCATTCCTCTGATGCCCTGTAGCAAAATAGCACAACAAAGAAATCAGCATTCCATTAATTTTTATGCGGCATTAATTATATCCTTGTGGGAAATCCCTACTCTCCTCAAAATAAAACGTTTTACTGCTTCAAGTTGGGACTCCCCTGTCATTCCCAGGTGAACACTCGGTAATTCCAAGTCTTAATAATTAAGAGGCTCGGACTGGTCTGCTGGTGTATGACTTCGAGTCTATTAAGAAAAAGATTTTTAAAAAATCTGAAACAGGCCAACGAAAAAGAAATAAACAATATTTGGAAAGTACTATTTTGCGAAAATACTGAAACAAATTCATATCGGCAGCTTGGTAATTTGGATGGTGAAATAGGTGGCACCAATTCTCGCATAAAGACAGCACTATGTAGAAGAAACAGGTATACCCGAAACTGCCCATACCTCCTTAAGTATTGTTAATGGATAGTTCGTAATTTTAGTACCCCAGGCGTAATACCGACTGGTTGCAGTCGAAGACACGCAGCCGTACGCCAGCCGAACTGTCCCTCGGAAAATGAATAAAAGTTCGCACCTGTAAGCTCGAGCGGAGGGGTGCCAGTTACAGTGTTTCATAATTTTCATCCACGAGCCGATCGAGCAGCGCGTGGCGGAGTTTAATATAAATTGCTGCTCAGCTACAAAGAAGCCATGCGCGTGAAAAATTGCTCTCGCTGTGGTCTAAGATCTGTGGCCTCTGATAGGCGGCAGCCGGGGATCGATAATGAATCGATGATGCCCCGTGCGCGGGGCACATTTTCCTTGCCCCCCCGTGGCACCCCTGTTTCTTCTCTGGGCGCCCTTCATTCGCCTCGTGTGTAGACGCGGAGCCGAAGGGACGACATGTCGGACAGCCCGCCCAGAAAAACGACACGGCCTACCTTGCCGCTGAAGACGGAGCGTAGGAGCAAGAAGCAAAACTGGAAGAAGGGCTTCCTCCAGTTCGTGCACTTTGTGCCGAAAGAAAGCAGGGAAGGAAGGCGTTATATTTGGGTCAGCAGCTCCTGGAGACAGTGTTGCGGCGCAGTGCAAGGGAAGGCCAGCGACCGACAGAAACGCCGGAAATCGAGGCGCACAGGTGTTTGCCCCTTTTTGCGCTTTTTCGTTTTACCAGAGGGACCGTACTCCTTTTTTTCTTTTCGTAGGGGAAGTTTGCCTTGGGAAACCTGTGGCAGGTTTATTTCTGTCTCGGTATTGGAGAAGATTTTAGCTCCCGATGAGCATACCACTGCGAAGTACACACCCGCCGTACTAGTGCGATTGAACGCAGGATATGAATAAACCAACTTCCCCAACTACTACTACTAGTAGTGGCACTGTTCATAGTACCGACTCTGTTTCGAACAAATGAATCATTGAGCACATTTAGTCCATATATTTGCCTACAACGTAGGATCAATGAGTGTTTTGTACAAAAAATTTTTGCAAAGCTTGCACTAAGACGAGCAAGGTTTGAACCATGTATGTATGTATGTATGTATGTGATAGAGAGAGAGAATAGTCTTTATGATACTGGTGAGGTTAGCCTGGCCAAGCGTAGTTGTACACCAGATGTATAAAAAAAAAGGAAATCGATGAAGAGATGATGATAATGACTGTGATGAAGATGACGCGCTCATTAAGAGAGTCCTGTTTAAAGAGTCTGATCAAGTCCTGTGCGTATGTATGTATGTATGTATGTATGTATGTATGTATGTATGTATGTATGTATGTATGTATGTATGTATGTATGTATGTATGCCATCATCATCATCATCACCATAACCAGCCTATCTACGCCCACTGCAGGGCAAAGGCCTCTCCCATTAATCTCCAATTACCCCGGTCCTGCGCTAACTGCGACCAACTTATCCCCGCAAACTTCCTGATCTCATCTGCCCATCTAACTTTCCGCCGCCCCCTGCCACGCTTGCCTTCTCTGGGATCCACTCTGTTACCCTTAATGACCAACGGTTATCTTGCCTTCGCATTACATGTCCTGCCCACGTCCATTTCTTCTTAATTTCTACTAGTATACTGAAGCAAAATGGAGGCGAGCTAGTTGGTGAACATCCAGGAGTGAAACTTAAGCGCAAACATATGTTCTACTAATATCTTCTTAACACGCGTTTGTTCCCTGACCCACAACGCTCTCTTCTTGACCCTTTATGTTACCCCTATCATCTTCCGCTCCATTGCCCGCTGAGTCGTTCTCAATTTAAGTTGAACCCTCTTAGTGAGCCTACAAGTTTCTGCCCCGGAGGTGAGTACCGGTAAGAATCAGCTGTCATGCACTTTCTTCTTCAGGGACAATGGTAGGCTGCCATTCATTATCTGAGAATGCCTGCAGAATGCACTCCACCCCATTCTTACCCTTTGAATTATCTGTGCCTCGTGGTTGTGGTCCGGGGTGACAACTTGGCCTAAGTAGATATATATTCTTTCTTTCAAAGGGGTCCTAAACAGGGTTCCAAAGGTTGCGATTTTACGCGCGCAATCGCTGGCGCGCACTGTCCGAGGAACGTCCTGCCGAAACAGTGGCTTAAAAGCGTTGAGTATTAGCCGACTAGCCGATAATTAAAAAGCGCCGGTAATGAAGCCTGGAGCTTTTACCCTCTCATCACGCCTCCAATGCTCTGTGGAAGCTGTGACGTCACCGTCCAGGCGCACGACCACCTAGAGAAACAGGGCATGGTCCGAGATACGCGCAGCCTTTGGCTCCGCCCGGTGGTACGTCATGCCTTTTTTTTAGCAGTCGACGCCAACGCTCCGCCTACATCTGCCGCTACAGTGGGCCTTGTCGGCAGTCGGACCGCATGGAACTGCCGTGCGGCCGTGCTTCTCGCGTCGGCACGTAAGTTTTACAATAGCGGAAACGAGCAGTTTGAAGGCCAGGTGGGGGGCCCCACACACAACATGCTCACTCACGACAGTAACTGAAGATCGCCACCGACGACCATCAATGACGAACTGTGTAACGCCCTGCATTTCCACAATATTGCACATTTAGCGCAGTAACACATTTAATTATTATAATACCTTAAACTGAGATAATTGGTCGGGCAAGATTTAGACAAACAAAAACATTGGCTGTAAAGAACTCCCACTCAAGACCAGTGGCATAAGAATGCTACGCATTAGTAGACAATTCTGCAACTTTTTGCGTGTTTTTTTCTTCTCTAAGAATTATTGGCATGTATGGAACATGCCACCGTCGCTATTAGATTAAAAATGTCTGTCAAATATAGTATCTGTCCACGCTCGCTATTAAGTATAGTTATTTTTAATGCAGCAAGGTTTACGCGCTTGTTAACGTTCAGGTTCTTGCACATATATAGATGGCGCCAAGGATTTTCAGGTTTAAGAAAACACCGAAGAGAAAAAGAAAAAAAAGAAAGGCGGTCAAAAAATGCGGACAAGAATTTTGGTCCATATGTGCACCAAAATAACTCAGGGTTTCTAAGCCATAGAATCTACCGCACGGTTGATGGAATGGAAAGCGTACGAACCCCGCACGCAAACGTTGCTGGGTGATAAAAGACCGTCCGTAGAGAACTGCAGTCAGCGAGAATGCCTCCTCTTCGTTTTTTAACTTACTTGTGTCTGCTATTGCTTCACCTGCCGATTCTTTTATCTCAAACAATTGAAGGATGCGGTTGCTCTCCTTCTTAAACCCTTCACTTTATCCTTAGCAAACACTAGTTTTTTTTGTTCGCCTCTGCCTTCCCGATCGCATTAACACCATTTGGCGTTTTGCCTCCTATAATTCACATGAACAATAGGAATGATAAATGCTCCGCTTTACACTCCAGCTTGCCCCCCCCTAGGGGCCACGCATTCTGTTTTTTGCCCGTGTAAGGAAAAAACTCATGCGCTTTTCCATTTTTTGCTTGCTTCGACTTCTCCTTACTTAGGAAGATCATTATTCACCGGGGCCGTACCACATCACTTATGCCAGCGTTCATTAATAAGCTCAAGAAATAGCGAATCGGGTGTAACAGAGAAATGTCTAGCATCGGTTAGTTGTGTCTTTTAAGTTGTGCTGTTGTGCTCTTTTGTGATACACCGACAAAAAATAACACGCTTTTTTGTTCGTTGGTGCTGCCTGTTAGGGGTTCCTAAGATTTAGGCCGGTTGTTCTAAGGCGAGTAGGTGGTGTGCCACCTTGCTACGCTTCTCGAAAGGCTCAAGTTGGATGGAAGGTTAAAAAAATAGACTCTTTGATTTTATGTTTGGATGGTGGATATTTTGCTAGTGCCTGTCGTACTTATAGCCGCCGCGGTGGCCTCAGTAGCTAAGGCGTTGTGCTTTGGATCCCAGGGACGCGGGTTCGATTGCCGGCCGCGGCGGCCGCTTTTCTGATGGAGGCGGAAAGCGGAAATGCCCATGTGTTCCAGATTTCGGCGGCACGTGTTAAAGATCCCCAGGTGCTCCAAATTAATCTGGAGCCCTCCCACTACGGCACGCCTCATCGCTTATGTATCGTCGGCGCGTTAAACCTCATAATCAAACCTGTCGTGCTTATGCGGGTTTTGTATATGGAGCCAGGTGCACCGTATTTAATTTTGTGGTTTAACATGCCGAGAAAAGGGTTGGCATGTAAGGTACGCTTTACACGGAATATTTTGTCTACCTCGGTTCTGTAACGTAACCATATATCTCGTACACACTGGTTGTTTGTGTACTTTTGAACCATGGTAGTATAGGCTTTGCCGTCCTGCAATCGAACTCGCGATCTGTGCGCGCGTTGCAGAAACTCTGGACTATGAGAATGCCAAGCTCACGGAGCAATTACTGCATTCACAGTTTAGCTCTAAAAGAAGGAACGCTGCTGGAAGTAACCTTGCTCACAAATAACAAGATGCAGCAAAGTATGAAGATAACATAACAAACTTGAAAGTAGTGGGCTGATTTCAGTCCCGCCTTAGAGAGTAGGTTGGTTACTTCCACGAAACAGGTTGACCTCAAAGTGGACGGCCATTCCTTAACAAAAGCAAAACATCGTTTTACAACGGCACACTGGCACGCTAACATGGAGCAGAGTGGGCTCTGGTCGCAAAAACGACAGCCTCCAACGATGCAGCCGCACAGTCTGTCATTTCTGAGATGCTTTGAAAAGAAGCGGTTCAATACATGTAATAGGGACAAGATTCAAGACAATCTTAAAGTAAGTGAGCTACCTCGCAAACAGGAGTTGTGCTTTTGAGACGTCAGGACAAGAAACTCAAGTGACCGCTCACGCTGGATAACACGACCCGACACAAGAAAGCGATGACTCATTTTTCTGAGAATGAGAGTACTTTACGCCTTCTTTTTCTCCTCTAAGGGAATGCCTGCGAGTGCGATGCGTACGAAGGCACGACAGCGTGAGCAGTGGATTCCCACCTTTGAGAAACAACTTACGAATGGCTTGTAAAAAGTTTCATTCACCCAAAGCGCAACTGACAGGAGAAGAAAAAGATGGACCAGAACTACCTAACAGATGCCGCACAAGCTACAAGGGGCAGCCTTGCTACCTCCAATACATAACGGTGTGGGTAGGCTCACATTGTGGGGTCACTTGGAGCTCTTTTAGGGCAAAGGGCAGAGTGAGGAATCTACGCCCAATACGCTTCTATTCGCAAGGCAGGCAGGATGAACTACAGGAGCACAAGGAATCAAAGGGGAGAGACTGAGGGTTGCTTTTGAGACTAACCGGCATGCCGGTCTAACCAAATGAAGTTATCCTCGCTGCAACCCTTTCTCTGCTCGTTTTCATTGGCTTCGACGAACGCATGAATATGTTATCAGGAATAGTTTTGGCGTTGCCAGTTTTTTCATAGATAGTTTAGTTTTTACTCTGTCTTTACCATTTCCACTAGCGAGAGCGTGGTACCCCTATGGGCGCAACCAGACCTGATGTTTCAAGTAAACACTCAAAGTGCCGTTAAACAGCTTTATTTGAACCATCTTCTATATACCCTTATTTCTATATGCCACAAGAGGACTTCTTGGCTTCCATGCCCCAATTAGGTCATACACTGTAATACTTCAAACAGAAGCAGCTTTTGCGGAAACTTAGGCTCAGAATATTTTGATACCGACACAATACTGTCTCCCGGTATTTTTTGCTTTTGTTACATAGACCTTCACTTCATGAGAGTGTAACCGAAGGATAAAAGCGTAAACTTGCAAGCTATGCCGCAACATAGCAGCTTTGAGCACCAGGCACCGCGCAAGCTATATTTTTTGTCCCGATGGCGGGTGGTACAAATAAGAACATTGGATGCACCGCATTCACCGTGTTGTGTGAACATTCACGCAGGATTGATTTGCTCGGGTGGCCAGAAAATTGGAAGAACGTATCAAAAATACATAGAAAAAATCGCAGAGCATCGCGGCTACAATTTTCGGATCCTCGACAAATCCGACACGTTTTCCCTACAAAACAAATATTGGATTCCATCTCTGTTTCACAACACTTGTACTTAGCAACACTTTCCTTCTTGAATCAATAAAATGAACCGGCTTACTGCGTTTTACTAAGCTTCCTGGAGTGGTTAGACGCCAGAAACACATCAAGTCGCAGTCCAGACTTCATCTCGATGACGGCTTCAACCTGCACGTGCTTTATTAAAAGGAACAACAATGTATGCTAACCGGGGAGTGAACAATAAGCAATATATATGGTTTAGGCTCGTACTCTGTAGATAAAGTGCAACGTAATTTAAGCTACCCGCGTCGGGAATAATCCAATTGGATTAGTCCCTACTATGACACACGCTGAAGGAGGTTGTAAGCCTCACTGCATGGAGATCATACGTCACTTGAGAATCAGTGTTAAAGAGCACTATTTATAGAAAGTGTGTGTTTCGGGCAATTGATAGTTATAATTGTGGGCCCTGCCAGACAACGTACACCACGGCATGGATGAGTACAAGCCCGGAAGGGACGCACAGTCGCAAGCTGAGGCAATTTCATTTGCCACTCTTCGAAAACTTCCCGGCGAGAAAGGACAGGTTGACATCCAATGGCAATAATAGACGTTAGAACGCCAGTCTGTGACTATAGAACGCTCGGGGTGCAATGGAGGCCTCGTGGGTCGTCAGTTTTGTTTTCTCTGCATTCCTGTCAGGCAAAAATGCCACACGACCTCCGGCCGCCGGCAGGAGCTTCGGAGCGGCGGATGTTAGCAAAATTGAGTGAAGAGGCGTTTTTTGCTTTAACCGTGCAAGAAGATTCTTTGTCGATCGGGGGAGAAACTTCTTACGAGCTAATGCAGGCATCAAAAAAGAACTTTCGCAAGGGCTATTTAAATGATGGAGCGGCACCCTTGGCACTATGGTAGCAATACGTTTTTGAGAATTAGTTAGCTTTGTTGATACGTCATTCAATATGAATCACAGTAATCGACGACAATGCCGCATACGCTGGCGCCTAAATCTGGAAGAAATGCACCACAGTTTTTTTAGGCCTCAACGAGTAGAAAGCATGCACTTACCTGTATATTAAGTGGTACGATTTGTTGCACGTTTAGCGTAAATTTGTATCGTCACGCTTGGCGTTGTTATCCCTTTTTCCAGTAAAGCACGTAATACCAACAACTGCGCGTCCTGGAGGGTCTCATCACAGTAACTAAACTCTCGTTCATTTTGTTTACCGCTTATTGGTCCATCTTGGAGCAATGTGCTACCAAGATCTTTTTCACGTAGAATACTTCAGTGTATAGTCCACAAGTTACTAACTGGAGGATTGCATCGGGTGTAACTGCTTTTTCTGCGCCCATGTTCTCGCCAAACAAAGCCTTCATGAGTAGATCCTACCAGGGTTCATCACTATAAATTGCACCCGAAAGGCGTGTTTGCTTCGGAACGCAAAGAGGGGGACACAGGGTGTATTCTCTGAGGCACTCACAAGGCGCGTTAAAAAATCAAATTTTTATGCGAAGAGCCAGGCAGCGGAGCCACGTAGATTCTTACTAGAATCCCGAAGAAAGGGACCTAAAAATTGGCCACCTATCTGCTCCTTTCGTTGCAAATGTCGACGCAAGACGATAGCCGACTGGCGCTTCTGAAAAGTAAATGCATCCCTTCTCTTTCCCGCTCAGGTCTCATGCTGTTCCTCTCCAGTCTCGTACCTTCCAAGGTAACACGCTACAGAATTGTTCAAGTCAATTTAAATTTACCGCCTTCCACTGCTCCATGCCGGGTGCCTCGATGCCGCCATGGCCGCCATCTAACGGGGAAGGCTAGGTGACTTCCTACCTGTACCCCCCTTCCTTCTACCAGTTTGGGTTCAAATTAAGTTCCTTCTCTCTCTCTCTCTCTCTCTCTCTCTCTCTCTCTACAACCACTTTCCCCTACTCCACGAGCGTTTCAAGCGGAACGTGAAACCGATCTAGTGGAACCTTTCGTTGCTGTTGCCATTTGATTTTTTTTAATTCCGCCAGGTAGTGCGCGGGCAATTTCAGGCGAGGTTTTTTGCAGTTCATGTAGTATTTTGCTTGCTATCGTAAAAAGCAGGCATTCGTAAATTTTTTAATGAAAGAACACTGCAACTATCACTCATATATTGATTTTCTACCGTACATTTGCGTAATGTCTTGTGCTTGTTCAACAATGTTGACAAGTATGAACATTAACACCGGACTTTGACGTTTAGATTTGGCAGTGAGTATATAAGACTATTGCGCAGCATGTGTTGCTTTGGCCGGCTGGCTGAATCGAGTGACAGACAGACAGACAGACAGACAGACAGACAGACAGACAGACAGACAGACAGACAGGCCAAATTTTCCCGTTAAAGTAGCTCAAGAAAGACTATAGTCTTTAATAGAGCGTGGTGGCGTCGTTACTTCTTGGCGTTCTTGTCTCGACGCCCGTCACATTGGCAACGCAATTTGGATGCCGATGAGGAGGCAGTTTCGCGGAGAAAGCATTTGAAGGATTTAAAACTTTGTTCTGATCTCTGTTTACTTCTATGAGCTCATACTTAACATCAAAATGGCCAGCGAAAAAATGTGAGAGCGCCCGAGAGAATTTTACACCTGCACGTACTGTTGTTTATGCTTGCCCTTGGTTCTTCCTTTTGGTGTGCGTGTGCTCGTATTGACAATACTTACGTGGTTATACCGGAGTTGCGTTATGACGCAGTGTGTTCAAAAGAACTCTGTCTATATTCCTAGTAGGTAATTGTTCGTCGTTTCTGACTAATTTTGTGTTATTGTCAAGTAAGCGTGCCATTGAAAGATTAAAAACATCCATGTTCAGCACAGTCCGAGGTTACTGCTTCCATCAACCAACGTTGGCAGTATTGTTGACAATAACGTTTCACGCAGAAAAATTGGCTTACCATTACGATACCCTCTAATACGAAATTTGAGCGCAGCGGGAACTGTTGTGTTCTCGGCGTTGGCGCATATCTCTGCGTCTCAGGAAGTGATCGCGGGATTAGAGAAAGCATGACAGCGCGCGCTACTCTTGCGTTAGCTCGCAGAGCGCCGCCTCCGCCGAGCATCTCTCACGCGTCCTCGGCAAACCACCATCCCCCTCACACTTTCGCCATGCTTTCCTTCTCCTCTTTCCTGCTCGCTCGATCTCGTCTATCTTCGGTGTACTCTTTGTTCGCTCGGTTACAACGAGGCCAACGGTGATGCGAAACCACGGGATCAGTAGCTTAAGAGCTGCGCTCTAAAACACCATTGCATGGTATTGATTTGACAAATGTGAAAATTAATTATTGTGTTTTTCTTGAGGCAATTGTTTCCGAATGTACGAAGAAAGGCAGTACGTACAAAACGCTAAAAATAAATCTGGTGGGAAGAAGGGGCAGTTTATGCATGCAGTTGATCGTCATACCAGTACGTCCTACACATTAATAATAATAAATAATGATGAAAAATTAAAATAACAAAAAACTGTGATTCGAGTCAAATGGACCATGCAACACTTTTTTCAACTGTTTTTGAAATCTTAAATGCTTGCAGAACGTAGTCACCCAACACACCCAGTACTTAGATTAGGTGGTCGCACAGTACCTCAGCCAAAATTACTGCGCTATGCCCATCAGATTACTTGTAAACTCGCTCAAAAGATTTTTCTCTCTTTCCCGGTCTTGACGTTCTTCGACGGCTCGAATTACGTCACTAAGGCCATGTAGCGGCTGTTGGCGGTTTTCCTTCAGTTGCAGCAATGAACGCTTTTATATAGCAGCTTAAAAAAAAGACCCACAAAAACAAAGCAGAAATGGAAGGCGTATCTGGTGCGACGAGCAAATCACGCAGTGCCGCTCCGTGCTGGCGTTAACTATAGCTTTCGCAGTGCTTCCACACGCGAAGGAAAGAGTGAAAGCGCTTATCGAAAGTATTGCAAGGTCCCTTTAATTATATTGCGCTCTGACCACGACGTCATGCCCTTTCTTTATTGAGTACGAAGACATAAACGCCCGTCTGGCAAGATTTCGGTGCGCGGTGAAAATCCCCCGGGGGTACAAATGAATGCGTACCGCTCTCCTATACGCCACACCTTACGTCCTAGCTGTAGCTGTAGTGCTTAAAACCCCACTTTGACTCCGCAGTCGCAATTCAAGATAGCAATATTACAATTTAAACCATTATTGTACAAGAACACCGAAAATGCGAAACACTGGCTCCTGGCCAAAAGAAAACACAAGCGCCGATAAACGCCAATTTGTTTTAGGCAGCGGACCTGGGCACCGTAAAGAAACCGATTAGAAAAAAAGGAAACACCAAAAACTCGGAGCCCCGATGGTAACTATCCCTCGGGAGTTCAAGGAAGGAAATTCCTAATGAAAGACGTTGCCTAATGGCAACTAACAAATTAGAATAAGATCCCTTTTTGTACTTCAATTTTTTCTTCCATGTTATCTCCTTCATTTGTTGTTGCACACAATAGCCCTGTTTATTTTGTGGGTGTACCAGTAGCAAACAGAGGCAAGAAATACAGGCGTAGTTGCGTGTGAAGCCTTCCCCATTTCCCTTTTAGGAAATTTTCGCAGCCACTTTTTTCCCGAACGAGCGACTTGTTTCTCTCTGCCGCCTGTTTACCCTTTCGCCTTTGGCTTGCACACGGACAGAGGGACTTTCCTTGCCGCAGCCACAGGGCTTAATTCAGTTGATTTCCCTTTGTTTTCCGTATTTGTTAGCTGGGACCCTTTCGCGTTTGCTATTTGCCCTAAGGAATCGAGCGTAGTCGGGCAATCAAGAGCGGCCCCGCGCTGTTGCACGTAACTCTGTTCCCTTTATTTGCAAAGGGGACTGGCCAGGAGCTGGCAATGCGCCTAACCCTTTCTCTGACTTGTTGTTCCATCGTTTTTGCTGCTCCTCGCGATCTTAAATACGGACGAAACTTTGTTTCTCACCCATACACTAAGTACACCTCGCGACTCAAAGGCACACGCTTTGGGTGGTCCGGTCACGTCGCCTTAGTCCTGCGTTAAGGCTTAACCACATGACGCGCAGGATTACATTTCTTATTTTTAAAACGACGGGAAAGGCTGAACGTCTGACCGTAAAACTCTTAATATGTAAAGGAGCTTCTGGATACTTGTTTAGGTGACGGCGGTTAGCTGCGCTCTAATAACATCCTACAGGTTTCTGTTTATCAATATTAGTGGCCACGTTTCCATGAGAACGTTTTGTCGCCTGCTAATTACGAACGCTTTTATTTTTGCCCCGTGCTTATCACGCCGCGCCTTTCTAAAACTTCAGCGTTGCACCAAAATAAAATATCCGACGGCACCTAAGCACTCGTTATGGATTGCACAGGAAAGGGTTATGGCCCAGTGGAACGGCCGCCACGCTTTACCTCCGCCTCGCGTTGACGAGGTAGTTCGTAATCTTTCCGCTTGATACGCTTTGCTTCGCTATCTGCCTTAAAGCTCTCCAATGGCTTCGATCTTTCTCCTACACGTTGCACCACTGCTCTTTCCTGCCGCCCTGTAGTGGGAGAGTTGACGACAATGGAGAATTTCGCTGCCTGTCCCTCTACTCATTCGATTGCGTTCTTTCGCCCCCTTACTTCATCAGCGGTGCATTGTCGAAGACGGCCACCACTCGCTACTGCTGTGTTTATGCTCGCGCTGAGGGAAGCTTCCAAAAGAGCCGTTTTATTGTTTCCGACGCCGGCTTAACTTCTTAATGGGTCTTTTATTGCTTTCGAATTAAAACTGCGTACAGATTAACGGTGTGCGCCAAAGTGAATAGGCTGCCCCAACTCCGTAAGCTGCCCTAACTCAACAACCTCGCCATGCGCGTGAGCATCGACCCACGCTACGGCGGAGCTCACGCTCGGCGTGGTCGAAAACGCAAGTGGTTCTCCTTTGACCCTGTTCGTTAGTCATCCTCACGTGTGATTGTAATTAATGGTGGGCCGGACCACGTAGAGAGTCACGAACCCCGACTACCTTCTCGCAAAACCCGCACACACACCAAATATATTAACGTGAGATGCGTACACAGCGGAATGGACACTAAAGCTCACGCACGGAGTAGAAGCGGAAACACACTCATGGGCGGACGAGAGTGGACAGAGTTAAAAAGAAGAAGTCATACTCTTGCGACGATCGTACAGGCGAGACCGTGCCGAAGTGACGAATCGGAGAGCTACTTCTTAGTAGTGGACGATGAGTAGGGCGGGAAACGGAGCAGGTTAAAGGTAGTTAATTGCCCCACTGGCCAGGAACGTGATGGTGGCCGATGGCTAGCGGCGGGAGGGATAAGCTCCGGCGTGGTCCGCACCGAGGCCTCGCTGGCCGCGCTCCACGCCACCGGAACACCGCTCACTCCGATGGGTGCAACAGCTTCTTGTCGTCTCGTTGTCGGCTGTCATCTCGTTGACAGCCCGGGTGGTGGCTCGGACGGGAAAGCCGGCGACGGTCCTCGGGTCTACACCGCGAGGGTGGACGTCTTGCTGCCTCCGAGACCGAACAGCTTCTCTCTCTTCTTCCTTGGACTTGCGTCTTTCGTAGGGCAAACCCGTAAAATTCGGTGGATTAGCCTCTCTTGATTTGGGGTAGCGACACGTCATCACAGCGTTAACCACGGAATTATAATATGTGTCATGATTACGTGATGGATTTACACGTGATTTTTATGCTACCGTATCTATGTGAAGTACCACTTATAAGATCGTACCATTGATTCTAGCAACCCACATCCATGCTTTAACGTCTAAATTTTACCAATTTACAGACAGGGATGCCAGGAAGAAATTCGAAATTAGACGAAACTTCTCGCCTGACCACGTGACGCAGCTTCCATTTGCACTGGCCGCTGGGGCGTAGTGTCGTGTTGACACGAATCCCTCGCAGATTTCTCATTAGCACTGGGAATGAGCCTCGAATTCTGGATTGGCTTTTCGCCCTGCTAAAAAATCATTATTCCAGGACCTCTTAGAACCCGCCCGGCTTTTTTGGGCTCTCTTCCGCAGCCAGAGCTGGTCGTCAGGGTCTTAGCTGGACAGTGCTTTCTTCCAGTGCCCAGAATAGCTGCGGGTTCTTATCACAGCCCCACATAACATGGCAGAGGGTTCCCAGAGCCTCGCAGAAGCGGCCGCGTGGAGTAGATCGTGGGGACCAGAATTTGGGCTCCAGTGGTGTAATCATTTTATATAACTGAATTGCAGTGAGCCTGCACACTTCTATACCTACTTCTCTATAACATCTGGATAGCCGAGCCTAGATACAGAAGTACTAAGATAAATGAAATTGCCCCAACAAAAGGAACTCTGTCGAGCCAGTTTCCTCGTCACAGGCAATCTTTTCTTCCGGCTCGCACAATCCGTCTTGCTGTATCGTACGTTATACGCGACCACCTATTTGCAGCCAGTGCTGCAAGCGAGTTACCTTGTTTGCGTCTGCAATTTCGCCGAGCATCATTTATGTGTAATCTCCTGCACACTGGGACTTTAGTTCTTCCTTTTTTTATTGTCTACCCCTACATTATATTTTCACAGGCCTAGACGTATGCTCGTGCAAAATACCCGCGTAAAAAGTGAGCGATGTTTCCCCAGCATTTTCTTTTCGTCTACATCACTTGTAGGGCCTACGCGTGCATAGCTTTGGGGCAGGAAGCGAGAACATCGCCTGTTTCGTGGAAGTAAACGAGACCGGGGCTCCTCAATTTCCTGCGAGAAGATCCGCTTCCCGTGCTATGGCATCCATGTTTATTCATGGTTCGCGTGAACACTTTGTTCTACTACGCACGCAAGTACATGGACTGGATGGCTTGGCGGGCGAGAAGGCATCGGAAACGCTTTTCTCACACACACCCACAGGAGGGCACGGATTACACGTTTTACACGCAATAGGTGTTCCTCAAAAACATCAGCGGAACAATTTTTTCCTTGTGGTAGTCTGCCACCGTGGTAGGTCGAAAATACTATTTTTTTATTCCGTATCTTTTCTGTGAAGGTTGCTGAATAAACGCGAATAATCTACTGGCGTAGTAACGCACATTATTGGCATTAAGAATCAGTAGTTTGTCTAGTTTTCATGTGAAGTTAACTTGCACAAGGTCTACAAAATAAGTCGGGACTTTTTTACATTTTTCTAGCAACAATACACAGAAACTGCCTTGTTGTTAGCAGATTGTTATATTGTTAGTAATTGGCGTAGTTGAAATTTGTAAATGGCGTTTGCCATCTGATGGCGAGTGCTAGAAACTAGATTGGAGGGCTGCAGTCAGGTCCGATTTCTTCCTCTTCGTTTGGTTCACCTATTTTGACCGCAATCTTTCAACGACAAAGTTATAAGGTCGCCGCAATAGGGCTCGGGGACTCAAAAAAAAAAAAGGAACATCTACACGGATGTGCTAGTTCCCTCCCTGTGGTTGTCCAGGTCAATATTAATTGGAGGGGTTTCCTAGGTGCCTTTCGCGCCTGCGCGTGGTTTTAACAAACTGTCAGAAAATAGTCACCGTCGTTGCTAAACCCTCACACTTTTTTCAACTTTTTTTTGAAATCTTAAATGCTTGCAGAACGAGTTACCCAACACACCCAGTACTTAGAATTAGGGGGCCGCAAACTACCTCAGCCAAAAATTTCTGCTCTATGCCCATCAGATAATTTGGAAACTCGCTCAAAAGATTTTGCTGTCTGTCCCTGTCTTCACGTTCTTCGATGGCCCGAATTACGACATTAAGGCCATGTAACAGCTGTTGGCCGGCTTTCCTTCAATTGCAGCAATGAACGCTTTTCGGTAGCAACTTTAAAAATAACGCTACAAAAACAAAGCAGAAATGGAAGGCGTATCTGGTGCGACGAGCAATCACGCAGTGCCGCTCCATGCTGGCGATAACTATAGCTTTCGCAGCGTTCCAGACGCGAAGGAAATTAAAAGTCAAAGCGCTTATCGAAAGTGTTGCAGGGCCCCTTTAAGTTTGTAAAGTAGCACCAATGAACTGCCCCCACAGCCATGTCATGAGCATGAGACTTAATCTGTCACAGCGCTGTCAACAGCACTTACGAACCTTATCAGAAATCGTTGCAAATAAACCCGTGAAAATTTCCCGAAGGATCGTGTGATTTAAACGTGGCCTGTAGTACAAATAAATTTGGTTCTGTTTTTATTTAACAAATATCCCGTAACCGCTATCACACACCAATGTTTTACCTTGTACGTATCCGAGCTTTCTGTTGTGTTGAAAAATATACCATTTCTGCATTTCGGCAGCGTTGCTAACCACAAAACTGTGATACTTCCGTTCAAGGACACTGCTGTTTGCTGAGGCGCTTCTCGCATCCGTATGGTCCCAATGAGCTGAAGTCGCTTGAAAAACTGTGGTTGATTTCCTCTTGCTCATAGGATCGGTAAAACACGAAGGTGAAATGTGAGCGAAATCTGCAACTAAATGAGCTGATTTGCGGGTAGGCGGCTGTCTTGTGGGTGTGCTTGGCGAGCGCGTCCTGCTGACGGGTCGCTTCGGCAAAGGTACTGGCGTCATTTCCGTGACGGATATGACGTCAGTGAAATCTTTGTGTATGCGGGAATAAAACACTTTCGTGTTAAAAACTGGCAACATGCACGTCCGGGGTGGTTCAAGGAATACGAAGCATAATCATTTGCTCGTCTGGAAGGTGTCTGTACTATGCTACACGAATTTTGTCGTGGACCACCACGCTATAATGATCGTGACGCCAAAATGAGATGAACCATCACCGAACATGTGCGCATTATAATGCTCAATGCTTACAAAAGTTCTGTTCACAACAATGTTGGGTTACGTTTATTTCTTAATTGTACATCCAGTGCAATAAATTGTTTTCGCGTCATCGTGAACGGCATTATACAAGATTTGAGCGCCTGTCTGAAAGGAAATAAATGCCGTCATCTTAATTATCATTTCTCCCAAGGAAAACCGTCCTTGCTTTCTTGCTGAACTTCGCCGCTTCATATTATTCGCTTTTCGATGGAAACCCTTGAGTATTTATTCCAACTTTCGTGACAGTTAATTGAGGGGACCAGAGGCCACCTGCTCTCCAGCCACTCTCTCCCCTCTCTCCCAAGACGGTCCCTGCTAACAGTTCACTTTCTTTTTAAGCAGGCAGGCTTAATGCAGTTCGCAGTAAATGAGTTATTAACGGCCTCGATCCGCTTCTGCACCTGCAGGGTGCACGTGTTTTAAGGTGAAAGATTCACATATCTATGTTTTGGGGAATGCGTGAGGTAGATTAAATTGATGTGAGGTACACAAATCTCCAAAGGTAGTTGGCGCGCGCTCGTGGAAAGAGAAACAGCAACGTCGGAAAAGGGTAGGCCGCTGACGCGCCTGCAATACGGGCCGCGTTGCGAGGTGAAGGTACCGACGGGGCGAGCAGGAGGCTCCCGGCGATCGTGAGGGAGCGAACGGAACGAGCTTCGGAGGGTGCTGTCGAGGGGGCTGGTCAAGTGATGACGTGCTCGGACGCAAAGTAAAGGGCAAAGTTCAACAGCAGATCCCCAGAAGGTCCAAATAGGCTTTCGCCTTCACATCTTAGAAAGTTATAGGCTGCTGCTTTGTAGAAAGGCCAGCGTGGTGGGAGTGCCAACTGTTAGTGAAGAGCGGCCTCCTTCCCCTTTGTTTTTCCCGGTGCCATCCGCGTATCGCTCCGAGTCTGTTTCGAGGCTGTTTTCCACGCGTTTCTGTGTTCCCTTTCATATTGCTCATAATACCTGCTTCAGTTATGCTTTAAGGTCCACGTGTGCGCCTTCAATAATTACGTATTTCTTTAGTTAGTACCAAACCTGCCACTATATAGTCTATTTGGTTTCTTTTTTTCATGCTGTTTCCGAAGCGATCGTTACGCACCAGTACTCGGAATTCGTCGTCAGCAGCTTGTATCGATGTTTTTCGCGTCCCGACTGTGTAAGCATCGTAACGCCTCCGTCGGTCCTAACTGACCTAACGGATAATCGGAGTAAAAATAGGCACACATAATCGCTAACCCCTCCTGTTTCTTGCCATTAATATTCAGGAGAACAGGTGGAACCTACAGTGCTAACGCGGCAATTAGAAACGGTCGTCGCTGACCCAAGACCGCTGACGACTCAACAAGATAAGGCGGGTGTTAAAATATCCGAAATCTTTCTCCCTGTCTTCAACGATCACACGCCCCCGAATGGGATATTGCCCGTCATCGATCGGTCTGGGGTCAAGTGCCCCGGAAGGGCACCGGGCTTAGAGATCAATAGCCACTGCCAGGCACAGAAGGTGCGTTAGGCCTTGCCGACTTGCTGGCATTCCCTCTTGCCCTGCTTCCGGCTTCTTCATCTCTTAACTTTTTTGTATCTTTCGGCACAGACGCTAAGAGTACAAGCGCACATATCGACGCGCCTGTTGAAAGACGTCTTTCAAAAAGGTGAAAAGGGGATAGCTGATGACAGGAATAAAAAGAGAAACAAGCTTGAACACGGCTCTAGGATGTCAGAAATTTGACAGGAAGTTATGAGCGCTTGTGCCATTGCGTGCACATCCTTTTATTCCAACGCGACAGGCTACCAACAAGGCAAGGAAAGAGAACTGGGTACCTTAGGGGGATTAACTCTGCACCGTGAGAGATGGACGGTGGGGGCACTTTTCTTGCGCCTGCTGGGCTGTGTCTGGCAACGTACACCTATTAGTGCTTGCGATGCTTAGAGTACCGAAGAGTCGTCATCCCTTGTAGCGTCAGCGTCTAAAGGGTCATAGGCTGTTGCTATCCAGAAAAGTTCATCCCGAATGACTTTGGAAAATCATCTTTTACCTCCTGCAACACACAGATATACCGCTGTGCTTGCTTATCCATCATTTATGTTCGCGTTAACCATAAAACAACATGACGATTCGACGGCAGGCACAGGCTAAAAACTTTTCATCGGTGGAATTGGTGGTTTTCGGACATAAATAATGTCAGAGAGGCAGAGAGAGAGAGAGAGAGAGAGAGAGAGAGAGAGAGAGAGAGAGAGAGAGAGGAGGAGAGGAGAGAGAGAGAGAGAGAGAGAGAGAGAGATTATCAGATGCGAGTTCCAACTGCAACGCTCCCCTGTTTAGAAGCTCGGTTCGATGCGTTAGGTTGCGATGATAAATTCATATTTAACTTCAAAGCCCTTGCATGATGGTGGTTTAACAACGCAGGGCCACACTTATTATGCCGTTAAATCGAATTTGGAGAACAGTTGCGAGTTGCCAACGTGAAGCATTCCACCGAATGCCAAACTTTAGCTTAACTGTTCATTTGGCAAACTGGTTCACTAACCCCTTTGCCTGTGTCTGCTCCTTCCCTCTGATATTGTCTAATGAGTGTTTACGCCAACCATTCTGGCAGACCAATCAGCGTTAGGCTTGTGACGTCACGCCCAGCAAACGTGCGCCTGCATCGCTCTGTCACACGGCATTTCACTTCCACCCTGCCTCCCGCTTGTTCCTCAACGCACAACTATTGGCCTAGAAATTTTGGCGACAGTGGCAGCTTGCAACAAAGAAATTGAATTGCTGGGGGATTGCCAAAACGGCAACTATATTTTTATAATACAACAAATTCCTTCATCAAAACCCAAAAACCCTTCGAGTGTCTCATTATGCGGGCATGCAGCAGCTTTTAGAATGTGAGGTGTTCTAAATATTATCGATATATCAATGAACCCACTTACGCGCCGATGTTCTTGACGCTTCAATCAAAACTACTTTGCCGCGATTTCACATCTGATTTTCTTGTCTGACAGTGGGATTGTATATGCAAGTTTGACAGGCTGTCGAAATTCCCGCTAGGAGGTCTGTTTATTTATTGTGCTTACATGCATTTCTGGATGTGGAACCGGCATTTAAACTTCCTGCAAAAAAATTTAGGCTATTGCCTCCGAGGTATTCATTTAAATGGTAATTTGGCATCAAAACAATAAATATGCCCCAGGCTCTCCTGCGACGCCACTAACTTCAGGAGTGCATTCTCATGAAGCTTGTTTTCTCACCGTTCGGTTTAGTATTAGGATTTGCGTGCCCTTTGGAAGAAAAGCGGCTGAAGAGCGAACTCTGCCAGTCAAGGTTTGCATAAGAGTGCTGGTTTGATGATTTCGCTCCAGCCCCACTACGGCGTATTTCAGAGCACAAATACTACAAACAGGTTCAGCAAGCATAAGAATACGAAATGCTGGCAGGGTTTACTGGCCGAGAAAAAACACACGAGAGTGAACACACAAAGAGTAAATACAATGACACCGAATAACCATTTTTATAGTCACGTCGCCATTGAAAAGCACGCAGTGTTTTCGGTGTGGTCTCGTGTGCGTGGGAGCTCTCGGGTCTCGCAGCCACGAGTTTTCGAACAAGCACTCGTTTGAAGAGCCCACATTGTGATACTTGTGGGTCGTTTGCTCGCGTTCTTCAGGTGGTGGATGCGCCCCAAACACCCGCAAAGCAGCCACACGCTCGCTTGCATTAGAAAGTAATACAAACTGTTTCTGAACCGAAGAATTTCAGTACATCCATGCTCGCGAATGGCTCAGTTGCCGAGGCCACTCAGCTGTAGCTCGTGTATTTGGTTCGCGGCTGTGGCGAATGTGTTTATAAAGGAACGGTAACGCTTAAAAGGAACTGGCGATTACGATACTCCCTAATGCGATATTTGGGCGTACCAGCAGAGCGCTGACGCAGCACTGAGTCGTGGGTACTCTCGACGGCAGCTATATGGTGAGCCTCTGCGGCGGCGGCACGAACTGCGTCTCAGGAAGGGACCGCGAACTGCGTCTTAAGCGAATGCACATCATAGTCACGCGCACGTTCCCTCACGTTTTCGCCCCAGCGTCGCGCCGTCGAGCGCCTCGTGCGGGCATAGCATACTGCCCTTTCCCCTCCCCCCCGACCACTTTAGGAGGGCGCTGGATCGCGCCTCGACGGCGAACCGCCCTCCCCTCCCAATTTCGCGACACTCTCCTCCTCTGCTTTCTTTCACTAATTGGTCTTGCCATCGTTCAGCTCGGTTACGCCGACAACGCGGCTCAGCCAAGAGACGGCCGCCAAAGGACTCGCCCAAAACTTCTGTGTGTGGCCGAGATTTCGGGGCCCGTCAAAGATGACACAGACCAGTGACAGCTTTTGCGTGTGAAATCTCAATCGTAACTTTTCATTTTCCTCCTCTTTCCCTCGAATTTCACCTGTCATGTCGCTTTCGCATGACGCAGCTAGTTTATACCATACAGAAATTGGCTCTTTTCTTTCTCCAATCAGGCACAGGGGAACGTGCGCTGTGACCGATGCCGATTCGGATCGCTTCAGGGGATAATTAATGGGATCCCATCGGATGTGCGATAATTTCGCGGCCGTTAGGAAAATGGGGGCATCCGGACAGGAAGTAATAATGAGTCCGTGGACGTTTTTTTTTTCTGCCGTCTTCCCGCTCGTAAGAGCTATTGACGGCTTCGGGAATCTGCCGCGAATTCACCGTTTTCTAGGTAGAACAGCCATAGGATATTGATGACATATGTATGCCTAGACAGCTCAGAGGAAAGAGGGAATAAGTTGTGGCCTAGCTTGCTCATACTACCCGGAAGCTTATGAATAATGTATGTAAACGAGATGAACGAGCGCGTAAGTACCTTAAGAAAAGTCTCTGGAACCTACCACTAGTGTCACTAGACAAGATTCAGAATACCGTCACTGAGGAACGCAAGTGAGCAACGGCGGCTATTTTGGTGTTTATCAGGGTTGCCAGATTGCCGCTGCTGAGGCCTCACCGCTAACGAGGTCATTTTTAAACAGCAATGCCGAAGACGCAGCAACACGGCATCTTCGGACGCACTTTAGCAGCTTAAATAATGCGAAGCGCATTATCTTCGATTCGCGTTCGGAACGACGCCAGGCACGCGCAGCCACAGAGCAGGGCGGACAAGCTGAGACTAGCGCAGTTCCGAACAAAAAGGCATAAACAACAAAATGGCGGTGCGCATGAACCGTCGCAGTGTAAACAAATGTCAGGTGATGCGAACTGACCAATCATCAGGGCGGGGGCATGGAAGAATAGAAGAAAAAAGTGTTAATACCCTCTAAACGTATCTAGGGACACGTACTAGTTATAACTACCCAGAAAAAAAACGGGACTGGAAATTAGCAGGACTGGAAATTAGCGCTAATATAACGTAAGTCAAAAGCGCAAGACGAGTGCAACACTGAAAATATTTTTCGTTCCTTTCTATTGTTTTTTTAGGTGCACAACTTTTGTTTTCAGCTGCGGTTCGGCGGACAAGTGCACCTTATTTGCACTGTCAGGGGGTTTTTTGGTATTGCCAACTTAGACCTTGTGGTATACTGAACCCGCTGTTCTCCGTCACGGATGGCCACCGCTCGGAAGTTTGCCTCGCGCAGGTTTCTGGTTATTCCACGGGTGGGGATTCACAGAAACTCCGAGGGTGGTTTTGTACATTTTCGCGCTGTTAAGAGTAAGATCAGTTCCTTTTCTCCGCGCGGTCCAGTGCTTGGGCTTCCTTCTTGTGCTGCGGGGGTTTTTTTGGTTTTACGCCGGGAGGGGTTTTTCCCCCCCCGGGGGGAAAAACAAAATTTTCCCCCATTTTGGGGTTTCCCCCTTTCCCCGGCCCACGGTGTAATATGCTTTTGTATTGTTGGGCAGTAAACTGCGGCCCTACGTAGCTATGAGTCTTCATCGGTTTATTGGAAGCTCGAGACAAGGGTGCACATCTCCGATCCCGACCGGGGTCGTCTCTCTCAGCGAGCGTAGACCGACATTTCAGTAGAGCTCCAAGGCGTTCTCGTATCCTGGAAGCCCTGCGTAGGATTGCCTTGCAGAGTGTCTTCAGTGGTTATGACTATAATTTAGTCCGAAAGCTAATGTCCTCGATAGTCAATGGGGTTTCCACAGGCACTGACTCGTCCGTGGTATCATGAACGTAAATGTGGCCTGGCTTTAACTCCCACCTATTCTTCTATCCAGTGCTCCCACTCAATAAAGCGCTTGAGCCTGCTGGCAACGCGAAAGGTTCCGGGCAAAGCCACCACGGAAACAGATGGCTATATGCGCTTGGTTCTCCGCATACGGGTAAGTCAATAAAGAGAACATTTCCTCGGTTCACTTCGCTCGGATGATGAAGCTACCTATACCAAATTCCTTGTAAAGTTTTCTTCTCGCGCCTATAGGCTGCATGTGGCGCCCGGATCTACAGCGCAAAGGTCGCTGATACGTGGAGGTACGCTGCCAGAAGCCGTAATGGGGTGAGTTGGACGCTCAAAGGCATTCCGATGCAGCATTGGGTAGATGGCCAGTCACGACTGAAAAGTAGCCGCTCGTGCTGAGTTGCTGCAGTATGTTGCTCTATCAGTGCAAGTTTTCCCTTTTAGGGCGAAGCACCTTAGGGGCTCGGGCTGTCAGCGTCTCCTGTCGTCGTCCCGTTTCATGTAGCCACGGTACTAAAACACCATGACACTCGTTTTCAAACGCCTCGCGCTGGAATTTTCATCTCCGTGGGGAAAAAATGCGTACTAAAAGAACACACGGGGGCAGAGTTTTCCAAGCCTCGCGCTCGAAGGCTTCGTGCTTCAGACACGAGACCTTTACAGCAAAGCTGTATACCTCTAGCCCCCAATGGTTACATCTCCATGGGACAAACGTCCCGGCGCACAGAATACACTCATACACTCTATGCTTCGCCCTTCCCCAGGTTTCACGTTAGTGGAGATGACCCGGTTTTTTTAAAGCGAAGCTGTTTATCGGCTTGTAATGTTCAGCGATGATGCCCGTCAAGCAGGCGAAAGGGGCCCCACTGGGACGAGAGAAACAGATGAGCCACTACCTCGGCGGCGGTCCTGTGCCCGATCTGCGCACGCGGGGCACTTGCACCTATTGCCCTATAAATGCACCGGTAAACTACCAGACCGCCCTGGGTGAGCTTCGAGTTCGTACATACCGCAGCGAGTGGCGTTGTGAGCGACACTCGCCTCTTCGTGATGTGGCGGCCAACGTGCCCAAGTCAGCTCCGCTGTTTGAGCAGATTTCACAGGCTTAGAACCAGCTTTAATTTTTTTCTAGAATATCACATCAAAACTAGGTTGTCGTTTTCGAAAATGTTCAGGCGTTTCGCTTAACGCACGAGATAAATGCCATACAACCGAAGTGGGAAAGGGAGGGAAGAGAGAGAAGGCGTGTAATGGTAAAGACCATGTTGGCGATGTATTACGCCAGGCTTGCTGCGCCTTGTGAGAAGAAGAGAACTGCAGAAGTAGATATACAGTGAAAGCTCGTTAATTCAAACTTCAATAATTGAAATTTATGGATAATTTGAACTGGTGATTTGGTCCGGCCAAGTCTCCCTAGAAGTCTATGTACAAAGACGCTGGTTAATTCGAACTTAAATGTTTTATTATGTGATTTTGTCCGGCCAAGTCTCTATAGCAGTCTATGTAAAAAGAAGCTCGTTAATTCGAACTTCAATAATTCAAACTTATGGATAATTCGAACTGTGTGATTTGGTCCGGCCAAGTTCCCATAGAAGTCTATGTACAAAGAAGCTCGTTATTTCGAACTTCGATAATTCAAATTTATGGAAATTCGAACTGTGTGATTTGGTCCGGCCAAGTCTCCATAGAAGTGTATATACAAAAAAGCCCGTTAATTCGAACCCGAGTAGATTCAGCCACGGATAATTCAAACTACGCGCCACTGTGCTGGCGCCTTGGCGCCCGGCACAGGGATAAGGCTAAATAGGGGAAAACCAATCTACTCCCCCATGCCAGACGTTTTCGAAGACGCATTTGTTGCGTCTTTGCGAGTGCAATGGTGTGTGGTCCACTGACAGATGAGGACATCATTTCTCGGGTCACAAGCCCGAACTTGTGACTGCCAATAACAAGGAGGACGAGGACGCAGCACTAGTGCGGCCGTCCACTCGTAAGTCACAGCGGGATGGAATGCCGCCGGTATCTTGTTCAGTTCTGATGTGGGCGAAGATGAGCCTTTCCGCTGCATTCGTTTGTAAGAGCGAAATGTTCTTACTGTTACTTTTAGAGACGAAAGTCGATTATTAAGCACGGGCTCTTTGAAGCATCAAAGTGTTGACACTCCCTGGTGCTTCCAAACTGCGGTGTACTGCTGTTACTGTTCACTTTTATTAGTTATAACTTTCACTTATTCGAAATGAGGTGGCGTCTGCTTGCTGTTCGAATCAGCGAGATTTTACTGTATTAAAGATATACGAGAAACAAGCAATCGGATTCAGGTTATCAGCGGTGCCAATGAAAATCAAGAAATGTCAGATCCACAGATGCGCATATGCAGCATGTGTGAGCTGGAAGTCCCTGACAGAAATGGAAATCAGCTGATGCCAGCTCCAGGCAGTACTGCAAATACATTCACGTACAATACCAGCAGAATTCCGCTGCGAACTGAATTTTGTTCCTTTTAAGCGTTTGCCCGGTGCCCCTTTGTTGGTCCCGCTAAGATATTTCCCTGCATCGTTCGTACAGGAACTCCGAGGCAAAGATCGAAAACAGCCATGGCATGGCCTAGAGCATGCGCCTTTATTTCCGTGACTTCGTTTGTTTCTTTAGCGGCGTGGTTTGCCGTTTTTTTATTTCTTCTTTTCATTTGTTAATTCACTTTTACACTTTTCCTTCTTCGGGGTCACTGGCCTACTCGGCAGACCTAATTGGGTCGGCAAACAGGGCTGGAACAAACTTACAGACTTGGCCGACTGCCGCCAACACTGATTCGTTCGGTTCGATTTCCCTGCATGTTTCTTCGGCCTGCTAACGTTATCGATTCACTTATTTAGAAAGTGACAGTAAAGAGCACAGCTCGGCTCATTAGATTTGCTCTCCCGCACACTACCAGAGATTATTGTCTTTCTCATTTGGTGCTGCTTATTTCTGCAGATTTATCTCTGCGACTGGTTCATTGAGTTTGTTTGGCCATCTTTCCGAAGATGTGTTCTTGCTTTTATGCCGTTATGGATAGGCGGAACATGCTTTAGCACTGTGCAGCCACCGAAGTTCGACGAAGTCAAGCAAGCTCTCTCAGTTGTCGTCCCTTGTTGTGTTGTAGTGGTCAGTGTAAGGGCTCGTTTGTGACGTACCCGTGCAGGCTACGGGATGTTCAATGATAATAATATATTACTTTTGCTATTTACTTCTGTAACACAACAACACGCGACTTAAATTGACAAAATGCTCACTTTGTTCCACAATACGACGCATTACTGGAGCAACCAATGGGCGTGTTTGCACTTGGGGGGGGGGGGGGATAAAAAAACAGAAGCACAAAAACACTGTTTGCGTCAGTCCAAACGAATTCGTAGCTCTAAGAAAACCTTTTGTGCTGAACTTCGGGCTTTTTTTTTTTTGCTTTCAACAATTCTTTATCTCCTTTTAAATTTCGGTATGACGACACGTACTCTTGAGATCTAAACGTCGTCAACGGGGTTAGCCCATGAGACTAAAAAAAGTAGGCCATCCATCACCTTGCTCTAAACGTTGTTCCCGATTTCCAGTGGGGGAAAATTCGTTACGCCAACCGATTGCATAATCTGATTGCTACTTTCTTTTGTTTTTCTTTTTCCGCCAGCAAACGCACCTCACCATATATAACGTTCGGCACGAAGAAAAGTAGATGCCATTATGTTTCACCTTCCGGGTTAGCGCGCGGGACGTGGGCATACCTTTTTACAAATATAAAAGTGTTGTTGCGAAATTCGAGATCTAGATAGCCGTATGATCATTAAAACAGAAGGAGGGATGCGTTGAAATAACAATTTTTTGCACTATTGTTTGCTTTCCAACAGCCACAGGAAACTTTGGCGACGAATTTGTTTCCTTCGTCTCTATAGCTGAAAAAAAAAGCAGTCCCCCGCAGAAGTGCTTCTTTGTCATCGGAGCGACCGCTCCGATGACAAAGGCGCTTAGTTACAAAGGAACTTTGTTAACTGAGCATGCGTGTTCCCCCAAAAAAATCTTGAACGAGTTTTCGCCAGAAAAAAATAAGACACTATAAACGCTGCTTCTTCTCGGTTGCGGTATGGCATTAACCAGCTTTGAGGGAGATATTTGTGCACGGAAATGACAAACCCCGTTGTTTTCAACCTTGCAATGCCGACTTCATCTTCAAATGGGCATAAACCTCACTCAGTCTACGAGCGTTAACTGAGGGGAGGTTAAGTTGTCACTGGCTGTGTGAGTGAAGTCAAGGGTTTCGATCCAACCATCAGCTTACAAGTTTAGGGTTTGAGTCAACGTTAATGTGAGGTCTATAGTTAGTGTATTTACTTGCCTCCGGAAACGCTTCACTGTCCTCTTGCAAAGTCTGTTGTCCGTGAGTCTAAAGATAACGTTAAGAAATGGCTTGTACAAATGGATCACATCATTTGCGACACGTAGCCTCGACAATCTAACCGACAAGTTTTGCCGGCAACATTCCATATTTCCACATTCCATAAGGGCCGCGCATATTTCTACTACATTTAGTTCTTTCACTTACCACTCTGGTTACCTTTTCGCAAAAAATATACGGCCGAACGTCGAAATTACCAGCAATCATGCATGAAAAGTAGTTTGCGGTATATCCAAGCTAAGACCTTGCTATTATTTATTTCTGGTAAAAATTTTAATAGGGCTACGTAAATGCCGGTATGTTAGAATGAAGAGGATCGCGTCTTCGAAGAAAATTTAAAATCGACTTTACACCTATGAAGACATCTCATTTATTAGCTTAACATTCGGCTAATCTAGTGCTTCAGGTGAAATTTAGGTTGAGGTTAGGTAGACATAAGTGCTGTAAGTTTAAACCGATTTTTCCGACACCTTACCTGAGAGATAAAGGAAAATCGACAGTGCAAAATAAGGTGACTTCTTCCCACAAAAATACGTACGTTTCACGAACTCTACACAAGACGAAGTCACAAGAAGTGATGCACGAACATCGTCAATATATGTGTGCACGGCTTCCACGCCCTATTGTTTAGGTGACTGATATGAATTTTGTTCGCCGCTTGTCCGGTTACTAGCCATACGGAGCCTTCTGTTGCCGGATCATAGTAAAGCACGCCTAACAAATGGTAAGGAATGCAATTTAAATATCACAGGCTGCGCAATTATTGGGTTGCATAAACGGCTATCCCACGGCTTGTAAGCAGACAAAGCTACCCCAGACAAAAATTGGCGCAGTTTGCAGTAGTGGTGCAAAGCTGGAGAAACAGCACAGCTGGCGGTCTCTTTCTCTTCGTCGGACACCGGCTGTTGCTCTTCACATAGGTTTCCGAGCTTGCCGCTGAAAGGCAGGCCCAGATGTTTTTTAAAGACGATAGTCTTTCTTGGGCTAGTTAAACCCAGACATTTTGGTCTGTCTGTATGTCTGTATGTCTGTCTGTCTGTGACTCTATTCAGCCACCCGGCCAAAGCAAAACAACGCCTGCGCAATAGTCTTATATAGTCAGAGCTAAAAATACCCGTCTATGTCCGGTGTAATGCTCATACTTGTCAACATTGTTGCAGAAGAACAAGACATTACGCAAATATGAGACAACAAATCAATACAGAAGTGATATTTGCAGTGTTCCTTTATAAAAAATCAAACATGCTGGACTTTTGCGAAATTAAATACTTCATCAACTGCAAAAAAAGAATTCACTCCGCCGTCGCCTGCTGTCGCCCGCGCCACTACAGCTTCTGGCGCCATTTTAAGAAATCAACCGGCAACAGTTACGCAAGCTTCCACTAGATTGGTTTCACGTTCTGCTTGCAACGCACGTGGAGTAGGGAAACGCGGTTCTATAAACGTTGAAGTAGGGCGCCTCGATGAACGCTCGTCTTCACCGTACGGCAGCGTTCGCATCGGGACACCCGGTTTGGAGCAGTGGAACGCGGCAAATTTAAAATGATTTTAGCAAACATTTGGCGTATTTACCTTGGGAGGAGCGCGACGCAAGAGGAACAACATGAGAGGTGAGCGGGAAAGCGGAGGGGGGCATTTACTTCGCAAAAGCCGATAAAGACTATCGTCTTTTGACGGCATTTGCAACAAAAGGAGCAGATACGCGGCCAATTTTTTTCCGCATGCTTTCCCATCTCTTCTAAAGGGTGCCACGTCAGGATGCGCTAGAACCCGCAGCAGCCAGCTTAGCGAACTCGGCGTCTGTACCATGAACGCGGCGTCTCTGCCCCTCACTTCAGGCGTGAATGCACGTGAACTGACGAGAGGAGCAGCACGCGAGAGATCCCGCCACGAATGCTGGGCAGAATGTTCTCCAAGGTCGAGCTAGCCGACGCCGGGTGCTCCTTACGAGGCGCGAGCTCACGTGCGCTCGGAAGTTTTTCGTTTTTTTTTTTAAGGTAACGGTCGACTGCGGAAGCAAAAGCTTAAACAGCTCTGCTGTTAAAAGCCTTAGAACTAACGCCCTGAAGCCCTTGTGGGACGGCGACAATTGAGTTCGCGAGAAGAGATTTGCTAGCCGTTTCATATACATTTGCCATATTCCATCTTGCGAAGGTGCTGGTTTTGACTGGGTTGTAATACACTGCAACAAGAAAACTGCGCCAACTGTGGCAAAGGCGAAGCTTCTTATTCGTTGATGTTAGCTCTTTTTGTCTAGTTGCCTTGTAACTTGCGGGTCAATTTTACTCGTGTTTATGAAAACAGTCCAATTTGCGGATACCTGCAACAAAGGGACAGCAATCTCAAAATAAAAAGGCGGGTCCACAGATGCGCGTGCGCAACAGGAGCGAAGAAAATAAGAAGAAAAGCAATGCTGTAGTTGAAATGTTGTTTTTGTTGATGAGGTTTTAGCGCCGATGCTACAGAGAAGACGAGGGGCGCCGTAGTAGAGTGCTCCGGATTAATTTTGACGACCAGGGGGTGGTATTGAAATATCTATGGATAATCTAAACTCCCCAATTAGAATTAGATAATGAACGAAAAAACAAACGAAGAAACAAACAAAAGTACATTCACACGTTTCGGTGGTTATTCACAATATATGAACGGAAGTGCCTATGTCTACAATCTACGCGGAGCGTTTGAGCTCATAATGCATATTAAAATCATGCGCACAAACAAGACGAGGTACTTAGAACGCATAAAACTATCGCGCATCTGATCATGGTTGTCCGGTCTGTCCTGGTCCCTTCTTTCGCGGTATTCCAACCTGACGCTGGATACTGTGCCGTGACCTTAACGGCTCCGGCTCAGTCCAGAACAGCAATGGCGTCCAAAATGAAGTGTTGCCAATCATCTTGCTACAAACTTCTTCTGCCAGCGCCGCGCCTCAGCACGTAGCATCAAAAGCCTTCTTTCTTCCGCACCGCACAAGCCACTCCACTGGCGAGACAAGCAGCTAAAGCCGACCACCGTCGGGGATGAGGTGCGGCTCCCGAAATAAAGCTTAGGCTACAAAAATTGCTCCAGTTAGCAAAACACTAGAAAATTCTCCAAACTCGAGAAATAACTCAGTTACGCTGCAGCACAGTTATAACGTCATCGCTCTCTTCTATTAAGTGCTTGCGCGTTTGGAGCCATAGCGCATATCGGTAACCAAGCATATTTGTGTTTATTACCCCAATCATAATCACCCCGAACCTGTCTTGGTCATTACACATTGACTACATTTGCAACAAAGCATTAAAAAAGCTAGGTTACCTCGGCCGTACACTAAAGAACACTCCCAATGACACTAAATTAATGTTATATGAGACCATCATACGACCGCTTATCGAATACGCCTCTCCAGTTTGAAGCCCTGACAAGAAAACTGAAATTAATCAAAGTGAGGGGATTCAAAATAAAGCTGTACAATTATTTGTCACCACTACGACCATTATTTTTTTCCGCCCTCGACACTATCTTTGGATTTGGCACCACTCTCAGAGCTCAGGCGCATTGAGGCTCTGGAATTTCTGCACTGCATCATAAATGGCTCCCGTCGCCTTTCTCAGGATTCCCTTACAACTTTTGCCGAACCACGCACCACCAGAAGCCAGTCCAAGTTAAACCTGATCCCCTATTTTGCCCGCACCAACCCTTTCAAATACAGCTTTTTTCCACGTGTCATAGAGGAATGGAACCTACTTGCGGACTCCACCCGCTCTCTTTCTTTGTCTGCATTTCTATCCGCTGTTCTTCTCTTAATAGCCCCATATATTCATGCCGACAATACTTATAGTTTATTACAATGTATATTTGGATTGTTCGTTATCTTTTCTTTCGTATGTTTTCGCTTAACGGCTACAGTGTACGTTGTATCGGTGCACTGTAACCAGTGATGTATGCCTTGCATACCCCACTTCTGTGATAGCCCTTGGGGCTGCAGATTAATAAATATAAATAAATATAATAATAAATAAATAAATATAAAATAAATAAATAATACATAAATAAATAAATAAATAAATAAATAAATAAATTTACCCTGGCGTAAAAAAGCCAAAATAACGAGAAAGATAGAGACAAAGGGCAATGAACGCGAATTATCCTACGAGAAAATAAGCGGTGTGCATACAAAAGTAACCGGTGAAGATTTGTTGAAAATTACGCACTGGATTTTAAACAAAACAGGTAAGACTACAGGAAAGCGTTGAGGATAAGCGTTGGGAATGGTGGAAACGGCTTGCTCTGTGCGCACGATAAAATGTACGCGCGTCGCTGTTGAGCCCCTCTCATTCTCGGCATTCATGCGTAAAATGCGCTGCCTGCCTCTCCGCTCGTTTCTTCTTTCAGCTTTCCACGAACTGTTGATTGCTCCCGGTGCCTGAATTCGCGCTTCTCGTTCGCTGTTCACCGGTTTCCCATTTTCTCCGACGCCAGTGGCTTGTACGGCTCTTTGTACGCTTTCTCATAAACACACAAACCCTCTCAGAGAGGATCTCCGTGGAAAGTTTGTGTGCAGAAAATCCATCCCCCTTCTTTATCCTTTGGGAATCAATTTTTTAACATTCAGTATTAAAGCTTTGCAACGGGATGGGACAGTTCAGCATATAAACAAAGAGGCTCACGTAAATCAGCGAGGCCGTTTTCGTGCACTGTAGGGACGGCAAGGTTGTATTGTAGTGTCTAAAACAACGGAACTAAGTTTCATTTTGTAGCGTGAGCTACGCTGGCCGAGGTTGAGCAGTTCGGTGGGCTCCTGGAGAGCCGTGCTGCGCATGCGCGAGAAGCAGTACGTCTCACGCGCAGACTGGCCGGAGCGCGCCGCCTGACTGGATTGGATTGATTGGATTGGATTGGATTAAATTGTATTATTCCCGATTGGATTGGATTAAATGTTTTAGCAGCAGTAAGCATTATAACAGCTAATTAACCCAGACTAATCCGGAATAGCCGAACGTATACCGCTCCGACTAGCCACTGTTTGAGCGTTGTAAATCTCCTTTCCTACAATACATAAATTCCTTTGATATATAACCGTACTGCAAAATTGACTTTGAGTTATTGTGTTTCAAGCGCAAACTAAGCGGGAGTTTCAAATGAAGCCACAATGAATTATTAGGTATGAAATAAAGCAGGTGCGGCACAAGCAGTCAATACTGTCATAAACGGCCATAGGCATCGATCGCTTGCCGCTCTGTCGGAACGCGTCTGGATTTGAGGCTTGTGCAATTGATTTGTTGTCCTCGAATTCGAAGGATGATTGGAGGTGGTGGGCAAGTCGCACTCGGGTCTCACGCCCAATCGCCTCGGGTCTCACGCCCAATTCATTGCTGGCGCAGCCTTGCTGTCGATATTATTGATCGTGTCATTATGCCCCGGTGAGGGATTGTAGGCTATGCTTCCGGCGTAACGAACGCCAGGATGTACAGTTAATCGGGAACGAATTTCCCCCTCCCGCTCATGCCGTGGCTTGAGCAAAAAAGAAAGCTCCAGCGCTGTCGTCAAGCGCTACGGCGCATGTCAGAATTGGCATGAGGAACACCAAAATATCGATGCATATGACGATTACTACTACTAGCACAGTACGAAGCAACGGCGGAACATGTAGATAAACAATTTCAAACTTGTACAAAGGCGTGGTAATGTGTCCTTCAGTGCTCACTTCCCGCCAGTCATTACTCCACGGTTCAAGGCTAACCTGACTCTGGGGGTAACAGCTGGTGACATAGCCTTTCCGGGGATCAGATACAGCACTACACCGACGATCTCGAACAGCAGGCGAGATATAGGCGTCTAATTCTGGCAGGTTCGCTAGAGAATTAGTTTTTTGCAGGAGCAAGGCCCAGGTGGGGAACCTTTCGATAAGTACACGGTAGCAAAGCTTCCCCACCTTTTTTGCGAGTCATCTGCAGTTCCGCTGAATCAGTAACTTGTATTCCCTCGCGATCATTGCATCGATGGAAAGTGTGCCGGCGAAACCGATGACGGTTGTTGCAGTTGCTGTGCCACGAAAGGGAGAAGTTCGATCGGGGATAGCTTGGTGGATGGCAATGGCGCAAGTGAGCCAGGCGTAGCAGAAGCAGAAGACCGATTATCTGCACCCGCTAACCGTTCAGAAGAGCGTCTGAGCAAAGTCCATGTTGGCGAAAACGTCATACTTCTTCCTGAAGCGTACTCAGACTCCTTGCGACTACTAAAAGCTCTCCAGATGTTTGCAATGCTGGCTAATGCGGGTGTTCCTTACTATTCCGTAGTACGGGAACAAAAGCCTATTGTTATGTATTTTAACCACTTTGCATTATTCCTATTTGGTGGGCTTACTACCAGAAGTGTGCTCTAAGGCCTTCGGATCGAGGCATCCATCTTGTGGGCATTAAAAGCGATATTTATTACAATCGCCCCTAGCGAGCTTCTGACAGGAGAGAGAGAGAAACAACATCTTTATTGCCTGCGAGAGGTTACCTACTGTCGCTGGCCTCCTGGGGGGGGGCAGCGTGTTCGGCCGCTGGCGTTCAAGGGCCGCCAGCGCAAGCTGAACGGCCTCCCGCTGTATGTTATAGTCTGTGCTGGCCACCGCACTGGCAAGGCGTGGTGGCAGCGTGTCCGTGAGTGGGTCTGTCTCTTGGCACTCCCATAACATGTGCACCATGGTGGCTCGATCCCTGCCGCACACCGCACACACATCACTTTGGTATACCTCCGGGCATACATGCTTTGCGAGTACTGGCGTCCATATTGCGCGTGCCTGCAGCTGTCGTAGCAGTACTGCCTCCCGTCGGGTGAGATTCCGGTGTGGTGGCGGATAAGTCCTTCTGTTTTCTCGATACCAGGTCAGCACCCCTTTATATGTGCCAACCGGTATCATCCCGTCATTGTCGCCTTCCGTAGGTCGAGGGCTTAGGGCAGTGCCGTGGCCGGTGAGCACATGCGCTGCTCGGTCTGCTTCCTCGTTACGGTTCGCACCCGTGCTCACCGGGCCCATATGCGCTGGGAACCACCTGATAGTCACTGAGAACAGCATACCACAAGGGCGTGCAATCTGGCAGTTCGTGGAAAACCCCTTCCCGGATCCAGTACGAGAGATTTGTGCGTATGAAGCCCAAGGTTGTTTTGAGGAAGACCTCTATGGAAGTAAATGTTCCCCATCGTCGTCTGACGTTGAGCAAGCGTCTAAAGGGTCCGCCCCGCTTTGGCACCATCGATCATCGCCCATGAGGGCCGCCCGCCACACGATCCTTAAGGTAACCGGTATACAGAGTGATTGACTGCCCAGGCAGTGGAAAAAAGACATCACCCTCCTCCATAGTTATCCATACGTTTGTTTACCATCTACTAAAGCGGCGTTTCAGGCTGTGCGCCGTAAACCTTTTACAATAGATTTTTGAATACTCGACGCAAGGAGCAGAGCGTAAAAGACGGTATTATTCTGACACGGCTGCTTTGCGTGAGAATTAGTGGGCCTTGAATGGCGGAGCGCGAAGTGCGGGCAGACCTAAGCAATAGATGAGACAGTTGAAAAATACTACACACGTTTCAAAAGCCAAAATTTGTAAAGTATTTCCCCACAGTTGTACAGTTCGCGACTAATGTGGTCACTCTAAAAACTGAAAAGGTTTAGAGGCAGAAGTTTACTAGAACCCCTAAAGATTGTTTTCACAACAGAAATATACGGGTATAAACGCGATGAGCATAACCCAAAATTTGTTAGTTCCGAGGTTTCTTGGAACTCAATTTTCAAAACTAGCGAGCGCAGTTATAAACTTCGTTCCTTTTCCTCTTTCACATAAAGAAGTCCCGTGTACTGCAAAGTGTTTAAAACTTCAACCCGGTAATTGCCGTGCTACGCTTCCCAAAATTCTCATGGACAAAATTTACTTTGAAGAGCTACGTACTGGGGCTGAGAAAAGTACTTGCGCTTCGGAAAAAAGGGGGGCTCTCTGAATGCGCTAGATGAGTGTGTGGGCGTACCTGAGTATCCCTGCATTAGCTGCGGGTGACAAATTATACGAACATGCGGCACCGACTGTGCGTCAACTACGAAGCGCTAGGCAGGGAGTGTCATGCGCCCGCCCCTCACACGGGCGTTCCGACGGGCGCCCAGCAGTCCATCTTCGCTCAGAATCTTAACGTCCAAAACTTTCTCATTACCCGAGACACGGAATGGTAATAAGCGGTACGATGCTTGGTATTGCTTCTCCTTAGCGCTCTCTATCATGGAACCAAGAGAAAACAAATTAGAGAAAGAAAATACACGGAGGTACTTCCAACAATAAAGCGCATTGCTTTCTAGACAGCCCCCTTGTCGAGCCAGCACTAACCCCGACAAAACACGCAAACCTAACCAACAAAACAGGGAAAATAAGTTCTACGCAGGCGTTTTAGGGCGCAGGCTATGAATAATGGATCAGATTTAACACATTTTCGCCAATCGCGATGGGAAACCCATTGTCCCTCATCTCACCGTTTCTTAGTCGTACATACGCTTGGTGCACAGGTTTATTTTTTTACTTGATTTTTCGGCACCTGCCCAATACCGCTGACAGCTCTGCGTCCTGCCTCCGAGCTATATATAGATCTCCAGATATTGCTGCGGCGATAGCGAAGGTTTGCAGTCACGGTTGTACAGGCGGTCAACGTCGACTCGAAGAGGGTGGGTGGACGAAGAGACAAAATGGTGTGCAAAATGTTGAAAATGCTTCAAAACGGTAAATGTGGCTCGCCCAATTTTGACATTTTTTGTCACTTCTACATTTTTGATGGCTTCAAAGTTGTACGCTGTATTTCTATCTTTATCATCTTCAGTATTTTTACTACTTTTTCCTGACTTGTTTCGACTTGTTTCCCGAGTGTAGTTGTTGGAAGTTCTTGCTAGTTGTCTGACAATTGTTACTAGACAGTGTGTGTGGCGTTTGTGTCAGGAAATTTACAGCGTCATTCCACGAAGTTAACGCGTATTTCATGTCAGCGTAGTTTTTCTCTCATGTCTGCCGTCGTTGTTTATCTTTCTTTACGGAAGAGCCCATTCACGTGTAGCAAAAACACGAAGGTGTTCACGTCAGCGTCGCGCAATTTCCGGTGAAGCAGTTGGGCCCAGAGCCGCGAATTTTAGACGAACGTCCCGCTTCTCCCAAGGCGGCCACGCACGGAGCAAGCATAGCAGAAGGGGTTGGCGGTAAATCCGCGATCGAAGATAGTGGTCGCAGGTCCGTGCCGTTGGGCATGTTCTCCAGCTCGACGTCTACATCTCTTACGCTTCAAATTTCGAGCTGCTTCTAATCCCTGTCCTCGTTTCTCCGGCGACTCCGTGTGGACTAAGGCGAGGAAGCATGTGTAGTACGGGGAGCAGGGGTTTTCGTTAGTTGAGCTGCGTTCTTTAAAGAGGTATAGGGGTTTTCAGATTTCCTTTTAATACTTTCGGCTTTACATACACTTTAAAACGGCGAAGTGAAAAGATATAGCACGCAAATGTAAGAGTCATCATAAACAAAGCAAACATAAGACACAAGAAAAAGGAAAGTGTAGATCAAGGCCTTTGTTCCGGCGCTGAGAGGCATACCCAAAAATCCTAGAGCTTAGCATCACGCAGCATGGCACTGCGGTATACTCCAACGCATGACTATAAATAATACTAACCGACATGCGACACACTGCTGTAGGACACTGCGTACAAACCCCACTAGACCAGTGACGTTTGCATCACAGGGCTTCGTCCAGCCCTGGAGCCATCGCAAAGAACAAGCTTATGGGCCTCTAACCCCCCTCACCCTATCGGCTCCTGGATCTAAGGAAAGGACCAAGTTTTCTCCGTTCTCGCAACCGCCATACACTTCCAACGCTTTTGCTTCTTGGCTGGACATTCACGATAAAATGTATAAGGCGGCGTGCAAATGCCGTGTTTGGTGGAGCACACCGGACAAAATGGCAAATATACCCCACATTGAGTACACATGCATTTAATGGCGGAGATAACACTGAGACGCAGTCGGAGTAGCCCACCTTTTTCTCATTTTTGCCGGGACACGTAGAAACCGGAAGTTTGGGGGACTATCTCACGTAGACGATACTGTCAGAACAACAACGGCAGTCTCCGTTATAGACGAAATGCACCGGTTTTATCACCCTTTCCAGGGAAAAAAGTCTGACGGTTTATGTGCATCTTTTTGCACTTTTGAAAAGACTCTAACTGAGACATATGGCTGAAACCCCCTGCAATCTACAGATGCGGAATTTGCGGTAGCCCTGCAACTCTAAATGTCCAGGAGGGTCACTCTGCCCATCGCTTTGTGGGTTTTCACATACATTGTGCTTCTCAGTGCCTCGACAGTGACACTTAAAGCCAGTCTCCTTGCTCTACAGCGTCCTGGAACCCTTGCTATTTATAGTTTATTCTAACCTTCGTTATTTGCCTCCGCGAACACTGTCCGAACTTTTAAAATTGCCTGCGTATCTGCTCCTTCTTTGCAAATGTCGCCAAAAGACGATATTTGTCTGGCGCCCCTGCCAAGTAACTGTCTCCCTTCTATTTCTCGCTGACTACTCGTGTTGTTCCTAGCAGTTTGCTAGACAAACACGCTAGCGGTTTGCTAAAGTCAATTTAAATTTTCCGCGTTCACTGCGCCACGCTGAATGCATCGATGCCAGCGCTGCCGTAGGGTGGAGAAGCGCGTGAATTGAGGCCCCCCATTACTACTCTTCGTGCGTGTCAAGCAGAAAGTGAAAACTGTCTTCTGGAACCTTTCGTTACTGTTGCCGTTTGATTTTTAAAATGCCGCTAGAGAAACCAAGGACAACGTATCTTTCATTAAAACAACCATTCATGTGTTTTTAATAAAGACAGCACTAGGAATATCACTTGTGTATCGATGTCTCCTTGACGTAATTTTGGGTATTGACAGACATCGACACCGGACTCAGCCGATTAGATTTGGCTGTGGGCATATTTTGCAGCATCTGCTTAACTTTGGCCGGGTGGCTGAATCGAGGGACAGACAGACAGACAGACAGACAGACAGACAGACAGACAGACAGACAGACCAGACAGACAGACAGACAGACGACAGACAGACAGACAACGACAGACAGAACGGACGGGACGACGGACGGAGACGGACGGACAGACAGACAGACAGACAGACAGACAGACAGACAGACAGACAGACAGACAGACAGACAGACAGACAGACAAAAATTTTAGCATTCAAGGTGCCCAATAAAGACTATTGTCTTTAAAAAAAGGCTGTTTGATTAGGTAGCTGTGAGCTTGCGAATTATTCGCGTCGTTTTAGCACATTTACAGCGCCTTGCCTTGACAAATGCCTGGAAGCTTGTTGTTTCGAACCCTGCCTCTCCCTCGCAGACTCCGCCGCTCTCGATCCATAACCGGCTTCAGGATGTTCACGTGACCGGAATGCTTTGTTGACGTCATAAGAAGCACCGCGTATTGACCAGAATGCAGGTGGTCAGGTTGAGCAAAACTTATTCCTGTAGCGACGTGTCGCTTGTGTAGACACAAAGCAGTTGGTACACAATAATTAAAGGTGCACTTACATGCTAGGTTCGTTGATACATTCAAGCAGCCGTCCCGATGTCAGATGAAGGGAGGGACAGAAAAATAGAAAAGGAGAAAGAAAGAAACAACATATTAAAACCTTTGTTTTGGAAATTCGACACAAAAAAGCCTTGTGCGAAAGCTGTACAGTTCCTGGGTAACTCTACAACTTGGGGCAGTTGGTACATGTCGTAGAAATTTCGACGACAGCATCGAATGGGGCTGAAGCTGAGCATGAAATAAAGAAACCGTGCACAAACAGCAGAGCCATAATCGCAGCCACAGTCACAGCCATAATACGCGCCATGCAGAACCATGGCTTGTTCGCTGCACGAGAGCAAATTATGGCAAGCAGCTGCTCTGTCACACTTTGCCTACGTGGTGGTGGTGATGATTATGTTTATTAGCGGGTGGATCTAGCCTTGCGTGACATGCCGGCAATTGCTCCCAGGAACAACACTTTCTTGCCGCTGTGCGCGGGAAATCACCCGGAGTCACTGAGGCGTGTGTCACTTAAAAACCCGAGAATCAGGCGCAAAATGTCTCTCCTGGTGATTCAATGCCTTATAAGAAAAATTATATCATCCAAAGAGACATGCGGAGCGGCTCTCCTAAGGAGTTCCTTAAGCACAGCTAACCTCTCCGTCGCATGCTGTCGGCAGTCCATAAGAAAATGTCCGATATCACCTGTAACACAACACGTTGGGCACAGGGGTGAGGAGACAAAGTATAGCTTATGAAGCAACGCCGGTGTCAACGCTGAATTGGTCAGGGTGCGGAGCAGTAAGGATGCCTCTGTCCTCTTTATTTCTTTGGTAACACAAGTTTGGTGTTGTGGTCGCCAAAGAGATCTGAAGTGTTCTTTAATGATGGTGTTTACAATTCGCTGTTCGTCTGGAGCCACTTTTATAAAACGAGTACAAGATGTCACTTCATTGGCCAACTTGTCCGGCGCTTCGTTTCCAAGCACTCCGACTAGGCAAGGAACCCACGAGAAGCGAACGCTCAAGCCGTTTTCATTTAGCTGCTGAAGGAGAGGTAGGGAGCCTTGGTGAGTTTTATCCGCGGGAAACCTAAGCTGCAAAAGTTGTAGGGCTGACTTGGAATCCATAAGAATTAGCGCACGTTACAGCCGAAACGATTTGATCTTTTTGAAGGCCACTTCCATTCCTATACATTCGGCCGTTGTAGATGATGTCGAATGGTGAATGCGAGCCGCAAAGGAAACGTTTATGCCCGGAATCACAAAGGCCGCTGCACTGGTGTTTAATTCTATACTCGCATAACCAGTGATATGTAACTCGCAAATTCCTAATTCTAAACTCGCAAACCAGTGATTCGAAAAACGCGGGAGCTGCAGCTTGGAATATCTAAAATTCGCGGGACATTGCAGGACAGCTTCAACCGCAGCAGAAACCGGTGCCCATCTTCACATTGCAATATCTTCAGGGGAAGCCAGCACGCGCACAAGCTATTTTCACCGCGTTTCTAGCTGCGCTTTATCGTCCCCCTTCATTCCACGTGAACAATTTGTCCTGAAAACTTATTTCTGGTGCTACCAAGCCATCAGCATTCTTCACGTTTTAGTGCTACAGGCGCTGTATGATCGCAGCGGTGTAACGGAAAACGTAGAGGCCAACAACACGGCCTCAGCCACTATGGTTAGTTGACTTTGCAACAAATACACAAAAGAGGTTGAATTGCGTCCAGTCTGTCGGCAAGCCGGGTATTGCTGAGCGTGTTTGGAGTTGGAGTACGGGCGAGTCTTCAGCTGACATACCCATGCATGTGCAGCGAAGGAAAGAACTGATCCCGTTCAATGCCTTCTACGCTACTGTTGTCTATTATATGTTCTTGTATGCTTAGGAGACATTCCGTTTTTTTCTTCTGTTCGTATCTAACCAGGAAACTCGCAACTCGCGAAGCGCAAGTCAGCATTCCTAGAGTTCACGATGAAACGCGTGACAAGCAAAAAAAATCGATGTTTTGGCTTTGCAGTGCTGGCGCCAATCCCTAATTAACGCAGCCTGTACCCACGCTCCCTATTCCAGTCTTGGGGCCAGAGCTGCATCCCCGCCCTGTGCAAATTATTCGAATGAGCGGCTTCGTGTCAGGCCACTCAACAGCGGCGGAAAACAACGTGCTGTCGGAGAAGCAGCGCTGGATGGCGCTCATTACGAAGACTTCGTTACCGGATTAAACAACGACCGCATGCAATCCCTCCTTGTAGTGAGTGAACAATAATTAAACTCTCATTTTAGTTCCAACTTGATAGGGCAGCGTGTGACGCTCGGGGGGTTAGAAAAAGGTATGTCCAATTGTTACCGTAATAAATACTGCACGCAAGCTAATTGCACCTGTCTTAAAATACCTAAACTATAAGGGAGTAGAAAAAAAATCCCCCCACCTCCCGAAGGGGATCGTGCGGAAATGCGAATGCATTGGGTGCACCGATGAGTGCGGTGCGAGTAATTATTATTAATGGCGACCTTATGTTGAACAAGGCAGAGTGAGCCCGTCGTTTTGGCCGACATTTTCGTGCGCCACTCTGCAAGAGCGACTTATCGTCTCCAGCGGATGCTTCGCACGCTGAGCCTCTCGAATCGCGGCTTCTTCCACGGCCGTGCTACCTATCATCGGCCGGGCCCAGGGGATTCAATGATAACCTACAGCAGCTTCGACATTGAAGTCGCGGCTCTTCTACGGTACGCGCACATACGCACGGCGACACGAGACGAACGAACGAGGGGCGTACGCTATGACGCGTCTTTCTCGTTCCGAGCAAGTGTCCACATACGGCGAACGCTGGAGTTTTATGTTGGCCAATGTCCCTAAGTGGGTATGCTTAGTTGGACGAACGTGCACTCGAGGCACGCGTGCACGAGCGCTCGGCCTTACACCTGCGGGCGCACGCCGACGGAGCACGACAACCCCCGACTAAGAAATGCATTCGCATTTAAAAGAAGAAACCAAATGATGATAAAGAAATGCGCTCTTTTTATTATGATGAATACTAAAGCGCCACACACTAAACAGATTTCGGAAGAAATTGCAGGCAGGAATGATGCAACAAAACTGCATTGTGTACTTTCTGGAAGAACCTAGACGAGAATATTTTGTTTCCAGAGGGAGTGTACACAACCTGTTTTTTCCTTCGCAGAAATCGAGGTCATGAATGCGTCAGGTACCCTATTTGCAATTATAAAGATTCTCGCCAAAAAATTTTCTTCTTCCCGCGCAATTCGTTGGTGCATCTTATAGTCGCGACCCCTGCTACACTTTCCGCGTACTGCATATATTATGAGAGGACCCCGAAGATAGGGCCAGAGGGGGGTGGACCACAAGGACGAATATTTCATGAAGCTCGAGTGGCCACGCCTTCATGGTGTAAGGCTTGCCACCCGGAAGGCTCTTAGGATTAGGATCCAAGTGCAAGCTCATGAGAGACAGACACACAAAAAGAGAGAGAGAGAGAGAGAGAGAGAGAGAGAGAGAGAGAGAGAGAGAGAGAGAGAGAGAGAGAGAGAGAGAGAGAGAGAGAGAGAGAGAGAGAGAGAGAGAGAACAGCACACTAGGAGAAAATAACTTGAAGAAGCTATGTTTGGATGCAAATTTTTCACCATAGCGTGCTAAATCCACCAGCTTATTGCCTTCTATCACGGGCTAGCTTTGGCTATGGGCGGAAACCCTGTTATGCGGTAGGACTCCTGAATTGATTGTACGGCTTTGCACCGTTAAATCCCCGGATGCCACTGCTAATAAGAACAGCCACCAACTGCGCGTCTCATGACCTTCTCCTGATTGCCAAGGCTGCACGACGACACAGTAGACGCTGTAATGTATACCGGCGCCTGCATGGCTTTATCTGCTGCGGCTGCTTCTAGCACATCTCCGGTTTCGGTTTCTGTGGGAGGGGCGATGTCTTACGGCGGGTGATCGAGAAAGCTAAAGGAAGCCACGAGGCCGTTCTACGTCTGCGTTTACCCAAGGTCTAGACAGCTGCGACTGCACCGCAGTACACAGTGAGTGACACAACGTAGGTCATAGTTGAGGGCACGACGAGAAAGGCTTTCTTCAAGCAAACGCAGTTATCGACTTTGGTTTTGTTGCGTTGTACGTTTGCCGTGTGCATTACAGAAACCTCCAAATCCACGGCAAGTTCCCCACAATAGTTCCCCACAAACAAAAACGCTATATTTATTATTTAAAGTCGAGCCGGTGAAAAAGGGTGCGACAATCCGTCCCTAGAACCAACTTTAACGTTCACCCGGATATATGTCATGAACAGACCTAGTGAACCAATAAAACTAATGCTGTAATTGGGAATCGGTACGAGAAACACAGTGGATGCCACAAAAAATCAGCGAAGCTTGCACTCACACGCAAGACTTGAATGGCGAAGCTGTTGTAGGTGATCCCTGACAGACACAAATTTGAGTTTTAGTATCATTGTGGTGTCGTGGTTGACGTCGGCGGCATGGCATTTCAATGACCTTATGTTGAGCAAGGCCAGAGTGAGCCCGTCGTTTTGGTCGATGTTTTTGTACGCCACTATGCAAGCGGGACTTATCGTTTCTAGCGGATGCTTTGTATTCTGAGCCTCTCGAAGTGCGGCCTCTTCCTCGGCCGCGCGAACTATCTGCGGCAGGGTCATGTGGAGTCAATGATCACCTACTGCAGCTGCGACAATCAAGTCGCGGCTCTTCTACGGTGGACAGCGCATGCGCACGACGACTCGAGGATGAAAGAACGATGAGCGTACTCTAGGACGTGTCTTTCTAATCCGAGCAAGTGTTGCCACGATACGGAGAACGCTGGAGTCCTTTCAAGGCCGAATGTTGGCCAATCTCCCTAAGTGGGCATGCTTAGCTTGACGAACGTGCGCTCGAGGCACGCGTGCACGAGCGCTCGGGAATTTCTTTGTACACGAATGGTTTGCTTAACAGCTTCGCTGTTAAAAATGAAGTAAACTGCTGCCACCACAAAGCGAAGACCGTTCTCACACGAGCAAGTATGGGTACACAAGCACCAGCCAGCAGTGAAAAAAAAAAACAAGCAAGCAACCAACCAAAGGAACAAGATCAAATTTTGTGCACTTATGCGGTGAGGCTACACTGCTTTCTAAAAGGCAACTTATTACTGTAGGCGCATTATCTGACATCTGTTGTTCGGCACGGACTTTGGAGTGTTTTCAATATACAATATATCCCGCAGAAGTAGTTTCGACTAGTTCACTTCATGATTGAGAACTTTCTGTGGTTCTCCCGCTCTCTCAGGATCCTTCTCGCCTTCTCCGGCGCTACCAGCTGGCTTTCCTCGCGCGGGCTACGAGTCTCTGTGCGATTCTGTGTTCCTCATAACGATGCACAGAGCTATCTAAGAAACAGAAGGTGAGAGCCTAGTTGGATCCTGTGTTAATTTGCTCTTGCACTTTCTTTTCAACTTATCGGTCGTGCCTGTAACCACTACACAAGCCTCCTGGACAGCGGCCGGCGAAGCGCGTTCCCCTTTGTCGCCATTGCCAGAAAGAAGCCTTCTGTTATCTGTTGTCGAGCTTTCGTGTTGAACTCCACGGCCGCACCCGTCACCATTAGATCAGCCCCATAGAGAGAACTCTCTGAAGCTCCTACCGCTCACTAGCCCTCGCCGGGGGCTTCCTAAGCTTGTCTCGCTCTCTCGACATCGCCAGGAGCGTCCTGTTCACTCCCGTCGGTGCCTTCACGTCTCCAATCGGCTCGTATTGCACGTGCCGGCAGTAGCTGATCCTGCTTCAGCGCAGCCGTTTTCCTTTTCGGTGCGCGCTGCGTCGCGCTTTCTCATAGATCTCCTCCGAAGCTCTTCCCAAGCTGCTGTTTCTTTTTACTTGCTGGCGATCCCGGGATCATCTTCCGTGACTCACGCAACTTCATCTTTTTTTTGACGGGTCTGTGTACCCGCTACACTTTCTTATAGCTCACTTGCTCAATGAAACATAGATGATGCAATGCATTCGACGGAATAAAAGTGAATATGGGTTTTTTTTTTTTTTTGCTAGGGGTAGAACCAAACCGAAGTTTTTCCTCCTCGTTTATGCCTAACACGAGGGCGCTCAATATGAGCAAGAGTTAGCGGTGACGGGGCTTTAGCAAACATATCATGTGGGTTTGAACATGAAAGTGATGCGGCGAAAACCTGCTAAATATACCCAATGAAACCGAACGAAAAAGTGGAATGAAAATGAGCGCTAGATAAATTTTTTTTTTTTTTCATACAAAAAGTTCATTGGTGGACGCTATTATAAAAATTCGACGGGCATAACTTTCAAAGCGTCGGAGGCGCCAAGCTTGCCATACGGGTGCTACCACCGCTTCTCGCGGTTATTTATAATTTAATCTGCGCTCTTCAAAGCGCAGAACTTGTCCCGCGTGCCTTTGAGATACGCTAAGAGGCGCTGCCTCTAAAGTGAGGCACGCAATGCCTTCCCGCTTGCGTGAGCCTGACTAATTGCACCCCCGTTAGAATGCCGGTTAGGGGGAAAAAGGTTAAAGAAACGATGCTTTCAAAAGGGTCTTTGAAATTTCGAGGCTCGACTTTAACAACAAGATGACAATGAAATGACCGGACGTGCGAGATATTCAGTACTCGCAGTATGTGCGCTAATGGTGAAGTGGTGTTGCGAGATGGCTGCCCTGTTTCCTAGCAAATATTTCCGTCACAAGTTTCGACTGGAACCTGTCACGTCTTGATTCTAACATAAAAACAATTTGATCATTTCACATTAAGTAATATGTTCTGTTGGAACCAAACCGGTCATGATGAAAAAAGGCCACACTTCCTGTTGAAGGGGGATTCACTAGTTGCTTATCACAGGATACACGACTTTTATGCTGTTTGAGAAGAGGCATAATTACATCAACAACGTGAATGACTGCGCTATTAACTAGCGTTGTGAGTAGATTGAGTGAAACCTAAACAATTAGACCAACCAGGTAAAAGAGCGTGATACATAAAGGAATGGGCCACGACGAGCCTCAATATACTCTGTGCCAAGAAGTAAATGTTTAAAATAAAAGCTGAATATGTAAAAAATTGTTTGTGTGGAAATACCGGCAGATATTCACAACTGGTGGGCATAGGTAACCGTCACTTATTAAACGTTCAGCACCGAAAGAAATGACAGTCCAGCAAGAAAAGTAGCCTGGATTCGTATAAAAACAGAACACGAACTAAAAACCTCAAGTAATTTATCAATGGGACTGAGAAAAGCTCTTAAAAAATTCTACGAAGGCCCCAGTGCCTCTGAAAGTATTTAGCGCGCTGAACCGTATTTGAAGGTGCCCTGTTTCTCAATAATAATCATTAATTTATAATTAGCGCTGTCGTTGTCACTAATTTTTGCTCTTGATATCATTTTTTTTTGTTTTACTCAGCGGGGTCACTAAGGCAGGCCGCAGCGCGGCTGTTTTTCACGTTGATTGTGCAAATCTTTCCAAAGCGTTAGTAGGCAAACGTGATTAAGGTGCTAACGCCCTTGTTTGAACCCTCCGGTAACTACATGCTAGCTATTTTTAATAGGGGAGGCAACAACAGCGTCCTCATACCAGCTCTGGAAAGGTATATTCTCAGGGTTACCGCAGCCGAATACGATGTCAAAGCGCTATCTCAGCAACAGATTAGGGGCAGCCGGAAGCTTTGCGCCACCGTGTGTTCATGAAGAAGCCTTCGGCTTAGAACACCTTAGAAAGAAATATCACTAATTACAGCTTCTATTTATTTATTTTCTATTTAGTGAAAGTTTGTTATTTTACCGGGAAAATATTGATGGCAAGTACAGTTCTTGTGTGGTGAGGATTTGCAGAATCGTGTCCCGCTATGTGGTATCTCCGAGGGGCGACACAAGCGGAAATTTCTGTGCCACGCGTTGTTTGCTGAAGCTCAGCTTTCGCGATGCTGTGGGAGCCGCAACAGATGCTGTGTCGTGTGTTGAGGTCATGTAGATGACGCATATACTCTAAGGCAAAGCTTCTTTGGCTAGCGCCGTCTTTCCGTGAAATTCTACGTTTTTCCCCGTGTCCGTCTCAGTGTTCTTAACAAGCGCAACTTACCCTCAAAAGAAAGCTTACGGTGTGTTTTGTGCCTTGTCACGAAACAACGGACTAACAGTGAACAAGAAGAAGATAAGATGATACGCCAGTTAACATAAAACACTACGGCACCAAGCGAAACTTCACTGGTGTTTTCCCTTAAGGAAGTTGAAGGAAACTTTTGGTGTCATCTTCAACCAGACATCTATGCTTGTCTACGGCAGTCTGTCTAGACTGTCAACCTAGGATTACCTAGATTTGCGCCTGCCTGTCATTCTAACCTTCAGAGGTGCAATTGCGGACTTCACTTCAAATAAAATACTGCGGCTAGTTTAATATTTTAGGGTAAGCTCTCTAGGCATACGTTTCTTGAAGGAATTATACACGGTACCATCGCACACAATACATGGTCCCAAAACACCTGTATACCTTTCTTGGACGTTTCTGAAGCATAAAAAAGTTATCATATAAAGTTACATTACGGTACCGTTACCTTCTGTAAGAAAGTATTTCTACCAATGAATCAAATCAGTAGGCTAGCTGATAGTTTCAGGAAAGAGAATGAATCTAGGACTTCTAGCCAGACGTTTGACTACTAGATTCATTTGACAACTTGCCGTTGGACTACTGGAGCAGTACTTCATTACACATCACTTTGTAGAGTCTCCGGCGAAGTTAAGACAAGTAACGTTTAACTAAGGGCTTTCGTAGATGTTTACCATCGCGCCATCTGGGCCGCGTAGCATTTGACTCTGCCGTAATATTCTATTCTCTTTGAGAGTGACCATAGTTCGGGCGAGGACGGTAGTGGTGTGGGGCGCTTTGTGCTCCTCGAACGCGAGCATGCGCAAGACTAACCCAGACAATAAAGAGGACACGGGCAAGTGAAGTTACCAAAGATTAAAGAATGTTTCTTATCTGGGACAAAATCAGACCAACGTTATTTCTTTTTCAACTTGGAACCCACGCTCTGGGAATCTGTACGATGTATACAGACTCTAATGGCACGTACGACGCTCTTTTGCAATATTATGCATTCTGCGGTATTGAATCACGCGTTGGAAACGGAAGTTCCATGTCTGCTCGGCACCCGAAGATGGTCGAGCTAGAAAAGAAGCCGGCTCATATTTTTTTAAAGCGATACTATTGTGGCGCTATTCTACTGATTATGACTTCTTCGGCAATAACACTGGCCGCCAAACTCCTGCAGAGATGTAGGGCCTAAAATTTAATGAATGTCTCCGGCTTAGCAGACGTCGATGTCATTTATTCCGAATAATACAGCAAGTACTTCTAAAGCGTTACAATCAAGGGCATGTGACTGGCAAAAAGTCCGTGTCAAGCAGCCGAGCCAGGAGGAACGCCATTTTGGGGTGGGTTAGCCAACTGGGTGATGGGTGGAGTACGGGAAAGGAAAGATTTTATCGCACCACATGAGGGTAATTTTAGCAATGAAAACGAAACCGGTGAATTTGTAATTCCCAAAATGCCGAAAAAGTTGCTTCTCCTGGCAGGTGTAAGTTTGAGATATATCTTCCACCACCACGGGCGCCAACTAACACGATTTCCAGCACACGGGCGGGAAACGTACAAAAGGCAGGTTGTAAGTGCAGGTGTATCAGGTCCGGTGTAGGACGAACATGGAACAAAAAACGAACGCTGGAAAGAGGGTAGAAATTTAAAAAGAAGGAGCTAGCCCTCCAATATCGAAACCAAAAATTAAACCTTCAAAGCTCCGCCACATCTGCGGGGCTGCAGCCAGTGAGCTAATCAGATAAAGTGCACGGCCAACACAGAACTTAAACAGCGCATTACCTTAACTCGATGGTGCGGAGCTTATAGACGAACCCACCCGAAACTATTCGAACGAAACACGGGACGAAGTGAAGAAGAGACGTGCACAAGCAGCGACTAACAACTCTTCATTTGATTAGAAAAGGCTGAATATATAGGTGCTTCGCGCTGTTTCGTTCGACGATGTACCAACGTGCCCAACGCCGAACCCTGCTGCAACCCGATATCCAGCAAACGACCATTATCAGCCTGTTATTGTGCGCAAATTACACGTCATGATGCGTAGTAGGGACGTAAAAGTAGAAAAGAAAATCAATTTGCAAAACGAGATTCAAATCCAGTTCGAACCCTAATGTACTATAATGAAAGCCTGAACTTCTGCCACTGCCCTACTCCGCACAGCCATACAATTGCTTGGCCTTAAAAAGATTCAAGAATACTCACGTTAATATCTTCATAATGCTGTAATTAATTGTCATAACAAACTGCTGTCATTGCTGGACGCAATACTGGAGTTGCATTCGCATTCGCATTTGTATTAGCCTCAGCTAAATTCACTGACACTGTTATTCAATTTGTTACTTTTTCACCGCGGTAGAGCAAACACCGTTTGCACGTGAAATCTTTCCTATATATGCGCCCATTTCCTCCAATAACATGATAAATGTTTTCATGAAGGAAAGTGAAAACAGTAACGAAAGCAGAACAAGTAAAGCAGACACGTTGTCCAAGCACGCGCTTTTTCCATTCGGCCGTCCGGCAGGTAAGATAAAGTGGGCATAGCCGCCGGCTTCGCAAACGCCCCCATAAATCAAGTTCACCCACCTCGATTGTTCCATAGAGGGCCGTGTATTGAACGACTCTTTTACACATTTTGTTGCGTTCTGGTTTAAAGGCCTTGGTGGAGCTGGCGCTTTCTCTAAGGTAGTCGCGAAAGGTTCATGGATCAATACTTTCAGAAATCGTCTTGTTTAATGTTTTCCTTAAGACGTGTACAAGAAGGGCTGTGATAGAAATATGGCGCGTCATGCTTCAGCTTCCGCACCAGTCATAGGAAAAACATTTTTGTTTTTCATAGTTACGGTGTAGATAATTTGAAGCTAAAGATAGAAGCTGCAGTCATTAAGCGACCCCCCTCATCCCATGTATTAGCATCCAAATGCACCTCTATCACAAGGCGGTTGTTAATCGTGGTGTGTTTTAAACCGCATTGCGTGAAAACGACAAAAAACCAAAAGGGCCTGGCAGGGACACTGCTTATTATGTCACGCACTACATCGCGTTTTTTAATCGTTTCCTTACTACAACCACACCATCCTGTCCCACATCTCCCCATCTCTGTTCCCCTACAATTGGCCCCACAGTGTGACTTCCACTCTCAACTTACCACCTAGTTATTACTCCTGTCCCCACCAACCCTCACCCCATCCCACACCCCCATCCCCTGAGCAGTGGGAGTCTGCGCTGACCAGCTCGGCCCGCCGGAAGCGTTCAACTCGCGCTGGTTTGCTTGCAACGAGCCACGGGATGCAGCGCAGGCCCCGCGGCCTCCTGGACCGAAGGAGGCTGACCACACCCCTTTCCCTACCCCTTGAGCTCAGTAAAGAACGTTTTTCACCACCACCTTGCAGTGAAATGCTATAAATTTTAAAACTGGTTCAAGTAACAACTAACCTAAGTTTCGGATGTGTGCAGTACGCAAGAGGAAGTGGATATGTGTAAAGCAAAGTCCCAATTACGTAGATGTGATGGCAATAATTGTAGCTACCCTTTAGAAACGAAAACGTCACTGAAAGAACTTCTCAGTACAGCGACGAAATTTTGTTAAAACAATCTCTATAACACATTGAATGGGTTATAAATCGGCAATTACTAGGCATTGTGAAAGACGGTTAGAGAAGGTAGTGTGATCTAGGTGGCTCTTTCAACGAGGTCATGTTACTTCAAGGTCGCCTCATTCAAAAAGATCCTCTCCTCCCAAGTTCTATCCCGCAAAACGTAAGTGGTTATCAACAAACACAATCTCATCCAGGCTTGCGGCAAGTGTTTCTCCGTCTAATGGTCATTATTGTGAGCCCCACTACGACTTTCAAGGCAAGTAGGAACCTCCAGGCCGAACGAATAGGGAAAAATACGTAGCGAAAGTCCGCCGCTCTATGTTGCAAAGATTAGGCAACGTGGTTGGAAACATGCGTAGAGAGGTAATAAAACGAAGGCATAAAATTTAGTTCCTGCAACCTTCCTCTTATGATGTAATGTCCAGCATTTATTCGATGCATGCTAAACGGTTGGTTGTGGCTCTGCCTGGCGTCACGATACTAACGTTCGCTCGCGATTCTCCTTAAGCCTGTACGATAATGTTTAGGTAAGTTCATTGGGCTTTGCCTAAATACAAAGTTACAAAACCGATTGGCGGAGACCGTTTTACTTTACCTGTCAGCAACTAGGAATTCACAATATTTCCAAGTACCCAACGTAGGCCGGCACTACATCGTACCAATGCATGTCTAAAAAGTTTGTTATTTTGCGGGAAAGCTGGCTCCTCTACTCAGAATTTGAATTACTCGCCGCCGTACATGAATGCATTTTCTTACGGCCTACGCAAACGTGCGCCCCAGATACTTTCTTTCCTAGCCCAGCTATATGTCCAGCGGAAAAAAGTTACTCCCAATGGCGAAATCTTCCGTCTGAGTTCTCCATTTCTGTGTGTGGTGCTTTCAGTGCGGTAGTTGACGTTCATGCAAAACAACGGACGCAAGATAAACTCAAAAACACCGTAGAAAAGGGTAGCATGAGGGCTCAATTTTTACCACCAGTTTGCTGCAGTGTCTTTCATACGTGGATATTTGAAACCTTTTCTTTACGAGCCACTCGCAAAGATATCAAAGGAACGAGGAGAACGAGAGGCACGCGAGTGACGACGCGCAGAGCTCGACTAGGTTGCAGTCGATCTGTAAATAGTAGGGGAAGTATCAGTACGGAAGCTGCATTTATGTTGTCGGCCAGATCGTGTCGCTGTCTGTTTCTCCTGAATCCCTGCATGGATTGCTTGTCTCGCTTCTGTACGAATGGAAAGACGACGATTTAGGCTCCCAAGTTGTCGAAGCCGCATAATGCGATCGGCAACTGCGTTATCTCGTGTGAATGCGCCAATCCGGCGCAACTGAATAGAATTACGTGCTTTGTGGGCACCCGGAATACTCGCGCCGAAAGGGATCATTCAGCGGTTCTCGACATTACGCAGAGATGGGATGTCGTTGACACCACACACCCTTGAATTGTGAACGCCTCAAGTTCACCTATCGCATCTTGAAATATTTGTGCGGGAATGGAAATGCTCACCGCAGACATTATCAATGATATTTTTTGTAGCTCATGCTGGGATACTGGAAATTGAAGCCGCCTACATTGATAAGCACTGCGCCATGATCTCTCAGCCCAATTCGGTGTATGATTGCATGGATTAACGTACAAATTTTATAGGCTGATAAGAAGTTAAGTGGAGGACGCACGCCTCCTGTTCGTGAACCGCTTAAAGCATTGGAAGGGTTTGGCGCAAATAGGCATGTGAATTGACTTCGTCCTCTGGCGAAGCTGACCTAAACGATACGAAGGTACTTTGATTTTCAGAAATGATTCACGAAATGACTGTATCTTGGGATCATAAAAACTTGGCCAAGTGGAAAGAACAAAGAAGAAAAAAATCTTGGCAGTCTGTTTGGTAAAACAAGGAGTTCTAAAGCGTGGCTTTGATCTGGCTTTCCTCCCTCAGATGGTTCTCGTACTCATTTACGTACGTAGCTTCGCAGTTTCATAAAACATGTGACTTGTGATGGAGTCACTAAGTTATGGAAATCACGAAGATGACTCGTCACCTATGTCACCGCTCTGCTCATGTCACCAAGATAACGTACAGTGTGTAACACCCTGGTCGATAACAACACTGTTTGTACTTCCTCCATTTACTGCCTCTTCTAGAAGTAATTAAAGTAATTAAAAAACAATCCCTGCAACACTAAAAAATTCGTTCCCTTGCTTTGGTTAGAAGAGTTAGCGTGAGCACCTGTCACAGAAAGCCAGTTTCAGTGTAAGTCGGTTGTGCATGGCCCGTTCTCGATTTTTCTGCTACTGTGCGTGCAAACCATTATTTCATTATTTCCCACCTGACCAGCGTAAAGCTGACGGGGTAGCTAGGCCATCATTGTGATCATCTCAGCAATGACATCTTCGTTCTTACTAGTTTTAGTAGATGCGATCGGTAGGCAAAACCACCTCTTCATTCATCGCGTTGCGGAGCGGACGACCTGCGGGCCGTGCCAAATACAAGAAAATATATCTTATATGAAGACGCAACACTTTACCACGCCTGAGCGACGCACACAAGCCTGTGGGCTTATGCGAGCTGGATATTTGGGGTGTTTTTAACAAGACAATAAAACATTATTATTATTGCAACGTTCCTTCGACAGGCGTCACAACACGAGTATTCTGGCTATTTCTCCACGTGATTTGGTCTTGGTGCAAAAAGGATGTGGCAACCTATGAACCAGACCTAACGGCCCCCTGGAAGTCTTAAAGGCAGCGTCCACCAGTGGTGTTTGGAAAACCGTGTGGTGCATGACGGGTAACGGGACTATGGAAGTGGCGGCCATCAGCGACGGGCTTCCTACACACACAGGGAAGACGGAAACAGGCCCCTCGGTAGAGTGTGGACAGCCGAAGACGATGAAGGCAGGAATACGGGGCAGGGAAAGAACAGAAAGGGGAGGGACACGAATAAAGATGCTTCCCAAGTAAACACCCTCGGATCTGCTACAAGACCTGAGGTCTCGTAACACGTCCTGTTCAGTGGTGAACCTAAATAGATCATGCTCTGTTCTAACCATTGTATACAGGGACAAACGTGCCCGTTATATGCTGCCGCTCCGCAGTATTTGCTAACTTCGAGAAATCGCCAAGGATGGTACAAGAGAAACGATTACTGCTCTAAAACGAACTGTTCCCCTAATAAAATATTTTGAACTCATAGACAGAGTTGCAACAAGGAAGATCATTTGTGTCTTCATTGAATCTTGAACACATTTGTTTATTTTATTTACATTTATTATTATTATTTTAATTGAAGGAATAGAATGGAACGGAATCGAAGTTTGAATTCTTCTGAGGCTCTGTTTTATTTCATTCTCAGAATTTCAAAGAATTCTCCTTTGCGTCGTACAGCAGTTATATGGATCGGAATATAAAAAGACGCACAAGAAAAGGCATAGATCTGTCATTCCGACTGAGGCAGTAATGTCTGCTGCAATGGTGCTAATCAGGGCTGTGTGACTGATTTGTTTCCACGAACTGAGTTCACTTCACCCCCTCCCTTTCCTCCCATTCCTCCACTCCTCCACCTTCCTCGCCACTCTGTCCTGTCCGCTTCTACCCTGATTTACAGCCGTAACAACACACAAGGATGCAGGGTTTTTTCGAAAGGACACTACTACCACTAACGTAGTAAACATAATGCCAAGGAATGCCTCTAGCGGCGCATGACCAAGTAGTTTAGCTGCATCCTTCGGGTGGAAGTTGTTTACGAGCCACCAACGGCAGCCAGAGCTGCCGGCACGACGGAACTTACTCGGGATTGTGAGCGATTTGCGAGCCATTGATTTTGGGGCTTGCCTGACCTCTTCTCTTTGTGTCTGGCTTTCATGCTGGGAAGGTTCTTTTTTCCACAATTCCTTTTCCCACAATATTTCTCTCGCCAAATCGGCCACTCGCAGTTTTTGTTGTTGCTTCAAACCATCGCCTGTATTTATTTTTTGTGGTGAGGAACACCGTCTCCTCTTCATGTCTTAGAACGTCCCGGCTCAAACAAAGCGACTATCGCTTAAGGCTGCTTGTTCGCTACATGAGGCTTCCTTTTATGTTGTTTTTTAAGGTAAAAGTACGCACAATGACATGACAGAGCAAACAGGAACAAACAGAAACGTGGCTGCTGCTTTCCTGAATTCTGCTCTGGCAACATGGAATAAAATACTGTGCCGGAATACAGGAATAAGAGGAAACACCAGGCACCTTTCGCCATAATCTGGTATCATAACGCAGTTCCGTCACTCAGGTTGGTACTTCTGCTACAAGACCTGAGGTACTAATTGTTTTCCTGTTCAGAGGTGAACCTAAAGAGACCATGTTCTGTACTGGCCATTTTACACAGGATATCCGTGCCCGTTATAGGCTGCCGCTCCGCACTATTTGCTATCTTGTATGCAAACCAACGTCGACAAATTGCCGGGGATGATACAAGAGAAACGATTAATGCTCCAAAACTAGCTGTTCCCCCTAATCAAATATAATTTCCGATTTCGGAGAAAGAGTTAAAACCAGGAAGGTTCCTTGAATTTTCCATACTACTACGGAAATTTGACAATGTCTGAATTTTCTTTCACCGGCCTTTTTAGAAGAAACAGGTTAGAGCAAAAAACCGCTAGAAGGAAGTGAAACGGCTGAGACGTTATTCCAGGCATCCGGTAATGACGCATGTGCCCCGCCTTCTAGAGTAGCTTTTGTGTGAGAGCCATTTCTTTTGGCCAAGATGACGTTCTGGCTTCCCAAGGACCAGGGAAATTGCTCCGGAAATGAAGTGTGCTGCATATCACTTACACCTCTGCATATTCTTCCTGGATATGTTCCGTCTCGCGGAGGACCTACTATGCGTCCGCTGCGTGCAACGTTATAGTGAGCGCGAAGGATGGTCAAAAACCGTGGCAGAATACTGTGTTTCCTTGCATTTCCTTCTAGCTGTTTTTATTTCTGCTTGGCATAGCCAGGTTACTCTGTTTTCTTTCTATGTTCCCAGATGCACATGGCCCTTACCCGATCCCTCCTGTATCTAGGGAAGATCTAATTGGATGGAGAAACTTATACTCGCTGAAAAAAGATGCACACACGACCATCTATGCTGGCGGTGAATCATATTTTTCTTTCGCAGGAATTATTCGTTGGCAAACATGACCCTGTCACTGCGGGTGTTTGATAATTCAGGCACAGCTTTCCATGAGCAAATAGCTGATGTCGTTTTTTGCTCACATTGCCCTCGGTCATCTTCCAAAAAGACACCGTGACGGATTGCCTTTTTTTACAACGAATCATTTAATTTCACGGCCGTGATAAATCTTTTATGGCTTATCGTCGGCGTCAATGTAGGCCGAAAGAAAGCAGGCAATCTTCTTCACCAATGCTAACCTGATATTAGTGGGAAGCCGGTGACATAGTATCATCGCGCCTAAAAGTGAGGAGTTGGGGCTCCTCTGCTGAACATTATGAAAGCAATAGTGTTTCTTCGTGCATTTCTTCTTGTCGCCTGTTAACGTCTCTTCTATCCTGGTGAGTTTTTACCCGCGAGGTAAGAGACTTAGGTAGTGAATATGATGACGACCTCAGCTAAACTGAATATTGTTATGCTTCACCTTTTCCGTCCTCATCCGGAAATTCCTTAATGCAAATATTTGTTCTACGAAAAGAACAAAAAAATTGTGACGGAAATTTTATTTTTTTACCATGTGCCACTCGAAGCGATCGAAGGCGATACAAGTGCCTTCTTAAGCCACCTTTAAATGAAATAGCTCACCTACTATAAATTAGAGGAAATAAGGTGTATTAAAAAATTGATGTGCGGTGAATATTTCAGGCTTGTAGATTACTGAGGCTATACGAATAAAAAAAGCTAAATTCGCGCTTTTTTCTCTAAAACAATTACGCAAGGTTGTATTTTGTCCTCACAGCCTCTTTGGAGCTGGGCTTCGCAGTTAAATTACATTTTTTTTCTGTTGTACAAGCACTATTATTGCCACTGTATCTGCTTCCTCACAACGACGTGAAGGATATTTATAATCGTGTCCTCGAAAAAATATGGAAATTGATATGAACGATACGACATAAAAATATGATCCGTGATAATACACAGGGAATTCTGCTTACTCGTACTTCGTATTGTCAGTACAAGCACAAGCACAACACGTAGCAAGCGCATGCTGGCAAGAACTCAGCGCAAATCGTGTTTCCGTCTCCCCTTGAAATGGCGCCTACTCAAATACCAAGCGCCTAAAATAACCAAATTTTCATGCATTTGTGTAAGAAAGAAAAAATAAGCACCAGGTAACACTGAGCTTTCGAAGTAGTTACCATCATCAATCTTGCTACAATAGAAAATGAACAAGAGGAAATTGCTTCGTCTCAGGCACACTGGATACGCGAGACTCCTGGGGAACGTGCGGACTATTCCAAGAATTTAGAACAAGAAGAAAACCAATTCAGATCCCTCCTTCTTTTCTTTTGATTTTAGTTTCCTGATCTCAGGCATGCATTTGAGAACCAACAAATCGAATTGCGTTCGAGTACGTCCGCACATGGGGCTCCAAATTGCGAGCATCAAGCATTCTCTTCTCCCTCGTAGGCGATTCCTTTTGCCGACTAAAAGTACCATTCAGTACATCGATATTTCGATGTTTATTTGGAGTGTCTTTCGTGTTCTTTTTTTTCGTACCGCTGAAATGCCTGCCTCCATAGAAATAAGATGGGCTTAAGAGTTTACATAAAAACACACTCTACAGCTCTCCTTTTTTTTCGGAATACCATATTAGGTTTTATAGCGTCGTTGGTTAGGCGTACAAAGAGTTATAAGTGCATTGTATATTAGAAAATGCAAGGCTGCTCAATGATGCATAATATTTGAATGTCACAAATGCTCCGAAAGTTTATGATGTAATTTTTGTGCTCTTTAAAAACAATCAGATTGTAGGAAAAGGCGGTAAGCCTTCGCCTACAATCTGATGGAAGTAGATGTTTCTTTTCTAGTAACTTTTATTCCATCTTAGGTATTTTCTTCTTGAAAATATTTGTTATCAAAGGATTGCAACGAAAGGAGTACTGAGGCCTCCTTTACCAGCGCTGTGGTTCACATGGAATTTCGCAGAATACAGAGTAAGTTATTGCTTCAAGCAAAATACTAAATGCTTCATAACGGGGTTGCAGCGTATCAAAAGCACACCCATTTCTTCTCTTCTATTCTGGCCAGTTTGTAGCGTTGTGAAGGTTGTGTCGCTTTGGCTGGAGCAATGACCTCCCCCCAACCATGCGCATGCCGTCACACAAGTTGCAGGTTGAACGCGTTGATACGCAGCGCAGTTGCAGCATCTGCTGCATCCACGATGAAACTTGGGTCCTGTAATCATTCTCGCCCGGTAGCTCACCGTAGTTTTGGCAGTGCATTTTCGCAGTGTTTTATGATTTCCACAAAATTTTTCAAATGTCCCCAGTTAGACAATCAGACTGTAACGTGCTAGACAGTCAGTCAGAAACACGCTAACTGTCTTGGTTAAATTTTAGTGTTTCCTTGACTCGCACCACTGCCACCTAAAGCGGCTTTCTTTCGTATTCACTCGGATAAGCATTACTTAAATGTCAGCCTTGAAAAACTGTTCGGTACATTTACAGGGATGTCATCTTGCATAACATCTTCGAAACCATAGGTATCTGCGAAACTCTTTTTGGTTTGACGGTCATCCGTCGACGGGATATCTGATAAATACTTTTGCGCTAAAGTTGTCTAGCGCATTCAGGTCTGGAGTACAAAGCAGTTTTGAATCGCCGCAGAGTACTCCGCCCGGATTGGGAGCATTTCTTAAGATTTGATCAAAATATGCTGTAAATTAGACCCTCCGGTTTTTTTTTTCACTTTTTTACGTCTATATTACACTAAGGGTTTAAATTTTCAACTTCCAAGACGGCAGCGGGGTTGGGGGCTGCCATTCAGACGTGTCGCTTTGAGTTGTCGACTCCTTCACTCTCTATGGTTAGGCGCGCGTTCATCTCATCTTCCTCACGGACGAAGCATCTGGAAAGTCTTCTGTGCATTTGAAACCAGAGTTTCCAGTGGCTGCACCGCTAGTGCTACTTTTCAACCCCAGCCGATTGTCGGCACCTGAAGGGAGAGTGTGGTAGGCTGGGCTTTATTCTAAGAGTGCATAGGAAGTCCTTGCCGAGCCCCCTTCTTCCTACTTTACGCTCTACTTTCGTGGAACCACCGCAGCCAGAGAAGAGCCGCGTGCATCAGAATCCAGAGCCCCGGTTTACGAGCTCCGCAACCGCTGAGGCTCGTGATGTAGCTGCCACGCTCCAGTGGTGACGGGAATTACGTACGAGTGCGCCCGAACATTCGGAAACGCCATCGCGAGCCGCGGTTTCGAATTCGCCCGAAGGGGTAATCGCATCACTGCGCTTGGGTTCAGCTCTTTCGAGACGAAGTAGAAGCCCCAAATTGTACTTTGTGCACGCGTTTGGCAGGCAGATATCTTCCCGAGAAGTGAAAAATATGACGGCTTTGCTGCGCATGATGTCGACAAATGTGTACTAGTATTGGATGTTAGGCTGGGCTCTGAAACTAAGGTAGAAACATCATTTTGAGAGTGAACTGGTATTCTTAGTAGTTCTGTCATTTGTCTTGGTTATTAGGTGCGCTAGCCTCCTTTCTTTAAAACATGATTATTATACCTAAATTGAGGACTTCAGTTCCTTTTTACGCTCAGCAAAGCTTATGAGTTTCCATTGGTGCCTCCTATTCCCCCACCGAGACCTTTCTGCACCCAATTTGCGTACGAGAAATCAGTTTGAAATTTACTATTAAAAATTCATAAATATCGTATGGTGGGTCTCAAATGGACGGAAATCCCGCCTCTAAGATATTTCAGTTATACCTCGCGGGGAACTTGCTACTAACTATAGGGGTTGCTACTCATGGGTATAGTGTTGGCGGGCATCGTGTTTTAATTTATTGCACCTTTATATTCCTGTCACTCGAGCGCCTTTCTTTTGATGTCCCATACGCTTACGGGACATGTCTGCAAGCCTTTAACAAATACTACAAATAATCATAGCCATTACACGACCACACCATTTGCTAGGTCGTAATTCCTCCTCTGACACGTTTCGTTTGATACCTGATACAGAAAATTTGTCGCTTAACAACTCTTATCTGGTACTAAAAGACTCATCAGTTTACTTTACCCTTCCACTCTGACACGTTTTATTGCTAATACATTCGGATATGTGGCATGACTGGAAAATTTAGCTAGTTATATTTTAACAAATTTTGTGACAGGGCTATGTTAAACTGCAGCTTCAAAGGTCATCCTTTTAGATGCGACTGCATCTCATTCACTCGCCTTGTCCCTGCATCCGGCGTCGGCGTTGTTGTCGGCGTCCCGCCCCCCCCCCCCATTCTCCTCGCCGCGTGAGCTGCGCTCTCCGCCGCTCACCCCTCTCCTCTTCGATAGCGAACACTCTCTCGCGAGGGGCATTGGATTGGATTCGATTGGATTGGCTTGGATTGGCTTGGCTTGGCTTGGCTTGGTTGGATTGGATTGGATTTGGATTGGATTAAGTGGATGTGTTGGATTGTGTTGCGTCATAGCCGCGGCAGACGCACTGGCGCCGGCGCGTCCCCTCACCGTTATGCGCGCTATAAAACGCGGTGCCTGCGCCGCTCCGCTCCATCGTTCCAGCGCCGTTCCTCCGCTGTCCAACGCTGCAACGTGAACCCCCTATGCGTCGCATCTACACAGGGGTTCCCGCGAGTGGAGGTGGGAGTTTTTTCTTTTATTCCTTTTTTGTGAGCGGGTGACCATTTACGCACAGATAGTTAGAAAGTGATTATGCGGTTCATGATTTCTCACAGGATGTCGGCGAAGCGTTCCACACAATTTCTTCTGAAATGCCGCAGCACGGGACTATCTTCTGTGACTCCAAACCAGCGCTGCAGGTTCTATAGTACCCTATGAAGCGAGGCGCATATGAGCAGCTGACCAGTGATGTGGCTATACTATTAAAAATTGTGTGAAAAGGGCACACAGTAGTGCTGCAATGGATACCAAGTCACTGTAGCATCGCTGGAAGCGAGTTAGCGGATGCAGAAGCACAGCAGGCACACCACAATGAAACTCTCTTGGCTGTGCCCATCACGAGACTGGATACCAACGCAATACGTTACCGAGCGCGTAAACAAACTGTAGCCTTGCATTCGTCTGATGCACACAGTCGACAGGAACGACTTCACAGTCTCAATCCCGAGCAAAAGTTCGGGTTTTTCCATGCTCCACCACTTGGCAGATGTCAAGATACCTGACTGCACAGGCTGGGACTTGGAGTAGCATTGACCCGAAAGTATTTCCACATAATGGGACGTGAGGACAGCCCGAACATTCTGTGTAGTTGCCCAGAGACTATCGAACTTTTGCCTAACGTTTGCCCAAGGTATACTAGTCGACAAAAGGACCTTGTGGCAGCATTGGTATGCTTGGACGCTCGCTGTCTGTTCGAATAAAAGATTTTGGACACGTGGGCTGACACCAGGAAGCAAAGCCTAGCTGCTAAACCCTGCTGATATTTCTTAGTGAATCCTCTCTGGATTCGTGGCTGTAGTTTGCAAAAGTGAAACATACTGCGGAGTAATTTTCTCATGTTTTTTTATATACGGACCATACATATGTGAAGAAAATTAGAATGTGATAGTCTCATTCGGCACCCTTTGGTATGTGGGACGTGTATTGGTCTTACTGCATGTTCACTGGTCATTCGTCGACTTCACTCTCATTTTTTATATCCTCTGTATTCATTCCTTTCTCTTATTGTCCCCCGTACCCTGTCCCCAGTGGGAAGTAGCAAGCCCAAGATCAGTTTCTCAGGCTGACCTCGTCTCCCTTCAATAAAATTTTACTCTCTCTCTCTCTCGTCAGCAACGTTTTATGCAGTCACAGACGCCATAAGGCCGATGGGCTGAACGACTAATCAACGAAATCACGCAAAAATTCAGCGGACTCGTTCATAAACGACGTGTATTTATTAGTTTAAATGGAACAAAATAGAATTGGCTGCTTATTTCAAACAAACTAGCCGCAAAACCTCGATGTACCGTATACCATGAGAACGCATCGTACCCAAGGAAGCAAAGTTAAATACAAATATTGGCTTAACAAGCTTAACAAACATAATGGACGATGCTTATAACTTTCAAAGAAGGGGAAGGTGAAATCCCAGTTGTAGCTTGTGTTGATATGCTGTTGAACGTTTTACTGAACTTTCACGCTGTTCTTGTCGGGCTGCTTCTGCGGCTTCATCACCACAATCTAGGGAACCATCGCAGCAGCATAGCCTTGGCCATAATATCGAGCATTTAATGTTTCGTCTACTTAATACAGTTCAGTTTCTTGAGCATGCCATTAATAGCAAAGGAATATCGTTGACGAGTTTGTCACTCGCGCAATAGCACTATGTTTCGGAAGCATAATTTCAATAAGTGCTGCGAATAACTGGCAGAATAATAAATGTAGTTTATAGATGCCTCGGGCCATTGTAGGTGCTGGCAGGCGCCGACGCAAAATCTAAGCATAAATAAAACAAGCCCAAACTTTTTTCCACGTCACGGCCAATAGAAGATTGACTACTTCTTTAGCGGCAGGAGTACGAAAGCAGCAGACGATTGATTTGACTGATTGTAGGGTTTGAACGCGCCGACGCAACGCAAGGCGATGAGGCGCGCCGTAGTGGAGGGCTCCGGATTAATTTTGACCACCTGGGGATCTTTAACGTGCGCCGAAATCTCGTACACACGGGCGTTTTTGCTCTTCACCTCCATCAGAAAAGCGGCCGCCGCAGCCGGGAATCGAACCCACGACCTCGTGCTCAGCAGCGCAACGCCTTAGCCACTGAGCCACCGCGGCGGGTGAAGGCAGCAGACGACACGCGGCCACCCCGAATACGGGTGGCGCCGTTAGGGTGCACTGGGAGTTTCTGCAGCCACGCACTAGTGTTGTCTCTCTAAGTGTGAATCACATAGTACATCCTCGGCATTTCCCGCCCGCGAGTGGGGCCTGAATGCTGCGTCGTCACTCGTAGCGATGTGAAGGAAGCTCTGAGCCCACGCAACAGGGTATTCACGGCGCGTCCACAACGTTCTCCGGTCCGTCGCCCTGCCTAAGAACATTCTTCTGGGGCGGATGTTTCCCTTTCCCGTTGCGGCGCCCTTCTACCTCACTTCCATATTCTGTACCGCTGATTTTCTGTACACTTTTCCGTAGCACACGTGCTTCATGAAACACAAAGATCTAAGGCTTTCGCGTTAGCAAAAACGATGGGATTTGACCAGAAAATGCGGTCGGTATTGGCACTAGTGTATTGTACCTCACTAGGACGCAGGAAACGCAGCACATTAGCTTTTTTAGACTCATATTTCATACACGGGCTGATAAGAGGGCAGTCCGGCCTTGCCTTTTATGCGCCGCGAATGGAATTCATCTCGTATGCTGCCGCGTAAAGAAAATACTCGAATTTCCGATTGAAAGCCCGCAAAGCTCGGCTTCATTGTGGTGCTACGTCTGAGCTCACTTACGTTTGGCGTTACGTTTGTGGACTTCGCATTTAAAATGAGGACACGGGGAACAAAAAACAAACAATAGTGTATTTCCGTAGCTCACAGAACGTCAGAGATTCACACACGTTTCATTTCTGTAGCATATGTGAAGCCACGGCGAGATAAAAATGCCCGCCATTATTCTTTATTTTGTGCTCGAATAGACATACACAATCAGAACAGAGAGTTTTTATACTAACGGTTCAGAATTATAAGCCTGGAGACGAGTCTATAAAATTCAAGTTTGAAAGTTATTTGATGTCGACGTTCATAAATTACTGCCAGCGAGAAAAACACGGACAAAAAAAGCAGACAAAAGGCTAGCGATCGTCCTGTCTGCTTCTTTCTTGGTACGCGTCTTTTTTCGCTGGTAGTAGGTATGACAGACTATAAAATTTCTGTTTTCACGGTGTGTATATGGGTATATATAGCTTATCAAAAAAGTTGATGAAGAGCTTCATACATCAATAGGCAAAGAAGAGCCAACAGTTAAAAACCTCAAAGAAGGCACAGTGAAACCAATTCGTCTTTCTCTTGTAAAAATATTTCAATTTCAAAATGGAACGAAAAAAAATCGCTATGGGTTAGATTCAAGTGCCCGTCCTTCGAGTAACACGATCGAAGCTCTACCAGTCGAGCGAAAGAAACGGCTTAATGCACTGGCATTTTCCAGTGTACTTTTATGTAAGTGTATCTTTCGTTAAAGGAATAGCCAGCCCCGCCCGAATAACTTTAGAGTACAGGGTTCTTCCATCGTGTTTTGGGGTGAAGAGGACCTTCACTGCATTTGTACTTAGGCATGGCCGTAACACCGCCGTACTTGGCTCTCCTGTGTTCAACCTGTGTTCAACCATTGTTACTTAACCATAATGCTTACCATAACATTTAATTTGTGCTGCCCTTAAACTTTCACCTATATATTGCTGACAAAGTGTGTTACGACATCACATCTGTTAGTTAAAAGTGACGTGAACTATTAGCGAGCTGCAAAATCATTGGCAGACTAACACAAAGTTTCTGTCTCCTTTCTTCCAAATTACAACACTGTATTCCCAATAAGTAAAGCTTGATTTCGGGCTAGTTGCTGTAACATGCTTTTGAAGGTAAGTTGCACTTGTTAAGATCACCGAGACGGACACCGAAAAAAAAAACGTACTTTCTTCTCGCCGCCTTCTCGTGAAAGTGTAGGTTTTTTTCCTGTGTCCGCCTCGGTGATCTTAACAAGCGCAACTTGCCTTCAAAAGCATGTCCCCACCCAACACGCCAGCTACAGAAATGATTACCTTAATTTAAATTATTATTCTTGCTAAGTTACGCGCTGTTTGAAAAGAGGTTTTCTTCTCATCTAAACGTGAACATGACCGGCGCTGACTTCAGTGCATATGAAAAAAAGAACTAACGCCGGAACAATAGAGTGGAGCATCACTTACGTCTGCCGATCCGTCATGCTGGCCTAGTTAACTTTCTGAAAGCCCCTTTAGAGCTCGAAAGCGTGTGTGTGCGTGCACACACACACTGGGGTGAGCTCACAGACAGCCAGGACCGAGCTTCCATCCATCAAAAGTCTGGCGTCTTGGGGACACGTTACTTCAGTTTTGAGCCAAAATCTAATTTAGTGATTTCAGGCCGTAGTTGGCATCTTTATCCCGAGACGTTCACATCATAAAAGCGCTTAGTGGAAGGTGACCCTCTTCATCTTGAAACGTCTCCTGCCTCTCTTCTTATCTTTCGCTTGCGTAGCAGCTCGCTTCCACCGAGAACGGTGCTTTAGCTCTGGCGAACCTAGAATAAGCACATATTTGTTTATTTCGTTTGATACATCGTTGGATGCAAGCCTTTGCATGAAGCACGCATTCTACCATTGCTGACTTTGCCATAAGTACAAACGAAAAAGTACGCAGCATCGGTGCACATCATAAACAGATTTTAAATCATCAAAACAGCTCTATTACGGTGAAGTGAGAGGGTGCAAATGAAGCGGCGGGAAGGAATTTGTAAAATTTTTGAAGCGCGCAAAATCAGGCGCCTTTAAGGTGTTTTTACGTTGTAAAGTATTGCTCTAACAAGCCTGCATCTGCGGTTTTCTAAAAGTAAGTACATTGTTATTACTATATATGGATTATAATGTATTCTGATAAACAGAACGCCTCCCGACGTGCATTTGTGGAGAAAAAAACAGGTGGCGAGATTCCACCCACACGAAGAATTGCGACATCATCAAACACGCGCAGAAGGAAAATTATTAAGCTGTAACTTTAATTCGAACTGCTATCAAATTTGTGTTTCCCACCTAGTAATCTCGTATTACGAACGTGCGTTTCGAAGGTCCAAGCACATTTTGGTGTCTTGGGAACAAGAACAGAGGGAAACGGAGGACAGAAAGAAAAAAAAAAGATGAAAGGTAGGGTCGCGGAATGTTACCAAGAATGCACGACTCCAAGTGCATTTTAGCGTGGAGGATAACCACCCCACAACTTGGGCTGCTCGGCCTTCAGCAGTACCCAGTACGAGAAACTGGGTGGAGGAGGGATTAGACTTTGATGAAGTCATATCGCCTGTGCTTTGCGAACCTAAGGCAGTCCCGCATGGAGCCTACATATGTCATTACTTACGCCGCATCCTATAGACATTCCGGGTCATGTACTGCACCAAAACGTGTCTCCCGAAAATGTGATGCTCTCGCGGATGATGTCCGTATCCTGAGCGCGAGTGTGTGTTTCTTGGGACACCACTGGCAAGAAACGTGCGAGTGCTTTTCACTCGAATAGCTCACCGTAATTTGACCGTTCTGTCCTTTTCCCGGCAGGAAAAAAGTCATTGTAACCGTCTACAAAGGCGCCTCGCACGCTAGGTGCAGCTCTGGTGCGCGAAACCGCTACAATTTAGGAAGCTTTACATTGCCAGCTTTATTATTGAATTGCGGGCCCTGCTTTACGCTTCGGTGGCAACAGAAAAATTCACTGTGGCTTGGACATATCGGTGTGATGTGAAGTAGAAACACCTGGCACGCTCACTGTTGCTTCTCCAGACCCATGGCTACGCACAAACTACAGACGTTCACACCGGGGATTGACAAAAAATGGCCACGCCAATACCTTACTAGCACGTTGGGAAGGTCGACTGCCATTGGTCAATGCCAGCATATGGAGACACGATCCACGCCCACATTTGTGTTTTTTGAGCAACAGCTTTAAGGCGTGCGACATGAAGTATTTTCTTTGGAGAGGCATTCTGATTGCGCATATTTACATTCATGGACAATTCAAATACGAACCGCGAAATGCACGGCCGAAGATACCGGTGCTGTTACCTGGCAGCGGCCATGGAAAACACACGGACGTGCGCAATAGAGATGTCGGGAGTTAGGGTGCGTGTCCCACTGCGATATGTCCCCCTCTCACCACTCACATGCTTGCCTTGTCGTCATGGCGCCAGAGCGCTGCAAGCACTGCAAGTACTACCGCCGCCGCAGCTCAGGGTGTTTGGTCGTGCTGAGAGCAATGCGGCGCGTCATTGCGCGCAGCTTTAGCCAGTGCTTACGTGGAAAACGCGTGCATGCTCTCTGAAAACATATTGCTGAGTTCATTATGCTTTCTTGAAGAAAACGAGCACACAGAAATTAAAACAAAAATAAAAGCAAAACAAAAACAAAATTAATTAAAATTAAAACAAAGAAAAAGTTATAAAAGACAGCCGTCTACATGCTCATAAGAAATCTCCATAATTGTTGAATCATCTTACGTTGGCGAAGACGATGAAGACAATTTAGACGATTTTGTGGCAGCGAGGATGTTACCACATCGAAGCCATCATCACCACCATTTTTCTGTTCCAAGCGAGTTACACGTGATCTCGAAGCTGCGCGGTGCAAGCTTCTGTGCTTGTATGCACGAGCGTAAGCTTTATTAAATGCATTGGTTCGCTGGCGAATGTTTCACACCTACGATGTTTTTTTTTCTAGTGTGCATGCTTTGCCGCACGTACACTCTTCGCGAGGTAGAATACCCTTTACAGGACGGACCAAGCTTAGTGACAGTGCTTGGTTGCTTGCTTACTTGCTTGCTTTTGAGTGAGTGAGTGAGTGAGTGAGTGAGTGAGTGAGTGAGTGAGTGAGTGAGTGAGTGAGTGAGTGAGTGAGCGAGTGAGTGAGTGAGTGAGTGAGTGAGTGACGAGTGAGTGAGTGAGTGAGTGAGTGAGTGAGTGAGTGAGTGAGTGAGTGAGTGAGTGAGTGAGTGAGTGAGTGAGTGAGTGAGTGAGTGAGTGAGTAAACAAACGTGTGTCACGGTTTGCAGGCAGCAATTTCGAAAAAAATTAAACCTTCTTTAGAAATGCATTAGTCAAACGTCAAGTACTTCATGAAAAAAGCTTCACGTGATGAATTCGACTCAACGTGAACAATGTAAGAAAAATAAGAGTTATGCTTCGGCTGCATTCACAGACAAAACCGTAAAAATTAGAGCCGTCCAGCTACATTGTTTCACGCGCACGCTAATAAATGGGACAGCACAACCTGCAAGGAAAAAAGACAGTAACTGTACCTATGACGGGCGAATTGAGGCCGAGAGTCCTGAAAGCATTCGTATAGAACGCTGGGTTGGAACCGCACCTGTCAAGCTCGTTCGACAAGCGCAAAAAGCTTTGAGATACAAAACACCATTTCTTAGTTCCCAGAGCGCTTCTTCGATGTTTTATACAAGTTCTTCCAAACTTTTCCGCAGCAGTAAGGCAGAAATAAGGCTGGGTTGGGAGTTGGGGCAGGCGGGAGGTGACAGTGATAACGATGGCCTTCCCTGGATGTCACATACTGTCAGGTACCATTTAGTCCCCTTCCACTTTTTGTTGTCTGCGACGTGGTTGTCGACCGTTCAGTTTTCGTTCTGGTATCTTCAGAGGGTGTCCGAAAACAGCAAGGCTCTTACTAAGGTTTCAAGCACCATAACGTACTCCCAAAATGTAAACATCTGCAATAAATGACGAGTATGGCTACCACAAATTACGAACCTAGACAGCTGCGTGTAAAAAATGAGCAGACCAAATATCAATCGGAAGCTTCTTGGCAGCGCTCAGACAAAACACTCAACAGTCATGGAGGAAGATGCGAAAACCTGTCGCAGACATATTTTTTGTTCACATTCGACTTAGATAATTCCGACGCCACTCCTTAACCGTTTGACTTCCGTAACTTCTTTGTTTTCTGAAGTCGATTTTTCGAAGCCACCTTAATTTGTATTAATTTTAAAGGATTGCCCTAGAAGGTCTCCATGATGCTGCGAAGTGTCACATCTTTTGAGTAGTGAAAATGTTTTCGTGAGATTCGTCATTTTAAGTAAACACCAGTGCAGTGCTTGAAAAAACTGTATTGACGTTTTAATTCACCTGTCCTTGAGCCAATGTCTACCACAGTCCTCCGCTAATAAAACACTTAATAATAGCTGTGAGTATTTATCGTTAATGAGTAACAGTTTGTTCCCAGCGAATTTTTAAATTATCCCAAAATAATAGTGCATTTAATGAATTCAGAACATGAGAGTCAATGATAGGCGTATGTCCAGTAAAGTAAAATGGGGGTAACTGAAGTTGCAGTGAGTGCAGTAATAACTCATAACAGCACGCCTATACATTAAAGATATTGAGTAGCAATTACGATTTTTTCCGAATTTAGTGTTGTAGCTAACAAGGACAGTTAATACAAGGACGGCTTTGTCGTCGCCAGGCGAAATTCTTAAGAATGGCAGAAACATGTGTCATGTTTGACGGCACTGGCTATAACAGGAGTACGAAACGACAAATAGGACCGGGCTCTTGAGGATCGTTGCTGAAGGGCTGCAGAATACTTTTACGTGAATTGAGAGAAGTTAGCCTAATTGATTCATAATAAGATTTTTTTTCAGTTCTCTATCCCTCTCAAGGCAGTGCCCAAGACAGCTGTTATTGTAGAGCTCGCCTCCCCTACTACAATATACACTTGTTACCACTACCCAGACTTGCGCCTAGTAATTTCTGCTTAATAAGCGACCTAAAACTCATTGCGCGGAGTGCCGCAGACGTAGAACACAAAACTCTTGAACAACTGTAGCCTCCTCCGCGGCATACAATAAGAGATGAGCCCAGTACGTGCATGAGCCGCGGCCACCAGAAGAAAAGTTTAGAGGCGCCTATGCTCACAACCCCAGGCGCTGTTTGTTTGGCACCAGTGCGGAAGTCTGCATATTGTTTGGGATTGCAGTGAGCATAAATTAAGAGGCGGAATAACAAGGCAATAAAAGGCAAAACAATGTGCTTACCTCTATCCTTTGCCCCCAATTAAGGCGGGAAAAAAGGTTAGGGGGGGGGGGGTTCAGTAAGTACCCTTCTACGGAATAATCGTCTGCTGAAGCTACACATATACTGCCGGGGACGGATCCTACGGAAAAAGATCTACTCCATCCGTAGCCGTATGTCGGGAGATTTTGGTGACCGAGGTGATCTTCGGAGATCTCCCCTGTAATTAGCAAGTTGCGTGGAGGCATGGATTGGTGGGATCATAATACGACTAGGTAGCGTAGGTGAACTACTAAACGAGTCATCTAAACACGCAACGGAATGAACACGTCGACGCATTAATCCACCCATATAAAAGACGGGAGGTCGTTTACACGGTGATGGACGACTGATACGCGGAAGTGAGACATCAAAAAGGCCTGCAGCGGTTGCGCGTTAGCCGAAGAGTTTGTGCACAGAGCCGACCCTCGAGCCGACGCGACCGTGGCTAAAAGAGCACCGCTGCTGCAGGAAAGCTTGGCAGCTGAAGAAAAGGTGACATGCACAAAATTTGTTTCGTTAGAAATATGCCGGAAGACCTAATTTGTAAAGCGACTGTAAGCGTCATCGTGGGCTACTTGGTTCATCCTAAGGCCGAAAAACAACGCGTGAGTACAAATGAATAATAATTTTAAAATATTTCTTCACCGGGCTGTTCCCAAAGCAAAGCCGTTTTATAATCAAATATTTTAAACTTCGGGTAAGTTCTGTATATATCTACGTATAAAACAATATTTCGTTTCCTTAATTTGTTTTGTTTTAAACCTTACAGCCAGACAAGTTTCTTTTGCTTTGCCGGTAAATTTTAGCTCCGCTGTATTATTTGCGCACTTCCCCCTTTTTGCCTTGGCGCTTGAGACTATGTGAAACAAAATAATGCCTTAAACAAATTTGTTTTCTTTTTTTCAATGACTCTGTTCATGGATTCCAAGGAGTGGAAGCCAAATACTTTCCCCGGCGACTGATGTTAATAAAATTGGTGTCTTTCAGAAGGCTGGGGGACGATTATTGGGGAGGGCATAACGGCTAACAATCACGAGAGGGTCCTAGGCCCACATGAAAATATTTTAGAAGCTGCCTGACGTTAAAAAGGTCGCGGGTATGTGACGGATGCAGCTTACGGCTTTTTATTGGTTTTGAAGTAAAGCGATCTATTTGCATCCTGTATGTTTGTCTCGACGCGGGTTATATACGGGACGATGTGGCAGATTTTCGAGTGGAAGCGATGAGCAAAAACGCCTGCGTTTCGGCATTTCCACGCGCGTAAAAAATTCCCAGGTAGTCAATAGTATTCCGGAGTCCTCCACTACCGCGTGCCTCATGGCCCGGGTGTAGCTTCAGTGCACGTTCGTTTCAAGAGGTACAGGTAGGTTTTACGTGAAGCCATACGAGACCTTACCTAACCTCAATGAATGACAACATTAGTAGGCTCAAGGTTTTTTTTTTTGTACTAAAGAAGAAGTGAAGGGGAGATTCTGACAGCTAGTTAGAGTATGGCTGGCGACCGGCGGTAATTGTGCTTTAAGCCACGTCTTCTCGCAACTAGCAGCCGCCACTGCTAGTTTTGTTTCTTATCAATGTCTCATACCCGCCGCGGTGGCTCAGTGGCTAAGGCGTTGCGCTGCTGAGCACGAGGTCGCGGGTTCGATTCCCGCCGCGGCGCTTTCTGATGAGGCGAAAAGCAACGCCCGTTGTGTACGAGATTCGGCGCACGATAAAGATCCCCAGGTGGTCAAAATTAATCCGAGCCTCCATACGGCGCTCATCGCCTGCGTTGCGTCGGCGCGTTAAACCCCACAATCAATCAATCAATGTCTCATAGCGCGTTAGTTACAGCCGTAAATCACTTTAATAAACAACGCTTCGTTATTCAAGGACTGTTCCACCACGCTCAGGGAAACATGCGTAAGCCAAAGAATAGGCGAAGTCATGCTCCAGCACTGCTATTTGCCCGAACATAAAAATTGTCCAGCTATTAGCGCCCTGCCCGAAATGCTTTCCGGGCTTGTTTCAGTAAGCCTGTTTTTCTCGTGAGGCGTCATCCTGTGCGTGACACTAGGGAATTGCTGAAACAGCCTTGCAACAAGCCACAAGCAATTCAACCCAAGCTAAATACTCCCGGGAAAGCAGCTTGGTAAGACGCTAAGGGCTTGTCAATCTTTAGGGTTAAAGCCATCAGCCTGGCCGGGGCAAGGCATTGCCTTTTTTGTGGGATTAGGCCTCTTATTTGCCCGCATTGTCGCCACAGTGCTGGTATCTTCGGTGACGACAGAGACGTACCTCGTATGGGCATTGACTTGTCATCATTGTTTTCTGCTGCCGGGACACTAAGCTTGACGGGCGTCTGTCCGCTGGGATACGCCGCAGCTCTCCTCAGAGCCGCAGAGAATTCCTTTGGGCTTCTCTTCAGGCTACTGCCGGTCCTCGTGGACCTTTTCAGAGAAACAGTCTGCAAAGAGCTGCACGCTGTGCTTAGATGTACCCGGATTTGTCTTTGTACAACGTGTACACTTAGATTAGGTTGTCAAGGCCTTCGTGAAACAAGTTTTACGGCGGTGTTGTTCCTAAGCCCACCCAGGGGCACATCTAGAGAGGTGGCTAGTCTAGCAAAGGGATGGGGGGAGGTACGAGTCGGCGTGGAACAGGGGGCAGATACCTCAAGGCTTAGCGGTAGAGCGAAGGGGAGGGTCGACCATTCCCAGCGATAGCCACTTGGATTCGTTGCAGAGCCATCCGAGCGTAGAAATCAGAGTTATTGCCCGGGCGAATGTGCGTGCGCAATATTATGTCTTCAGCGTTATTTCGCCCCAGACGTAAGCCCGCATATTATAAAACCTTCGCAATGCACAGGCTGCCATCATAAGGCGCGAAACGGAACACCAGCGGTTGTTCTTTTGCAGTGTACTCATGCGGAAAATGTTGATGGTGGGAAATTTATCATCTCTCGTGTGAAAGTAGCAGACGAAGACACAAATGGAGCTAGGGTAGTCAAATCCTGCGGCCTCATCTCAGCAGGCCACCTCACTGCACTACTACAACTTCCGAACACACTGGTTCAGACCGACATCGCTGACAGGTCCGCGCACGAAAAGACGCCAACCTTGTGTTCCTCGAGCATCCGCGGTCTAGGTGGACCGAAGGCAGAGACTCAAAAACTGGTGATGCAGGTGGGTTTTGCTGGCCTGAAAAGAGTCTTCCCTCTTTCGTGGAAATCGGCCTTTATGTGACGCCTATTTCGGTGGGTGAAAGAAACACAGGAGGGGTTTTGGCCACTTCGGATAAGAAAAGTTGGTAGTCTAATGACAGCTATGTGATCCAGCTCGGCCCGGAAAAACTATAAAAATGAATTAACTTTTCTAGCAATGTTGTACGTCATAAAACTCTGAATATTTCGATCTGGTTTGACGCTTCTGATTATTGGATCATACCGTGGAGAAATCCTTCTCAGAGCATCAAAAAAAAAAAAAAACAGAAGAAAGGGCCATTAACGCCTAATAGTCAACGTACCTTAAACTAGAAGGAATGTAAGCGGCACCAGGTATTGTTTGGTCCGGTTTGTGCTCTTCAGTTGAATAAGCGTTAATTAATGCGTGCTCCTAGCAAAGAGCGCTCGATTGCCTAGATATTTAAAAAAACTGATCTAAACGCGCATACAATTTGGCGCATGGCATGAGCGACACGATAGCACTTTCGTGACGACGTATTGTTGTTTGAATGTTCTGTCGCCTTTCTATCTTAGTGCCCGCGAAGAGTATCGGTTCGAACAACAACGACTTCAGCGACGAAACCAGGGAATGCGTTCGGGTTAACTCGTCGAAATATCCATGACTGCATCAGACAGCCCGATGGCCTAGTGTAAGGTCGCCTCAGCGCCCCAATACTACGGTTTATTAACGCCACTTGGTGAATGTTGAAACCCTCATCAGATGCACGTCGCTCAAGGCCAACTAAGAACGCGATCTAATGTCTTAATAGCTGCGTTAGTGGCTGCGTTTGTGTTCTGTAGATCTGTTCTTAGAAGCAACGATAGAGGTCATGCCGCCTGCGGGGGACCGCGGGGAAGAACGTCAACAGAAGAATGCAGAGAATATGCCCCCGAGACGTTCAGCCTCAATGAATGGCAAAAGCACGTACACGTGCTTTTTGCCATTGATTGGCAAATGGACCACGTGAAGGGAGAAAGATGGAGGAGAGCGAATATGTAGCATTACCGTCGAATAAATCCCATTGGTCCTTCTCATAATTTTTCTCCCTCCTTTTTGTCTTTTTTTAATTTGCTCAACGAATATAGTCTGCATTAAATTTTTCAGGTCTATCATTTGTTATGTATCAGTGATCATCGTCATAAATATGAATTTGCCTTTATTTCGTTATGTTCGCATTTTTTTATCCAGAAGGCATCGTTTTGTTTAGGCCTCCTTCATGTTTTTTATCTTACGTTTATTTGTTTGTGCATTTATTTGCAATCATGTTTCGCCGTGATTATGGTTGCGTTCACACTCCGAGTTCAAATTCTGCGCTTCCACGGGCATCCGGTGCCACATTGTGTGGGAGCTTTCGGCAAACGCCGAGATTGCTAGAATCCTGCATTCCTCACTTGAACAGTGAAAAAAGAAGCTGACCAACGCCGGTCCCGACTGTCAGCTTCAGCTGGTAGAGAGGGCTGTTGCGGCATGGGTCTCTTATGGAGTGCTGCAATGAGGACTCCACCTTTCGGCGCTCATAGTCCGTCCATCCCTCCATCCATCCGTCCGTCGATGCATCCCTCCGTCCATCCGTCCGTCCGTCCATCCATCCATCCGTCCGTCCGTCCGTCCGTCTATCCATCCATCCATCCATCCATCCATCCATCCATCCATCCATCCATCCATCCATCCATCATCCACCAATCCATCATCCATCCAATCCTCCATCCATCCATCCATCCATCATCTCTCTGTCTGTCTGTCTGTCTGTCTGTCTGTCTGTCTGTCTGCGTTACAATTAGAGTAGAAATTTTACTATATTCTCAGCGCGATTCTCAGCGTATTTCAGCGTATTCACTATATTCTCAGCGTATTTTAATTGCTGCATTAGAATTGGTGCTTCGAAGTTATTGTGCGTTCGAATTCTTCTTTCCCCGCCTTATAGCGGCCATTCTCTATAATTGAGAATACTCTGGAGGTAAAATAGACATATTTAAAGATACAAACAAGGACAACTCTTTGTACCTAGCGAATGGCAAATATCAATGTTTCTACTGGGGCTCCATACGTGTCATTAGGGTGTCGTAATTCTGTAGTTGGTTTTTGAAGGAAGACGCTGAGTTTTGTAATACGCTCTGAGCGGTTGTTATCTCAAGAACTATATGACAACCTTTTCTTAAAAACGTCCCTCTGATGTGGTGCCGGAGAAGTACACCTGAATGGATACTGCGTAAAATGTCCGTTATGACTGCTGACCAACAGTCTGAGGACACAATTTTGGGATACCAGTGGTTACTTAGAAAACATAAGAAAGACGACAGTGCGTTCGTTATATAAGCACATTTTAAGACCTCTGTTCTTGACCATAAAAGGTTTCTGCTAAGAAAGGGCTTCCCCCGTTCCGGAATTGTCGTCGCGTAAGCGGCACATGCTGCACTATGGGTCCTGCTTCAATTGAGTATAAGCCAGTATAGTTGGCGGAGAGAGCTATTGTCCGCGTGAAAAACAACGCTAAGTTGCGGCGAAGGCCCTTTTTAAGTGTGCCATTACCTGACTTATTTTTACTCTTTTGTATGGGTTCTGTTTTCTTTTCGAAGGAATCGCCGTATGGGACTGTCTTAGCAGACCAGAAGTCGGGATTGAAAATGTGTGGGCGACTTTTTTGAGGGCTCATTTTTTCACAAAATGACGTTGAGAAACGTTCTGTGTATGGGCAATCCAATCTCTCAATGATCACAAACGGCGTAATGACCAGATCAGAAAAAATACTGGACAAAGAAAAAAAAAACACAGAGCAGTGCACTGCCCTAAAGTAAATTTTGTCCGAGCGAACCAATTGTCCGTGGCCGTAGAATAAGCCTCCTGGCTAAAAAAAGAACTGACTAGTAAAAAAAAATACACTGCAGTAAGGAATGGCCAATTCCATTTTGATCAAGAAAAAAGAAAGAAAGTTCTCGCAGGCCTGCAGATGGCACAAAATAACTGTTTCTCAGGCGCACCTCAAGGTAGGGGACTCCATTTAATTCCAAGAAAATTCAATGCTGCCGTCAATGAGGGTAAATCAGGCAGCTTCGGAAGCTGAAAGGCGCCCCAGTGCAGAAATATTAAGGAAAGATTTAAGGCTTAGAAGCGCGCCTTCGTGAGGGATGTGGAAATATTCCGCCTTATTTAAATATCAAAGCTTGACAAGAAAAATGAAAGCGCCGAAGATGTTTCCCGGTTTATACTTAGAAGTTAAAGTGGGGCCCACTCCTGAAATGTGAGGATTAGGGGCAGAAAAATTGCGCACTGGGCGTGTCAGAATTCTAAGCACGCGAACAACGATACTGCCGTGGTATATCTACGTCATTCTGGGGAATTATTGAGGCTTTCGACTTGTACCCTGAACGAGCGGGAAACGTTTTCTTATTGCTATTCAGAGGTGGAAATGAGCAAACATATAAAACGTTGGGATCGTGCGGGGACCGCTTTATGGCAGCAGGGAAGCAAGGCAGCCACGCATCGATGCACGGTTGTCGAAGTGTGGTTATTCGATTCAACAAAAAGAAGAAAGGGAACCAGTTTAAAAACGTCTCGATTCTTTCGGCCTTTGCGGTGGGAAAACGTTCCTAAATTCAAATGAGGCTCGTCAGTTTTAAATGAGTGTTTTAGTGTTTAGCACTTATACCGAACAGACCCATTTCATTAGGGACATACTTTCGTTCGCAAATAACGTTCGAGTACAAAACTAAGGGTATTTTACTTACTTTGCAAGTTGTCTGGCAGACAGTATCGATTCACAGTAAAGAGAACTCATTTAATTACATCTTCAAGCTGATGTATGGGATATTCGTGTAGTCTGGCGGCCTTCGAAAAAACATTTTCGTAATGTTTTTTTTTCTCGCGCCTTAGCTGAGCTGAACATCGGTGGTAAACGTATTTTTATTGCCGAACATTCCAATACCCTCATAGTGGTGCAAGCGTATCAATTCAATGAAATAGCTTTGTGTACCAATGAAGTGTTCGCCAGACACTACAGCCTTTTAAGCACCGGTTCACTGCCCTCTGCATTTATTTCTGTTGCTTTTTAAAACGTAATCAGCTTACGAACTTTCAATACAAAAATGAAGTAATTTTTGCGGTTTGTATAATATTCAGGATTCCAATCGATAACCTTTGGTTCTAAACGATATTACCAATAACGATTCACGCTGTATTGTTTACTCTATATAAAATCGTCAAAACAACCAAATGTAACTATTTCTAAAGGCAGAAATATTTACGAGGCAGAAGAGCAGTTGCCAAATAATGTCTAATGAAAACGTATTTGGAGGTCGCCCATTCAGTTTCATACGTAGACTTCTACGAATGTGTGGTGCTGCGAAAGCCCTTTTCCCCCTCCCACCATAATATTGAAGGATGATCGTAGATTCCGACTACTCCTTGTTGACGGCTTCGTTTTATAGTACTCCTTCCTGCGAGCAGAGCAGCTGTAAGCATACTTGTGCCGAGGCACTAACTCTCTCAGCGCTATTTATCCTTAACGGCGCAAAAACAGCAGCCATCGAACCACCCGCAGTGGTCTTTCGAGAGTTTGTAGTGCGCATTAGCTGTCCTTCGCATTCGCACGAAGCGATTTACTCCAGAACGCTTGGCGATGGCGATGCGGTAGGCGTACGGACAAATTTGCGTGTTTGCGGCAATTCGAGAGAGGAATTAGGGCTAGCGCAGCGGCCCTGACCATTCGTGCCATGAATGCTGCCTGGCCTGCTCGTCTCGACTATTTTGCATCATCTACAACGGCAGAGTGTCCTGCCATTTAGGCGGCATTGAAGAAGCTTAAAAAGATCTGTGGCTGATTCTTCTGTCATAGGAATCGATAAAACACGAAAATGAAATGTGCAGCGAAATCTGCAGCTGAGCATGGTTTGCAGGTCGGCGGCTGTCTTGTGGGTGTGCTTGGCGAGCTACGTCCTGCTGGCCGGTCGTTTCGGCAAAAGTGTACTGGCGTCATTTCCGTGACGGATATGGCGTCAGTAACATATTGGTGTATTCCGGCATAAAACACTTTCGTATTAAAATATAAAACCTGAAGACGAGCAACCCAAAGTTTAACGTACTTTTTAGTAGAAAGGGTACTGCCCCGCAAGAAGACCCTGTGTGCAGGGGTGCACCCTTTACAGGCCGCTTGCTTCGTTGTACTGCCGTCACTTCCGGGACGGATATGACGTAAGTGATATCTTCGTGATTCCCGGAATGAAACACTTTCGTGTTAAAACTTCGAGATTTTGAGAACTTCGAGACATAGATGTTACTTCATAAAGTTCCTTAATAAAAAACATGTCAATGCTCTTCACATCTAGTCTGTATGCACAGGGCTGTTACAAGAGGGTTTTTTGCAACGCTTTGGCCGCTTGCGCTGATATGGCCTTAAAAACGAAATGTGGCACTCAGGCATCCGGACATCATAAAAAAATCTTGTGTGTCCCCGTAACTTTTTAACGCGACGCAAATGACAAGTGGCATCATGGCAATACCTTTCGACTAGGTAGCCCTTCAACGTTGCTAAAATCATATAAATTCAATTTTTTTAATTCAAACATTATTAAAATTGAAACAAATGGTATTATCCGTAGTGATGGTTGTGCACCCTTTCAAGTTCGTTGGCTTTAGCGTATTCATTCTCACGAAACTTAAGGGTAGTGCTCCTCGGCAGAATATTTAACACAGCTTGGTTGTTCTGAATTTATACATAAAGCAAAACTAGCGAAGGTGGCTAAATTACGGAAATAAGTGCGTCTGACGCTGCAAATCCAAGTTTCATTTGACGCTACAAGTCGCGGTTTCTTCGGGAATACGTCAAATAATATTCCAACCTCGACACAGACGAACTTGCAAAGTTTTTCCGCAAACAGCAACTGTTGCCCTGCAAACCACCAAAAACGACAACGATAAAAACCGCATCATCATCCCGATCATCATCATCACTATCATCATAAGCAGCAGCAACAACAACAAATTAGCCGGTAATCCCGTGCAGTAATGAAGGTGGCTAGTGGCAACCAGTGCCGGTCCGCGCCTTTCACTGCCAGCCATTTCTGATCCTTTCCACCTTCAGAAAGCGCACGAAGGCTGCTCCCACAAGGATGGCCCGAGCCGGTCTGTGCTCGCCGTTAGGGAGGACAAGTGGAAAGGGCTCAGGTGAAGTGCCCGGACGCGCCTGCCAAGTGGCCGTTGATGACGCGGCTGGCTGAAGGATGCCGTCCCGGGTAATTTTGTTAGCCGTTGCTCCTCGGGGGAGACCGAGCTGAGTAGTCGGGAAATTGTTTCAGAAGTGAGCCACACCGCGTCCGTTTATTACTCTTCTTCTCCTCTACTTCTTCCTCCTTCCTCGACGCCTAGCCCCGAACCTGTCTCATCGGATTTTTTTTCTCGCGAAGAGTACGAGCAGAACGCGTGGAGTGCAGACGCACCGGTGACGTGCTCGTGTGCGCTGATTCCATTCCTTGTCGTAGATCTGCTTTCCCCATGAGCCATTTTCTTTGTTTATGTTCTCTTCCTTCTTTACCCTGAATCCTCTGCCGTACCCTCGTGGGCCTAAGTGGACGAGCGAACACATCTTGGCAGCAAACACACAGGCGTGGTTGGCTATCGGCGACGCGTATTTGTTTGTGCGCAGTTTCTGGGCGGTGTTTACAGCTGGCACGCGATTCCAGCGCTACGAGTTTGCTTAGTCTCGCAGGGAAAAGCCAAAGCTGGTCAGATGACTTATTCTATTTGGCCTCCGGAAAGCTTTCTCTAAACACACTTTGTTTTTTTCATCAGTCGCAAACGTGTGCGGTCGCGGTAAAACACTGGTTATGGCAAAACACCCTCCGTTGTTCAGAGGATATCTCTCACGGGCCTAACACCAGTTTTGAGGTAGAAAAACAAAACGCAATAACCTTTGAGGACATATGAGCACAGTCATCAATAAATACAAATTGGAGTTAAGTTGGAGACGTGATCACATATGTCTAGGTAATTCTGTCTTAGCGTCTTTGATATTGCAACTGAAAATGTGTGACACACATATTGATGAATGGGCTCCGGATTGCGCATATACCCAATAGACAACTTCATTTTTTCAGCTTGACAGAATGGAATTATGCTGTCTTAACGAACTGAGGGCGCTCATCAATCGTAATAAAATTTCCCCATGGGTTCACGTGTAATTTCAATGAGATTTTGAAGATTTATGTGCTTCATCCGGTACTTTTGCTGCATGAAATAAAAGGGGCTCCTTCATAACAAGTACAAAAAATTTGATAAAAATAAACGCTTGCGTTCCCGTAATTTTACGTCATTTATCATTAGTGCAGATTCCGGCACCATTTCAGAGTCTTTTGTTCAACGGGTGCACGCCCGTAGCCGCATCGTCATATTAAAAGATTTATTTTTTACCTTATAAACAGGTAATTGATTGCCATTAGACAGAACATAAAAATCAATTGTTAGAGAGCATCTATTATGCTAAAACAGTTCATATAACGCCCCTAAGTTTTTATGCTTTTTTTCTTCAAATTTTTAATGTCGCTTGTGATAAAATGTGGCTCTCGGAAAATTTGAACAGCGCATGCGAAAGCCTTGTCCATTTTTTATGGCGTTTGTCCTAGCGTATCCCGGTTTTTTAAACAAATATCTTTAAAATGCGCTACCTATAACAGCACGGCATTCTAAGTAAGAAAACGTTGCTTTGATAAATTGATAGTAGAGCGGGAATAAGTCATCTGACGTCTCTTTCCTGGCATACACTTGTCACCAATGCGCTATCCCGGACCATGGGCGCAGTTCCGACAAGAGACGCGGGAGCAAACTGGTCGCTGGCGACTATATAAGGGAGGCATGATCAGCCCGGAGCTCCAGGCCTTTCAACCAGCGAGCTAACGAGCGCACGTAGTTCACTACAAAGGGTTTCTGTCTAATGCTCGCTGCGGAAACGTTCCAGATTACACTTGCACGCTCGCCGCACCCCGGCACGCGGCCTCGGGGCACGAGGTGTTTGCACGGTGCCGTCGCTCCTTCGTTTGTCGCGTTGGGGAATGGATGCAGAACGCGGAAGCGAATGGCGTCAGATGAATGAGGACAGGGAGGACGGTGGCATTAAGGCAATTTTTGAAAAAGGTATTTTGCCGCTAAACGGTTGCACGCTTGGACCCCCACGGCTGTTCCGCTAGATAAGAGGAAGTTCTTGCCCTCGGTACCTTCGAATACGCTTTGATGCACCTCGACGCGTTTTGGCAAGTTGTGAATGCCGATCTCGGGTACTTGGGAAAGAACACTGGGTTGACAACGGCGGGACGTAACGTATGATCACGGGTGCCACTCAAAGTTTGTTCTTTTTAATGTTTGTGAAATGTGCAATGTTCATAGTACCTGTCGGCACGGCTGAAGGAAGACCTAATTGTGAAGTGGAACGCACTTCCAAAGACAGCTTGAATGAATCTCTTATAGAACTTCCCGTACTCTATGCCGTCAACCACGGGCGCTGTGGCCGTCGCTAGCACTAGAGGCGCTGCAGACGTAAAGTTTTCCTGCTTTTTGCGGCCGGGGAAAACTCGACGTGGTACAACCGTTCTGCACGTTGCATTTCAATGCAAATCTTTGTATTCGGAAACTAGGCGCGCCATAATTGTGCCGCTACGAAGCAGTTGTGCGTGTGCAGCGTGGCATTTATATGGATGGCCCTCTAGGTTGGTGGAGTTAGCTTTGCACGTGGTTTGGCCTCCGTGGCGTGCTACAGGATGGTATGCTACGGAGGGCGGGAACAGGCGAGTGACACATTTTATTAACAGCGGAGCTGTTGTAGAAGCAGTAAGATCGGGGTTCCAGAAAAAAAAAAATACCAAGGAAATGCGGAGCACTCGTGAGCGCGTGCCTCGCGCCGATGCCGAGCGTTCGCGGCACGCGCAGTGGCTTTAGCAAAAAAAAAAAAACTGGCAAAAACCACGAGGAGCGAGAAAATGCCCAGAGCTCGTGCGCGCGTGCCTCGCGGTGATCAGCAAGTACCCGGCTGTCACTGTGGCTTTTCCAACAACAACAACAAAGAAAACAGCGCTGCCGTAGAGCAATACCGGGCATGTAACGCTTGGCCCGAGGAGCATAACTATATCGATGCATATGACAATTACTACTACTAGCACCGTGCAATGGAACGACGGAGCATGTAAATAAACAATTTTTGTACAAATGGTGCAGTGATGTGTCCTTCCGTGCTCACGTATAAAGAAGTCATGGAGCTTCGCTATGGTTCAAGCCTCGCGCGACTTAGTGAAAGCTTGGCCAGTTGAGCTGATGGAAGTCTACAATTCTGTAGATCACTTTGTATTCACCCTCGCCGTGAAGAAGACGATGACCTCTTCGTTTCTTGGTACCAACCAACCAACCACGTGATGACGATTGCTAGCATGCAACTATGCAAATTAACAATGATACTGAACATAACTAAATGTCCGGCAATGCTCACCTACTAGAGCTTAACATTCAAGTCTTGCGCGTGAGTGGAAGCTTCCTTGAATTTTTACAAATAACTCAGAAAAAATAAGACAAAATTGTGTACACGGTAAAAACTAAAAAAAGTGAGATTTTGCCCCTTAACTAGCCGCCCTCCGGCTGTTTCTTTTGTACCATGAACTGAACTCTTTTTTAAAACCAATATTACGTAGGTTTCCCTTGTAGGGAATAAACATGACATATACAAGCAAGAAACACAATTTAGTGCCCACGAGTTCCCACGAAGTAATTGCACTCCAACCCTGCGAAGCAAAAAAAGGCACGTTAAGTTAACGCGGCACTAGCATGAAGGCCTTTCGATGTCTGCGTCAGGCGCCCAGTGAAACCAGTGTTTCTCCCTCACCGCCGGGCATGTTTAATGTCTGTGAGCTTAATATTATAGTATCAAGCAGCTTAGCGCTACTCCCCAGGGGACTTTCCTTTGATAAACGTGAGACTGCCGGGTGTTCAAAAAAGCTATAGGGCCCCTCCTATACCTTTCGACTCCCTCACGCTTCTGAAGCTCTTCCTTGAGCAGTCCAACCATTTGCTCATCCTTTTGCTATGAAACTGACGCTCAAATTCTGCGAGTGTTGCAAGCGTGTAAAACATGTGCTTTTTTATCAATTGTTAGCTGCGTCTTATGATTTTTCGTAGCATGTGACTTTGCAGGCGAGATAGGGGGTGCGTTGCGTACATATAGCAATGCTACGTTCGTGCGATATTTTCCCGTATGCCAGCCACATTATCATGAGCTGTATCTATAGCTAATCCAATTTTAGAGATATTTTTTCATCACGGCTTCACGTACATTGAAATGGTCTGTTTGTAGTCTTGTACAGCTCCTTGTCAACTTCGTTGCAGCCGCTCACAGCAAAGTTATCATTTTTAACAACGAGAGTTATTTTGACTTGAAGCTTTCCTGGGCCATAACTTTCCTTCATGAAAGAAATAAACATCATTGTGAAACGTCGACGCACGTCAATCACAAGTCTATCACGAGCCCACCGCAATGCCTATTCCAGGCAACGTCACCCGCTAGATCGTGCATGGGTGACGAGAAGGCTGGTTCAAATGTTTGACAAGTACCGTGTGCAGTGCTCCGATATTACCACAAGGAACGGCACGAATTCTATCAATACCAAAAATGGCATCCCTTCTGTGCCAGTTCACGGGTACACTGGCTTAAGCAGAGTGCAGTACTGGTTGGGTTCGTAATTCATCTTAACAAACCAGCGCAACAGAAACAAGGATTAAGCTGAGGCACACAGGACGAGCGCTGACTTCTAACTGAATTTTTATTTCAGAACCAGGTCATATTTATAAACGCGCATACACACACGTTCGATGCAAACAGAAGACTCGAGAAGTAATTGATAGCAACTGTGACAAAAACACGAGATACAAAAACAAAACAATATTCCTACCCCCCCCTTTTCGCACTATGCACGTGTTGTGTCCTTCGAGATAGCTAGCTATGTTACGTCGCTTCGCCCGTGTAAATAATCAAGTTCGTTGGTGGAGAGGCCTATAGAAGGAACGCTGACACATTCTTCGCCTAGCCCTGCGAAGTCGTGGAGGCTGGATAAATTGCAAGGCAAAGGGAAATTTTTAAATCGCCGCATCTCCCCTCCTTGCTTCTTTGTTTGTCCATGCCATTCAGACACTGCATCAATATATTAGTATGCAAAACCAAAAATAAAATAGGCAAAAATTCAAATAAGAATCACTGCAACATTATTTTGGGAAGGCTCTCTTTCTTGTCAGTTTTCTTTACCGGAGGCGTAGGACACCCCTGAAAATTATTTCGGGTTACGCCTCTGGCTTGCGTAGTACGAAGCGATCGTTTCACGCGTTCAAAGATATGCGTTAACGACTAGCCAACGAACATTGGTTGTAACTAACCCGTTTCCAAGGAGAAAGAATATCTGGTAAACAGGTGAAAGAAATCAAGCAAGTCCGTGTGATACACTGAATTTGGAAACAAAATGACCGCAGCAGCCATCCTAGTTGCGTTGTTCAGGAGAGCTGAAATGGGGAGCAGGGTACATTGAAGGAGATACAGATTACACGCGCAATCGCTTATTGGTGCATTTTATGGTTAATCAAGTAGAGATGAAGAAATGGGCCCTTTGTACTCCTATTTCTGTTTAATAGCATCGCCTACATTTGGTAGAACACAGAGAGACAATAAACTTTACTTTAGCGACTGAAGTCCGAGCCGGTGAACCGGTGTTTGGGTTAGCATGGCCGGAACCCCAAGCGGGCTTCGCTGTAAACACATAAGTATGGCGGCAAAGCTCACTCAAGTTGTCGATGTGTCGAAGCTTGCATTTCTTACTGACGCGTGAAACAAACAAAAAATGATTGGAATCAGAATGCGAATCGACAGATTGTCCTTGAAATAATTGCGTTGTGATTTGATTTCCCAATGTTTTTACATTCCGTCTTCACCATGCTTACTAGATAGTTAATATTACCCATCGGGATATTACGATGTATTACCTTCTTCGCCGAAAGCTATGGGTTCCCTAGCTTCTTCGCCATTTTTGAGATGGTTGTTAGGATTCTAAAATATATAAACTGTCTCCAGTGCTTACTCTGCATGTGAAGATAGTACCGATTGTAACGATATGCCGGGAACACTAGAAATGAAGCCTTTCTTTTTTGGTTTGAACACTGATGAAGCAAATGCCTCTAAAGGGCGTGCTGGTCCGCTAATTTCCTTTATGTTATACGGAATTACCACTAGTCTAGGGGCACAGTTTTTGTAAAGACGTGTTTCCCTTGCCCCATATACTATGGAGCAACCACTTTGTCCCGCTAAAGGCTTTCAGCCTAGACTGTAATTTATCTCGCGACTTGTTGGGGAACTATCAGCAACACTGGGTTGTGATAGCATTACTGCGCTTTCACAGGTGTCATGCAATTCCAGAAAGAATCAGGGAGGATACGAACAAGTGGAAAGAGAAATTCGCTAGGGCAACTACATTGCGGGCATTGCGAGAAAACAAGCAGAAGCGTACAATGCTCTCAGGCATTATCAGGGGAACCTTGCGTAAACGGCTCTATCAGCACTACGGGTCCCCTCCTTTGTCTTGGCGTGGGTTATTTAACCGACACATTTGTTATCTCACCACGTACTTGTGCGTATGGCAAGGTGAGCTCGATTCTCATGTCAAGCTTGCGCAACAGCAGGTATTACCTAAGCGCGTGTTGGTAATATCACCCTTCGATACGGCATTCCAGCTGAGGACACAGTTGAAAGAACTGTATCTGTAATAAACCTAGATGCGGTGATGAACATCGTGTCCCAACCTTGATGCGATGGTTTACTTTTTTCAGCTTAGCACAGGCGTTTCATCAGAAAAGCATGTCACCTTTGTATTTCCGAATGAACTAGAATGCTTTTTTTCGTTCAGTGCGCTGGTGTTGAGGCAAATTCAAAGCTATCAGCTTTTATCCATCCATCAGAGGCATTGCAGCCAACAACAGCTCATCCCTGAAGAAGTAGTCGCAATCGGACATTAATCAGCAGACGCGCTTCAGAGTGACGATGCACACACTGAGAAGACACAGGCTGCAGAATGCACGTTTCTGTACAATAATGCTACGCCAACTTCATAGCCAGCGTCCTTTCTTATTCTCACTCTTTCGGCGACTAATCTGCTCCCTGTCATGTTTTACTTCGGGACACCCTGACGTTGCCCTAGATTTCAGAGCAACTATCGGCAGCAGTTGCATTGGCGCCATTCAGTGAATACCTGAGCATAGAGACGACCAATCAAATTTTTGATGATAACTTGAGTGTTGCCTTCTAATAACCTACGAACTGGTACATAAGGCTTAATTTCTTATTTACTTACCGTTTTCCCTCCGCCCACGCAGAATTTCCTTCCTACGTGTGCACCATTTAGTAAGGCGCGTGTGCCGGCGACGCGATTAGGGGGACTTAGCTAGCCCGTCAGCTTTCCAGAAAGCACCTCACGCGCAACATTTCCATCTTGATCTTTTTCTCTCTTCAAAATTTATATCTGTTTCGCAATGCTTGCATGGTATAGTACGTGGGATAAAACATAAACAGATTATTTCAAAAGAAGTTTCTGGCGTGACGCAATATTTCTGAAAATCCTTAATGATCTAGAAATGCGAAAGTCGAGCCCATGTCACCCCTTTTATTACCATATAAGCAAAAGTGCCTAGAAATATAGTGAGATCAGCTCTACTGACCAGTAGAAATGGGCAAGCACTTAACGTTGCACTAACTGGAAAGTTGGCACACATGTGCACCAAGCTCTATACATTTCGGGCTTCAACGTATTGTAAAAAACAGGGGCTAATAATTCCGAAGGAGCAGCTTAAAAGCACGTCCCAGAACTATTAAAGTGTTTTCGGGTCGATTACTTTGAAGTACGTTAGTCAAGCCTGCTGTCTTTGGGAAGCTGAAAATAAAAGAAAAAAGTTGTTTGCTTATTCAAGCCTTAGGAGGAACTATGCACACTTCTTTTTAGCGAATTAGCTGCCCGCCAGCTTCGCTTTCGAAGTTTATCTGTCGTTTCATACTGCCAGCGCGCATTAGTCGTGGAGCCCCAGCAGGCCATTTCACTTCACACGCGATAGATCGACGATGAAACGGTTTACGGCTGGGCAGGGGGCGACGAGAGTGCACTACGCGCACGCGCTGGAGATATCGGAGTTCGAGCACTCAAAGAGAAAGAGAGAAGTAATTATTTATTGGAGAGTTTAGCGCCAACATAGAAGGGAGCTGGCTACTCTAAACATTCTAGTAATTAAGAGATACAATGGTTGTGATTACTGAACCACAAGGTTAGAATCAGTACACTGTAAGATCAATGGTTGAAAGATGCCGAAACAACCTATATACATCTATATACAAGCAATACAAAATGGCCATGATGCGACACAGATACTCTCAGCGTTATACCTAACATCATTGTGTGTTTCCACACTCATCCAGAGGAATGTGCATGCATTCAGTTGTGTTCACGCATCTTCATCACTGAAAAAACGCTCTTTTAAGGCAAGGCAGGCTTTAGTTTGGTTACGTACATTATCCCACGGACCCAATAGTTTCTGCAAAGATAGGGGTTTGCGAGATACCATACTAAGCTTGTCACGTAGTTTTTTCTGCTCGGTCACATACACAGGGCCCTCAAGCAGGACATGACGCACGTCTTCAGTTTGAATCCCAGACGCACAGCATGTGTCATCAGCATATCGAATACGGTAAAAGAACTTTTTGGTGTACGCCACGTCAAGACGAAGGCGATGTAATAGCCTGTCAATCGAACAACCAAGATTAGACGCACACGGGTACGTAAGAAACAGGTTCACTTGGTATAACAGCGATGAACGATATTTATCGGTCAACCTCGTTTCCAAAGAAATGTGTGTCCTCAGTTGTTTCAAAAAGAGCTGTTCGCCGCACAATAACTGGCCTGCCTCGACACACCCGTATAGCGGCGCTTGAAGATTCTGTGGCTCTGCCGCCGCTGCCCGCACTAATCGAAGCAACCATCGCCCAGAACACTGCGAGACGCGAACTGACAAGCCAAGGCCTGGCTCTTGTGGCCTGGGACAACAGAAGACAACTCGATCCTGCCACGTTGCCCGCTGAACCACCACCGCCCTGGGAACGCACGACTCAGGTGGTAATGCATCAGAAGACCAACATACCCAGAAGGCACCCCCCAAGCCCGACAACAGGCTCAACGACGACTCCAGATGAGCAAACGCCCTGGGGAAATTGACATCTATACTGACGCCAGTATTCGCGAACGGACGCATCGGTTAGCATGGAGATCTCCAGAGGCACCACACCTGGATGGCGCGGCAGGGCTCGAGCTGAGCACCTGTTCACCCCTTGAAGCGGAGCTACGGGGCGTACTGGCCGTACTGGACCATTTAACGTACTCTGCGAATACACCTCAAATGGCACGCATATTGACCGATTCCCATGACGTCATGCAAGAACTCCGGAAACCATATTCAGCCAACATCATTACGCTCTCCCTCCAACATCTTTCGCGAAATGGTGTTACAATACGCGTGGCGTGGGCACCAGGTCACACGGATTTCCAGTCGGGGAACCAAGCAGCACACGATGCTGCCAGGGAGAGCGTTTCATTACCTCCCTCCCCTTTTCCCGTCGTGCCTTGCATGAACCCGCGCCTGGAACTGGATGCTAGGCGTGTTCAACGCAAGATTACCCTATTACGTCAAACTCCTAAAGGATATCTGCCACAGAGCCTTCAAATACCCAGGGTTGCCGAGATATTCATCAATACAAGCATCGCCAACAGTGCCTACACGCCCTCTGTTACGAGGAAATGGTACCATCCGAATGGGCACCCACCCCCGTATTGCCCTTATTGCCAAGAGAACGTATCATCTGACCTTCACCACCTCACGTGGGTGTGCAGCCATCTCGCGCTCCAAAGACAGGACCTGCTCCGTCACGTCCCTCCAGACACGGACACTCTGCACCCTCCAAATCACGAAATCGGTTTTCTGCAAGCACTAGGCAATTATGGCATACAGAGTGGCCTTGCGAGATTAGTGTAGCCTGGGGGTGACTACCCATCCTGCGAAGAGCCTTAACATCATGGACGCAAAATGAGTGCTCAAAGAAGGGACGTTCAATTGTGCGACGAAGATCTTTTGCTACCTCCTTCCCTTCACTTCCCATTCCCCCATGCACGGCCTTCGGGCCTCCCCTTTCCTCCAATAAAGGCTTGAATCAATCAATCAATCCATTACCTGTGCATTGTGCTACACGTGAAATTTTAATGAGCGCTTGCTGCTAGTTGGTCAGCTCGTGAATTTACACGTGCTCAAATGTGCCCGGCAATCGAGTGAAATATTATTCTCTTAGTTTTTCCTATTTCAGTTGCCATCACATCAAAGATGCCTCTTTCGAAGAGATTGCTGTGAGTGTAAGTAACAATTAGATTTAGCACTTGAAAAGCCACTTTTGAATTTGTTGATATCGCCAATTTATTCGGTGAAGTCATGGTAGCAATAACGCATCTGTCAAGGGGTGAGTACTTAACTTCAAAGCCCGTTCTTTCGCATATTGGCGCAACTCACGTAGAACAGGCGAATACTCCAGGATTAGGTTGGCCTGGTGTAAACTCTGATTATATTGCATTAAATTCAAGTACAGATCGCTTTCTTTTAGTCGTTGAAGTATCTGCCAAATAACTTTTCAAATAACTGAGACAAGCTAGTGGTAGAGGAAAAGGCTTTCTGTACATGCTTTGCAGCGGTGGTTCGCGCGCAAACTTGCAGTGCGTTTCGCTCCTCGCCTACGGCAACTTTGAAACTCTTGTCGAACGCGTACATTTCCAAGAGATGTACACCCGCTTCTTTTTCGGGCAGATATGTCTGCGAAACGTCTCGGATTTAGGCGAGTAGCCTTGCGGTCGCAACAGTGCTGTTATTTCGACCACTCTCGCTTTCCAGCCTCCGTCGCTTGTACGACCTCTAACTCCTTGGAATCATAATCGAGATTCGCGAAGCCCTTTCGTACCCTCCTGCGATGTGCACATATACGCAGTACCACACCACTCATTCAACAGAACTTCTTTACGAATCCGGCCGCAGACATTAAGCCTGATTCTAAAATTTTCTAAATATGTATAAATAAATTACTTTTGAAATTATCATTCTAGTCGAGACCACTAAACCGTATCACAACTCCAGCCTTTGCATTGACGCCCCCGCCGCTGTTTAGGCGTCTCTATAACGCCCACTAAGAGGCGGTTGTTTAAAACACTCGCTGGGACCCATCATTCACGGCAGCAACTTTTAGACTCCTTCCCTCTACACCCTCAATAAATTTACACAAATCAGCTTCGTGACCAGGGAGGGCGCGTCTAAACTTTACGCTTTGCCTATAACTGAACTTGTGGAAGTCCCACAGCCTCCTATGCGTGATCGATCATTTTCCCGAACGATGACAAAGTGGGCGTCGCAGTGAGTGCTGCAGCAGCCGGAGCGTCGGGAATGCGTGTCAGCAGCGCGTATTTCTCCCCCCCCCCCTCCTTCTTGCTCTCTATCTGCCTGTTACTCTCACGCGACTGCATTTTTTTGCGTAATTGACATGATTAGATAACCGTTTTAGCGCTGTCAGATTGTAATGCAGCTACTGATAGGATATCAACTTTCTGTCTTCCTTAGAGTTGGCCCAAACACCAGCAGCGCCAAAAATATTAGACTGCACAAATTCAGCGCCCTCCTGCCCCACATTTGCCTGTCATTATTCAGGCGTTGTGGGCTTTCCCCTCTTCTCCCCCGCCCTGCTAATGTTTTCCCTGCTTCTGAATGGAACCCGCCGACAGTTTCTCTGAATTCATTATTTGCGCCCTGTTTACTGCCAAGCTAGTTGTCATTAACATTCAAGATCTCTGGAGAGTTCTGGTTAATTTTAGTTACGCTTGGAAAGCGGGCAACACCGCACACCGAAGAGCGATAATCCACTGAACAAAAGATTGGCTCCGGCAAGCATACTGAACCTGAGGGTAAACTGTGATGAGCAATTTTGGCGGCCATTTTGTTTCACAGCGCAGCTTTTCAGGGTAAGGACATGAATGTTGCAGCTCCGACGCGGAAGGGAACCACGTGACCAGCGCCGTCGCTATGGTAACGACGAAAGCTCGCACTGCCAGAGCAAGACGGAAAGAGCCCCGTTGATACGACAACGCGGAGTGACAGCAGTGAAATAGCCGCAAATGCACGCGCCAAGTAGTAAGCGTAGGGGGTGTTGTTGAGCGTGGGTGCTGTAGAGCCGTTCGCCATGGCTCCTCGAAAGATATTCACCGACGACTGCAGTGGGCCTGAGTAGGGTGTTGTTGTCGTTGTCGTTGTTGTTGTTGATGACGAGGACGATGATGATGATTATGATGATGATGATTGTGGTGCTGATGGTTATTATAACACACAGAGATGAAAGATTCCTGGTGTAATTGTTTGAACGAAGGAGACTAAACTTAGACGATCTAAATAGTCGGTGAAAGAACTCCCAAGGGTTCAGCGGACAAGCAGCGACCAAGAGCACACGTCTAAAAGCAAATACGGGCGAGGAATTACGTCTTACCATCACTATAAGAACATCAAATAATATGATAAACGAAATAAAGTCCCACAACGTAATTACAGTAAATTATCGCAAATGTCCCTGCAACAAGCGTAGTATCACCACAAATGTGACGTAATACAGCAACATAAAAACCCAAATTCAATGGCGTCAAAAAAGCCTCCGGTGTTCTCTATTGTCGTCGCATTTTCATCTGATAATGTAGCAGCCGCGCTATATTTTCGCGTTGCGGACCGAATATTCTCCCGCTCATTTTCCCCGGTGTTTCATTTCGTAAAGAAGAGCGCACAATGTAGAATAGCGCACATCGTTTACTTTTGCGCCACGATGTAACACACTGAATGCAAACAAGCCCCATTCTCAATCAACGGGCCGAATTTTTGTTAGCCTTCTTCCTGTTCACATTTTGTTTCCGACAGGTGCCCGGCCCTCCATGACAGCCCTGTCCCTCTCCTTGTTCTCCGAGGCAGGGCCTTCGAGATCACCCTCCGCGCGTTCTGAGCAAAACACGGGTGGGGTGATTTTGGAAGCCATGTCCGAGGCCACGAACTTTCCGGCGTGGTCGTCCGTTAGAACGCGCTACCGCTACGCGTTAGTGGATTTGCTGGGTGCTGTGGTCCGTACATGTTAGAGCGGACACGCATTTGCTTTTAGTGATCCAGATACGAGAGCATGCTCGGGATCAAGGAAGGCCCAGCGGTGTAATGAAGTTCTCCCCGTTCGACTAAAATTGTTGGCCCATTCTGTCTGTCGCTCTTTGAATCGTGTCTCCATCTCCGGGTCTAATGAAGGCGTTGGCAAATATTTGTTAACGAAACTTCGTGTGTCACTTCTGTGATGTTCTTTAAGCTAATTTGCCGCGTCTGAATAACCTCCCCTCTACGGGATGTTTTATGCTCGACGTGGGAGCGGGGATAATCATTCGAGGGTTACTGTGGAGTGACCATTTCGAAAAGTAAAAGGAAGCGAAGCACTGAAAATTCTGTCTATGCATACGCACATATAAGTGTACGGGTACCGGGAAAAGGATGTGTGGGGAGAGTAAGACCTTGGCTTCAAGAATTACCAAAAGAGGAGGACGAAGAAAGACTGGCGGTGGCAAAGACTTTCTTTTGATTTTTCCCCATGAGCATTCAATAAAGTCAGTTGAAAGAATGAACTAAGATGAACAGGTTCATCACAGCGTAACGGTGCTCAACAGACGGTGGAAGAGGCGACCAGACAGTGGGGGTGAAAAAAAAATAAAGCTTTCAGTCGAGAAGACAGCTGTAGAAGTGACTTCCATGTCGTTCAGACGATTACAAGAAATGCAACCGCTTTAAAAAAAAAAACTGGCTTCGTGGCATGTTCAGGCACTCATTTCCGGCCATGCATGAGGCAATTATATGACAAAAAAACCCTTCTGAACTGTGTACAGTTAACCATGCACAGGTCTATGTTTCTTGCAAGTAGAGGGTAGTATATTTAATCGACTTATATGTGGCTGGCTTAAGTTTGGCCGGACGTGTAGAGTTTCAGCAATACTTGAAGAGCGTAACTAGGCACTCGTGTGTTTGGTTTTTGGCCATAGACTGCCTGACTGGTGTATGCACTTCAGCGCATTCGTTAGCGAAGCTTACTGTCTCTGTTCGAACAAACTAAATCTGAAACCGAACAGAGCAAGCGATAATTACAGGCTCAATAATTGGGATACGAACATGCAGTTGGTAATGCCCTCTGACAGGGAGCGACACTTCTTGGTTGAAGATACTTATTACTATTACGAAGCCTAATTTTTCTTTCTATAAACTTCGTTGTTGGTAGCATTTATTCGTTCCTCTTTTTTTTTTTTATGGAACTTCTTGACGTCTTTGCATATTATGCTATCCAATCACCGAAGCTGCAGCGCTACGTCAGGGCCCCCATCTCTTTTTTTTTCTGCCATTCCGCGCTGTTCGCTAGATTACGAGGGGTTTCCGTGGTGCATTCTTCGCACATAAAACAAGAACAACACTGAAACTAATACACAGCCGACTAAACTTACATTCAAGGTTTACGACGTGGGGCTTTTCTCTTTTCCTTTCTTGTGGTATAGTAGTAATGCATATGCCTCCACTCCAATGTTCTACGCACCTAGAAAATGCTAATAAACGCAAACCGCGCAAACTTTTTTAATTAATGAGTCAATGCTTAGGTGCTGTCTTAACCTAGCATCTGCGTTAATCTTCCTCGCATTCCTCTAAGCAATTAGGCACCGCGTAAGACCCTCGCGGGACGCTTTTGTCCCCATACCACGAAGGGCGCGTATCAACCTGGCCTGTAACGTGCTCGCCAAACAGCTTGCGTCCTACTTTAAGAACCCGTTAAGGCGTCAGAAGACGTGCTCTGGCTAATGCGGGAAGATGGGGGAGACGCAGAGGCGTCTCAGCAAGCTTACGAAGTCTCGCAACGGCCGCTTGCTTTCTGCACCACTGCCGACGCGGATTTTCGCCGGGAGCCCAATCACAAAACAATGACGGTAACTTGCATGATGGAAAATTAAACTGACTGCGAGGAAAGCCCGTTGCCCTATCGCCGACGCTGCGTGGGCGGCGTACGCTGCAGGTTGTCAACACTTGCAAACACCCGGAGTTTTTTTCTGTGCAGCTTGATCGGAAGGCTTTTTTCGAGGACGTGTCTTACGCAACACTGCTACAAAGGTTTTTTTTTTCATTACTTTACTTCGCCCTGTAGATTCATGCCGTGTCCGAAATCAAATTGAAGTTTAGCTATGATGCGCGCTGCAGTAGAGGCCTACATATTAATGTAGATGACCAGGTGATATTTAACCTGCGTCGAAATCTGCACAGACCTTCATTCTTGTTCTTGCGCCTCGACCATAAAAACGGCCGCCACAGCGTAGGTGACGTTGGCTTCTTCTTCTGCTTCAATTCACAATCAAGTTCAGGTGTGTTTTTTTTACTCTTTACAGCGAAGTATATCTTGAGTAGAAAGACAACATTGACTGCTCACTTAAATGTCTATTCCTCCTCCACCTCTTTACAGCGACGCCCATTTGCGGTACTGCAAAACAAAAACGATGGATTTTCGCAGTGGGGCACTTAATGCTTTTTCCCCGCACGGGGCACCTTGAAGCAATCTTGGTGACGGTACTGGCGATACCGCGGACCCCGAGCCCCCAAACATAGCTGGATCCAACCGTGGCGATGTGTTTATAGGTGGAGGGTTAGAAAACCACGAACGGTGGCGTCGGAAGCCCAGGTCAAGCTCCGGCGGATGGGCTCCCTGTCTGTTCACCAGGCAGGGAGCTCCGGGACCTCTTTGGCTACCAGGGTAAGGTCAAGAAGAAAGTACCCCCGTCTCCCTGCTTTCCAATGTATCATATGCATTTTCCAAACCCCCCCCAAACGTGATCGGCCCCATGAAAAGGGGCCGCACCGAGCTTCATTCCCCCATTGCCAACAATTGCATCCAGAAAAGCCAGATAACTATCCACGCTTCTTGATTGTTGAATCTCTTGACAAGTCAAATCCTATCTCCTCCACCGTCAGTGTTTCCTTATCACCAAATTCCTTGAAGGCATCCTTGGCAAGTCTTTCCAAGCCAAGAAACTGAGAACCGGCGAAGTTCTGGTCGAGGTGAACACTCGCCAGCAAGCCACAAGCCTCCTTACCCAGAATCGCATGGCAGATCTGGACATCAGAGTCACACCCCACCGTAGCCTCAATAGCTCTCAGGGTGTGATTTCTGAGCCAGATCTGATAAATGAGACGGAAGCCGATCTGCTCGAAGGTCTGAAAGGCGAGGGCGTGACGGCAGTGAGGCGCATCACCATGCGGCGAGATGATAAGCAAATCATGACAAAGCATATAATCTTGACATTTGACCGTTCCACACTCCCTGAATCCATCAAAGCGGGTTTCATTCATTGTTCTGTCCGGCCTTACATCCCGAACCCGCGGCGCTGTTTCAAGTGCCAACGGTTCGGGCATGGGCACCACCTCCTGTCGTGGAAAAAACAACATGTGCAAAATGTTCATCTCAAGATCATGATACAGATAACTGCCAGGCTCAACAATAATGCGCAGCAACTGTCATGGACCTCATGCTGCGTACTCCCGCACGTGTGAAAGGTTCCAGATGGAAAAGAAAATAATCAACCTCAAAATCACTGAAAACATCACCTTCCCAGAGGCGCGGAAGAGGTCGCCTCTTTCCCTCTGGTGAGGTACGCCGACGCAGCTCGCCGGGGGGCGGAGCGGCGTCTGGTTTCCACAGGGACCCAGTTAAAGCGAGTCTGACCTGGTCCCTTCCGCCGCCCCCCTCTGGGTTGCCTCTGGCAGCCCAACCCCGCCACCACGCCGCTTGCTGAGGCAGCAGCGGTTGTGGTGGCAACCTCTTCCGTCGGGACCGGTGCCGCTCCCGCCTCTGTCTCCCCATCCTCCAGTGCGTTGGAGGGTACCGAGGTGATAGACACCACGGGCCCCGCAACCGGTACCCACCGCCACCGCACCGCCCGTGCCACCTCTGCGCCCCGGACTGCCCTCGGCTGTGGCGGCTCAAACGAAGAGCTCCCGAGGGGGGGCCAAGTCCGGGGGGCCCGTCCGTCGGGCACCCCTCGGACATCCGACGACGACATGGATGTCGGGGCCGTTCCTGCCTGCAAAACGCAGCGCAAGGAACGCGTCCCGACGCCAAAGCCTCCCGACAAGCCAAAAAAGGCGAGAGTCACAGCCCCGAAAGACTGACACATAAACAAACACACACACTCCAGTAGCTCTCACACTAAATAATGGGAAGAGAAAACATAATTCAATGGAACTGTAGAGGCCTTCTTAAAATCTTGACGATGTATACGAACTACGCATGCTAATCAGGCCAAGTGTAATGTGTGTTCAGGAAACACATTGAATTCCAAGCACACAAATTTCTTGAATAGTTACATGGTCTTCAGAAAGGACAGGGATGGCTGCACACACTCTTCTGGCGGTGTGCCATAATTGCCCGGAAATCCTTAGCCTGCCACCCTGTCACTCTGAACACTGTCCTCGAGGCTGTAGCAATCCGTACGATAATATTTAATAGGTTGATAACGGTATGCTCCATTTACATTCCTCCTGATTTTGCACTTCTGAGCTCTTATTTCGAGGCACTGGTTGACCAGCTGCCCGAACCATACATACTAACAGGCGACCTTAACGCGCACAACTCTCTTTGGGGCTCCTCCAGAACGGATGCCCGCGGTCGCCTGATAGAGAAGTTTCTTACATCCTCCGGAGCATGCCTTTTCAACAAAAAACAGCCTACATACCATAACTTAGGACACAATACATACTCGCATCTTGACTTGGCGATTGGTTCCGCAGTTCTCTTTCCATGTCTTGAGTGGGGTGTGGGCACAGACCCATATGGTAGTGACCATTTCCCCACTTCCCTAACGTACATAGGTAAAGGCCCATGCAGTCCATCTTCCCATAACAGGTTTAATGAATCAAAAGCAAACTGGAGCACATTCACAGAAACATCTAAACTACACCACACAACCATAAAACACCTACACGTGGAGGAAGCAGCCCAACTCGTCACGGCACACATACTCGACGCCGCCGAAAAGTCTATGCCCAGGCCTCCAGTGCATCCCGCAACCCAAGGAGGCCCTGGTGGAACGAGGACTGTAGGCGGGCGCGAGAGGCCCAGAACAAGGCGTGGGGTGTGCTTCGCAGGTACCCCACGTCGGCTAACTTAATTTCTTTCAAAAGAGCAAAGGCCTTGGGAAAGCGCGTGCGCCGTGAGGCAAAACGGGATAGTTGGCGCTCCTTCATAACATCCGTAAATTCATACACAGACACACGCAAGGTATGGACACGAATACGTAAACTTAAAGGACAACATACACATAGCCTGCCCTTGGTCAGCACGACTGGGGACACACTAGAAGATCAGGCTACACACTTGCACAACACTTTCACACGTGTCAAGCTCTGCACACTACACAAACACTTTCCTGAAACATAAAGGCTCTTGTGAAAAGAAGTCCCTACACGACAACAACAAATCACAGACTTCTTACAACTCCCTGTTTTCACTACATGAACTGAGGGCTGCTCTGAGCACGTGTAAACCCTCATGTCCAGGCCCAGACAACATTACATACACAATGATACAACACCTACACGCAGACACACTTGAAGCACTTCTACATCTATATAATAAAATATGGCTTTCGGGGCACATTCCACACTCTTGGAGGGAGGCCATTGTAGTGGCTTTCTTGAAGGAGGGAAAGGACCCGTTGTCCCCCTCAAGTTACCGTCCAATAGCCCTGACGAGCTGCCTGTGCAAGCTCTTCGAGAAGATGATCAATCGCAGGCTCGTGTACTTCCTCGAGTACAACGGTCTTCTCGAGAGCTGCCAGGCAGGCTTCAGGGTGGGGCGATCCACGAATGATCAACTGGTTGCACTTGACTCATACATCAAGGATGCCTTCGTACATAAGCAGTACTGTTTAACTGTCTTTTTCGACCTCGAGAAGGCCTACGACACCGCTTGGCGTTATGGGATCCTTAGTGACCTCAGGTCATTCGGCGTTTCGGGTAATATGTTGAACACCCTTGTTAGTTATTTGTCAGAGAGAACGTTCAGAGTAAGAGTTGGTTGTGCACTTTCAAAAGGTTCACGTCCAAGAAAATGGCGTGCCGCAAGGTGGCGTGTTGAGTTGCACTCTCTTCATAGTAAAGATGAACTCTCTTGGAAAGGCACTGCCACCAACAATCTCTTATTCTATGTATGTAGACGACGTGCAAATATCTTTCAAATCATGTAATATGTCAATATGCGAACGTCAAGTCCAGCTTGGTGTCAAGAAGCTTGCCGGCTGGGCAGACAAGAACGGGTTTAAATTGAATCCTGCAAAATGCTCCTGCGTTGTGTTCTCCAGGAAGCGCGGGGTCCATCCGGACCGAGACATTACTCTTAATGGCGTGTCGCTTCCTGTGAATAAGGAGCACAAGTTCTTAGGTGTGGTGTTTGATCACAAACTCACATTCATTCCCCACATCAAGGAACTTAAAAATAAATGTCTCAAAACAATGAATATACTTAAGGTTCTCTCCCACCAATCCTATGGTTCCGACAAAGAACTCTTGCTTCGCTTGTATACTGCTTTGGTTGGGTCTCGTTTGGACTATGGCAGTGTGGTGTATGGGTCGGCGACTAAGACAGCCTTGCGAATTCTTGACCCAGTTCTACACCTGGGCCTTCGTCTTTCGTCGGGTGCTTTTCGCACTAGCCCTGCTGAGAGTCTTTATGTTGAGTGTAATAAGTGGAGCCTTGAGAACCAACGAACATACATGGACTTGCTTTATGCTTTTAAAATTTCATCGCTGAATAATCATCCTTTTTATCCTGTCTTTAACGACACATCCACATCTCTGCTCTTTGTAAATCGCCCATCCGTTCCTCTGCCCTTTTCACTTAGAGTGAAAGAGCGAGCCTCGGATCTCAGTGCTTCGTTTTTAGATGTGTACAGGTCATCCTTTTCAAACAGTTTACCGCCTTGGCAAGTTCGTCCTGTGTCGTGCGACCTTTCTTTTATGAAACTTGACAAAAATCGGGTACCGCGAGCTGCAATACTGCAGCACTTTCTGTCTCTGCAGTTTAAATACCCACTTGCAGAATTTTACAGTGACGCGTCTAAAACCTCCACCATGGTCTCCTGCGCTGCTCATGGTCCGGATTTCAGTGCAGCCAGAACCATGAGCGTCCACAAAACAATTTTTTCAGCAGAAGCATATGGAATTTTACTGATTGTACGACACATACTTGAAAATCATATTCCAAAGTCTATCATCTACACAGATTCCTTGAGTGTTGTTCGCGCACTGTCATCGCATACACCCCCCAAAAACCACATAGTTAATCTTGTATTTAACACTATCATGTCTGTGTATGCGCAGAAGCATCAGCTGCTCCTCTGCTGGGTCCCAGGACACGCTGGGATCGCTGGAAACGAGTTGGCAGACGAGAGGGCAGCTGCTGCTGTACTCTGGAACACTGTAGACATAACAACCGTACCATATACAGACCTCAAGCCACACATAAGACAACACTTGCGTAGAACATGGCAAACACACTGGAGTGAACAGACAGACAAGTTACACGCTATAAAACCACGCTTAGGACCATACACCACTGACACACGCAACAGACACACAGAAGTCGCCTTGGGTAGGCTGCGGATAGGGCACACCCATGCAACGCACTCGTATCTGCTGACGGGATCTTCTAGACCCCAGTGCAGCAGGTGCGGAGAGGCCCTATCCGTAGTGCACATACTAATCACATGCACATGCACACACAACACGACACAAACACTTCAGAGAACTCTACAGACAACATATTCCCCTACATCCATCGTTTTTCCTAGGTGATGATGCCATTGTTTCCGTGAAACGTGTGTTTCAGTATTTGTCCGACGTCAAGTTTTTAAACCTCATTTCCTATCACGCATCATGAAATCTGGCCCTATACACCAGCCATGCTCATTGTCGTGTTGTGATTTTACTTTTGTTTTTGCTGATTTTACTTATGGTTTAAGGTTTCACCCCTATCATCGACTATTGTTTTGGCGCTCTTTGCCCCAGTTGGCCTTGCGCCATAAACATCCAACGATCATCATCATCACTTAATGCTTTTTCTTTAAATATTATGCAGCACAATTAAAGCGATGGCTGTCGCTGCGAGCTAGAGCGCTTCAGGTTCATGTGGTTCGTTCCGCCCTGTGGTTCTTTTCTTTAACGGGTTGCAACCGGACAGGGCCAGCCAGGATAGATGTCATGAAGATTCCGCCCTGTACAAACTTGCATTGTCGAAAACCCAGTGCGTTAAAAAGAAAATAGAGGAAAGGTAAAGCAAACAAACGAAGAAGGTGCGCGAGATATGAGTGGTCATCTCGGGGAGTCACGTTGGCTATCGTTGGCTGCGTGCCTGGGAGGAACAACGGCAACTGCGGTGGAAACCACTAATTCGACCTCCGCTGTAGAGATGAGAGTTTTATGAAATTTTGAGCGGCTCGAAAAAAAAAAAAAAAGAACGGTTTTCTTTCATGTTTTTTTTAATAAAATTATGAGAAATTGAGAAAAGACGATTCCGCACAGATCTATCAAAATTTCGAGATACTCCTTAAGGCGGAAGCCATAGATGTGTTATCACGCGCGAAAAGAGACCGTAGTTGATGGCGACTACATGAACGGAACCAAATTACGGCCGCTGTAAAAAATATAAGTAAATAAAATAAGCATAGGAACTTGTCTGGGCACGACTGGGATTTGAACCCGGGTCACCAAAAGCCACAGCCAAGTGTATTAACTACAGCCCTAACCGCGTGCCGTGCCAGGATGTAACAAGAATTATGCGGATGCGTGCCGCATGACAGGTGAACTTGAAGGCACCGCGAACACGACGCAGCAGTGATGAAGTTTTCCACAAACGCTGGCTTTCGCCTTCAAATCACTAATGAGCTGAAGCTCCCTATGAATGTTTCCGTTGGCACTGAAAAGAATATAATTGTTTCATGCTCCGTCACAAAACTCCCAGTAGAGGTTCCGCTCTCAAAATCTGCGCACGATTTCACGTCCAAACCTTCATTTCAGAAAGCGTTTACCTCACTGCAGATTGGTCGCATCACAAAGAATTTTTCTCGCGGAGATCTGTTTGTTCTTTTATTGTTACCCTGGTTTAAAAAAAAACGAAATAAACACCCTGTCTTTCTAATGTCTTGTTTTTTTGTTTTTTTTTTTTCAACCGCTCACATCTCTACTCCGCTGCCGCCGGGCTGGCCGCGAGAGTGGACGCTGCACGGTCAAATGTGCGGCATGCTCTCGGTTCACAAATTGAAATTAGTCAAGTGCATGGTTGTTGCCACCATTCGGAATCATACTGGCACTCATGTCATCCGTCTTTCCCCATCGATGAGCAATTTTTTTTGCTGTTTATTCCTGTGAGTTCCGCTGCATAACGTTTACTCTGTTCAGTCAGAACACGCAGTCACAGGTAGGCACAAGAACTGTATTACAGCGAATGAACTCACTCTTTTAAAACTCGCCAAGGAAAAACGTATGTACACGAAAAGCTAGCCTCCTAGACTTTCACCCTCTTAATCAGGGATGTAAGTGGCACTTACCTCCTCCTGCAGAGTGGTATTTTTCGTGTTTGTGCGTATGTGTGTGGTATAATAAATTGACTGCATACGTAATAAAGATCTCCTTCTGCCTTTCGTTCAAACGTCTAGCGTTCAGCGGCGAGTACATTCGCCATGTAGATTGATTTTTATTGGGTTTGATTTTATTCTATGTTTTAGAGACCATCAAAAGAACGTAACAGACCAGTGGGAAGGTCACAAAGCAAACTGGGTCTTCTAAAATCGAGCGTAATGAAAAGTTGGATCCTGAGGAGAACAGTGCTGGTTGAGGAGGCCTAATATCGGGAAGGAGTCCAGACATTTTGATTGTGCTGTCTTTATTTTTATCCGGTGCCGTCCGAACAAGCGACTGTCGACGTCTGCTCACCAACTGAGCGATCGATACCGGCAAGTACCACCCTTTCTACGTTCCAAGCGAGGCCTTCATTGTTCTCGACCGCACAACTCAAATGGTTCGCCTGACATAATTTCCGCTCTACGCGGGGCATCCACTTTCGTGGAGTCATCGGAAAGCGACAAGGATTCCCAAATGGCCCCTCTTCGCATGCATGAAAACGAAAGTGCCTGCTAACTCTTCTTCATAATCGGAGCCATTTTTGAAACGTTCGTTTTTTAAACTTCACGTAACTTTGAGCATCCGTTGGCTCTTCCGTGCCTGTTTTCTTCCTTTTACATTTATCACAACGCGAGTTCACACGAAGCACAAAGCTTATAACACGCATAATCGCCATTACACCGTAAGCCTCTGTAGGAGCCAAGCGACCTTCCTCTCCGAATTTATTGACAATATGCAAGACGACTGCCAAGGGGGAAATGGGCCGCAATTCCGAATTAACAGCACTAGAATGCCAGCTGTTCCTCTTCTCAGCATTAACCTTAAATTTATTGGGATGATGTGGGGCCGAGTATCATGGCTCAACCGAGAGCTGTATGTAGTTGCTCCTAAACACGGCACACACCCGGAGCCTCCCCTTCACGGTTACGACAACTGAACTTCGCGCTATTTGAAATGCGCGCCACTAGAAAGATGAAATGACGAGGGACCGTGCACTTAGCGTGTGCTCTTTTGGGTCGGTGCTACTGCCTTTTCGTGTTTGGAAATCAACATTCCAGCTTAGCAAGCCACCACCAAACAAAAAGCGTTTCAACAATCCTTGCCTACGAGCACGTGGTGTGCGAGACAACACGTAAAAATGTAGATTTCGGGTGCAACGACTGCTGAACTGGAAGAGTGCAACTTTCGAAGGAGGAAGAAAATGAGTTTAAAGTACAGTCTTAGTGGACCACCATGGAAGACCCCTTATCAGAATTGCTTATTTGCTCAAAATGCTCTAGAAGTAACCGTGGCTTCCAAAGGACAACAGCGCATTGTGGTACTGAGAGGGAAACGCCAGCGCTGCTCTGAACTTTAAGCCTTGGAACCATAAGCGTTTAACCCGTATTATATCCAGGTCAGCGTAAGCGAGTGTGAATAGCACTAAAACTTGTGTTGTGACACCAGAGGTATCTATGATGTGAAGTACACTTTATGACGTGCTACGTGTGAGGTCACCTTGTCCCAAGGCGCTCTTATGTAGTGCGCCTAAATTATACATAAAACAAGCTGCAATAAGCGGAATGCACTTGTATTTTATTTCTATTATATTCAGTTTGAGAACATATTAACTGAATTCACCAAATGTGCCTTTGGTGTTTTATTGGCATTATCCCTATTCGCCGACATAAGTGATATTTTGATCTGTTGAAGTTTTATGAAATTAAAACCGTACTTTTTTATTTTAGTACTAAATTTTGAGCGCCCTAGTGCAACGGTATATACCGCTATAAACCGTTGCCTTTTGGTACCAGAACTTAACCGGAGTCGAGCCCCTTAAGCATCTTGAACGACAGCGTAGTAGACGCAGACACGAGGGACAGTGGACAGCGCCGTCCTGTCGTCTTCTTTCCCTCGTGTCTGTGTCTACTGCACTGCCGCTCAGGATGCTTATCCAGTACCAATTTGCCCAAATGTCGATCCTTCTGCCAAACCGCTTAACCTGGGCGACCGGAACGAAAATAATTTTGTCCCCACACCCTGCTCTTTCGCGGGCGCTCTTAAAACCTTACAGATGAGAACAAAATGTCCTTAGTGTATTTTCTGTGCGCGCGAACTCGCTGTTATCCCGTCACCGTTTCACTTGCCTGCTCCCCTTTTTGCGTACGGGGCTACTTCCTATCTGTTGCATCCCTCTGCTTAGCCTCAAAGCGAGGAAAAAAATTACTCATGGCAAGCTGTAAGTCCTCTCTTCTTCTTTCCATGTTTCTGTGCTCCTTGGGGCTAATAAATATGTTTTGTAAATAATTTATTGCTGCTGGTCGCTGCATCTTGCCCATTAAACATTCACCCGAGGAGATAGCTCTTCGTCTATGTCACCCGTGCTCTTCACTTCTTTTTTTTCAGCCCTGTGCCTTGTGTCTTCTGCCGCCTAGTTTTTTGTTTTATCCCGGCGCTGTTCCCTTCGCACGCGTTGATGTGTCACGGTGCTGCTTTCGTTATCCCGCCTGGTGCCCCGTCTATGCTTTGTTTTATACTGGCTTCTCTCTATTGGACTGTCTCGCGCAGATCCAGATCAGAAATACCAAGCTCACGTTTTCACAATCGCTTGGCGTGCTAGGTTTTTGTGTAAAGATGTTGTTTAATGTTTTTCTGCCTGATTCATGACTGCTTGGACCTGCTGTGTTGTTGTGTAAAAACGTTTTTAATGTTTTCCGCCTGCTGCCTTGTGTGTGTTTTATTTCATACTGGGTTGTTCTCTTTATTGAACTGTCTCGCGCAGATCCAGATCAGAAATGCGAAGCTCACGGTTTCAAGATTGCTTGGGTGTGCTAGGTTGTTGTGTAAAAAATTTTTTTTACTGTTTTGCTAAGCTGCTTATTATATGCAGCGGCTTCATTGAGCTGCTTGTCGTTATTTTACAAAGGCAAATAATCACGGGTAGAATGCCGTGAAGATCGATGCCTGTCTTGTAAAAACTCAGCAGAAGGGTGTGTGCCACCGAACGCAGTTATGCACCTAGGATATTTCACCCTGGTAACCCTATTCCCTTGGTAGTCTGAACATCGCCTTACACCAAATTCATACTGTCGTACAAACTGCGGTAATATTTTCAAAGCAATGACGCCATATCATGCCCTCGGTCAACCGCAATGCGTGAAGCGCTGCTTCGTATGCTTATAGCTTACGACATTCCCGTTATCAAAATAGTCTAAACAGAGCAATTGTACTTAAATTTTGTTTTTATGCAGAAGATATGCGTCCCTATTTATTAATGAATAAACTCTGGAGATGATGTCCCGCGCCCCATCCTCTCCGTTCCGGTGCGTGTGCGTGTGCGTGTATGAGCATGTATGAGCGTGGCGTGCATGCGTGCGTGCGCGCGCGATCACCCGATCCTTTGCTCGGTTCTCCCGACAGGCAACGACTCATACACCCACGGAGATGGACAAATATATTCTTTAACAACTGTTCTAACGCTGCTTCAATCGTTAAAACACCTTCTTTTTATTGTTTTCAATCACATTCCCCTCGAAGAAAAGGGCTTCAGTTCTGTTACATTCTTTTCTCTTGTTTTTATATGCTTGCAGTAATATCAGTTAAACAGCCTTTTTATGTCAACAGCCAACTCAAACAGTAGGTACAAAATCCATTAAAATATTGTCCATTGTGGACAAAAGCAACGACAACAAAAATTCAACGCAAGGCCTTGGGGAGTGAGATATAAATGGTCCTTGCACTGAGCTTAGTGACTTCGTGCGCAAGCATTGCATTAGGAATGAATGGACGAACAAAGCGTAATGCCCGAGCCGTCATGGCTAGGACATCGCCATACTGGCGTTGACGCGCGTCTGTGGCGTATTTCCAAGGTACCATTGTTTCCCCTCCCCGTGAGCATTCTTGCGCTCACGCGGAGGGGAAACGGCGTGACTGTTTCAACGAAGAAAATCATTTACGAATTTTAAAGCGCCGCTCGGAAGCACCCGCAAGCTTGGTTTTAATGCGAAAACGGAAACCGTGGAAAGATCAGGACCTGGTTAGCGAGAAAAGGTGAGCGCGCTATGTGGAGGGAGTTATAGCGTCAATAGTGTGGCGTTGAGACGATGAAAACCCCGTTTGCGCCACGCTCCGCCGGTGGTTGGGAAGCCATGTCACGTGGCCGTGTGGGACACCGATGTGGCCGCGTCATCAGCGGAGAGGCGGCGTCAGCAGGCTTTGCGGCCGAAGCCCTCGCTCGACCTGCCGCTCGATTAGAAAGAGTTCGCAGGGCTAGCCGCGTAGAAACCTCACGACTATACGCAAGCCGACTTGCCTTTAAGCTTCAATCTCTCTTTAGCAAAGCCGCCTGAAATCTTCCTTACACCACACGCAGTTCTGACTGCCTTTGAGGCCATGCAAAGGGTTTTCCTTTTTAGATGTTATTATTTCCATTTTGTTTATGTTCAGGAAAGGTTTTTTTCCTTGCAAACAACTACATACCTTCTTTTCACATGCTTTACCAGTCATCTTCCATCTCCCTCTGATGTCTACCTCAGGATTGCAGGATTTATAAATAACCTCGTGACGCGTCGCATGGTTTGACTAACTATAACTATAACTAAATCAGAGTGTGGCGTATCGGCATATAGAGTTAAAGCACTTAGTTTCTGGAAGAGGAGCGCTTTGGTCGGGTGTTGCCAATTTAAATTCTATCGACTTTCACCGACGCTTACATTTTCTTGCTGCCTAAGAAGCCACTGCGCATTGCGGGTTCAAAGCAATTTCCCGTGGACGAAGCAGCTGAGATTCAATTGCGGCCCGCTGTATATCACACCTAGCGTCTATCTCGGGTCCGCCCCAGCGGGTGGAGCCCACGCCCCGCTGCACCGGGATATCAAAGATGCTGCGTTCAGGTAACAGCTGTAGCGAAAGACGAGAAGAGGGGACAAAGATTAAATCAGGAAATGTTTTCGCAATAAACGGACACAGAGACAACCTTTCTACTAGATACAAATTCAAAGCACTGAAAAGAGGGATCCCGTAACCTGTGAGCATCGGTGTATTACGTTTCGGGCTCTTCTTGGCTCCGTTTCTTGTTCCTTGTTTTACCGCGGCGTCAAATTTGCTTTGTGCTTGAAAGTATATTCCCGTACGTTTTATAACGCAGGAAAAACAAAACTGAGGCACGAAGCCAGATCGGTCGGTATTGCACTTCAGAAAATCGAATACATCCTTCGGCCGGAGGAAAAGCGAGAAAGCTCGCGCAAAGCGCTGAGACCCCCCTTAGGCAGAGGAAGGGTGGTGTCGTCGATCGCAACAGAAATCATCGTTCATGTGACTTTAAAAAACCAAAGCAATCCTCTCCCTTGACTGTAAGTTTTGTGAGGCTAACCCGGTGGAGTTGAGGGTTTTGGTTTGTTTGCGTCCGTCGTATGCGTTTGTAATATCTTCAGCGCTCCGTTTTCTTTGTTTGCTTGTTCCTCGGGAAACAACGAACAGCACGCAGGCGCAGTTAAGGAGACCGCGCTATCCCTTGTTGTGCCAGAGCGCCCGGCCCAAATTCGTTTCACGGGTTACGCGTCGACAGCGGGTCCGATTCACGCCTCAACCAAACCAAGTCGGCACTGACAGCAATTAGAAGTTTCTACGTGCGCGAGGGATGGATGCCTCTGGAACAAAATCAGTCGTTCTTACTTTCACGCGAAAAAAGCTGCGTGGATTATGGCTCATCATGGGTGGTCAGGAGATCCCTCGAGAAAAATGTCACAAGTTCCTTGGTATATGCATTGACAGATCGCTCGCATGGTGCCAGCATAATGATTATTTGCAGAAAAAGGCATCACATGTAGTCCATGTTTTGCGTTATCTCGCAGGCACCCGATGGGGTAGTTCATCCGATTTTATGGGTCGAGCGCACGCTGCACTTGTCCGTCAGGAAGTAGCATATTCTATATTTGTTCTTCGTGGTCTGTTAGATCGTCCAGACTAGCGACTGCAAGCATTGGTAACCAGAGTGCCGAGGCCAACGTCGGGAAATATGGTTCTCGCGGAAGCACAAGGGCCACCTGTAAATGCTTTGCGAGTACAGGAGGTACGCCCCTATCACTTGCGCCTGACTACGCAGCATGAGTCGCACCCTTTGGTTCCCCGGTTTGGCTTCCTTTGGTTTGGCATCAACAGCGTTCAGCGTCAAAGGTTCATAAGGTCATCTTTGGTGATATCATGGTCCTGCCCCTTGTGTCTTAATGGCAACACAGCACTGGCTTGCCCTTCATAGACTGTTCCCTGCATTTACACCAGTGATGATATCCGCGGGATGCCCAAATCATCTATATCTACAGTGGCAGCAATGCAGATAGCGCTCAATTACATGCATGAACATTATGCAGATTATGTACATATATACACCGATGGATCGTTGACGACCACCTCATCTTCCACGCCTTCACAATACCGAGTCCTCACATTGATCAGGGGTTCCAAGCCCTCGCACCCCAATTCGTCGACGGCTGCAGAGCTTTACGCCATATACGTTGCAATCAAATTTATCGCTAATATAACTTCACGGACTATTCACAGATTCAAAAGCGACTCTTCAAGCCCTAAATCCAATTGCGACTTGCACTCACAACAATCTCTTGGCAAGACGCATCTTTGATGTGATTGCAACTGAAATAGGAAGACCTTAGAGAATAATACTTCAGTGGATTGCCGGGCACATTGGAATACGTGCAAATTCACAAGCTGACCAACTAGCAGCAACCACTCGTTCAAATTCCACGCATAGCACCGTGTGTTTTACCAGAGGTAATGCGAAAAATTATTTGATACAACTGAGCACACGCATTACTTTGGAAACCGGGTTAACCCGATAAATATCGTTCACCGCTGCTTCACCAAGTGGACCCGTCCCTTGCGTACCAGTGCACGTATCACCTCGGTCGTTCGGTTGACTCATTGTTACATCGCCTTCATCATGACGTGGCTTACACCAAGATATTCCTTTACCGTATTCGATTTGCTGACGACCCAGGCTGTGCTTGTGGACACCAAACTGAAGACGCGCCACATGTTCTGCTTGAGCTCCCTCTATATGCCACCGAGCGGAAAAAAATAAGTTACAAGCTTAGTATGCTATCTCGGAAACCCCTATCTTTGCAGAAACTGTTGGGACCGCGGGACAATGTACGCAACCAAACTAAAGCCTTTAAACTTTTTTCAAGTGACTACGATGTGCGTACTAAATGCGTGCACATCCATCTGGATGAGTGTGGAAACACACAATGGTGTTAGGCATATAGGTGAGAGTATCTGTGTCGCGTCATGGCCATTTTGTATTGTATGTATTAAATAATATATAGGTTGTTTGGGTGATCTTTCAACTGTGGGTATTTCAATGTACTTATTCCTACCTTGTGGGTCATTACGATAATTATTGTATCTTCTAATTACTCAAATGTTTGGTGTAGCCAACTCATTTTTAGGTTGAAGCGAAACTCTCCAATAAATCCTTATTTATCTTTCTCTCTCTTATGTGCTGAAAGAGGCCATGTTTTGTCGTCTGCCGCACGGGTCAACCACCCGCGCTGTCTTCGTTGTTTCGGTTGTTTGCGGTTGGGTCGATCGGTGCAAGGCCGAAGCGGCTGCAGTCATCCTTCAAACAAAGAGCCGCGCAGTTGGTTCCTTTCTTTCACTGACGTGTCTCCGCCATCGTTATCGATTGCTTTCATTACACCAGAGTCGGTGCGACTGTCTATTTGCCCTCGGCGAGGTGGTCCCCGCGCTCCATGCGGATGGGAAGAAATAGAGGTCAGCCCGAAAGCCATTTGGGGTATGTGAGAGCAACGAGAGATCACCCTCTTTCGGTTTACAAAAACTGCCGTCATTGGTGCCTTCATTCCTATTGTCAATATGACCTCTGCGCATTCGTTAAATGCTTGAATTGTCTGGCCTCCTTCTGCTTTTTGTTTCTGGGGTTTTTTGCGCTGTTTTCATATGTCATCTTTAAATCTGGTAATCTAGCTACTGTTTCCCAACCCCTCCTTCCCCTTCAATTTGTGACTGCGTTTGTAAATTTAGGGCGTAGTTTTTCTTCAAATGGGTAAGCTATAGTAAACGTGTATTTTTTTACCCCCTCAGCTGTCCCGCATATTTTTTCCGCTGTTCCAGAATTCATTTGTGAAGCGGAAACACTGACGGTGGAAGCATTCTGTAAAACGATTACTCCTGCTCCCAACCTAGCTATCGTACCTGAGTTCCAGGGTGGAAAGATTTGGCTATGAAATGCTCTTTCTCCGTGCACGAAGTCCTTGATACCTTCGTGTATGTGACAGAATCGTCTGCACTAAGCTCAGACAGGATTACGTACTTCACGTTAGCGCATGTTGTTCATTATTAAAGACATGGAGAAGCGGAAGTAGGGCGTCATCGATCACGTTATCGTACCACCTCCGTATTTGACTGATTCTCGCTACGTGCGGGAGGGCTGTATTGAGGACACCAAGCCAGAAAACTGGCTAAAACCAGTTAGACTATCAAAAGAATGGTTTGAGATAAAAGAGCTCCAGCACAATAAATCTAAACATGCTCTGTGACACTTTTTCCTAAAGTGCGAAGTTTCTGACGACTCCATATAACTTTCTATTGCCTTACTATGACTACATTTCGGTAGATATAAATTTTCCATTCGCAGAAACATATTCTGTATTGAACCTTTTCCCGAACTTGTCAAACAATTGCCGATTAAAACGACACTAAGAATAAAAAAATAGAAACCGAAGTCTACAAAGGAACTTCCGTTTTGGGACAACGCATCGAACATAACACATCTGTTTAATTCCTGTATAAATGTAACGACTATGTTTACTTATTTCCCGCTTTCATACTTTAGCGACACTCCTTTCACACGGCGGCAGGCGGTGTCTAGCTTCGCTTACGACACTGAGGCACCAGTTGATGGCTGGTTGGGAAATCCTGGCGCCGCTATTTATCGCCGCCTAAACGACGTCCACACGCTGCAGAACAGGGGGAGAGATGAAGTTTGAAGAGGAATAGAAATCGATGACTTTACGGCGCCAAACGAGGAAAATGTGGTGGGGCCCGTCGCGGCGCTCTGTCGCTTTACGTTCGATGACCGCATACTATGCCGGGCTTCGTGGGATGTCCTCCCTTTCACAAACACGAGCATCCGAGTACGCGTCACTGCCGTGGCTCCTATGGTGTTAGTTTACAATAATAATAGAATAGAGGACGGGGATAATAGTATTTCAAGGTAAGAGCGAGCTTGGATCGAGGTTTAGTAAGTGCCAAATATGGGTTTGCCACCCGAAGTAAAATAATAGAGAGTTATAGCAGATCAGAAAAACGGATCCGGTACAGTAACGTCTACCGCCTGGACGCCACCGCACATGCGCAGAACCATACCGTGAACCCTTGGCCGAAGTTGGCCAGGACGGTTCCGAGACGTACCGTGTCCGTCGTTACAAAGCAACCGGTCGTTTTGGAAGAGTTTGGTAGCCGTACGCTTGGCTCACGCCTAGTCGAGCGGATTGCAAATATGAGATCGTTTAAGAAAAATGACGTTTCAACAAGTGAAATCCGCGCGATTCTGACAGCTCAAGCAGCAAGCGAAACACGGTCCCGACCCAACTGCCGTGGCTTGTGTCGTCGAGGGACGCATGTACGATTGCTTCTTTTAGGTTAAATAAAGGCGATCCGGCTACATAACTAGTATTACAGCAACATGGGTAAAAATCTACAAATCGGCGAGTACAAATCGGCGAGTGAGGAAGAGGCGGTATCAGTGCGAGGGGACTCTCAAATACAACGAAAAACTAGAAGCAGCCAGCCGTATGTACAGAAAGCCCAGCTTGACCTGCTGGCGCCATCTGTTGAGATGGAGTGGAGGTAAAATGCCCGCTTCATGTTCACGCAATCGCTAGTTCGAATCTCCGTAGGGGCGTTGGATAAATTTTTTTAATACTGCCGTTACCGCTTCGGAGACCTGAAAACTAATATTTCAGCACAGGTAACGCCACAGACCCACGCAGAATTGCCAGGCGACGTACAGCAAAAGTCTCTCTCCCAGTCACGGTAGCGCGGTCCGGTAGTTACGGTCTGCTATAACTCTTAAAACGAGCCTTCCCGGTACGGTACGGTAACGGGTACCGCGTACCGTACCGGAACCGTTTGTCCGATCTGGTATAACTCTCTAATGCCACCAAATGTCACTACCGGTGGCTCTGGCTCGACGTTCTGCCTTTCTTTCTGTCTTTCTCTCTCTCTCTTTCTTTCTTCTTCTATTTCCTTCTTTCTCTATTTCTGTCTTGCTCTGTTCTGACTTTCTCTCTTTCTGTCTTTGTCTCTTTCCTTCTTTCGCTTTTTCTCTCTTTCCTTTTTCTCTTTCGTCCCTTTCTTTCTTTCTTTCTTTCTTTATTTCTTTCTTTCTTTCTTTGCTTGCTTTCAATCTCTTTCACATCCAACATCGTTCTCGTCGTTCTCCGTCTCCCATCCGTCCGTCCTTTCGCGAGAGTCCGGCGCCGTGCAGCCGGTCACGTTTATTGCACCGCTCCTTCGACCGTGACGGCGAGCTCCACAGGCGTCGGCCCCACTTCAGCTGAACCACTCCGTCTGTATGGTGCCGCATCGCCGTCTTCTTCTCGCACGCTGGGGCGGAGGCTACCGGCGTTTACACCAGGTTTCCTTTCATCCAACCTATCATCGATCAAGTCGAGGGCGGTTCGCGTATCACGAAGTTTGCTGTTGGGGCAAAATCCTTGTTTAGAAAGTATACAATGCTCTTCAGAGCACATAGTGCCACAGTGCGGATTGGAAAGTGGAATTTTTCTGTGCTATGTCCGGAGTTCCTTCAAGGTATCGTCGCTGCTATAATCATGATTCAACAACCACCCGGTAGGTCCACTGCAGGTCGAAGGCCTCTCCCGTCGACCTCCAACCACTCCAGCCCCGCGCCACTCGCGTCAACTTTTTGAGTACCCTGGCCTTCCCCTTCTTCTAGACCCGTCTCTGGGTATCCACTCTGTCACCCTGGCAGTCCACAGGTTGTCATTTCGCCTAACTGGGGCTTTAAAAAAAGCAATTGTATGTGGGGAAAACGCTTCGGAGAGAAGTAGGATTCGCTACGCTGAGTACATAAAGTGTCGCCGTAGCGAACGGGAGCTACAATAGCTTCCCTGCGTCTTTTCTCTGCTATTTTTCCCGATTTGTTTCTGCGAAATTCATTCTAATGGATGGAACGGTTTTAAGGAAGCGTTAGCGGACCTACGAAATCATTTTCTGCATTAATATCCGTAAGATCATCACCATCTTTAACATGGCGGTGACCGCACTAGAAAAAGTGGGCGCGTCATCGCTCCATCCCTCCATTTCTCTATCATTTTTCGTGTTAGCAGTTAGCACTCAAGTAACGTACCTCTTTCACGTAACACTCAAAGCGGGTGACCTCGCTGTGGTATACGTACGCACACACGCGCACGCACACGCACACGCACACACGCACGCACTGATTCTCCCAAGGTATGCAATGCTTTCCATTTACAAGTCATAATCGGCGATGAATTGCGCCTGTAATTCATTTTTCGCGAAAAAGTAAATCGAGGCACACTAATCGTATCGCGAAGGAAGTTACTGATTCAGGATATTTTTTTTAGGATCACCGGAACTTTTGAACTGACATACTCGTAAATAAATAAATACTTTCGAAATTGACTAATTAACAAATTGGCGAAGCTTGCATATATCTCGCAAGGCTTGAATCAAAGCGAAGCTTGAGGATTTCTTTCTGTGTAAGCACTGAAGGACACAACACCCCGCGTTGCCATTGGGTTTGAAATGGTTTATTTACATGTTCCGTCGTTGCGTTTCAGTGGGGTAGTAGTAGTAATCGCCATATCCATCTATATCGTCATGTTGCTCATGCATGACTAACTGGGCCTGGATCCTTTTTGTTCGCAGCTTTCACATTTCTCCCAAAGTGGAACGCGTCGGCACGCACTGGAACAGGCGGCAACCGGCTTCGCGAACTCGTCGTCTGTAGCGCGAGCTGTCTTGCGCTCTCCGCTTGAGGCGCAGACGACACGTGAACTGTTTTCTTAGTACTTCTTTGCGAGCGCCACGCGCAAGCCTGGACGACGCCTGGCGTTCCTCAAAAACGCGTGCTCAAAACTGCGGTCAACGGCGGGAGTAACTACGACACCGTTTTTGATGACGCCGCACATTGCGCACATTATGGCCAGCAACAACAGCTTCGTTGTTTAATTTTGTGCCGAGTAATTTTCCGTAATAGAAATGCTCGCTGTAAGTACACCCAATGCCCTATTATATGCAGTTGCCCCAATTTTGTTGTAACCTTTGTTAAACCTCGTTATAACGAAGTTTTACTGGAGCAATAAATTAGTTCGCTATATGCGATATTGGTATGTCGTAACAGTATGGGTAAAAATCGGCTTCAACAAATCGGAAATCTGGCTAGCGCAAAAATCTGATACAACAACAGTATACGCTAGGCTTTGAACCCACTACAAAAGTGGTAATCCTTCCCTGCCTCCTTGTGGCGCTTCAAACTAAATGGACCAGAACACGAGGAAGTGAAATTACAACAGAACAAAGTGTGTTCGACAAAACATACCTGCGTTATTTATTTGTAGTAGGATGTGATCTTCATCAGATGGCTTTTCACAGCACTGAGCAGGATGAAGTTTTCCACATTGTCTACACATAAAAGGGCCTTTCTACTTCCGCAGTTTTGAACGTTGGGAATTTTTAAAGCAGCCTATCAGCCTTCCTCATATATTTATTAGTTATAGCCGATATCGCACGCGCCTCTCGTAGTTTCGGTTTCGTTATAAACAGAATTAGTGCCACTGTAATAAAGCGTGGCCAACCAAAGTTCGTATTTACTTCGCTATAGGAGATAATTTGCTATATCCGTGTTCGTAATAACGAGGTTCAAGTGTAATACCTGTTCTCTTCTTCTATATATCTTGGTTCATGTTACCGGGGATAGCCTGTATAGTAAAGTAGCGGAATGCGTCAATGAAAAGAAGAAAGAACAGGCACTGCATCACTTGGCGTGTTGCGGAACGCTTTAATTCAGTGGAATTCATTAAGAACAAGCATGAAACAAATTTGGTGCCGGTAGGCCAACACCACAGCCGCCCGTTGGACAGCCACAGCTCTCGCATCCACCACAAGCTTCTTTAGACTACTAACATCCTAGCCTAGATCCAAATCGTGAACCATGGAGTTATTTGGCTCACACCGGCGTCAGCATTATCCGCACCGGTGTCAGCATTTCCGACGAGGCCGGGGGACGTCTCCGAACACCGCTCCAACTTTTCCATTCCCCTTCGCCACCCAGAAATTCTACATCATATGGTGGTGCAGAATGATCGAGGCGCCTCTGACGGTATACCGTCAGAGCCGCCTCGATTATACCACCCCTCACTCACCCCCCAGCGTTCCCGACGCCCGACTAAGGCACGGACTCAAGAACCTAACATGCTTCAACACCTCAATCTTTATCACATGTTTCTCACAATTGATCTCGAGCTCATTTTTACGGTATGTGTCTGATGAGCAGTGTCGAAGGCGTTCGCCACGTATTAACCCAAGATTACTGCGCCGTCTTGCTCACTGAAGCTCAGCTACCGTGTATGCGTTTCTCCCTCCTTCCCCTTGTCTTCCGAGCAGGTGGCTGAAGGGATTGATCAATTTAAAATGGCATCGGATATCTCAACACAGCTTCTTATGGGCACCTGCATAAATAAACCTTTAGGATTGGGGAAACCGGTCATGCAAGACCGCGCATAATTAAACAATTGACATATTGAGACAAACGGAAGCATTGCACCAATACAAGACGGTGCTTCATTCCTGGAAGGCCGCCTTCATCCCCGTCGTTCGCTCTCGTGGTTTTCTCGGCACGCACCATTTCAATTTCTCCGCGCAGGGCGCTGATGCCCCTGCTCTAGGTTCTTTGATTTGCCCAAACGAGGCATAAGAAGCCTTTCCTGAAGCGATTATCTTACGCCAATGTTTTAGTCATGTGCCCCAACACAATTAATTTTTATGCGTGTTCGGTGCCTGGTCGGTAGTAGCGTACGCCGAAGTCTGAGCAAGCGAGCACTTTTTATTGTCGCCATAAACGCACTCCACCAATCCGTAAGACAAGGAAACGATCGTGAAATGTTTGTTTTGCAAGAACGCGTACTTTACAGAAAACAAAAACTAAAAAGTAATGACAAATTTTGTAGAAAGCAGCGTTATTTCTAATCTTACATAAACTTCCTTGTCTATTTTTTTTTGCTGTTGAACGTGCTGTTCATTTGCAACTACGCAAAAGCAAGAGGTGTTCTCATTATGTTCGCAATGCTACGGGTCTTGAGTTGATTGTACGCACTCGGAGTCAGAACCATTCACAAAAATCGAGGTGCTCGGCGAAGAGGCAGCACAGGAGCTGTAAAAGGGGCATCAATTGCAAGCGATGTATTTAAGTACTCGCGGAACTTTGCCATTAACGAAAACTAAACTAACTGGACGAGAGGTGATTGCTTTCTTCGACAGGATGCAACTGGCGCAGCAGAAATCGTTCCACATAATCAAACGACGAGATAAGAGGAAAATGACTGTGGCCGTGACCCTCTTGTTCACTTGCTTACTTACATCTTTCGTTTAGCGGTCTTGCTTGCGGAGTATATGTATGCTTAGGCTCAACAAGAGAAAAAAACGGTATTTCCTTACGAGCACCGGGATTTTAAAAGCGAAGCTTTACTAATCTCGTCCAGCTCTTTCGCCGTCGCGGTAAATTTGACCTTCATTTGACCGCAGCTGCCCCGTATCTTGGGCAACGCATCACGTGACTCGTCGGGCCGAGCTCCCGATGGCCGCACTCGCCGCTGCCGGCTTTGCGCATGCGCTCTCCGCAGCTGGTTTGCGTCTTACCACGTGACAAGCCGTGCATGCGAGCTTGGCCATAGATGAGAGCAAGCCGCCATCTTTTCTGAGCGTTGCGAGGTAACGAGAGGCTTTGAGCCGTCGTCGGCTAGCGGTGTCTGATCACTCCGCTGATATCGCCCGGCGAGCCGTTCGGTCCGGAAAACGCCTGAAGCGGAAACATATCCGTAGACAGAGGCAGGCTTTGGACGAATAGTATCTAAGCTAAATCAAAGGTTATTTAAGTGAAACCAACACTTAACCAGGCTAAGCCAAGCTTTCGCTTTGCATATCAAGGTTTAGCTCAGCTAAGCCGCCGCCATTTTTTTCAAAAGGAACAGGGCTAACGAGTGAACAGTTTTACCTCCTTAACCGAAAATTGGATGCGTATGCTCGATATATGGTGCAAACCTCCCTGCATGGATTATTCATCATTCATCGCGTGAACTTCTCTGATTGCTGGAGGACCATGCGTGGTAAACACCCCTGTTGATAAAAGCCACCTCGACCCTGTACAAGGCACGCGCAGAACAAGCAGCTACCAAACATACCGTCAATGCGTCGCGGACGAGCCAGCTTTGCAGGAGACAAATACTAGTATATGGGCTCGGTATGGCGGTTTCCTGTACGGCTATCCTCCGTAGCCCTTGTACAGCGCTCGTGATATGCACTCACATATAAATCCAATTCTGTGTAACTCCTAACCTGTGTAGTGCCTACCTCCATAACTACCATGTTTCATAACCTGGTATACTTAGCGGATTTCCTTCTACGATTCTCGATTGATTGTAGTGTTTAACGCGGCGACGCAACGCAGAAGATGAGGCGCGCCGTAGTGGAGGGCTCGGGATTAATTTTGACCACCGGGAGATTTTTAACGTGAGCCGAAATCTCGTACACATTGGCGTTTTTGCTTTTCGCCTCCATCAGAAAAGGGGCCGCCGCAACCGGGGATCGAGCCCGCGACCTCGTGCTCAGCAGCGCAACGTCTTAGCCACAGAGCCACCGCGGCGGGTCCTCTACGATTATCAAACCATCTCTTGTTCTCTTTTAGGGGCGAAGCCCCTGAAAGGCTGGGGCTGTTGGCTTCTCCTGTCGTCGCCGTCGCAATCGTCGTCTCACGTAGTCACGGTGCTGTAAAACACCGGGACACTCGTTTACGCCTCACGCTAGAACCCTTTGTGCTTCAAAGACAGGATACTTTTACAGCACAGCTGCATACCTCCACCCGTCAACTGTTTCATCTTGGTTGGGAAAAACGCCAAGGCGCCAAGAATACACTTATACACTGCACGCTTCGCCCCTCCCCATTTGTAAAGCTCTTCAACACTAACAAATATGCCGGCGCCGGCTAGCTTCCGTCTTACCCCGTGCCAATATTTCATGGAGCAGGCCACAATAGGAGCATTTGAGCATATTGTTAATATGTAATTGGTACGTTGAACGTGATCACACATATCAATAACCATAGCAGCTGTTCTTTCATCACCATAATCACCACACCACCACCCTCATACTAATCATCATTTGCCCAGAATTTCCCTTCAACAGTCAATACCTTGCAGTTTCTCGGTGGCATCTTACCTCCTGCCACTTTATTCTATACCATGTCATCAAAGAACATTTCGCGTTGATACTAAAGAATGAAGGATGTCATAACAACTGCAGTGTCCACAGAAAAGGGCAACCTTTTCTCTCTTTCTCATTCTTTTTTCTTCACCCAACCTCGTTTAACTCTCCGGAAGACAATCTGACCCACAGGCGGACGACCTGTCGCCTACACGAAAGTGTTGCGTGTAGCCTGAGAACATTGCGTTTTAAGAATGTGCGTTTAAAGCCAGCACTGTATATTCGGGCTTGATAAACAAACGCAAGGCAGGGGAACATTTTTCCAAAGAAATAAGAACGAAGGGAGCGCAATATGAGCCCAAAAAATGATAAGGCCTGGGCAACAAAAACGTACATGCAACGCAACCTCAAAGACAAATATTTGGTTGTACAAACATTTTACTCTCAACCGAGAATGCTTCCATTCAGACCAAAAAGTTACGAGTTCCGTTTCCGCGTGAAAAGCTTCGCCGGCGTTCGCGGCGGTGGCTGATGATAGCCTCCACTTGCTGTGGAGATATTTGGCTCGCTCTGGTCATTTCCAAGCTTTCGCCAAACTTGTGCGCTGCTGCGAGTGCAACAAACACGGCCTGGCACGACACGTTGATCTGATAGCCTGCTGGGAGTCAAAGCGCGCAAGTGCTCATAAAGCGGGCGCCCTTCCAGAGCGACATCACACGCAGGTTGTAAACAAGGCTCCTGGTTTCCTCTCCGACATCTTCATACTTTGAGTTTCATGTTGTATATGATGTGGAAGGCTTGAGGCGAGATCCTATTCCTTCTTTCTTCTCTCTCTTCTCTCTCTCTCTCTCTCTTGTCACAGAGCACTTGAGAGTAATCTAGGGAGCAAATAAGAAATTCTGACCTCCTTCGTGGCTCTAGAATCGCAACTGTTTCAGGCAAACCTGCTCGAAACAGTACTACCAGCCGAAATGCTATTCACGCTTTGTGAACACCAGTCCCACACGTCTCGTGTGATTTGTTTGTTCTGCGCTAACATATTTTTTGGAATGCAAATAGCCATTTGCCCCAGAAACGAGTTTCAATAAATCGTTGCACGTGGAGGTGCGGGGACCGCTAGACGACGTTAAAGTTAAGAGCGTGACGCGGGGCCTAACCTCTGGCTGTGGTAAACCCGCGTCACCCCTGTCTCTAATGCGCATCGACTTTTGCGGAAGAGAGTTATAAAGCGAAAAACAGGAGTGGCTGGCTTCACGAATAAGGCTAAATAATGATATTTCAACCTGCTTACGGGAAATTGGCCGAGGTGGGCTAACCGTTTATTTCGCACTAAAATTCCTTCGTGGTGACTTTTTCACCTTACGTAGTAAAAAAAAATCAGACAGAAAGTTCACGGTTAAGTTCACGGTTTGACGCATACATTTTATTCAAATTCAAAAAAATCCAGAGATGCGTTTCGAACGAACACAACGTCACAACATGCATTGAAAGTCTGAATCGCGATTGACAGACGATGGGTTGCCTCCTCCTGCCCGTCGTAAATTCGACACTCACCTCGCGCCCGGTTTGCGGGGACGAACAGCAAATCACTTAACTCTGGCGCACAAGCCGAGATGGCTTTTAGCCACGCACATTGCACGTACCCCATGGGAGGTTGAGTCGTACTTCGCCCGAGAAAGATAATCCAGACAAAGGGAAGCCCTATCCACCCGCAGAAGCACTAAGTCGCATTTCATCGCTAAACAAAGGCATCCACAACACACACACCATCGCCTCCTGTAATATCAAACGCATCTCGCACTTCCCAATGGGAGTGAGTGGTACGCCTGCAGTGCCCACATGTCGCGAGGTGGGGCCCCGAGCTGAACCGGGATCACGCAACCGTAACTGACTTCTGGAGCGGTTTGTGCCTTGTTGCCAAGGCAACCGATGTTTGAGATTGTCAAAGAAATGGCGATCGCTCCAGCGCTAGAAAGCTCAGAGCCGCGCCGGAGCATGTTTTGCCAACGTTGCCGCTCTCCACCACGCGTCGCCCCAAGCTGAACTGGTCACATGATTGAAGCGTTTTGTGCACGGGTTCTGTATCGGTTTAAAATGTCTTTTTTCACATGCCGCCGGCAGGAATTACCACCGCCGCAAAATAAGACCCGGCACCAGCGGAGCCACATCTGATACGGCGCTTTTTGGATAAACAGTGCGCGGTGCATGAAAGGACCGAGCGCACGATCCTCCCCGAGCGGCTGCGAGTTCGCCGCCGATAAAAAGTCACGTGCCGCCGATAGTAACTGCAGCAACGTACATACACCGCGAAAGGGCAAGGCCAGGCCGCCGCACAAATGCGGCCAGATTTTTCGTTCGCTTTTCCAGCCTTGAGCGGAGTGCGGGATTCATGGTGTCAACAAAGCTTGCCCGTAGCAGACGGCAGTCTGAGGAGCGCCATAGCGGAAGTACGTCATCGCTGAGGAGCGCAGCATCATGGGAGGGAAGGCTCGCGCGCCGTCAACAGCGAAAGGAGGAGGAAACGCGGCGCGACGATAATGCGTGGTTTTTGATTTACGATTTCTCAGCTAATACTCATCGCTTTAACAAAATTCTTGCGGGAGGAGATTGCTAATACATTGCTTTATTTGGTTACATGTACATCCATGCATCGGCGGAAGGTATTTCAGGACCCCTTTAAGGGCGCGATTACACGCCACGTCATGACGCCCCAGCAGCTGCTTTATTACAGCGTTCCGCTGACCAGCACAGTGAGCCACGACTAAGTTGCGCGACTTGGGCAAAACAAAGTCAAAGATCTGCTGGAAAGCCTAGAGACGTGGGTTTTAATGAAGCGCATAACGCTACGTGGATCAGAACAGACATGCTATGCGGTCAATTTCGTAGCTCCACGCGGGACTTGCGGTTCGATGTACCCTGTATTGGGGTCAATTTAGTATGCCGGCAGGATTTGGAGTCTCTACATGCACAGCTTCTCCAGGAGACGCAGAGAAGCTCCGCATAATAGGGCCGGGTTTCATACTCACGGCACATGGCAAAGAGATCAGTCTCGCTCGAGTTGAAATTGGACCGCATAAGAAGTCGGGGCCCTATCCCAGCGGGGTTTAATGATGGCCTAGAAGAGAACGGAAATTCTGACGGAGGTTCTTCTTAGGCTGGCGTCTGTGATTTGTTTCATGCCACAACTGTTTCACTATTTCACGTAACGTTCTGCGTTTTATTAAAGACGATTGTTTTTTATTGGGCTACACTAACGCAAAAATTTTGTTCTGTCTGTATGTCTATCTGTCTGTCTTTCTGTCTGTCCGTGACTCGATTCAGCCACCCGGCCAAAGTGAAACATAAACTGTGCAATAGCCTTATATACTCACAGCCAAATCTAAACATCCAAGTCCGACGTCAGTGTTCATACTTGTCAACGCTGTTGAACAAGAACAAGACATTACGCGAATATAAGGCAGAAAATGAATGCATAAGTGATATTTTCAGTGTTCCTTCATTAAAAAAATCAGGGATGCTTGGTTTTTGCTATAGGAAATGAAATACTACACCAACGGCAGAAAACCGTCACCTGCTGTTGCCAGCGCTACGTCCTGGTGGCATTTAAGAAGTCAAACGGCAGTAGCAACGAAATGTTCCACTAGATGGGATCCACGTTCTGCTTGCAATGCGCGTGGAGCAGGGCAACGTGGTTCTATAAACATTGCGGTAGGGTGCCTCAATTCCCACGCGTCTCCGCCGTACAGCAGCGCTGGCATCAAGACACCCGACTTGGAGCAGTGGAACGCGGTAAATTTAAATTGACTTGAGCAAACGTCTAGCGTCTTATTTTGGGAGGAACGAGACGGGAGAGGATCAGCATGAGAGGTGAGCGGGAAAGAGAAGGGAGGCCTTTACTTGGCAGGGGGGCCAGTCGACTATCGTCTTTCGGCGACATTTGCAACTAAAGGAGCAGATACGCGGCCATTTTTTTCTCGCGCGGTTGCGTGAGATGTGCTCTTTAGTAAAATCGTATGTTTATAATTTCTATGAATGGTAGGGAGAGCTCTACGGGGCTCTGATGTATCTCTGTTCTGTACGGCTTCTTGAGACCTGCCGTATACGGCTCCTTTGTTTGCCTTTTCGTGGAGTTTATACCTCGAAGGAAATTAGAAGAAACCGAACAATTATTCTTTTAATTGTTGTGCTTTTTATGTGTGAAGCCCTATTACCCCCTAATCGGTTGGATGATTCCAGACGTATCAATCTTAAACAGTTCTTGCATTAAACCTTACCCAGAGGCATGCATAGATTAGAAAAATGTCGCCTGATAAAAAAGGAAATGTATCTTAGAACGGGGAGCAAGTGGGCTTGTTGGTGTATGTTTAAAAATGTTCTTACATTTTTAAACATACTGTCCTGTCCTTTGCGCTGTTTCTTACATTTTTAAAAAAGGAAGGAGAGCCACCCAAATTCGGCGTTATAAAAACGTAAGCAAAAAAAATATGCGGCAGATACTGTCGAGATACCTTTTCGTAACTTCTGTAAGGCGTATTTAAAATTCAGCATGCTAATGTTGTTCGGTGGGATATGGCACGTTTTTTTTATATTTTTAGAAACGTTGTAGCACACTGGGGATTGCCTCTAACAACTCTGGGCCATTTTAGCGCCCACGTTTAGTAAAGGCAATTGGAAAAAATGTTGCCATTGGATCATTTGTTCCTATATTATTGATAGCACAGCATGCAAAATCATTCCGTAGAATGGTGTACCGGCTAATGATGATTCAGTTTATATTATGTAACAAGTCTAAATCCACTGTAAGTTTAGTAAACCTAATTTTCAGACTTTTCATTATCATCCAGCCTATTTAGCCCTGCAATATACCGTAATCATAAGGGGACTTCGTCATAACCCACTGTGACATTGCACCAAATGGGAAGATATATTTGCCGGTTGTTCCTGGCACGATTCCGGTTAATAATGATGTTGTGCGAGTCTACATTATGTGAAATGTTTCGTCTTGCTAATTACGCCTGCTTTGGGAAATGTAGTAATTTTAGATGATTCGGCAGCTTCTTGAAAAGTGTAACGTGTAACTTTCTCGTTCTCAGTGTTGTACGGAACGGCGTTCCTGGAACTATAGTTCCTTTTGGAGTGCCGGAGGAACGCCACGTTCTGTTAAAAGTAGGTAGAACTGCAACGGTAACTCGTTAGGTTTGCGAAAGTACGGCAAATGTGGGAATGGCGTGGGAATCGTTAGGTTTGCGAAAGTACGAGCAAATGTGGGAATGGCGTCGGCCCGAACAGAAGCGCGAATAGGTGAATAGGAAGCCATACCGCGAGCCGGCCTAGTTGGAGGCGATCGACGGCAACGTTGCACAAAAACAAACGAGGGCAAATAAGAAACGAAAGGACAAGCAGCGACTTTCTTGTCGTTTCTTCTTTGACCTTGTTTGTTTTGCGCAACTTCGCCATGTATAAAAAGCCGCTACTAGAGTTCCTCCATATAGCTCCCTGCGGGAGCTATATAGAGGAACTCTAGCCGCTACCGCCGCACTGCGCCCTCTAGTTCCAGCTCGTCGAGTAGCTGCGAATACCTCCCGGATGAAGAGCAACTTGCCCGCTTAAAACGCCGACGTGGGGCAGTATTACTTGTTCAGGTTTCTTTCACTTCTAAGCCCGCGCACATAACCGGTTGCCGGCGTGCACGGCTTGGGGGGGAGGGGTGCGTGCACGCGGTCCTTACTGATGGCGCCTCCGTTGTGCTGGCGGGAGGTTTAAACGCGGACGTCAAACGGCCCAATGCGACTTGTCCGGTGTCCTCTCAGTGATCGAGCGGATTGGGTTGGTGTGTTACACGAACAGTGAGATGCCTACGAAGCGGGAGTCAGCTCCTAGCTTGTCCGCGAGACTGAACCTTGGGTCCTTCCAAGTTTCATTCAGCTAATTGGCTAGGAAGTATCCTCAATCGCTATGTACGAACAAACGTGTTTCCTTTCATGCACTCCGTGGACTGCGTCCAGCTTCGCAGGTCATTTTTCTTCACAGAGTGGAAAGGGCACTAATTTTCTTACAGGCACGACTCGTACGCACCCGCCGCGATGGCTCAGTGGCTAAGGCGTTGTGCTGCTGAGAACGGGGACGCGGGTTTGAGTTCCGGCCGCGGCGGCCGCTTTTCGAGTGGATACGAAGAGCCGAACCGCCCTTGTATATACGAGATTTAGGTGCATGTTAAAGATCCCCAGGTGGTCAAAATCAATCCGGAGCCCTCCACTATACGGCGCGCCTCATCGCCTTCATTTTGTCGGCGCGTTGAACCTTACAATCAATCAATCAATCAATCAATCAATCAATCAATCAATCAATCAATCAATCAATCAATCAATCAATCAATCAATCAATCAATCAATCAATCAATCAATCAATGAATGATGAATGAATGAATGAATGAATGCATGAATGAATGAATGAATGAATGAATCGTACGCAGTAGCATTTGTGCAGTCGACTGTCTCTTCAAGACGTGGCGTTTTTTATTCGGTTTCAAAAGCCGCGGAAGGCGGCCGGTAACGGCCGCATGATCGATAGGACCGTGAAATCGCGCTAGCCGAAGCCCCCTAGCCGACATGAAGAACCACCAAGCAAGAAGGTTATCTTGGTCCGTGACGCAGCATAAAATGCCTTGTCATGCATGCTCCAGTGGTCGCGCGGCTGCGACTTGATGCGATAACTTTTTCGTTTTGTTTTACAACTGGCAGAATGTTCTGGAAGACGATATCGATGTGAAATAGTGGAAGGGTTGGCGGTAGCCGACCAAAAGCAGCGCTCTGTAATGCCAGGATAAGCGCGTATTAGAACAAGGGGTACGGCATCTTGCCTGCCCGTTGCGCATCGGGCGCAGAGTAGCTGGCGGCGCGGTGACGGCGGCAATGGACAGGTGAGTTTTTTCCACGCGGTACACTGTCTATTGGGGAAGTTTGGTTCGCGCTAAGAGGTGTTTAATGCCATAAGTGTTGTCGTTTTCGTTTCCTTCAGTCGTTTTTCGTTGCGCCTGTGCCATCCCCGCTCCCAACCGGCTCGCTCGGACAATCGAATACCCACGAGGGCCTCACGGACTTCCTTCACGGTATGCTGCTTCACAGTCTTCACCGACGGCTCTTCCAAGTGGTGAGTTCTGTGGCTGAAGGCCCGGTGCGACGTGCGGCGTGCCCACGAAATCGGCTTTCGTATCATTTTTTTCGCGACGCTGAACGTTTGCGTATCTGAATTTTCCTAACCGAGCGCACATTAGCCTCGGAGCCGGACGTTTCCTGGGCCGTCGCGGCGCAGGGATTCCGACTGTCGCCAAAGCTTTGCGGTGCGCGTTAGGCTGTAACTTTCGGGACATCGGGGCAGTGGCGGTGTTGGAGCCCTTCGCCACTGCCTCTAGCGTCGGACTCTGCTCGGAAGGCCCGTTAAGATGCGGTGATAGTCGGTCTTCCTTTCCGAACGCCGCGGTAGCCGAGGTATATGCACTTCGATAATGCCTTCCGCTCGTACTATCGCGGTCACACTTAGCGGGAACGCAGGAGCGCGTGGCGCGAGCTACTACTAGAGCTTCCTTACGGCACCGCGCGGAAAGCAGCAGGCATGCGCGTTGTGAGGGTCCGGAGAGTACAGAGCTCATCGCGCGCATCGCGTCATCAGGCGGCAGCGCGTCGTCTGCTACATGCGAGCTGCCGGCGCTAAACGAGCAGCAGACGTTGCCAGTGGCGGTGAACCGCAGTAATAAAACACTGCAAACGTCTAGGATTTTTTTTTTTTTTTGTTGCAGATAAGAATTGTCACCGCGAGCTACGCAATAGGCAGAGCCTTTACGAACTTTGTTGGAAGGTAAATACATTTTGTGTGCTTTTCAAGGCAAAAAGGTATCAGCGACGGGCTTATCGCTGAGGCGAGCGCGCAAATTATTTCACATGTGAATGCCAGCACAAAAGGCGCTGTAAAGTAAATGGCCCAGAGGAACACTTTATTTCAAGCTTTTCTAATCAAAGACGGTGGTCTGGGCCGTTAAAAAATAATAAGGAACCAGTTGAGACGCCCTTACTAGTGCGTCACGTCGCCGTTGACTTCGACGACAGCAGACATTCTTGACGGAAGTGATTCGTACGCTGTCACAAGTGAGGTGTCGCTTGCCAGCCGCTGCCATTCGGCGAGCACTGCAGCCCACAGCTCGTATGCAGTGGTCGAAGGCGTGGGGGTCCGGTTCAGCGCCACTTTCATGCGACCCCAAACATTCTCGATGATGTTAAGGTCGGCTCCTTTCGGCACCCATGCCAGCTATCGACGCCGGTCTGCTGAAGGTGTGCCTGCACGGAGCGGGCTGTGTGGACGGGGGCCAGGGCCAAACCCCCAGGCAGGGTGGCCTCGAGGTGAGTCACATATTCCGCCTTCGCAGCGGTATGCTCGGACAGTCCTATTCACCGTATGCAGGGGCCTATTCACGAGTTCCCTGATTTGACGCTGGGAGTAGCCCTTCGACGACAGTTCGATGATCCGGCGCCTGTCTTCTTCGGGAGCTCTTGACATGTTGAGATGCTACGGCCCTTCCGTCACTGGCGCATTTTGTGCGTATTTTATAGCGTCTCTTAAGCCAAAGAACTTCCGGAAAGCGGTGGCAGTTTGTTGATGAAGTAAAAACACGCACAAAAGACATATATGCGTCGATCCCTACATCACTGGCGTAAAACGTAATTCAACATGACCGGCGTTTCGGGCATAGTTAAGCCCGCAAAGATAAAACTGACACCCCCCACAGACGATGCGGGCAGTGGGCGCGCATAGCCGGTGTGGTCACGCATCAAATATTCATCAGCTCGCGGTTACAATTCTTGCTTGTGAACGCAAAGGCGGCAGAATAGCGGTGCGCATCTGAGCAACGAACCGCGATGTGACCTTTATTTTGAGCAAAAAAATTTAGCGCCAATCCACACTGTGAATGTGGTTGGAAAGCAAAGCTGTAAACGACCCTCACACTGATTACTCATGCGACGTCCCTTAAATTCACTCACGTCGCTCTACAAATAGTGAAAACAGAGAGAAAACGAATGCCTTAACACACCCTCTAATACTTGAAAGAGATATTCTTGGTAAGGTTAAATTAATGCATGATGCATGAACGGTGGTAGATTGAGTTGTATTGGTGTAGCACGTGAGTGGAAACTCTTTTTTTATAACATTAAAGCTCTAACCCGGTTAGACGACCTGACTTCTCTGTCACTGCCGTCGCGGACGGAGGCGATGAAATCGGCTGCAGAGACGGGGGAGGAGCTAGATTAGGAGGGAGAGCATAAGGAAATCTTCTTCACTGTAGCGCATATTCAGTCTGCGCCGCCTGTGCTCTGCCCACTAGCTGAAACTGTGTAGGCAGAGAGGGCCTAGACAGCAGCATCTCACATTGCTCTTGTTCGCTAGTTGACGAAAAAGGAGAAGGGTGCTCAGGGCTGAAGTCGCACACCCCGATTATGTGGCGGAGTGTTCCTACTTCTGAGCAAAATTTACATTCAGCGTCGTAGTGATTCGGGTTCATTAAGTGAAGGCGCGTCGGGTGTGGGAAGGAGCCGGATTGTATGAACCGTAGGGTAGTTTGTTTTTTAATGGAGAGTTCAGGGTAAGGCGAAGGTAGGGTCTGTCTCAGAAGGGGATAATGCTTGGTTATGTCCCTGAACGAGAGAAGTGGGTGACTGTCCCTCGTGCAGCTCCATAGCACGGGGGGGAGGGGTAAAAGTGCAAGCTTGTTGGGCGTATTCGTTGCCCTCCATGGAATCGTGAGCTGGTGTCCAGATGAGCTGAATGGAACCATTTCATGAGTGTTTTTTTAGCACGCTCAGTGCAGGTCGGGTCACCAAACCCGACTGGTTATTCTGGTAGGCTCGTTGGGAATCTGTGACTACCTTACGAAACCCTGTTAGAGTGAGAGCCAAGGCGATGGCTGCCTTTTCTGCTGCCGTCATTTCTTCGGTCTCTAGTGAGGCACACGCAAGAAGGTTGGTTCTGGAGGTAGCCACAATGATGGCGTACTACTGCCCTCGATGTTGGGAGGCGTCTGTGTAGATAACTGCATGATGCCCACCGAGGCTGCTGTTGAGCGCTTGAGCCCGTGCTTGTGAGCGACCCTTGTCTTGGGAGGGGTTCATATTTCAAAGCAAAGGGATCATCTTTAGCTCTTGTCGCCAAAAGTTCAGGAGTATATCAAGTGGAGGGACATTCTGTGCTGCCCAGCCAATCTGGTGAAGGATGCGGCGACCCGCCGCTGTTCTGCTCATTCGGTGCTTCTGAATAGAAAGATGGCCCTCTAACCGCTCTTCCACCGTGTTGTAGAGCCCCGTGCTAAGCAGCCTTTCGGTGGACGCACTCATGGGAGGACCAATGGCTTGCTCAACCGCCTTTCTAATCATTATATAAAGCATCTTTCCTTGCCGAGAAGAACGCAGGGGGTTGGCGTAAGTGATTCTCAAGAGGACAAAAGCTTGAACTAATCGAAAGGTATCAGATTCCTTGAGGCCTCGCTTCTTGGTGTCAACTCGACTGATCATGTGTATGATTTTATTGATAGTGTGTTTGAGGCTTTGCAAGGATCCGTAACTCTTGGTGTTGGTCTGAAGATGTAGGACCAGTATCTTGATTCTGGGGCTTGGAGTGATGGCCTGGCCATCAAGGAATATTTGAATGTGTTCTTTGGGGTGTCGTTTGTCGTGAGGGCGGATGACAGGGAGCTGAGAATTTTACGTGTGTACTGGAAGCCACAGGCTTTAGCACACTGGCGTACTAGAAGTGATGCCATGGGTTGGTGTGAGCTTCCTTGAATCGCTATCGCGTGGCATTCAGCGAAAATGCAGGAGTTAAACCCCTAGATGTGCTTGGTGAGTGCACCACTTTTCTTCCTCGTCTCCGCGTGGGCTCGTAGCTAAATCGGTAAGACAACGGGCTCTCGCTTTGTTAGTCTGTTAGTTCCAGGTTCGATTCCTGGCAGTGCAGTAAATTCTTTTATTGTTCGCGGGAGTTTTCTGGTGACACCAACGGTCGCGAAAGAACCCTTGGGGGGTAGAGGTAAAAAGCTTTGCTTTAAGAATTGCTGCGTATCTGCAAATGCTGTTCACGGCCGCTGGAAACGTCTGCTGCTCGTTTAGCGCCGGCAGCTTGCATATACCAGACGACGCGCTGCCGCCCGATGACGCGATGCGCGCGATGAGCTCTGTACTCTCCGGACCCTCACAACGCGCAGGCGTGCTGTTTCCGCGCGGCGCCGTTAGGAAGCTCTAGTAGTTGTTCGCGCCACGCGCTCCCGCGTTCCCACTAAGTGTGACCGCGATAGTACGTCCTCGGTTCGCGCGGCGTTCGGAATACAGTCGACACCTTCAACGAGCATCACTGAAGCACGGAACGCAGCTCTGCGGTCCGCGGCTCCAAATTGGGGTCGTGGCAAAGGCGAGTGATGGAATTGGTGTCCTTGTTTCCTTTTCATGTTCGCTTCCGGCACCGCCTCCGCCCTCCCCTTTCCCTGACCCTTGTGTTCTGTCTTATTGCACTTGCTCCTTCCCGCAAAGATGCACTACTCTTCTGGCTAGGCAGGTACACGTCTCCATCTGTCCTATCTACTGAGCTCGACGAGGCGTGTTTTGTAAGAGGCGTTTTCTGGTAATGAAAGTGGTTCTGTCGCTGTTCGTCTGTTACTTTGCCTTTCAGCGTCCCCTCCCGTTCCTGCCAGGCGTAATCATGGACCCCGCATTCGGTAAGCCGTGATTACCTTCGAAATTGCAACATTTCTAACGTGCTTTGCCTTTTGTTCCAGACCGCCTCCTGCCTATGCGTACCGGCCACCACCGAGCAGGACGGGGCCGTCATCGAGACGTCCAGAATGCCGTTCGATTCGAGCTGTACATGGCTGCGCCTGTGTTGAAATCATTAAACCCTGTTTGTAATCGGTAAGGAATGGTGGTCTCCCTAAACGTAACATTTTTAACGTGAGAGGAGGTGCAGACCGCCTTCTATCTATGCGTCCTGGTTACCGCCTTGGAGGACGGTGCCGTCATCGAGCCTTCACGGATGCCGTTCGAGTCGAGCTGTCCGTCGCTGCGCCTGTCTTGGAATTAAACCCTGTTCCAAACCGGAGTACTGCCTTTGTCGTTTGTACACAGTCGATGCGGCTCGCTGGCTCTGTCGGCTCGAGCGACATCAAGTACTGTGTCGGTCTCTTGTATCTCGTTTCGAACAGTATTTTAGCAAATCCTAGTTGTCATAATGGCGCTCATTAAAGTTGGGAGAGAAAAAAAAAAGAGCGAACAAGTTCGCACTCCTAGTGAGCATAATTCCAAAAATGATTCGCTAGGAGTGCGGTTAGGGACAGCCATCATGAAGCGAAGTTCTTACTCGGGTACTTTGTCCTTTGGCTGGTGTGGAAGTGTTCATTCTAGGCAACGTGTACTCCCAGGATTTGGCCCCGGACGGCGAAAAAGGTAAACGGACTGTTGTGTGTAACTTGTACAGGGGAGTTCGGCGTAGCCGCCGGCAAAGTAGCATGCGGACAGAAGTCTGAACGTTCTTGTCGTCACTCGTAGAGTTGACTGTAATACTAGGCGTACTGTTTAGTTTTCTCAGTGGCTCTAACTGCACCAATTTGTGTCCAGATAAACCATGTCTCCCGCCTACTTGCTTGGCCAGTGGGCTCCTTCATCTCGAAAGCAAGTGTGCCCTGGCAGAGAATATATTTCCTTCGTGGTCAATAAAAATGCATAAAATGATTCACGGTTGTTGTCCTCCCTTGCTCCACTCACCAAAGCGTTCAGCACTAATCAGAGGCACCGAAAGCACAGCGGCAAACAAATAATGTTCACATACGGCCATATTTTCGCTTCAAACCAGAGGAGTCCTATTCGACGATAGAAATACATGTACTGAATTAAGTAAAGAAACTAATGCGATAACAGACCAAGTAAAAGAAATGAAAGAGAAAGGAACAAAAGGTAAAAAAATTGCTGAAAAGGTACTGAATCAGGCTTGCGGCTTATGCGCGGGGCTCAATCTCTGACAAGACGACGAAATCTTCCGGCCACTGTATACCGCCATCTAACCTCCACACATCATTGGCGCAGAGAAACGCCCTCTCACGGACAGACTCCGCCATTAAATGGCTCTAATAATGTTCCCTAATGCGTGTGGAACTAAACACATGAGTAATTTGCCTGGTAAAGCTAAGGCTGAAAGCTTCAGAACTAGCGCTACTAGCCACGGGTGTACTAATGGGGACGAAATACGAGTAGCATTTCGGCTGGCGTACCCGCAAATTTTCCCGCCATTTTTTTTTTGCGGGGCTACCATGGTTGCCAGACCAGGAATGCCCTCCCCGCTAAAAGAGCGGCTGCAGGTGGTCGCCAGTTTCAGTCCGCTCTGGTTACAAACCCCTGCGCGCTCGCGCCGCGGGCTCTGGCTCGGGCCCGGGTGCGGATCTGTCAGTCCGCTCTGGTTGCAAACCCTTGCCGAAATACGTAGGTCTCAACTCGGCCCGCATGCAGTCTTTGCCTCAACGGGCGCTTTCTAACCATTCCGACGGCGCCAAAAAGGGCAAGGAAGGCGCCAAGAGGCACGATTTGCGTCGCCGTTATCAGGAAAATCTTTTGCTGATAAGGGGGGTATTTTCAAGCATTCTTTAGCAAAACTTTTCACTCGAAGGTGTAACCATGGCGTAACATTAGGCTGCGCGAAAAGGTGTAAACTTTGACTCCCTTGAGGGTGTACGTGCTGACTCTCTTTTGCAGGGCTATACCCACACCCTTTGAGGGAAAAAAGTTTCGCTAAAGAACGCTTGAAAAGACCCCCCTTATCAGCAAAAGATTTTCCAGATAACGGCGACGCAAATCGTGCCTCTTAGCGCCTTTTGGTGCCTTCAGAATGGTTAGACAACGCCCGTTCAGGCCAAAGATTTTCGGGACGCTCAAAATATACGCCCCTTCACATCCACAAGCTGCGAAGCTGTAATTAGCCACGCATTACCGAGTTTCGCGTAATTAATTAACGGAGACAGTAATTTAGAAATCCGCGGACCTTTCAGCAAACTTGCCGTGTTTTGACCATAGTGCAGAATACTTCGGCTCGAAGGGTGAGAACTTTTATGTTATCGGGCAAATCTTTTGCTGTTAAAGGGGGTCTTTTCAAGCATTCTTTAGTTAAACTTTTCACTGGAACTGTGGAAGTATAAGCCCCGCAGAAGGGTGTCAGTCCTTGCACCCGAGAGAGAAAGAGAGAGAGAAATATGTTTATTGGAGAGGTTGGCCTAGGAAAGTCAGAATTTGCTCCCTTGCGTGCAGCGTAATGTTAGACCTTTTGAGGGAAACGTTCACATCACGTGTGTAAGGTTTCTCTTCAACGTGAAGTTTCCTGTGATCTTATTTATTCGTATTCAGAGATCTTAGTGAGTGAGGGTTTGTTCTAAAACGTAGTTTCCCATCCAAATTCCCTTTTATATTCATATTTTTAATTCTTTCTTTTCAATTCTGTACATGCACGCCACTGTGCTCAAGCTGGCGTAGCCAGCGAGCTCAGGAGCCTTGATAGAGGCAGCAAATCTTTTGGAAAATATTTTATTTTCGCAATTGAAGTAAGGAGTATGAGCGACATGGAGAGATGCTACGGCATCATGTTTTGGCGGCGTGAAGGATTGCAAGCTTGTACAGAACACGGGCAGGCTTGGACGCGCTTCGGGTTTGGAACTTCAAGAGGTGTCCTGGCTTGTCGAACAAGGCCAGCGGGCTGAAGCTTAGTGAATGCAACATCTGAAAAAAAAAAGAACAAGAAAAAGCCAAAGTTACACATATGCAGCAGTCAGGAACGGAAGCAGCTGCGGACTGGCGACCAGGTTTATTACAGCTCCATAGCACAGGCCGATAAGCATCCTTAGGCACTACAGATTACATGAAATTAGTTTTATAGACTTTCAGTCATCCTTCTAAGATTTGAGATATGAACCCAAGCAACCACCGGACGTCCGTCGGCCGTCCGCCGTACGTACATTCCGGCTCTAGCGGACGTCGGTATGACGTCCGTTTTAGGGCCGATGGACGTACCATGTACGTCCGGTGGACGTCCGGTTTTAAAACGTACGTCCAGTCAGACGTCCGAAACTGGCTGTATTTTGGATGTACAGTAAAAATTTCCAGAATCACATAACGGCATGCTAATGTTCTTACAACGAATAGTACAGCACACCGCGCAAGGCTAACGCACTACTGGGCAGACGGCATACACGAACACAGTGAACTTGCTTCACGCTTCATAAGCGGTTCTCAATTCTCATATATCCTGCTCCAGAGAGATCATCGTTGGAGTTGGTGAAGTGCTTCAAAAAAATTTGAAAAATAGCCTTAATATTAGAAATATGCAGGAAACTTGCAACCTACACTCTTAATCTGGTTCCACATAAGATCCACTTAGTAACAGGAACTTTTTTGCGAAAAAGTTCCAGTTATATATTTGAAACCGTGTTCCACATATCCTGAAAATTAAGTGGAACAGTGCACCACATATTTTTGCGACTAAATTATGTGGATCGGTGTTCCAAATAAAAGTATGCGGATCACTGTTCCAAATAAAAGGGTAGTTTAGTTACTGGAACATTGATCCATGTAAAATTATTATGGTATTCATCCGGTTCACCGTTCCAGGTACCTTCAGACCAGCTGTTTATATAAAACGGTGCTCCTATAGACATTGGGAAGCTGTCTATGGGACTCCACTTTTCTAATATTTCTGCTTTCCTGTCGGTATGCACCCAGTTCATATGCAGGCTGGCGGATGCGTTGGTATCAGCAGGAAATCGCAAGCACCATTTTAACGCAACCTTTATATATGACCCGCAGTGATACCAAAAATTGGAAAGCAGAAACCACGGCAGCAGTGTAGTCCCTGACAGTTCCCAACAGTTGCCTATCGGCGCACAGTTCCATATAAATATTGGTCTGAGGCACCTAGAGCGGCACGCAGTCTTTGGCTTCACCCGCAGAATCTTGTTCTGAGTTTTAGCTGCATGTAAAAGAAACAATATACTTGCATTAAAATACAGATGAAACCAACTATTATGACTCACACACTGCTATACAACTTTATTGGGTGTAAGTATGCATACATTCCAGATATGAATAGCTGTCTATTTTAAATTGCACAGAAAATGATTTTGATTGATTGATTGTAGGGTTTAACGCGCCGACGCAACGCAGGCGATGAGGCGCGCCCGTACGTGGAGGGCTCCGGATTAATTTTGACCGCCTGAGGGATCTTTAACGTGCGCCGAAATCTCGTACACACGGGCGTTTTTGCTTTTCGCCTCCATCAGTGCACAGAAAATGACCAACGTACAAGGAATAAATACCATAACGATAACACTAGGCTCAAAGTGGCAATTTCACATATTAGCCTTTACTCAAAAACATGGGTAATAAAGACGGTTTTAGGGGCAACTGTGTCACAAATAAATAGACTTGTGCGTCTACCGCGGCACTGACACAGACATTATACAACAGTGAGCATCAAATATGCTGTCTTATCAGATAAAACAAGGTAACTCAAAGGCGGAAGTACCCTTTGCGCTTGCCATACCATGTTTACGCATAACTGTTTGGGAAAATGCAGTTTGCTGTTCAATTGTAGGGAAAGGCCTAAAAACAATCCATACGCGGTTGTATTATCACAAGCCTACAACAGTGCAGTGCAAGAGCTTAGGAAAAGAACGCTCGAGCCAACCTTAACGATAAAACATTTCGACTCGAGGTCACATGTGGCAGTATTCCACAAATTAAAACATGAATATTAAAGATAGTACACGTTTCCTGACACCAGACGTAAGTGTAACATCAAGCTTTTTGTAGCCAAAACAGACTTTATGAGCGTCCTGAAAGGCTTTTGACTTAAAGGGACAGACAACCGATTTTTGTCGCGTGTATGTGTTCTATCCCTAATGAAAGTCGGCGTTTTATTTAGCCCGGTAACCACAAGCAATTTCTAAACAAATTGGCGGAAATAATTTTAATTCGGCAGCAAACTTCCTGAAATCGGAAGGGTGGCGGTTCGTAGTGTCGAAACTTGACACTACAATATGTGTCCCTGTCACGTGACCTGCAAACCCAGCAGCTACTGTAACTGCTGAAACGTTTGTTTACGTATTGAAAACCTTTTAACACAAGTATTTGTACAAGGTTAAATTGTATATGTATTTCTAAACATTATTTTGAAAATTTTAAACACACGCCGCCCGCCGCCGCAAGGTTGCTCTCAGTGTGGCTAACTGAGCCTCCATGCCCAGAATCAACGGCAGCGTTCAGTAAACAGACCCCGTGAAGGAGCTTTGACGATTCTGCCTGAGTCAGGGGCGTTTGTACTGCCAAAATAATTGATTTCAGTTTCCATATACGCCAGCGGCAGCTTAAAAAAAAAAAAAAGAACGTCGCTCCCGGGGAGAATCGAACTTCCCGCCTCCACAACATGAAGCCAGATTCTACCTATCGTCTATCCCAACAGATGGCGCATTCGTGCAAAATAGACCGTTGCATTAAAAACACACATAAAGGATTAGGAAAGCCTGCGATTCAAACTTTTTTAGCTGGAGACAAGTTTTTAAATATCGTTTTTCATTTCGCATACAGACAAAAGTATGCTGCCGAGCTACTCTATGACATGGTTGCCAGCATTGTTTTTGGGAGGGACACATACGCCTCGTAGATCTAAAAATTTCGATTTAAAAAATTCTAGGGCGTTATCAGCAAAACCGTTTCTCGCCTAGGGGCTTTAAGTGATGCCCTTTCGTTTGGGATAGAGAATATATACTCGACAAAAATCGGTTGTCTGTCCCTTTAAGGCACGTTACTTGCCCAAAGAATTTGTAGTTGTTTAAAATAATTCATCCGAAGAAATCTCATAAAAGCCAGTGTGAATCTTATATAATTTGCAAACCAGGCAGCTGGGAGCATTTTACACATGTTAAAATTTAGCTAGTAGACTAATTATATACACGTCATCAGTTCAAGCGGGAACAAGTCAGACATCCTTAAGAACCAAACAAGCCAGCGTTGAAAAATACAGGTGTCCAGTTTTACAAAGCAGACCTGAAAGCATTTTTTCCAGCCTCAACATTTTACCTGAAGTAAAATTCACAGTCGCGTGCTACAAAAACCCTCCCGTCTTGCTGTCAGTGTAATTGTGACCAAAGCTCTGCTTCTGCCAAGCAAGAAATGCAACTTTGTTCAAAGGAGAAAACTTGTTCAACCAAATACGCACATTTTTCATTCTTCTAAGGCATGGGTGTCAGCTCAAATACAGTACTAAAATTTATCAAGGAAGGCGGAAGCCGTCTGCTTAAATACGCACTGTTACTTTTGCAGCCGCAGCAGCACTGCCATGAAAAAAAATCTCATGAGCTACACTTGAATAATAAAGACGTTAAAATGCCGTGCCATTAACACTCACAATAGATTCAAAGTCAGCCTGCGCATTGTGCCAATGATAAAAAATTGTAAAGCAAGGCACGACTTCAGTGTTCAGTTGAGATGCAACTTGCATGTGCCAGTAATTTAAACCTCTTCATCAGACCTGACCTCCTTCATGCCTTTCACCTGACCTCCTTCATGCCTTTCAAGAGATACTTTAACCTCTACCAATAATTTAAAATCCCATGTAGAGCTGACCACTTCAAGTATTTCAACAGACTCCAACTTAAATGACACCAGGCCACTGTCAAATTCATCATGCTGTCCAAGAACTCCCTGCAAAAGTCCCAAGAGCTCTCCAAAGGCACATATCCATAAGAACATGATGACACCATGTAAAAGATGACATGCGGCGAAGAGGATCACCACATCCTGAAGTGACAATGCAGGCGGCGCATCCGTGATGTGTTTCTTGGGGACAATATTGATGCCGCCATTCCCTTCTCTCAGACTAACCGGCCCTCGAGAAGACTTACTGCTCAGCTCATGTACCTTTAAGGAAACAAGAAAATTTTGTTACATGGTTGCTTTAAATGAGTGAGTTGCTTAGGCCCTTTCATAGCACAGTAATTGATTTAAAATCAGTGATTTCTTGGGTTTTTTTCTGGGAGTGCTGCTAAAGGTGAAAGTGCGCTAAACAATATCCATACCCAGCTTTCTCGCTCAAAATTACCTCTCGGAAACCTAGCAAAACCACTGTAGGAAAATGATATTTGGCATAAAGCTAGAAGCCGACGTGAAGAATAAAACGCTAAAAGAACATTTTAGGTTTCTGACTATTTGTTTGTGTGATTCGCTGTCAAATCTAACTCCCCATGCATTTCTATGGGATAGTTCCCATGGCTCAGGATATCGCGCAACGTGCGCGACTTGAAACTGTGCACAAAGCAAGTATTCACCCCAATATTAGCTACGCAAAAGAAGTTTTCATTTCGCTAAAACATTGCAGAGTAATCACTGTTGAAAGGACTGCCATCAGCGGGAAAGCTGCACGTGCAGAACAGACAATCAATGAAATTGCTCTGATTCTGGCTGTCTTAATATAACTTACAGCTAAACGATGTTTCTATCACAAGGAAATAAATGGCCAGTCATAAGAAATCATAAATATCGCACCGTGTCAGAAATGTTTTATGGAGTTATTTCCACCGAAATTATTTCCCTCTCGATATGTATTACCTCCAGACGTTGAGCTGAATAATGCTGAACTTAGCTGTTGCACAATTTTCTTATAAATCACAACCACAGCCCATTTTCTTGCAGACGTCACTGTGTTCTAAACAATTCCCTTCAAAAAATATTATGCCCTTATTTAGCCAGCTATCGAAATCCAATGCAAGCATTACTCATGCTATTGCTGTATTTGGGAGTATTATTGGTACTACGGGAGTATTAAAAGCGGGAAATTTAAATCTTCAGTTGCCACTGTATTGTTGCAGCAGCAACCACGTTGGGCCCGTGCGCGGTGCCGTCATATCACAGCAACAACTCTCAAGGTATAAAAGCTAAATATATGCAAAGCCTAAATGCAAAATAGTGGCCTTTTTGACCACTGTTGCAGCATCCGAAATACGCTGAATGTGAACACAATGCCCAATATTGGCGTTCACGATAACTTCCAAACCGCGAGATTTTATTAGAATGAACACTCCCACTCCCGCAAAAACAAAATGCCAGCTTACCCAACCATAATTAAGATCTGGGAGCTTCTGCCAGGGCCGTCTCAAAGTGCACTTCCGGGAAAGTTTTGCCAACGTGTTCCGAAAAGCTCATACTGTCACCTTGAACCACAGGCCAAGTTGTCACTGAAAAGAAGTTTCAAACTATTATTTATAAAGCAACTACCTAGAAACGCACCACGAAAGACCCAAAAATGGCATTGCGTCCTTACTTGTAGAATGCAATGATTTCATCCGGTGCAAGAGCTTTAATGTGCTGCCTTGTGATCATACACTTCCAAGAAGGGGTCCACATACAATTAAAATGGCCGTATGCATTCCTTGTTCCGTTGTTTTCAGTTTGTGTTCACCCTATTGCCTAGAAAATAAACAGTACAAAAATATTAGAGAATAAATTTGTGCCTTGCTTTGCCGAGAGAGCACGACAAAATATTGAACAATGTCTGATTCGTTCCACGAAACTTGAACTTTTTTACAGCTCAAGCCCTGGTAATCTGTAATTGCTAAAAAAATTGATATAAAATATTTTAACATACTTTAAGCTCACCTGTCCTTGGTCTATACAAACTGGTGAATATCTGCACAATTTGCACGACTCAAAAGGTACTCTTTTGTGGCAATAGCCCACAGGGCATTCATAATCCGCCACACTCTCCCGGACGACCCTTCAGCATGCCGAAGATGTCTTCAGCCATAGTGAATGCCACAGCCATGACTTCGCAGGTTCATGTAAGGACTGTAAAAAAATTGTTTTCATTTCTATTTTGCAGAGGATGAAAAACATTCAGCCATACACTGTTTCTGAACAGGTCAAAGAGGATGAATAGAGAATGTAGCAATCTGCTTTCGCAGTATAATTACTAAGTTCAAGGAAGAACCGAAATGGATTAATGTTTCGTGCACATCGTGATGCAACAACTTTGCACCTAAGCGTTTTGAAAATTATTCCGACTCTCGATCGAGCTGCCACTGACATTGATAGAATAAAATTGCAGGAATGAATTATTTTTAATCTTACTTTGTGATGTTAGAACTTTTAATAGTCAACACGTGAGCCTTATGGGTAATTATTCTGATGTCTCAGGTTGACACTGACATTGACTGCATAGAAGCGGCACCACACTTTCTGCGTGTTTCCACCTGCCTTCCCCTCCACAAGCGGAACATTTTGTACTGCTAAGACAACCACTTTCCCGTGCGTTTCACTACACGTCACGGAGCCAACTAAAGTTGACTAGTGTAAATAAAACATTTGAGTTCATCGAAGGCATTGGAAGAAACATGGAACTACACACACACCACAGATAAACGTAAGCAGTGCTGCCGCTAACGCCTTGGACGCACATCAACATTAGGTGGAATAGCGTGATAGCACAGTAAAAGTTATGGTTCTCAACAAACCAAACACAACGCAATTAACACGAAAGTTTAAAAATGTAGATAAGTCTAAAGACAGACGCTCTGACAAACAAGTTGTTCAGTGCGTGCGCGCGAGACAATAACGAGCGACTAACCCGAGAAGATTCAGTACCGCTGACAGGTACAGCAACCGTCAATATACAACTAAGCAACACCACACGGTAATGTATTGCACCAAGATGGCAAGCTGGGCGAGTTGGTATTGGCGAGTTGGCCGCGCTGTGTCTGTTAGCTTCCTCGTCCTCGTTTTCCTTGCGCTGGCTATTTTCTATCACAATAAACCACGCGGTAAGGGGTACATGCAGACTCGAGAAATGCGCGCAGCAGCAACTTTCTAAATAGCACTAGCCAACGTACGCAGTCAGAAATGTCAAGCCGACTCCGACCCAAAAACACGCAAGCTTATGTGAATAACGGCAGCAAACGTTTCTCGAAAACGAACAGGCAGCGGAGCAGCATGTTTACCGGGCGCAGTGATGAAGAAGTCAATGAACAACAACCGTTACCAGAACATAAATAAGCAGCACTGACCTTTTTTGCGTCTCCTGGCAAAACGACATTTCGTCGAACAGTAAATACAGCCCGAGGATATGAAGAAATCCGCAGTTTCACGCCCCAACCAAACTGCTCACGGCTCCCGCCACTCTGATTGACAATGCCTCTAGTACATCAGGCGCATAACGCGAGCAATCGAGAAAACCGCTGTAGAACGCCATTAGTGGCGCTGCATGCAGAAGAACGTAGAACTAGCGCAGAAAACGCCGAGAAATAGGGGCACTGCTGTCGTTTAAATGGTTGACGCAGTCCTGTTTTTCACTAATCGTCGTTGTACCCGTTGCCGTCCCACTTTACCATGCATCAACGCAAACGGCGCGGCCTTGCCGCTGCCAACGCATGCGCACAGCATGCCGCACTGAAGTGGCGGTCGTTTCGTAATGGTTTCGGCCAACTTTTCCTTCCTCCGTGGCTTGGGCGATGCACGCCGTGGCCAGTGACCAGTCCGCGGAAGAGATAACAAACTCGGCCCCCTTGATCGTTTTTATTTGCTTCGGAAAATGGGAAAAGGCCTCTAAGCGGACGTCTACGCGGCTCTGAGGCTGGAACAAAGAGCTCAGACATTAGCCAATTTAACACGTTAGTTGGGCTAAAGTTGTTTGTCGCCGCTGGCCGTGAGCGCGTGCGATATGTGTCCATAAGCTTTCATGACAGCTTTACTTCGTTGTTTGCAGGCGAAAACAAAACGACGCTGCTTTATTGACTGCGTTCTCTTAACAAGCCTTTCCAAATCCAATAAAATATACAGCGACGCTCTTTGATAACGCGACGCTCTTTGATAAAGGGAGTAACATTCTGTTTGCAACGTGAAGCGCAGTATCCTGACTGCGCACTTGAAGACCGAAGTGGGAAGTGCCATATGTGTTGCACTTGTAATTGACGAGAACCAAAGCTGCAGTTAGGCATGTCAGAAGTATTTCCGCTGCTTCCTGAAACAAAAATCGCCTAGGAACGTTTCTTTCGGTTCTTTTTAGCTCCAGATATTTTACGCCCGGCGATGTTCACATTCGATAATATGCGCAGTTTGAAGCATGTTTTTAATTGGTCACTTTGTTTCGCCTCAGGGTTATCTGGCACTATATTTTAGTTGAAAAGATCAAATGAACGCTAATGTAACGACACGTTCCGATGTTCGAAGTGTAACTCGAGCGTGTTCCTTTCGCATTAAAAGAACTCGTAACGGGAACTCTGTTCAAAATTGGGAAGGAACGAGGGACGTTCTTCCGTTCCTGTTTTAGACGAACGTGTACAACACTTCCTGTTACATTCTATCCCACAGCAGCCCAAATATAAACATTCTTTCCTCAAATCTTTCCCGTGAAGAAAAGCATGTGGTTGTGATAACCGTTTCTGCGGAAATTTACCGCTCTACTATCTCTCCCCCCACAAAAATAAAGTGTTCAAAAATCATTTCAGGAAAGTGCTTGCTTGCTTTCCCAAACAGGACCAATATATCATGCTACCACACATCTTGTACAATGAACGTCCGAACCTTCCAATCAATCAATCAATCAATCAATCAATCAATCAATCAATCAATCAATCAATCAATCAATCAATCAATCAATCAATCAATCAATCAATCAATCAATCAATCAATCATCAATCGATCGATCGATCGATCAATCATCAATCAATCAATCATTAATCGGTCGATCGTCGATCGATCGATCGTCATTCATTAATTCCATTCATTCAATAATCAATCAACCAACCAACCAATCAATTAAGTCAATCAAACCAACCCCAATCAATCAATCAATCAATCAATCAATCAATCAATCAATCAATCAATCAATCAATCAATCAATCAATCAATCAATCAATCAATCAATCAACTTTATAAACAAAATAATTTCATATATGAAAGTTAGGAAACCAGTACCCGCGAACACAGCAACCTTTATGATCTGCCAAAATACTCGACCTTCGATAACATCTTACAAATTCACTGAAGGTTTCACGCTGTAGTGTGATACACCTCGCTTACGCCGCACTAGCACTACGAATCGGATGCGCAGTTTAGAGCCGCGAATGCAGCTTCACACTCCACATGTTCCGCTCTATGGCAAATACGTCCTTCGAACACAGTGATTGGAGTTTGTCCGGAAGAGGGGAAGGGGGGGGGGGAGGTTAAATCTAGCGATCGATTACGTGGCTTCAGACGCGACGGAACGATTTCGTGAATGTGCTTTCCGACCGTATACGGTAGCTTCGCGTGGGGCTTTTCCGTTGTTCTTTGTTTTTGTTTTGCGGGCACCTGCAATAAAACAAACTGCGAGAAACGTGGGTGGCTTCGGATAGAACTTAGTCCCCTCGTCGCAGTCGGAAACTCTGCCGAAGCAGCAGACAGAATGCGCCGGCACGATGTCATGCTCGGGGATGTTCGCTTTGCCGTCGGTTTGCTCCATCGCAGAACCATGCGAACACATTCCGTAATTTTGCAGCGCAGGAAGTGTGCAACCCTGATTAAGAGTGGCCGTTCGGTTTGTTGCAACCTAATGGGCAATGTGTTTCCCCTGAGGGCAGATAAAGCGGCGAGCAGATTCTTCTTGTCGTTGTACGCCGTCATTCCTGGCGCGGGAATGGAAAGTAATAAACCTTTGCACACCGATGCACGAAAAAAATTACCGGCATAATTAAACTCGCATAGCTGCCTGAAAACGCAGCCTACCATGTATTAAAACTTTTTTTCAAAATTTGAAAGGTTCTCAGAACGTAGTCAACAAGCGCATCGAGGGCTTAGAATATGGACTCACAAGTGCCTTAGACCGAATACTAGAGCTCTACTCTCACCACAAACTTGCTCAAAATATTTTTTTTTCTCTTTCTCGGTCTGGGCCTTGTTCGCGCTCCTGAGTGACGTCATTGAAGCTATATCAAGGCCATTGACCTGCCTCCTCTCAATCACCGCAATAAACACACCCGATAGCCACTTTAACGAAAATCGCAACAAAAGCTTCTGCTCTAACGAGAAAGTCACGCAGTGCCGCTCCGTACAGGCGACCACTGCAGTTTTCGCAGTGCTTCCCCGCAATGAGAAAATAGGGAATTCGTTTATCGGCAGCGTCACCAGATCCTTTTAAATGAGAAGCATGCTTTCCTGGCTGCTTCTATCGAGAAGCATGCTTCCACCTCAGGATACCGAGCCTCAACCTTGTGACCCGTGCAGGGACAGCTAGTCGAAGTCGAGAAATCTTGGTCTACGGAGTGCCTTTCACTGTGTGCGGATCATAACATCATCGTTGTTCTCTCTCTCTCTCTCTCTCTGGATTTGGAGAATTAATTCCTATTAGCTCACTCACCTACATGTTAAGGACACCTAGATGCTTAGAGGAAAGGAATCCTTCAGGGCGAGTAGTGCGAATAACACGACTAGGGGGAGGGGTGGTGCCCGTCGCATCAAATCAGCATTACTTGAACCACGCACCGTTCTCAACCGTGTATAAACGATCCTTGTGACCGTATCACTACTACAGAGGATTATTTTGCTAATATTCTAATAGAAATCGTGCATTTATTGTTTTTTTTTATAATTGAATGTTTGCACTTGAGCCTAGACTCGTTTTTGCAGCACCATCGGCCACTGAAGGTGCATAAAAGTAAAATGAAGTCGAGACATGCAAATGGACGCTGATTGTGTGCTTTACTTCTTGCTTTAAATTGAGCTGACAGCTTGAAAAATCGAGCATGTGCTGTTGTCACCATGCACCAACAACCACGTTATTGACAACCTTGGCGAAGGGAGAAGCCAAGGACGCAGATTTCACTTGACATGTCTTCTGGTGACTTGCCTTTAGGGGAAACCTCGATGGAGCCCCGCTTCGTGCGGGACTCTTCTCGGTGCAAAGCAACCGACCGAGGCGGCAGCCGGTAGGACAACAAGGAAAACATACAGTCTAGAACATACATACTCTTTTTTAGTATTTTTCGAAAGCTGGGTACACACAAGTATGCATATAGGAAAGCGTGCGCTGATACGAAGCTGATCGATTCTCCCAGCTTCATCCTTTTTACAAAAACAACACTGTTGGCAGCCGCGACACACAAGATAAGATTTAGAGGGAGAAAGAGGTTACTATGTATAAGTAACGTTAAATTCACCATGAAAAACACTAGAGTGATGGGAAAAGTGCATATTGGATGACATGAATCACAAAGTACTCGTTGTGATCCCCCCCGTGGCAAGTCATTAGTAAGCAAAGCCGAAGATCATGCTGTGCATGCCAGAGCCCCGGGCGTCATCGATCCGCTACTAGCGATTTCTTCTGGCTCGCAATAAAAGCGCGACGGCTTCGCCGACGCTTACAATGTAAGCGTGGAGTGCGACGTCTCGAGCGCTTCCAGCGGAGTCTTACGATGGCAATGAAACTTGAGGGCCAGACACAGAGTGCCTCAGAGGACTATGTACGGCTTGTTCTCCTTCGTTTGATGAGCTGAAGTTTCGTGACGTAGGCTGCCACCGCAGAAGGTGGAGAGGCAGTACCGAGCCGAAGTGAGCGCGACGCTCCTCTGCTCCGCGGCTTCTCAACGAGTGGGCGATGCCTGCACTGTATACGCTGAGAAGCGAGATGCTGTATAAAACTGCAGCCGAAGGTACGAAACGAGACAAAGTTAGACCAACCAATTACAGCGTGTCTAGCTTAACCTTTTCGTTCGTCCCCTTTGTACCCGCAGTTCAAGAAAACACTGGGAGAACTTGTATAAAAAAGCGGCGTCGGCAACACAGCGCCGAGAAAAAGAATGTTGGACAAAAGCAAACACCGAACCTTAAAATTTCTCCCTCCGTCTGCAGGTATCAGTGCTGGCCGGATGCTGGTTTTTTGGAAAATGAGGCACACTCGGCAGAAGAGGAACAATGACATTGCTGAACGTGAACGGAACAGAAAAATGAGGAGCACAAAGAGGAGGTTAAAGAGGCGAGCGCTGTGCAAAAAAAAGGGATGTATTTTTTTTCGCCATTCCGCTGTAGTGCTTGGTGTGAAATTGTCACCATGACACTGTCCTTTCCTCCACAGGATGTGCGTGGCTAGTGGAAACAAATGAATAGTTCCACTATTCAGGTTTTCGCGTTGTGCATGGAGTGATCCTCCCCTTGGACGCTCATACGGTGAAAGTTCTAATAGGCTGAGTTTACAGAAAAGGGTAAACTAGCACCGAAGGATCGATCATAACCTACCGCATATTAGTGTCAACAGGACGGAATGAGTAAATCCCATTAACACCACTCCGTGCCATGCGCTTTAAAAGGAAAATTTGATTATGATTGTGCCGCTTAGTTTTCTATTGTGCGATTTAATTAGTCACGTTGTGCTGGGTGCATGAAATGACTACAGTTAAACCCGGTTATAGCGAGCTGTAATATGCGCCGCGATTAGTTCGATATATACAATAATTCGATATAGCCGAACCCTTCTATAACAAATTTTTTCGTTACGAGTTCGCAAAACGCGGGACCCCCCCCCCCCCTTCCCACCCCCCTTCCATTCCCACATAACGAAACGAACACATAAAGTATGCCATTACCTTTCACAAAACAATCCATTTATGGCATGCAATAAAGCTACTTTCCGCCTTAACAGCCTACTTCGCAAGAAAGGGATGATTTTTATTTTCACTTTCGTTTTGGCGGCACCAACTAGCATCGCATTCCCTATACGAGACATCGTTTGCACGAGTTAAAGTCCGTGTCCTTCAATATCGAAGCAATATTGGCGGAGAACATCGACTGGCAAAAGCGCTTCATAAAGCGTCGGACGGCTTTACGGTGTGACATCCTCAGTCTCTTCAGTATTTTCAGCAGTGCCAGCTGCCATGACATCGGCGACGGTGTGTGCGCTCGAGGGGCTCACAGTGACGGCAAAATCGTCGCCGACACTCAGGAAATCCTCAGAGGACACTCCTTTCGGCACAGCATCGGGAACGTTGGCAAGCTCTTCACGCAGTTCGCTGATCAAGCCGTCTTTGTCCGGACTCACTGGCTGGATGGGCTCCGTCGTGAATCCCGTGCGTCGAAAACAGTTACGAAAGGTGTCGGGCGTCACGTCGGTCCATGCGAGGTTCAACATCTCAATCGTGGACAATCAGCATCTCAATCGCCGCTCCGAGACCACGAATTTCGGTGGCAATTGTAGGCACGCCGAGTTCGATATATCCGGTGTGAACTTTGTTATAAGGAATATGTTTAGCATGTATTTTCGCAACTGATTTCTTTTTGTTCGATATATAACATAATGCGCTCTATCCGGGCTCGTTATAATCGGGTCTGACTGTAGTTATCACTGCACTGCGCGCCTTAGGAGAAAAACGTGATTTTTATTGTAGGGTTTAACGCACCAACACAGCGCAGGTGATGAGGCGTGCCGTAGTGCAAGGCTCCGTATTTGTTTTGACCCCCTGGGTATCTTTAACATGCGGCGGATTCTCATGCGCACGGGCGTTTTTGCTTTTGGCCTCCATCAGAAAAGCGGCCGCCGTGGCCGGGAATCGAACCACCGTCCTCGTGCTCAGCAGCACAACTAGAAGATAAACGTGCGATCTGGATGCACCAAGGTGTCCTTTTGTTTATTGGTTATTCCTTGTACAGAAATCGGTTTACTAAACTTCAGTGATTTCTTCTGCTTGCTGTGTTTTATGTTTTCTTTTCGGTGTATCGCGCGATCGCCAAGAAATGAGGCGGGACACGTCTGCCCGCAACCGCGCCGTGAACCTCAACTGGGGTCCCCGTTTTATATTCCGCTCGTGTCTGGCCGCTCTGGCGGCGCGTGGTCAGCACTCACGGGCGGTGGCTCAGCTCCCGCGCTATCGCTCTCCGACATTGTACGTTTGCGGCAACAGACGGCTGCAAGTGCGTTTACATTTATTCCTTCATGGCTCTGCTGTAGTATTAACCACCTGAATTAACCCCAAATTAACCCCAAGCCTCTCTACGTTTTTTTTTTCTTTTCGAAAAGCTGCTTTTGGGGTTCCCCAAAAGCTTCGTATCATAAACACTGGATCGTTCAAATAAATAAATAAAAATAAATAAATAAATAAATAAATAAAATATAAATAAATAAATATAATAAAAATAAATAATAAATAAAAAATAAATAATAAATAATCAGTCAGTCAGTCAGTCAGTCAGTCAGTCAGTCAGCCAGCCAGCCAGCCAGCCAGTCAGTGAGTTAGTGAGTCACTCAATCAATCAATTCAGCTGAAGGGGCCTTATTGTATTGGGATTGTAACGTGGCATGAAATAATTCATAAACGAACCATAATTTGTAGGAGTGAGCACTTTTTCCTCGTTGCTACCGGGACTGCGAGATAGGAATCAGACACACAATGATGTGAAACGTATCCAGCAAGGTGGCCGAATTTCTGAATGCAACGTAGCGAGCAGACCTAAAGGCGCTCTCGGGTCAGACGCGGTCAAAACGCCGCCGTATTTCCGCTCGCCCGTGTGATCTAGAAATGCAGTGCTCAGTACAGACGCGGGGCAACCGAAAGTGACACGTTCGTTGACATCGGCGTGGACGGAGTAAGTAGATGAGTAGGGCGCCAAAGCTCCAGCTGCTCCCTGCAGAGTATGAGGTCTTGTGCAAGAGGAGTAGGTTAGGCCATTCCACATTGACATTCCCCCTGGCGGTGTCATTCAATATTCATAAGCCCCCCGAGGCGACACAGGACGCCAATTGGAGAGCTCTGTGTAAGTATTTGTCGCGCACAACGTAAGCTATTTTGGCGCATGCTTCTGAAGGCAAGAACAAATACTCGGGCTATAGAGGCACCCCTCGATAAAGCGGCCGTCGCCGTCGGTCACGTCGGGTAATCCTATATAGATCCTCACATGACCAGGGCTTATGCTCGCCCCACTGCACAGGGCAAATATCGCTAAAGCATAGCAGTTTCCTTTTAAAACAATTACAATGCCTTTTCACTTCTTTTGCCAGCAAATTAAACCATTAGTGAACCGCGAGGCCTACGTTGTCTTGACAGCTAGAGTGTGCGTGCACAGGGCCTAAACTAGACATTGCCACAAGGTTGACAAGTGCGTTATTTGATGGGTGGGTAGCAACAGACGCTAGGGCCGCTGACGCCGCGTTAGGCCAAGCGGATGAAAGGTTGTATAATCTGCTACGCGTTTAGCAAAAAGAAAGCAGTGCAGAAGGCTGAAAGTTTAGCGCAGAAAAGATACACACCTTGATAGGACGTTAAGGGCGCTAACTCAGAAATATACATTTCGGTCAAGGAAGGGAAAGGTATGCGAGAACCACATACGTAAAAATACAAGCATCTTCATTAAGTCCAGTATTGACGAAACGTATTTGAAAGTACGCTATTTGAAGTAGATAGACGTAGAAGATTCAGTCACACACACACGCCTATTCGCTTGTATGCGATGTGTTCACTTCAGCTGAAAAGATTTTCAAGGTTTTCTTAATTACAACATACTGACAGTTCGGTACGTATCTCTATTACTGCCAGAAAGAATACAGGCTTAATTGTGCCATAGCAAAATACAAAAACATTTCAGACAAGCACATCAATCCGTGCTCTCTTGATATTTTGTGTATCCCTGCTACACACGGAAGCCATGTAAATGGTGCAACTCTTGCGAGCTGCTACTGCGATACGCCGGTGCCTTTACAACCTAATTATTGGGACAGCACAGCAAAATAAGATTAGAGCAAGGAAAAGGTAATCTGATATCAGAACATTGATTATGCATTAGCATAAAAAAATTCAGAAAAGCTTGCACTAACACGCAAGACCTTGATGGCGCAGCTGTAATAGCATTGCCGGACCCATAGTTACGTTTTAGTATCATTGTTTATTTGCATAGTTGCAGTGCTAGTAATCGTCGTTATATGCAGTCTCCTTCGCGGTGAGTGGTAGATTCAAAGTCATCCTCAGCATTGTAGACTTTTACCAGCTCAACTGGCGAAGCTTGCACTAATTCCCGCAAGGCTTGAACCATAATGAAGCTGCAGGACTTCTTTCTACTTGGGCACTAAAGCTCGCATCGCCACACATTTGGGCAAGTTTTAAATTGTTTATTTACATGTTCCGTCGCTGCTTCACACTGTGCTAGTGGCAGCCATCGTCGTATGCATCAATATCGCCGTGTTTCTCATGCCAACCATTGCATGCGTGGTAGCGCCGGACGACAGCCCTGGAGGTTTTTCTTTCTTTTTTTCCCCTAAAGCCACTGCTCAGCCGGGGACCTGACGGTCGCCGTGAGGCACGCGCTCAGGAGCGCTCGGCCTCTTAATCTCCTCGTGGTTTTTGCCACGTTTCTTTTTTTTCTGGATTCGGAGCATCTCTTGCTCGGGGCTGTGTCCCTCCCTCCCTAGTCGTTATCGTTGTTGTCCGCCGTCCGCATCCCCATTGCGCATGCCTGGCCAGGCACCACTGATGATGATTGTGGCAGGATATGTCCCTAGGGATTGGCCAACCAAAGAATCAATCACGATATTGATTCTTTGGTTGGCCAATCCACCGTCATCATCTTCCCTTAGGGAAACCGCTGACGAAGATGAAGAAGCAGAAGAAGACAAAGCTGCGAAGAGGAGGGCGTGTACGTTGCTCTCAGCCGGTGCACCAACGTCAACAACCTTTACCTCACCAACGCTGACGGAGACTACCGATTCTACCACAGAGACGACAACATCGACAAGAACATGATGGACGAGCTTCGGCGCCTCGAGAACCACAGCCTACTCACCGTCACACAACAGTACTTGCGTGCCTTTTTGCTAAAGCCACTGCGCGTGCCACGAACGCTCGGCGGTCACAGTGAGGCACGCGCTCACGAACGCTCCACATTTTCTTGGTATTTTCTTCCAGCAACACCGGAACTTGCGGATTGTACGATAGCTCTGCGGTCAAAATGCTTCTATAGCAAAAAAAAAATACACTGTGTGGTACAGAAAACAACTTTTATAGCTCCTATTTTCATAACAGAAACACACGCCGATACAAAATAAGCGATACTACGGAAAGGAAAGAACCCCAGTTGGAAAACACATTAAACTTTAAAGCATGTAAAAGTTATAATATTCTACGAGGTGCGATGATAGCTGCAACTTTAGACACCAGGCAGGGGCATCCAGTCGATTTCGCCTTGTTGCCGCGAGTGAGATTTACAAGGGAACGTGCGATGAGCTAACGAGCATTTAACTTCCCGGCTAAGTTAAAGAACACGGAAACACGTTGGGAAATAAGCGTGTGCGGTTGCTTATCCTGTCAAGAACAGCTCAACCAGAAATTAGGGTAAAAGAATTGAAGGAATCTTGCGAACTCTTAAGAGTAATTGCATTGATTTCCGGAGTACGATTCAAGCTTTCTCAATGCATCGGGAAATCATCCGCAGCACGAAACTGTACTGGGTAATAAAATTACGTAAAAAAGTAAGATGAAATATTTTAAAACGAAAGCACGCTTTTTCTAGGCTACACAGCAACAATAGCCTCGCCCCATCTTTTTTGTCACAAGGATACAGATACAGGTTATTATAATAGGCATAAATAAAGCGAACTTATCTAGACAACCATTTTAGTCGATAGCTTATAAGTACTCGTAATATTAAAGCTCACTCACCATCATCGTCTCATTTTTTCTATTTGTGACAAAAGCAGTTCATTTCACGTTCTTTACGTCTCTTCGCATCGGCGGAGCTGTAAAATACGGACACGTACTTAATATAAGACGCGTCCTTATGTCGATAGCATAGCAAACTAAGACGTACTATAGATATTTCTTCTGTAAAGTTAGAGGGTTTAAAAATACTTTAAAACAGACACTGCGTTTAAAATGAACTCAAAGGGGCACCCATTTCTACAGCCCTTTAACGGACAAAGAACTGATGTGATTCAGGGGCTGTTCAGTACTATCTCGGCTTTTCTTTCACTTTTTAATGACGCTATTGGTCTATACTGATTCGAAGGTGTCCAGAATGAACAATTAAAATTTAACTAGACTTTACAATCTTCCTAGATTGCCGCTATCGTTGCGGGCATGGATTGGACGAACAATAGAGAATCTTTGCTTTAAGGAGGTGGCCTCATTTTACTGCTTTTTGTTCAGAAAACTTTGGCCTTATGTTGCGCTTGCTTTTGTGTGTGTATGTGTGGAAACCGTTACCTGTTCTTTGTTTACACATGGATTTGCATTTGCGTGAATCAGCTTCACCTTCTATACTTTGTTCAAAAGCCCTTCTTTGATAAAAGCACTTCTCGAAAATGTGGTTGATGGATGACCATTTATTGAGGAGCGACATGTATTCTTTCTTTACTTTAATTAGAAGACGACTAACACTACCGGCGATGCCTATATTTCTTATTTTTAAAACGGTGCGCACAGTATCTGCTTCCCCCAATAATAATGCTAGTCTTTGACAAGAAAGCCGGTGCAAGTCGCGTAAGGACCATACACCGAGTGACATGTGACTAATTGTTTCTAGTAAAACTTCAACTCTTTCCACGGACGTTTTCGGAATTCAGCAATGTGTAGAGTCAGCATTCGTTAAATTATTGTTTGAGTCATGTTACCGTACACGTCAATGCTAGGGGGTAAACTCCAACATTGTTGTTCGATATATATTCAAGCATATCGGGAAAACACAAATTTTGGGTGGGAGGCCGGCGTTGGAAAGTTTGTCGGACCTGAGACAGAAAGTTCTGAAACATCAAAATGATAATTTATGCAAGCTTGTTGGCCTCACCTTCATCAATAATTACTTCTCCTTATCCCTTCGTGAAATGTTCTTCTTGTCCGTTTATGCAGAATAAAGGTGCGAGAAGAAGTGAAAACAGGTGTGTCAGTTGTAGTGCGCGGTATATGACGAGAGTTGGCAGGCAAGGCCATGGGTTCACAGAGCAGAGTGAAGTCGATTAGTCCAAGCCAAGTCGAATAAATTAAAAAAAAAAACGGGAAAATCTTAGTAAGTAAAACAGATTTCACATGTCATCGCTACACAATAACCAGCGTGCTAAAAGCCTTAATTTAGCAATGATTGTCAGCCAGACAGCAGTAGCTTTAGCTAAAGGAACGAATAAAAGCTGGAAGTAGTTGACCTTTTTCTGGCGTAGGGTGCTTTTGTAGAGTGGAACTGTAGGCATTGTTACGACCGCCTGAACCGTAGGAAGACTGCCTTAATTTGTCTGGGAACAAGAAAGGATTGCCTCTTGCGTTCTCTATTCAGGCCGCCCCATTCAAGAAGTGATCAGAGAGAGGCAGGTGGCAGAGATAACCCCCCAAGCAGACCGCACAATCATCAACCGCGAGCAATCATGGCTCAGCGGACACAGTGTCTTGGGCCAGAGCAAAGGTGGAAAGGACGCGGGCGCCTCTCCCTTGGCGAGTGTCAAGGGAGGGGCCACCGTCAACAGACGGACTGCTATTACAGCCGTTGCTCCGTGTCATCAGAGCGGATCTCTCGCGACAAAGGAGCTCACCACTGCCCTCCTGTCGGGCAGACATTGAGGAGGAATAAATATCTCGCTCCGATTCTAGTCAGGGATTCACCACGCAACAAAAAGTGATTTTACTCTGCGGGCGTTCTTCTTCTGGTCGCGTGACACGCAGATGTGATGTTGCTGTGCCTTTTCTTTCAGTGCGCTGTTTTACATAAGACACCGATTACCGTGACAGACTCTCTCGACGGGGTTTTTTTTTTTTGCATCCTAGCAATGTAAATAAAGAAGACGGCCAGGAGAAGTGGCCATGGAGAATTTAAACTAAATATCTCACCGACGCATTCACAACGCAGGAAGCTTCTTGCGCCATTACTCATAATTACGCAGCGAAGACTGAACGACTGAGTTGCGTTGCTTCTGCCGTGAGTCACTTAATGTACTCTGCATTGGTCTACCGATATTGACTCCACAACAAGACATTTTTGATAGACAGCTTTAAATCGAAACTATATGTAGCTGTCCGCCTGCGTGCTATTGTTGAAGTTGTTTTGTTGTAACGAGAACACGAAACTCCTCCGTAACTTACGTCTGCTTACGTTCTTTTAAGGTGAAGACTTGGTGATATTTATCAAAAACCTCTTTATTGCTGTATGCTGCTTGCGTTTATTCGTCTCTTCTCGCCAGTTACTTCTACAGTCTCCTAAATTGCTACATCATGGCTGTGTTTCTTTCTTCGCTTTTGTGTCTTCGTCTTTCGGCGCCTACGGTTTCAGAAAGCATACTAGTAACGCGCGCAACAGTTTTCCCGGAATAATAGTCTTGTGCGGCCGGGGTGAACCTGTTCCACTCACGTAACGTCATGTTCACGTCTCACGCGGCACGCACGAGTCAAACTTTTGTTCTACCGCTGCAAACGTGCGCAGGTAACACGGTAGTAACGCACTTGGTTCCTATACTCTCGACACTCGGGATCAAATCCACACAAACTCAAACGTGGTTTTTATTCACTCTTTGCAGCGACCGGACAGCTACAAGGGCGTTTTTTTTGCAGACCTGGGACCAGGAGCGAGCGAGAGAGAGAGAGAGAGAGAGAGAGAGAGAGAGAGAGAGAGAGAGAGAAGAGAGAGAGAGAGAGAGAGAGAGAGAGAGAGAGAGAGAGAGAGAGAGAACATTTTGATGAGCTAGAAAGTGAGAGTGGAACCAACGAACAAACAAACTCCAACAAACAAACTTTGTGACACGCGAATCGCCCTCGAGTTGATCGATGATCGGTTGGAAAAATAAAATTTGGCGTCAACGCCGGTAGCCTGTGAGGAGGAGACGGCGATGCGGTATCAGTCAGAGGATCGCGGTTCAGCTGAAGTGGGGCCGACGCCTAGAGAGCTGAAAGACAGACAGACAGACAGAAAGAAAGAAAGAAAGAAAGAAAGAAAAAAGAAGAAAGAAGAAGGAAAGAACTAAAGAGGAGGAGGAAGAGACAGAGAGATAGAGGAGAGAGAGAGAGAGAGGAGAGATGAGAGATTGATAGAGAGATAGAGAGAGAGAGAAGAGAGGAGAGAGAGAGAGAGAGACGAGAGAGAGAACATTTTTTTTGACTCAACAGTGAGAGTGGTACACTAGTCCCGGAATGCGTGCGTTGCCCTAGCCGTCTTGGCTCGTGTCACCAGGGGAGTCTGGTCCTCCAGTCAACAGCTGATCAACTGTCTCCCACAAATCAGGAAAAGAGCGGGTGGAGAGGGGTGGTAGGGTTGGCTTGTGAGCGCATTATAGAATTATATGTTGGAGCGTACCTAGTCGTGGACAAAATTTGCACATGGCTGTCTATAGTGCGGGAAACAATAAGTTCATTCGAACTGGGTCTACGTACGTCCCAGTTTGTAGTTGTTGAGTCATTTAAGGAATTTCCTAATACCGTTAGCATCCCTGGAGTCACACGATAAAACTGTCAACAATTGAGATCCTGCTCCTTGGTTCTTTCCCCGCTTTTGTACACAATACCAAATGCGATCGTTAAAACACAGTCTACCTATACTACTTGATATACATAAAAAGATGAAAGTATCGTTTCTTGCAACTGTTTACGCGAACACTTTATTAACTTGCCATGTCCATCTTATTGGCTTGATGCCATAAAAATTGTATTGTTTTTGATACGGCGCACTTCCCACGTGTGTATGTTTTATTGCACTCGTCATTTCTAATTGCACTAGAATGTCTAAGAAAATGTAATGAGTGCACAACGACAGTACAGGCGTTACTTAAACCAGTGAAAATTTCTCTGTTTTTTGTTGGTTACTTTCAGCGAGCTGTAAGCCTACAGCAATTTATTTTCTTCCTGTTGTTTGCTTTGAAATGCATCAATTGTCTGAATTTTTCATTGACTGCTGGGACCCTGCCAAGCTGCTTAATGCAGCTTTTAGCCCAGGAGACCATCCAGTTGCACTTATGTGTGTCTGGTAAACAGTTTACTTTGCCTGACTTGACCTGAATTTTCTTTTGAGTGAAACTGGCAGTGGATGAATAGAGAGGCTGTGGGCCAATAAGGCCGCCTTATCAGCTGCGGTATTACGGGTGACTCCGCAGTGTGCAAGAAGCCATTGCAGTTCTGCGCCGAGCCGCTTCTGTGTTGTTTGCAGATGCACAAAATGCATTTCCCATGTCATCGGTTCTTTCCGTGGTGATGCTAAGCGCAGGAGTGCTGAGCGGGAATAGTTGAAGACAGCCTCTTTATAAGCTGGCTGCTTTATGGTACGCTCCAAACTACCGTGGTTGAAAACTATTTTAAGCACAAAACAGCGAAACTAGGATTAAATCAGAATACTGGAGAATGGCCTCACTGCACTAAAAAATTCGTTAGGTGACATTTGTTAAGCTTTGTTTCGTAACATTTTACAGCCCTCAGAGGGCATTCGGCAGAGTACACCGAAACAGGAAAGCAGCGCTGAATTGCTATCTTGAGTGCCGCGTTCCACTAAGGCGGAGGGCATACAAATAAAAGTACAGATTAGATAAAAGTAAAAAAAAGGTCATTATAAACGATCTCCGAAAGCTCAATAATTTTTATTGCTAGCGAAAATTCTCGTGACGAAAGTACGCCACGAATTCGATTTTGGTGTCGATCGGCTATCGGGGTTGGTCGTGTGGTGTGCGCCCACTTTTGTTCAGGACAGGGCTTTCGAAGCAGAAAAATAAATTTGATTGACAAGAACAGTGCATCCCGACCGAATCGATTCCTCTGTGGTACGCGCTGGGACTAGCAAGAACGTATCGCGAATTTTGTCTGAGTCAGCTCAATTTTTTAAGCAAACTAAGCGGAAAAGAGTAGTATCGACCCCCGCAATGAAACACCTCCATTGATTTCTTCGATTTTAATACAAAAAAATGAGTACGCTTACATGATGCCTTGATGCATATGTGCACTGCAGACGGGAGAAAAATGAATTGAATCAAGGAGATAGTAGTAATAATAAATATCGGCCTTATACAGTCAAGACAACCACATTCAAACAAAAGTATGAAAAGAGATTGGGTTCGTGTTTGTTATAACAAGTATTTCACACGAATGTCATCTTAAAGAAACCGTGCGTATGAGTTTTTCCGCGAAGCAAGACTGCGCATTTTCAATTGTTTTTGCCGATTGGCGTTAGAGAGGTTCTGTTTGATAGTCGTTATGTTTCATAGCACTCTCAATTTCACCCTGTTGAGTGCAAAAAGTTGATATTATAGCGCATGCTGGTAATATCTCCTTTTTCTGTAACTAATGCTTTCCGGTTGATAAGGCTACCTCGTCGAGCAGCCGAATCGGGTGCGCCTTAGCTTGCAAGGGCTGCTTTTTAAAAAACTCCGTTACATTGGCTGGTCAACGCTCCCAACAGTCACTATTCTTACATTGATCGCTATAGCTTCGCACGTCGGTCTTTTTTGTTAGGCGGAAAAGTAGCGAATATTACCTGTGATGGCCTCTTTGTTATGTTAGGTCTTAGTTCGTATGATAAGCTGAGAAGAATGAATGCATTCTTTCCTAAACGAAAGAGCAGAAAATGAACGTAGAAAAATGAATCTACCCAATGGAATCAATAAATAAAATAAAAAAATTCAGATACAGCTGACAGCAGCTGTGATTTGACGTGCAACCGATGAACGATGTTCCTACACTTAAAAATCCAAAGTGTAAAATTTGGGCCTTGCTCTCCACAGCGCTTTATCATTCCAGAGAAAGTTCAATAGCCAGGAACATTGTTGCAAGGGGTATATTTGGCTTCCATAAGATGGAGAAGGTTGCTTCTTTTATGAGATTGGCATTTTCTGAAACTTTTTCATTCCTTTGCTTGTCAAGTGCACTTTCCTCAAAATTTTATCCGAAATTCACGAAATTTCAAAACCTGGTCTCAGATGCTAAATTTTATGGAAGGAGGAGTAAGTCCGCGCGTCCGAAGCACAACGTGCGTCGGTAAAGCCGTTTACAGCTACGCCACTCGCCTAAGCCTCAAATCAATTTTAGTCACGCATGTCGAACACTGGAAAATATTTTTTCTTCCTCGGCGACATCTGTTGGTTTTCCGAAAATCCATGCAAACAAGAAAAAAAAATAACAGAACTGCAACGCCAGATTCCTTTTTTTCCCGGGGAATTCCATCACGCACCTGCCACAGGAGTAAATTTCGATTTCTGAAACATTCTGAAACAATTCGTTGAAAAAACCATACGAGGAAGCAAGAGCTTTGAAGAAACAGGAACAGAGCCGCCGAGTCTGCCATATTCGATTTAGATTTCGACGGCAGTTGCGTAAAAGAATTCGGCAGCGTCAATTGCCGACGTCCACCACTTCGCTTCAACGTTGGCTTTCCATAAAAAGAGACTTCATCCGGCGACCCTGTTTCCAGGGAAAGAGACAATTTATTCCGCACTACGTGTCGCGACTGTGTAATGGTGCACCGGGTGCGAGAGGCCAAGCGAGATGCCCTGGTTTTAACCTGGCGCTAAAGAGCTTGGGACGACTGCTTGCGTGACGCCTATCGCGTTTGAACGAACGGTTCACGCAGGTTCCGGAGCGGTGGTAAACGGAGGTGAGTTTGAAAAGGTTCATTGCCAGACAAAGAAAGAATACCAAAGTGCGTCTCGAAGTCGGCTTCCTCGGGCTAGAAAGCAGGATTGCTATCAAAGCTCTTTCTCATTTCATGTTCTGGATGAAAGGGCCATCGATTTATGAACCTCTTCTGGCAGGTTAGTTCTGTGGGAAACGCTGCTCTAAACTGGTGTCGGCCTATTGCGAGGATGCTGGGCTAATGCGGATTTGCTGACAGCATCCTTCGCTCTCGGTAAAAGCTGCTTACGCACACCGATTGCCCGAAAGGCTTCAACACTGACGGTTTTTTACGTCGTTTTGGTCCATACCGATACGCAACGGTGTTTTTAGTGACGGAAGAGTTTTTTTGTGTGTGTGTACACGGCCGCGGCGTACGATCCCACATCCTGTTCTCGTCGGGAACGGCACGAAGCTGAGAGGGGTGTGATCCTCATGATGGATTGGTGGAGACGCAGACATGCTTCACGAGTTGACCCCTCGTTGTTTGAAGAGCACAAAAATTAGAAACTCTGTAGCCTGCAGCTTCATCACACAGTAGACAAGCGGAAAAGGGCGGCAAATGGTATAATCTGAAACTCCTTCGTGTCTACTGCAGATCCACACGCCATTGGTGAGGAGGAAAGGCGCTCCTGCAAGGTAACCATAATGACGCGGAGATGAACTATTTTTAGGCCCCTTAATTTTCCGGTACATCGGGAATGCCAATTGCCGGCTCGCGATTGCCGGCTTTCGGAAGCTCGAGACCTTGAAGGTCTCGTGTGGCCGACCATTGTTTGTATGTATTAGATGCAAAGCATCTCTTGCTCGGGGCTATGTCCGGCGTCCGTCCGTTGTCCGCACCTCTCCCCCTACACTATAAAAAAAGAAATAGCTAGCGGCGCCCGGTTTCGATCCCACGACTCTCTGGCCGCAACGGGAGGTACGCGGTGCTCTTCCCACTACGCTAAAAAACCAGGACAGGAGCAAAGGCTACGAAAGCGCCTTATGTCCTTAACTCATTCAAACCAAGTCAAGAAGCTACTGATACAACGAAGGCACGCGAAGCTGAACGTCAACGGAAACGACGAACTGAAAACTTTAGAGGAGGATGTTGAATTTCCCGTGGGAAAGAAGTGGCGGGAAGCGCCACGCGCCTTGCAGCTCAACCAGCCCCGTCCGCAGCGCCTCTGATGCTGATTGTGGCAGGATGCCCCTAGGGATTGGCCAACCAAAGAATCCATCACGTTCGCGTTCAACCACCGTCGTCATCTTCACGTAGGGGAACCGATTAAGAAGGAGAAGAATACAAAGCTGCGATCAGAAGGGCGTGTACGTTGCTTCTCGGCCCGTCCGCATCGCCTTGATATGATTGTGGTAGGATGCCCCTACGGTTTTTCCAACCAAAGAATCCATCACGAGAATATCTTCGCGTTCAACCACCGTGTCATCTTCCCGTAAGGGAACCGCCGAAGAAGAAGAAGGAGAAGACAAGCTGCGAAGAGGAGGGCGTGTACATTGCTCTCAGCCGGTGCACCAATGTCAACAACCTTTACCTCACCAACGTCCGGATTCGACTCCCGCCTCAACGTCCCTGAAGAAGTCTTCGTGGCTTGTAACAGTTTGTTTCTTTTTTTTTTTTCAATGTTCGGTTAAAAAGTTCTTCGCTAGGCTTTTCGTTTTATATATTTCTTGTATAGTTAGAATTCAGGGAATTATAAAAAAAAATACCATGTAGATTTCTGCCGCAGAGATTTATCTGGGAAATAATCGAGTGAAATGTCATTTGGAAATATCAAAAGAAAACAGTAATCAGGTTGTTTGAGAAGGTACTGGCTCGAAGTGACTGCTATATGATGAGTGACAAGTATATATATATGTTGTACGGTGTTAGTATCTTAAGAGGAGGGAAATTTTCACTTTGAGGCAGGCTCGAAGATAAGCTGAATATGCATTTTCTAACGAAGTCTGAGCAGCCTGACTTCGCCTGATATAAATGTTGTTTAATTAGTTGGTACCTACCGTACTACCTCAACAAACCAGCAGATATATTTTTGATTATCACCTACTGGAAGTGATAGATGCCCGACAACCATCAAGCCTGTCTTATGGCCCCAAAATCCCTAAGATGTAGAGGCCGCTAACTTGTGCAATATTTCTCACAGACCCAACAGCGCACGACGAAATATAACGCAAAGATACAGAAATAGATTAGGTACAGCAGAAACCTTCAGTAATATTTTGTGCGTCAACTGGCAGAAAATTTGACTGTGGTTTTTACGATAATATTTCTGCGTCTGGTGAGTTGACGGCGAGGTCATAATAAAAGGGCATTTGTCAGCAATTCTCCCACAAATAGTCGTCTTCCTCCAGTCGCACAATATATGGTGTTTATATAAAAATAAAATATGCTGTTTATACTTTCTGCACTATTACGGTGCTTAGTTTTGCATTCTTCTACTTCAGGGGTAGGTTCCATTAAAATAACTCAAATAAATCAGCACTCTCCTCATTCTGCTGAGGCAGCATAAAAAATGTAGTTGTGACTGTTCGTAATTCTGTACAAAATCTAGAAAGGGGAAATATAATGTTGCATGAAGTCGGTCTTCGGAACTGCTCCAGCATGCACACATGAACTCACATTCGGTAATTAAAGTATGAACAAAAATGTGGAAGAGGTTGTTTTCACACGACCTGTTTCTAGCCTTTTAAAAATGATTGTGAGAGGTGTGGGAGTATACCGATTACAAACCAAAGAAACAACAGTAGAAGCGAAAAATCATTTGCAAAAATCTGGGACAAGCCCTTTTTTCCACTGACACAATTTGAAAAGGAACATTGGTGGCACATAATGTCGCATAAACATCGCATTGTGTAAAAGAAACAGGCACCGTGGAACAGGGCTTATTACCTCTAGGATTTAAATACAGTACGTTCGGTTTAGTGCCGTAAGTGTTACACCCACTCATAACAGGTGACGGCTCGCAGTAGTAAGCCAGTCGTACTTTCCCCAGGAAAAGCAGCGGGAGTTCGCACCTGTTCGCTCTTGGAGGTGCGCAAATAAGAGTACCTACTTCATCATTTTCCTCCACTACCTGAGCGAGAACGCGTGGCAGGCATTAATATCAATTGCTTCTGAGCTACAACGAAGCCATGTGCGGGAAAATTGCTCTTCCAGTGGGTTCAGATGTTTGGCCCTGATAGGCAGCAGCCCGGGTATCGATAATGAGTCAATGATGTTCCGCGCAAAGGGCACATTTTACTTGACCCCCCCCTCCCCCCCCCCCCTTCTCTAAAGGGGTACTCGACCTCTTCTCTGGCTCCCATTCCGTCTCGTGTGTAGACGTAGAGCCGTAGGGCGACATGTAGGACAGTCCGCACACGAAAACTGCAAGTCCTAAGCTAGCCCACGCTGAAGACGGAGCCGAGGAGCAAGAAGAGGAAACTATTCAGGAAGAACGTGTGCCCGAAGAAGACTTTATATTGGGGTCACGCGCTCCTTGAGACAGTGCAGACAGGCCGTACGAGGGGAAGAACAAGGACAGAGATGAATGTCGGGCATCGGGGCGCACAGGTGTCGCGTATTGGAGCCTTTTTGTTCTGCCAGACTGACTACGCTCTTTTCTTTGCATAGGCGAAGTTGGTCTTGGGGAAACCGGCGGCAGCCTTATTGCCGTCTTTGTTCTGGAGGCTATTACAGTTTCCAAAGACCGAACCACTGCAAAGAACAGACCTGCAGCAACAGTCTGAAGGAACACGACATCTAAATACACAAGCAACTTTTCCAACGATAACTTGTAGTGGCGCTGTTCATAAGTGCCAACAATTTTTCGAGAAATGAATCACTGAGCTCATTAAGGCTGAGGGTCATAGGGCCATACCGGAGAAGCGGGAAGCAAGACCTTCATGGCCACTAATGAGCGGGGTATGGTGTGATGGTCCCGCCACCCAGTCTAGGGGCTACCTTCACCTCCTAATTGAGCCGTTGCCAGCCAAGGCTGTCAAACGGCCAGCGGGGTCCTGGTCTCCCGCTCCCCTCGGCATCAGGCGAGGTGTGGCAAGGGGTCTTCCTTGAGCCCTGATACCCATGGTCCATCGCCTCACCTTCTTCCCCGTCACCTGGATAGATTGAGCCGTAGCCCGCGATTAATGTTCGGATTTGTTTTCCTCGTCGTATGCTTCTCTAATTGCAGTTTTTGCGTTATCGTTTTGTCGATCCCCCTCCCGATCCCCTATCATCGTGCTGCCTTACATGAACAAACTGTGCTTAGCGTTTTCTGCTTCATGGTCGACCTATTGCTCCCTGTCTGTAGAGTTTGAGTAAGCCCGCACGGTGTTGGCTACTGTTGCGTTTCAAACGCGAAAATCATACGCTCGAAGACAGGCGTGGTGAAAACCGCGTGGAGAACTGCAATGCCCGGATTAAGTTGTGTACCGTGCTATACTCTGAACATCTGGCACAGACAAAAAAAGGAATAAAGGCTTTCATAGCATTTGAAGTCCTCAAACAAAGGAGCGTGAGGTGCCATGGCTTGTGTGGCGAGAAAACAGAGAAAACAATTGCCAGCACCTTACCAAGCAAGGAAGGTAGAATGATGGAAAGACAGGGGTGGCTTTTGAACAAAGCGAGCAACCCGGAAAGAGCGATCACTCGCGAAGGGTGTTACGCACATGGCTACCAGCAGTAACGTGCGAGACACCATGATCGTGCATTGGACCAGCGCTATTTCACAAGCCCCTATCTCGGGCAATTTTCTAGCTGTTTATCTAGCACACTTGCCTTCTGTTTCCCCGATTGCAGATAGATTTTCTCTTCACGAACAACTTGGGGACGTTCTTTTTCTAGCGGCGCTTGTATAGTGCGTTTCGTCCTGTCTTCTTTGCGTTTTGTCTGAAACAACGTATCAGGGTATTTACAGATTCACTAGGCGTCATGATTTCTAAAGCTTATACCACGCTTACACCGCTTTTATCTCTTCCAAAACACAGTCTTTGTCTTCTTTCTCGCATAAGTCGCAATCCTGATTTTACTTTTGAGCGAAAATCCGTCCTTTTGAGCAGCGCATGGCCACAAAATTCCACATTGGCGCGTGTTTTCATTTCTGTTTTTGTTGCAACGTTTTTGTTTAAAACACTCGTTTTAAAGAAAAACATGGAAAGTTGAGATATAACACAAAAAACACAGAACGATCTCAAGCCTTCGTTGCTGCACGGGATAGCGTGAGTCGTAACTTAATAGTGCTTCGGTTTTCCTGGTGTCGTTTGTAGATTTCGCAGAAACTTGCACCGTGTCTCGAAATGGAAGGTCTTTCGACTTCGGGTGCTCCGTCAGCTCCCGCGCCGGCTAAGCGAGGTCGACCCGCAGGTACGCCAGGAAGACGGTAGAGAAGGAGGCGTAAAATGCCATCTGGGGAAATAATGCTTGGGCACTCCAGCCACGTAAGCAGACCTTAGGACCCCGAGGAATTGTTATTGTACATAGGTGCAAGTATATAGTTCTCAAGCTTTGTTGACAACTTTTTACAATTCATCAAAAACTCTGCGCAAATCCGCCGAATGAACTTATAAACTGAAGCAAAATGGAGAGCCGAGCTAGTTGGTGAACATTTATGAGTGAAACTTAAGCGCGAACAGACACAGGGACGAGAAAGGTGTCGTTTCCCTTTCTCGTCCCTGTGTCTGTTTGCGCTTAAGTTTCACTCATGAATGAACTTATAAGAACCAAATTTTCCTTATTTCCCACACGCTACATGAAATTTATAAAACCGTGGCCTCAAGCAATATGGCTAAAATGAATCCATTTTATCGTAAGCCAAGTTCCAGCCCTCGAACGTCGCCTTACCCTTTTGATCAAATTTACATTATGTTCAGTATAACGAATAATTGAAACTGTCATTTCAAACTCCTTATTTTGCTTTCGTTACTAAGTATTGTTATGACGCTGACATGCTTGTTGAAAGGGGGAAGGTGTGTGCGGGGCGACTGCCTTCATAGCATCGCTGCCGGTTGTGTATGGTTCACTAAATACACGTTGAATGTGCGATGATAGGGTAAGAAGCTGGGGCGTTGACTGCAGGTAGTAATTAACGTGTCCTTTATGGAGACCTTTGGCTTTTTTTCGCGTCTGAGTTTTCGGTTCAGATGTTTGTCTTGCCGTATTCCCTGAGAGCCCGAAAACTTAGAGTCCTTACCTCTACTTATATGAGCAGTTTACAAACAAGAGACATCACCAGCGAGCCGTTTTATGACAGGAATTATGATGAGGGAAAGTTATTGCGTACAAGTTCTCCGTCTGTCTTGAAGAAATACCGACCGTTCTGGCCGTCACTGCTACTGACGTTGGTATCTGAGTTGATGATGTTTTAAAACCTCAAGAATGCGCGGGTTTTGTCGCATCGCCAGGAAACCGGAGGGCTCCCAGGCACTTATTGAAAGTTGGCTCTTTCTCTCTCTCAAAAAAAAAAAAAAAAAATTAACGCCTTTTTTAGCAGCTACGCTTATTTTGTTATCTCTGTGTTTCAATCGTACCATCAACTCTCGCCTGGGACGAGTTGGCGTCGTATTGTGTATGCAATTCAAAAGTCCCGTAGCTGACACGACCGCGCTAAACGCTTCACTTCTGCTTCACGGCGCATGTCGTTGTCTGGAGCCGCTGCGTTTCGGTGCTTCGGCCTGACGAACTTCATGCCAGTTGGGCGGACGTGTCGCGTGCAGCCTTCTGTTCCGCTTTCATGGTCCCGCATAGCTCCGGAAATTTGTATATGGGAGTGAGAAATAGAGAAAGAGGCGTACTTCCGTTTAAAAACATTTCCCAGTCTCTTGACTTGGAACGAATTTTAACGAATAGGGTGTCATTAAAACCGTAGAGTTTGGAGTTCCTGTTTTGAAAAGGAACATAAAGTGCGGCCCGTTTAAGTTCGATGTTCTTGTTTCAGCGAACAAACTTTGGGATTTAGCAAGAATTGTGCCAAAACTCACTCTCTCTCTCTCTCTCTCTCTCTCTCTCTCTCTCTCTCTCTCTCTCTCTCTCTCTCTCTCTGCTCTCTCTCTCCTCTCCTCTCTCTCTCGTTTCATATGCATATTCCGAGAAATGTGTGCATATTCAGAGAAAACGAGAAACGTGTAGCACCACTTGAACTAGGATGGGGGGTCATAAAAAGTTCCATTACGGCTTTCCTTTAGCTCTACGAGAGGTTCGAAACCAAAATAGCGCCCCGAGGCTCAATATGGCGTTCGGTTCTGGGAACTGCGAAGAAAGGAGTAATGCAGGACGAGAAAAGGCAGAAAAGTGCAGCGCAATCGCAGACGTAGCGCCTGTAAAAAGCTTTCTTTTCTCCTGTCATTGATATCGATTTCAAAAAACACTGCTTTCCCAAGAGTTAGGGTAAACCTGCTGTATGCTGCCTTTTGTCCCAACCCCAATGGGTGAGGGGGTGCTGAAGTAAGGACATATATTTAGGCGCAAAACAGGAATGAGGAAGTTTGTGGTAAAAAAAAAGAACACGAAGCATAGCGAGGAAAGAAAGAACTTGGTTTCTGAATACTTCGAAACTTTAATTTTGAAAGCGACACAATTTAAAGAGGAAAAAGCGCTAAAATCCGCGCCATAAAATTGATAAAAAAGAAGTGCACGATGCAGATTTTTTTGCTCTAAGATTGCCCCGATTTCCCTCGTAATGTATGCGATTACTTCAACCGTCGGTTGAGGACGATCAATGCCTGTTGGCCTCCTCTTCCACCCATCGCAGTAGCTGACGTGGTAATTATTTTCAACCAGCAAATTCAAATGGAAACGGATGTAATTTTCGCGCGAAGTTTCGTTAATTTCGGCTCTATTTGTCGTCGCACGTAAAGAGGCCGGCTTCGCCCTTTGAATAAATATGGAAAGTACTGTCTCTTTGTCTGCCTACTCGCACAGCTTCTCGCGATACAGTGGTTTGGAATTAATTTTGGTACGACATTTTTTATACCCAGAGTTCGTGCAAACACCATTCGAAGCACTTGAGCTCATATTTGCGCAGCCTGATTTCGTAGTTCTGAAATCAATCGTGAAACGCTTGCACTTCGATTGTGTTGCTTTAACATCGGACAATTAAAACTGATTTTCTCGTTTTCTTTGTTGGTTGATATAGAAAGTTTAGAGAGTGTTTGAGTGAAATACTGTCTCTCTATTCGACAGTTTTGAGTAATGTTCTTGAATGAGACCAATGGTGGCAACTTCACGTTCCTCTGAGTCCTGGAAGAAACCTCGAAAAAGAGAACCCCAAACGATCCTTGGTCGCCTACTAAATCAAATTTCTCCGCTTTAGTGGAGGTGAGGAAAATGGCGAGCGAAAAATTTAACCGGGAATTAGTGCCATATATTAAAGGGGTGTCTTGGCGCCCTTCTTGTGCTGCGGCGGCGGCTCCTTCGACCACGTGACGACATTTGGGCCGCTGCTGACGTCGAAGCGCTGATGTCTTTTCTTTTGTCTGTTTTTGTTCAGCTCACCTTCTTCCTACACCACACGTTCAAGCATATTTCGCAAAATCCACAAAAACACGGATGTGAAAATCGCTGACGATTACTGTACTCCCCAATGAGAAATTTGTGCGCAGCGGGAAGTGCAGTCTTCTCGGTCACTGCGCATAGCTGCTGCATCTCAGGAAGTGATCTCGTGATCAGCGAACGCTGGGCGGCGCGCGCTACTCTGCCGTTAGCTCTCAGCGCGTCGTCGCCACCGCCAAGCTTGTTGTAAATCGTGTTCGAACCTCCCGCACAAATGTCACATGGTTCGGATAAGCCACGCAACGCGGATGACGTCGAAGGGCTGGTGTACGTGCATCACGCAGCCCGTGCTGGTCTTCTGTGGCGCGGTCTCGGCATACTGCCCTCCCCCTGACACGTTTCCGGAACTTTCATCCTCCGCTTTCCTGCGGCCTCATATTTGGTGGCATCTTCGTTCTCTCCGTCATTTCGTGGCGTGTCGCCGTAGCGGAGCGTCTCTCGGCGCCTCGGGATACCGCCCTCCCCCTCACACTTTCGAAAACTTTCTTCCTCAGTTTACCTTCTGTCTTCGGTGTTCCCTTCGTTCGACCGGTTACGAGACCGGTGACGCCGCCAAACCACAGTAGCGGGTGCTTAAGTGCTGCGCACTAAAAAATTGTGGTTGATCCCTCTTCCATAGGAACCGGTAAAATACGAAAGTGAAATGTGCCTTCACAGGCGCAGTTGAATGTCGGCTGTGAATCGATATGAACTTGCACATCGCTATTTATATTTCGTCGGTATGGCACCGTTATACGCATCAACGTTAGACACCGGATTGCACGCGCTGGAGCATTGCGTAAATCCGACTGAAACCACAGGCGCTCGCAAACCGTCTGTGCGAACGAAAACAAACGGGTTGTTAACGAATCGTCTGGTGAACACACGGTACGCTGCAGTGAAAGGAGCAGCGTACCGTGCCATGACCACGACATGTGCAAGTCGGCGTCGATCTTACTCATTGGTCGTTGTCTTATGGGCTTTTCCGCAGCTTGCACTGCGCATCCCCCGTACACATAGGCGCTGGCATCGAGGTGCCAACTGTAGGCGCTCATTAGCGTCATGATGCACTACTTCGCTTCGCTTCTCCTAGACGGCAGCATCATCTGAAGGGAAGGATATAAGGCGCGTATGTCGTCCTGTTTACGCGTCTATTCATAGCGGAGTCCGCAGCGCGTTTCGTACCTCCCGTGGTGGCGAAAGAGTACGTGGTTCAAATCCCGGCACAGCCGCGTCAATCGTAGTTTTGCTGGCGATGTCATTTCCGCGACGGATATGACGTCAGTCAGATCTTGGTGGATTCCGGCATATAACAGTTTCGTGTTAAAAACAACGCCAGTTCTACGCCTGTGAAATCGTCTGAAATGGAGGAGCTGATTCGGCACGCTGGCGGCCACCTCCCGTAAAGAGGCAGGGGTCGCTCACAGTGTACTCGCCGTGGCATGTACGTACTCGAAGCTGGCCCACGGAGTTCTGGTAGTTTATCGGTGCATATATGTGGGGTGGTAGTGCGCTGCGTGCCTTGGCGTGCGAGCCGAGATCGTGCACTGGACGGCTGTCGCATCTTCTCGGGAGCCCTCTGGGCCCACGCTTACGGCCGAAGGAGTACGGCCCCTCACGATCTTGTACGGCAACGCAACATTATGTTTGACTACGGCAGTGTATTTGGTGAATTGGGCATGCTGGTGGCCACCTCCCGTAGGGGTGGGGTCGATCACAATGCCACTAGCCGCGGTATGTACGTACTCGTAGCTCACCCACGGAAGTATAGAAGTTTCTTGGTGCATATATAGGGACGTAGACGTACGCCGCTTGCCGAGATCTTGCATTGGATGGGAATCGAGGCGGTGGTGCCATCTGTCGGCCAGTGGGGTATCTTCGTCTGACATCACAGGTATCATCGCCGGACATTGTGACCCTCTAAACAGCTTCGCTTTTAAAAAGGCGGGACAAAACGCGGACGAGAATTTCAGTCGATCCGAACCACCGAAAACCCATGATTACTAACCTAAAAATGTAACGCAAAAAGCACAATCTTTTCCACGGTGGGTGGAATGGAAAACGTAAATCCCGAACCAGTTGTAATAATAAGGCGTTTCGAGGAACGGCAGTCGGCGAAAATGCCTCTTTCTCTGTTACGTCTTCGCAGGTCTGCTAAGCTTCAAATCCTGTCATCTAAAACAACTTGGAAGAGCACATTTACTTTCCTCTTTAACCGTCGTGCTTTGTCTTGTGTAAACGCTTTTTCTTCGTCTTTTTTCGCCTTTGCCTTTCTAGATCTGCAAGTGACACCATTTCGCGTTTCGCCTCGTATAATTCACAAGAGAAGGGGAATGATAAATGCTTCCCGTGCACGCTCGAGTCGTCCACCATAGGGACCACACATTTGTGTTTCGCGGCGTGCAAGGCAAACCCCTTACGTTTTTCCCGTGTTTTGTGGTGTTTCACTTCTTGCGTTACTTAGCAAGATCATTATTTATCCAGCCGTATTCATCACTTATCGCCACCGTTCATTAAGAAGCGCAAGAGTAAGTGAATCGGGTCACAGAGAATTGCCTAGCGTTGGCTGGGTGTGCCTCTCAAGTTGTTCCCTTTATTTGAATTAGGGAGAAAAACACGCCCTTTTTGTTCTATTGACCACGTGCTGCTTGCTATCCGCCGCTAAAATTTAGGCGGGTTATTCTAAGGCAAGGAGACCGTCTGCCAGATTGCTACGTATATGGAAAGTTGCACAGAGGAGAGAAAGTAACTATGGTCCTTGATTTCTGGCTGCACGTGGAATGTTCTTCCAGCGCCTGTCGTACTCACGCCTGTTCTATACAGTGTTTCGGGTGCACCGTAATTTAATTTTGTGGTATAACACGCAGACAATAATCTTGGGGTGTAAGCTGCGCTTTAAACGAACTATTTTGGCCAGCCCTGCTTCTGTAAGGTGAACCGTTATCTCGTACGTGCTGCTGTTCTCGTTGCATCCATCCAGCTACAGCCTTCGCTGTCCGAAATCACTCACAATTTCTTGCGCGCAACACAACACCGTATTCACTCGGTCAACCCGGCGTAAGCCCTTCCTCAAAACTGTACAAGCCATTCATTATAACATCGGCCACTTTCTCTTGTACATGTGCTTGGCTATTTAGAATTACTCTATTACCATTACCTCTGCAAACCAAATCGGAGTTTCATTCTCAGTTCTGAGTTTCATTCCTGGTATAGAAGAAATATGAATCCATGGATATTCACAGCAAATGATTCTCGTGCCGCTGAAACCAAGCTAAAGGTGTGTTTGCTAGTAATAGAGCCCGAAGAGCAGAAAGCTCGGGTTATATGCTGAAAGTGGCGGGTTTGTGCCCCGGTTTTATTTTACCGTCCACATCTATAAACCCAGTGAAACCTAACTGTTCCTGATTCAAAATATTTACGTCTCTGCTACTCTTCATGTTGTGCAATTATTGCACTCTGTTTATTTCTGAATTCGAAGGTTTTGGGAGGCATCCGACTAATCCCTAAAAGACACACGAATAAAGGGCAGGGACGCCGGCCCGGACAAAAACGGAACAGTCACGCCCCCTTGTGGCGTAGCGTCTCATGCTGTCCTACATGCTTGTTCATTTACCAAAATGGTCATACTCTCCCAATTTCCGCCGGCAACAGGACTTCTTTACGACAGCTTTAAGAGTTAAGGAGGGACTGGAAGGAGTGATATTAATGCAGCTCGAAAAAGTCTGTCGTTGGAATACAGCCATGGAGCTCTACGGCGTGGAACTTCGTTCGCGGAGTGAGTACGAGTGTTAAAGGCTACCATATATGCGAGCTACTCAGGGGAATACGTGCGTACAAGCTATGTAAAATGTGGAGGGCGAGCTCGCGGAGCAGTTACTGCATTTAGAGTTTGGCCAAGCAGAAGGGACACTGACGGGGGCAATCTTCCTTGGAAATAGCAAGACTCGGTAAACTACGAAGATTATTGTAGAAGAAATTGAAGGTAACGAGCCAGTGAAAGTTTTGCCTTGGGATAGTAAGTGGTTATTTCAAAGGAACGGGCTACAACCTCAAGACGGACGACCATTTCTTAACAACAGCAAGGCTACGCTTTGCGAAGGCAAGCTGACGCCAAACAAGAGAGCAGAGCGTGCTGTGGTTGCAATTACAGCCTTTACCGATGCAGATCCACGGTGGGTCATTTTTAGATGCTTTGAAAGCAAGCGTGACGAAACAGGAGCGTCGACTTTTGTGGACGGACACAGCGATGCGCACCACAGTCTTGCCAATACAAACTTGTCAATCAATACGGGCAAGATCATTCAAAACTATCTAAAAAGTATTTAAAGAGCCTGGCAAAAAATGGTAAGCTTTTGAGGTGGTTTCCTTGGTACAAAAACGTAGAGTGGCCGCTCAAGGTGGATAACATGACTCCGTCCACGAAGGCGACGTCTCTTACCGTTGTCCGAGTGTGAAAGAGTTTTCTAAGCTTTCTTTTTTGTCCCCTAAAAATGCCTGGCAGTGGACGGATTACCAGGAGCCAGTGGATGATAGTAGATTCTCCTCTTGGGAACTGGACGGCGACTAAGGACTTTTATCCTCCCAAGCGCAGCTGACAGAAGAAGAAAACACGTATCTAACTACCCCTCAGATGCCTGAATGCGGACAAGACGCGACCTTGCTGTCACAATACATCGGTATGATTGGAGGCTCACGTGCTCACATTACTGGGTGAATTAGAGCTCGTATATGGAGAAGGTAGGTATGGGAAAACTTCGCTTAGTACGCCTCTTTTCGCAAGGTTGGCAGTACGAACCATGCTCGGAGAAGCACAAGGGAGCAAAGAGGAGGTATCAACACTAACCGGCATTTAGAGGGCACGTCGGCAAGCATCCTGGACGAGCCGGGGCCCCACTCTCGACTTAACGCGACCGCCTCCATCTTCTTGAAAGTCTGTTCTAATTGGATTTCTATCTCGTCAGACAGTCTGTAAGCCAATGGAAAAGACGTTTTGATGCGATCTTGATATGGCAGTGCCTGTTACTCTTACTGGACGGTAATCAAGCCCCGCCTATCCATGCCGCCCATACCTGAGTGTTCCTGTGAGGTAGCTTTCGCCAGTCAGAAGCCGAAGAAAATACACGTGCAATATTCTATAAATAAAGGTAATGGCTGTCACGAGCGGGCAGCGAGGGCAGTCGCTCTACTAATCTCTTGTTTTTGTTTATGCGTATTGGATGCTTATGGGCTGGTGGTAAGCAGGTACAGTGGGCTTTCGCGCTTTTGCGTTCTCCCACATGCGCAGTTTGACTGTACTTGTACCGCCAAGCTAAACATGGAAGTTGAAACAAAGCTCATCGCCTGTGAGTAGGGGTCCTATTTTATAAAGACCGCTCGTTGGGATTTGTGTCCATGTGGCTCGCACTGGCGACAGATATCAGGGTGTTCTCAAATCCCGCCTGCATTCGGTTAAATCGTTAAAGGCGCCACATTCATCTGTTCCAAGTGCTGCTCATTTGTGTTAATGCCTACTCGACGTGATAGATGAAAACAATTTCAAACAAGCAGGCACAAGACGACAGTCAACGCCTGCACGTTTCGGCGATGGAATATTTTGCCTGAACCCCCCTGTCCCTTTGTTTGGAACAACACGTTTGTTCAAATGGCAACACCTGCTTTCTGACGAGAATAATAGTGCCTCCGCGTGAAGACATCTCGGGGGCTGTCCTCAGCATTGAAAGTCGTGACGCTCTTCTTGTGAGCCGCATGGACCGCCTCGTCCCGCCGAGACCGTAGAGATCATCCACCCACCAGTCAAGCACACATATTGGAAATACACTTAAGCACGATGCACCACGTACCCCCAAATCAACTCCGAACCCCCAACCCTCAAACCCCAACCCCTGTAGAGAGATTTCGCTATTTTCGCCGCCCTGAGACGAGACGGTGGGAAGATCTCACGCAGCTCGTCGCCGATTTAATTCGAAGGACCCAGGAGTGGGCAACGGAACGAAGTGAAGTTCTTCTCCCTTCAATTTTTTTCTCGGCTCGTTTTCACTTAAACGTACTGTATATATTTCCGTTAAGAAGGAGTAACTTTTGTAGAAGTTAGGAGAAGTTTGTAATACAGATGGTGTCTACGATATTTTTTCTTCACTGCCTAAACCTTCCTGAAAGTGAGAACAGAGTACCAGAATAGAAACATGCTAACAAAACGTTAAACTCGCCGATGCAGGCGCCGTGGTATTGGCCAGGATGGTGAGCGCAACAAATAACGACGAGGAAAGGACACCTTAGCCTTGACGATGACGAAGGCGACGCGGGACTGGTTTGCTCGAGTCAAAATACTACAGCGGGAACAAGAAAAAAAAACAGCAGAACATCATGCCTAGAATTTTGTAACAATTTTCACAGAATCCGACGCGTTTTCCCTAAAAGAATGCTGAAATGTTTGTTTGCTTAACTACAGCCGGGCTTCAGCAATACGTTAAATCTTAAGCTCTGGATAAATTGAACTGGACCACTCCGTTTTACTTTGCTTCCTAATGTGATTAGATAAACGTTATAAATACATCGTGTCACTGTCAGCTTTGCGTTGTAACCAATTGTTGGACCTACGCGCACATAATGGAAGATGAGAGCGGTGTCCGTAAACCAACTTGTGAGCAATGAGCAGTATATGATTTAGGCTCGCACTCAATGAATTGTGTGCAATTTCAGCCGAGTCAATAGTTCGGTATTGGGGTTAAACCTGCAAAAGTGGATAAGCGTGTGGCGAACATCGCATTTATAGTTGGCTCTTAACTACTTCGTAGTCTGAGAGAAACGCTAATAAATGCCCGCCGCACGCAAGAAATAAATGAAAACATAAGAAAATAACGAGAAACGTAATGTTGCCTTACCGCATGCACGTGGGTGACTTTGAACGGCTTCCGTTATCAGTTTGCGTAGGTGATATTTTAAATTTAAAATTTCGGGGGTTTAACGTGCCGATGCTACACCTGGACAACGAAGTGGGCCGTAGTGGGGAGCTCCGGATTAATTTAGACCACCTGGGGATCTTTAAGGTGCGCCGAAATCTCAACACACAGGCCTATTCGCCACCGAAAAAGCAGCCACCACGGCTGAGATCAAACCTGCGTCCTGAGCGCGGCGGCATGAGGACCACCCCCGGGTGACGTAGTCGCAGTGGGACTTCATCTAAGCGATACGACCCGCCTGGGAGACCGGTGATGATGATGATGATGGTTGGGTGTTTAAGGCGCAAGGCCAGGAGACCGGTACCGCGCGAGCTATGAGCACTTCAGTAACATGCCCCATTTGAGTGAACGTGCCCCTTCGTACCCGTTCCTGCTGAACAGGATACTGCAGAGCATTAAATGTGGAGCTTCCCGACCCAAGAGAGACTATAAGCCTCGTGCACCTCGTTCGTGCGGGCCGCGCCGCGGCCGTCCCCAGGAATTCGCCTCGTGGACACAGGATCCACATCACGGCCCACTTCCCCCGTCTCTTCGCGAATCCGCAGTCTATATGGATATATAGTTTTCGTTATGCTCATTAGCAAGCTTCCACAACAACAAAAGGGACCGCGGTTGGTGCAGGGACGATATTTCCGCATTCGCGAAATTCGATTTGTGCAGCCAGTAATTCAGAATCCGGGCCCTAGATTTGTTTCACTTGCAGACACACGCAGACACAGAGAAGCGAAAAGATTAGCCCAGGAAGCGAGGCGTATTGCGAATGAAATGTTTATATAAAGCAGCCGTACTTTCCGCCTTCACACCCTTATCGGAGATGAGGAAGATGGGAAAGCAGATTATGAGCAAGCCACAGAGGACGTAGACGAAGCAAGAATGAAGAGACGGGAATCAGATGGAACCGCAATGACGAAAGAGCATAAATTAGGTTGCCCTCCGCAAACCGGCTATCCCCCTAAGATTTGCGAAGGTGCCGTCCGAAAATGATCTTTTTCGTTTGCTTCACAGTATCGGCTTAGCCGCAAGCTATCGCCTTCACCGTTATTAGTTCAGCCTGGTGTTGCGTTTAGTTTGTAACGATTTCTCACCTGCGTTTCACTGTTGGTACTGCCACTTTCTTTTGTTTGTGGCATAACTAAGCGCAAACGCTTTTGTATTATTTGACTGCGCCGACAAAAGAGAATATGGCAACGTTTGAATTCTCTTACGATTTATAATTCAGCCTCAGGCAGCGGAAAAATGAAAGGGCCTGCTGGGGAACTTGAGTGATCGTGCTGCTGTGGAGAATTATTGGCAAGTTATCTTTTCCCACAAAAACTACTAAAAGTAAAATATTATGCATGAACAGTTTCTATTTAAACGACAGCTGCAGTTACAGCACCTACACAAGAGAAAGTTACCACGCCGTCATTGAATGCTAACGCAGAAATGTCCAGTAATGTTTTACGCTCCGGAACTACACATGGGAAGTGAGGCGCGCAGCAATGGAGAGTTAGGTAAGCGCGATAATGTTGTCCGGTAGTCATAAACTATACTGACATCAGGTTCTATTATATTGCGTAACGCGATTGTACAACCACGTAAGCTCTCAATCGTATCTGAGGCCAATTTAAGATAGAGATCTTTTGTTTATTACTCAACAGGCCATCAAGGTTAATCTAGTAGCCAGTGAGCGCGCTAGATATCCGTGGGTGGTCTGGGCACGCTAAATATCCGAGGGTTGTCTAGATTAATCCGTAAACCATAAATCTTTTCTACGGCGCGCATTAACTTCCTAGCTGTAGGTGTAGTGCCTAATACACCAATTTGAGGGCGCAGTCAGAGTTCAAGAAACCAGTATAATGGGCCCAGAAGCCGCAATACAAGGTATGTACCGCTAAACGCTGATTTTTGCCGGCATCCGTGTTGGACACCAGAAGAACACCTATTAGAACAACAACAAAAAAAAAAAACACCGAAAACTCCCAAGTGGCTATCCGGAAGAAGTTTCCGGATAGCCACTTACAAATTAGAACTGGAGCACAAAGACGGAAATTCGTAATGCAAGAAGTTTCCGGGTAGCCACTTAATTAAACAAGATCCCTTTTGTCTCCTGCAGCGTTGCTTTTCATATTAGCTTCCTTATTTGTTGTTTCCAAACAAGTGCACTCTTTGTTGGTTTACCAGTAGCAACTGAAGATGACAATTACTGGCGGAGCTGCGTGTGAAGCCTCCCCCATTTCCCTGTTGGGGAATTTTCGCAGCCACTTTTTCCCGAACGAGCGCCTCGTCTCTCTCCGCCGCCTGTCTGCTCTTTCGCCCTTGGCAGGCCCGCGGATGGAAGGAGGCGCTTTGCCGCAGGACTTAATTCAGTTGATTTCCCTTTGTTGTCTGCACTTGTTAGCGGAGACGTTCGCGTTTCCAATTTTCCCAAGGATTCGAGCGTAGTCGTGTAATCAAGAGCGGCCCCGCGGTGTTGCACGTAACTCTGTCTCCTTCATTTGCAACCGGGGCTGTCCAGGAGCTCCCAATGGGCCCAATCCTTTCACCGTGTCTCCTGTTGCTGCCTCATTCTTGCTGCTGCTCGTGATAATAAATACAGAGGAAGATTTGTTTCTCAGCCGTAGCCTAAATACGCCTGGGGACCTAAAAGCACACGCTTTGGGTGGTTCGGTCACATCGCCCTAGTCCTGCGTTAACACGTAGCCACGTGATGTGCAGGATCTCTTTTTGTTTCTTGAAGCGATGAGAAAGGCAGAACTTTCCACTGAGAAAGTCGTATTAGCAGGCGGAGCCTATTGATTCTTATTGAGGCGGGAACAGTTGGCCGGGTTTTAATCACGTTCTACCTGTGTCTCGTTCTCAAATATTAGCGGCCAAGTTTTCCTCTGGCAGAACGACCAGCGCGTCCTTGTGAAACAGCCCTTACTGGGAAACATCGCCCTGAGCCTGCGGAATCCATCGGTTCACTGAAGAGTTTGCAACTCATGTACGAGGACGCGTTCGGTTCCGCTTACGGTGAGCGCGACTGCTTGTGGCTTCAACATTGAACCCCCAACGCTGTATTCATCACGGCGTGGGATCAATATTCCAATATATGGGATGATTACGCTAGGTGCCATAATGTGTCCCGCGGCACAATGTGTCTCGCGGCACATCGCCTGCTCACACTGGAGTATCCATTGTAAACCCACATATTAGATTGTGGTTTTATATTGTACATTGGAAAGCCAGATATTGGAAAACCACATATTTACATGGCCCTCAACTTTGACGTACCATTAAAACTGTTACTATTTTTCTGCTCCCCGTGTTATGACCTGAAATAGATGTGAAGAATAAGTCGAAGGGGCATTCATCATACGAAACCGCTCATTTGAGCACGGGACGCAGCTTTCACACGCATTTCTCGCTGTGGCGAAGTGCGTGTCAGTACTAATGCCCCATACATTCCTCCTTGGCACCGAGCATGAGCCTCGCGCTCTGATATTCTTTTTAAAGACGATAGTCTTTCTTGGGCTACTTAAATCGAGAAATTCTTGTCTGTCTGTCTGTCTGTCCGTCTGTCTGTCTGTAACTCGATTCAGCCGCCCGGCCAGAGTAAAATGCTTACTGCGCAATAGTCTTATATACTCACGGCCAAATGTTAACGTCTAAGCCCGGTTTATATGTTCCTACTTGTCGACTTTGTTGAACAAGAACAAGACGTTACGAAAATATAAGACAGGAAATTAGCACACAAGGGATATTTACAGTGTTCCTTTATTAAAAAATTCTGCATGCTTGGTTTTTCGATAGCAAATGATATTCTACATCTACTGTAGAACAACGCGTACCGCCTGCTGTTGCCCGCGCCACCTCCTGGCGGCCTATGAGAAATCACGCGGCAACAGCAAAGAAAGGTTCCACTAGCTAAGTTTCACGTTCTGCTTGGAACGCCCGTGGAGCACGGCAACGCCGTTCTATAAACCTTGAAGTCGGCCGCCTCGAATCCCGCGCGTCTCCACCGTACTGCAGCGCTGGCATCGAGGAACCCCGCCTGTACCAGTGGAACGCGGTAAATTGAAATCGCTTTGAGCAAACCTTTAGTGTGTTTACCTATGGGATGAGCGCGAAGAGAGGGAGAGGTGAGCGGGCAAACGAAGGGGGCATTTCCTTGGCAAATGTCTACAAAGACTATCGTCTTTTGACGGCATTTGCAACGAAAGGAGCAGATACGCGGCCAATTTTTGCACACGACGCTGGTTCGCCACGCTAACACCTCTCGAGCGATCGAGTTGGGTGGGTGTTTCGCTGGCCCGACGCATCCGTCTTACTTGTGTATAGCGACATAGTTTGTACGCTGGTGTCATCGCAGCCTTTTATAGCGTACACCCAGCAGAGCGAGCGGTCCATTGAATGCGTGCAATGCAGTTCCAATGCCATCGAGGTACTCCAAGGCTGCCTGGACTTTCCCAAGTGCGGAGTGGATGTGCCTGGCTGGGATGAAGCACGAATCGCTCAATTTGGGCCATATGTCGAGACGGCTTCCTTGGGCGAGTAACTCTCGCTTCTCTTCGTGCCTTCTTCTTCCCTTCCCCATTTTTGGCGACACCAGCAGCTTGACCAGAAGTGGGCCAGTAGGCATTATATGGCATCAAACTACGACATGCACCAACATATTATTACTGCCGGTTTTTATTAACAAGCAAGAAGAACCTTCTCGGCAACCATTTCTGCGTTCCATAACTGATTTTAGTACCGGGTCAGTCGAGACGCAACAAGGCGGAGAAGAAACATTTTTTAAGCTCTAGTTATATATGTGACGGTGTTTCGTAAGCTGGACCCGCGCTTCAAACGTTTCACACATTGTGGATAAGGTTGGGTTATAAATAACTTTCCTTCCTTTATCCTGTAATCTCATGTATAATAAATTTCTTGTTAGGCTACATTTGGCCTGACACAATGTATAAATGGCAATACCCTTATCCATCCCTCCTTGAAACAGTCCTTTCGAATGAAATATTTTCGTGTTACGACATCCGACCATAACTGTCTCAATTCACAGAGCAAATAGCCAAATGTTTGTTGTCAAACCACACAGCAAATCAATGTTGCAAAAAGATGGGCTCGTTTTACTAATTTGACTTGGACTATGCGTGCATGCTTCTCCATCTGCTTCCTTGTGCCGTCTGACAAATTGGACCGAGATAGAAAGTTCCTGAGATAAATAAAAATTGACGCAACAAAAGGAAGCCATTCCCGTAAGTTTCATCATCGCAGGCAATCTCTTCTTCGGTCTCGCACAATCCGTCTTGTTCTACAGTACGTTGTGTGCAACCACCTATCCTCTGGCCGTGTTGGAAGCCTATTACCTGGTCTGCTTTCGCAATTTCCCCGAGAATCATTTATGTCCAATCTCCTGCCCGTTTATACAATATTTCTTGCCTTTTGTATAGTCAACACCTACATTATGTAGTAACGGTCCTAGCAGTATACTCCGGCAAAAACACACACTTGAAAAATGAACGATGTTTCCCCAGCATTTTCTTTTCGTCTACATTATTTATAGCACACACGCGTGCATGGCTTTGGGGCAGGAAACTAGAACATGGAGAACAGAAAACGAAACAGGGGCTCCTCAATTTCCTGGAAAAGACCTGCTTCCCCTACTGTAGGCACCCATGTTTATTCATAGTGCGCGCGAACAATTTGTTCTGCTACGGATGCAACTATCTGGACTAGATGACTTAGGTTTGTGATAGAGTATCGGAAGCGCTTTTCACACAATGACATTAATCGCTCGTTTTAAAAAGAATGGGTTTACTTAGAAATAGCAGCGGCAAAATTTTGGCTTTGGACTATCCGCTACAGCGTTAAGTTAAAGCTATTTTTATTTCTTTCTCAAAACCAACCGGACCGTTCGTCAAGCGTACGAAGACACGCAGTCTCTTCGTTCTCTCATGCCTAGTCTTCTTTCATGGCATCACAGAAGTCCTAGCACAGTGCCACCACGAAGGAAGACCGTTCCCGCCACCCCACCCCCATCTATCCAGAGCCGAGGCGACCTCCTTTCGCCGGCTTTAGACTATCTCCTATCCCCACGACACTGTCCTCAATGGACCCCAACCTGGCACCCTGTACCACATGGTATGGGAGTGTCATAAAACCCCATCCCTTACCCCCAATCCTCACCCAACCTACAAGCAGTGGGCGGGCCAGCTGGCCAGCACCGACCTCTCAATCTAGCGTAGCGTGGTGGACAGGGCCTGTGAGGCTAGCGCCGACCAGACATTCCCGAACTAGATGAGGACCCGTCATGGCGGGCATCAACCATCAGCGCATGAATCTCGAAGAAATAAAGTTTATTCACTCACTCATTCCTTTTATTAAATAATTGTTTATTGGAAAGGTTTCCTGTGCCGGTTGCTAAGAGAATCCACATTATCTATTTCTGCCATTGTCAAGGCTTTCTCCGTTTAACAATTGTTAGTTCGCCTCGTTTTAATGTCAGTGTAGCACTTTTAATATGAAACAGGAGTACCCGTCACCCAAATATATAGGGGAATGGGGGTTTAGGAACGGGGTGGGGATCAATACAGAAAAAAAAAAACAATTTGAGCTGATAAGGATAAAGCGTAAAGTCAGCCTGCACAGGGTAGTCGAGGTAAGTCGGGACTTCGTAATTTAGTCCAGCAACGATTCAGTGAAGCGGAACTGTTGCTAGCGTCTTCTGTATTCTTGTGAGTGGGCCATATTTGCAATTCCAATTTCACGTTCGCCATCTGTTCCCAAGTGCGAGTAACTCAGCTTAGGTGGCTACGTTTAGTTCCGCTCGTTTCCTCTTCGTAATGCGTCGCTTGCGCTCCGCTTGCTGCGCCCGCGTCTGATGACAACTTCCCAACTGCGAAGTTGCAACGTTACCACACAGGCATTCCAGACAAGAGAGAGACGCAACCATACGCCTCGATTGGCCTGTTTGGCTGCGCCCGTCACCACTTGACCAACCCCTGAACAGGGCCCTCTTAAGCTCGTTCTGCTCGCCATCGCCAGGAGCCTCCTGTTCACTCCCGTCGGTATACCTTTACCTCTCAAGGCGGCTGGTACGCACGTGCGAAAGCGGTCTCTCTGTCCACCACGCCCTTTCTCAGAATCCCCTTCGGGTGCCTTTCCCGGCGTGTGGTTCACATTTCTGCGTGAGTCATCTGTACCTAACAACCTGTACCTCTGTACCTAACAACACATAACGGCTTCCATGAAACGAATAGATCTAAGGCTTTCGCCCTAAAATGATGAATGAGTTGTTCCTCACTAATGGATCGAACTCAGCCCTAACTGTTTCTGAAGCTATGAACATAAACGATTTAAACAATTGCTGCTCTAGGACCCGCAGGCGCTCTGCGCCATCAATCGGCTCCAGTCACGGCTGTGGCTCCAGTCCATTAAGCAAGGATTGAGCAATAAGGAGCAGATATCGACAAATGTTACTCGGTTCAGCCATAAACATCGGTACTTTGCCCCGAAATATACCTTCAAATCTCAAGGCGTTTAAACAATATTTGCGGAGAATGTTTTCATCTGCACAGTGGGAGAAATAAATAGCGCAGGTAAAGGGCTAACAGCCATCCCAGCGCAAACAAACTGGTGGCGGTATAACAAACCGGAAAAAAGTAAAAAAAATCATTTAGGGAACCCAGAACTAGAGCTTGACTCATAAAAAGTAGTTTTCCTCAACTGTATGGTTCATTTGTGGTTCATTTCGGTTGTGTGCCCGATGTGTCACGTGTCTTCCTTCAAGTAATTACGCGTTTTGTAGTTAATAACAAACGTGATCCCGTTGTCTGTTTGTTTTCGTGTTCCGATACTATTACTGGAGCAACCTTTGCGCACCAGTAGTCTCAAATTTGTACGTCAGCGCCTTGTCTCGGTGTTCTTCCGTGTGGCGCGCCTTGGTAAGCACTGTTAACGGTCCTGCTGCGTCTTACTGAGCTACACGGATGAGTACGGGGTTAAAAACAGGCCCTCTGTAATCGCCGTCCCTGCATGCTTTTGCCTTTCAGATTCAAGGAACCGGTGAAACCACAGTGCGAACGCGCGAATTAGAACGGGTCATCGCCCTCCCGAGACCGCTGGCTCAACAAGATAAGGCGGGTATTAAAATATACGAAACCTTCCTCCCTGTCTGCAGACTCTTACGACACGAATGAGAAATTGCCCCTCATCGAGCTCTTGGTTAATGACACCGGTGGGCTGAAAACTTTGAGATCAATAGCCAATCAAGGCACAGAAGTGCCTTAGCCTTGCCCCCTACGGCCATTTCCTCTTACCCCGCCCCCGGCCCGTATATGATTTCTATGGTTCGACCCACAGACGCTAACAAGAGCACAGTACGCATCGGCACCTGCCTTAATACTTCGCTCAAGAAGGGACACACGGGGTGGGGGAGTGGCCTGGGTGAGTGGTATGGACAGGGAAACAAACCTTAAATACGCCTGCCGGACATCTAGGAAATTTGACAGGTGCACTTCTGGTATTGCGTGTATTTATTTATAACACGCCAATCATCCGAGGAGATCGAAGCTTGCAAAGAACGAGGACGGGGTGCACTTAGGCAGATAACTCTGCAACGTGTAGACACGGCCGGTGGGGCACTTATTTCTCGCCTGCTCGGTAGTGTGTGGAAAGGTAAACCTGTCCGGGCTCGCGATACTTAAGTCCCAAAAAGCCACCATCCCGGGTGGTGTGAGTTCGAAGGGTCATAGAGTGTTGATGTTCTGAAAAGTTCAGCACTAACCAATCTGAAAGCAGAAGTATACCTGCAAAATCATCCTTTACCACTTGCAACCCCCAGATTTACCACTGTTCATGCTTTGCCATCGTTTATGTGCCCGTGAACAATAAAAGGACATGACGGTTCGGCGGGAAGTGACAGGCAAAATACGTTTGAGCATTGAAATTTATGGCTTTCTGGCAGAAACAATGGCGCCGAGAGAGAGATGAGAGAGAGGGAGACAGATTGAAGCGAATCACGCGCCGCACTATCAGATGCGACTGTCCACTGCGGCGCTCCCCTTTTCAGAAGTTTGGTTCGCTGCGTAGGGCTTCAATGATAAATCTAGAGTCAACTTCAAAGCCTTTGCACGACGGTGTTCTGTCAATGAAGCGCCACACTTACGATGCCACAAAATAAAAAAAAATTAATGGGGATTGATGGGCAGTTGTGAATGTTAATCGTGAAACATTCCTGCAAGTGCCACACTGTAGTCTAACTGTTCGTTTGGGAAACTGGTGAACTAATCACTTTGCAAGTGTCTGGCCCTTTCCTACTGATATTTCTCCAATCAGAGGTTGAGAGTTTGACGTCAAGGCTCTGGCAGACCAATTATCGTTGGGCCTGTGACGTACACGCCCACCAAACGTCCGCCCGCATCGCCCCGTCACCCACCTTGCCTCCCTCCACACCCAACTATTGGCAAAGAAATTTCGGCGGCAGTGGCAGCTTGGAGCCAATAAATTGAATTCCTGGGGGACTGTCAGGTGGCCACCTACCTTTTATAATACACAAATGCCTTATCGAAAACCCAAACACACTTCAAGCGTCTCATTGTCCTGGCGGGATCAGCATTTTGAATGTAGATGTTCTAAACATTACTCATATAACAGGGAGCCCACTGTCGCGCCGTTTTTCTTGAAGTCCTTCAATCAAAAGTACCTCGCCGCCATTTTCCAGCTGAATTGCTTGCCCAACAGTGGAGTTTGTAAGTTTGACAGGCTGTCAAAATGTCTGCTAGGAGGAATTATCTATTTGGGCTTACGTGCACTGCCGGACGGGGGAATCGGCATTTCACCTTGATTCAGATAAAAAACTAAGCTATTCCCGCCAAGGTATTCGTTTAAATGTCACTTGGCGTCAGAACAATAACGATGCCTGAGGCGTTTCTGGTGTGGCTCTGACTTGGGGAGGGCCATCTTCCAAAGTTTGTTTTCTTACCGTTAGATTTAGTCGTAACATCTGCATGCCCTGTGGAAGAAAAGCGGCTGCTGAGCGTGTGCTGCCGGTAAGGTTTGCATAGGAGTCCTGGTTTTAGATTTCCGTCCAGCCCTGCTCCTCCTATGCCAGCACACTAATGCTACAAAGAGGTTCACCAAGTCGTCGTATTCCAAATGCTGGCAGAGTTTTGGGGCGTAGAGTAAACACACGTGCATCGTCAGGCATCAGCATTTGTATAGTCGCGTCGCCATTCAAAAGCACACCCGGTGTGGTCTCGTGCGCGGGAGAACCTCTCAGGTTTCGAACAAGGTTTCGGACAAATACTCGGTTCAAAGGCCTACATCGTGATGCCTGGTGGGTTGTTTGCTTGCATTCTTTCTGTGGGTGATGCGCCCTCAATCACCTACAAACTACCCCATCGCTCGCTTGCATGAAAAAGTAAAACGAGCCATTTCTGAACTAATAAACTCCAGTACAACCGCTGTGAGGGCTCACTGGTTGAGGTCACTTATTGATCTGGAGCTTGTGTCTTCGGTTCGCGCCTGTGGCGACTGCTTTCCTATAGTGGCAAACACTAAAACGTCCACCATTGTGTAAGATGTTTCGAAAGCCCGTTAAAGATCTCATGGCACACTGGTAGCTTTTGCGAGCGAAATCTCCATTGGAATTTTCCTTCTCGTCATCCTTTCCCTCGTACTCTGTCTGTCACGTCACTTTCGCTTGGACCAGCCAGTTTACACCCGACAGAAATCTGGCTCATTCCTTTCTCCAATCAGGCACTCTGGAACGTGCGCTATGACCGATGCCGGTTCGGATCGCTTGAGGGGATAATTAATGGGCTTTCATCGAATGCGCACAATTCCGCGGCCACCGGGGAAATCGCGGGCATCCGGAATTGGAGTGGTAATGAGTCCATGCGGCGGCTTTTTCTTTACCATTTTCCCGCTCGTGGCTGGTATTCCAAACTTGGAAATTTGCTGTGAATTCGCCGTTTTCTATATAGACGAACCATGGGATATCGATGACATAGGCACGCCTACAGAGCTTTAACGAAGGGGAGAATACGTTAGGGCCTAGTTTGTAATAATTCCGCTACGTAAAAAAGAAGCAAGAGTTCGTAAGTGCCAACAAGAATGTATGGAAGCTGTGAATGTAAAAAAAACTATTTTGGTACTGGAAATCAGCGCTAATAAAGCGTCGGTCAAAAGCGCCAGGGAACGGCGAGCGCAGAACTAAAAACATATTTTCTTCACTCCTGTTTATTGGTTTTACGTACACATCTGTGTCATTTGTAGAAAATTGCTTCAACTGTAACGTGCACTTTGTATTTTAGTTATCGCCTCCATGTTCATAACGACGGCCACGCCTTTGTCTGCTTAAGATCGCATGCCCTATTGTTGTTGGCACCCACCGGGTGTGATAACTCAATGGGAATGGGACTGCGCATTTGATCACATGGTCCTGGTTTGATTCACGGCAATGAATAATTTCCTGTTCTGCTTATGGAGCCGAAACACAAAAAAAGTTCACTGTGTGGCAAATTTCGAAGTACTTTAAGGAAACCCGTAAGTCCAAAATAAAAAAGGCAACTAATACTGCTCGCCCAATAGCCATGATGTAGCTGCATCACGTAAACCTAAGTTGGAACTACACGCCTGGACCAGGTATTTCCTGGCGATATAAATGAAGTTCGCAGCATAGTTAGGGGTGCGGTAAGGGCCCCCTTTCGTGCCAAGCATTGTTTTTCTCATACTGAATTAAGCTGGACCACTGCTCTAACAAGGTTCCCGACCTGCGGAATGGACCAAATACGATGTTCTCTGCCTTAATGTACCAAGGCAGCCAGAGGCGATGTGCAGGTCTCGGGTCGCCATGGTGCCTACACACAAACCGAAGGGTAGTTTGATCATTTTGGAAGATAAGGGGGTCAGAGCAGTCCATGCCAGCCGAGCCATTGCGCCTGAATTTCTGCGCCTTTCGAGAAGAGAAAATAATAAATGTGCAGGTTTAAAAAAATGCTAGAAGCAATTAACCAGATACAGCTTAAAATCAAGATCAATAAATCTACGATTGTGCACACGTTAACTGTGTGAAGTGGACGTCCATGACATAATGAAAATCAGTTCAAGCAAGCCTCGGGGTAGCACTTCGAAGTCACCATGCCAGGCGAATATTGCCACAAACCAAATGTAGCTACTTTCAAGTGTTCACATTCTCCTGTGCCCCTTGGTGGGCACCGCTAGTAGGTTTTCCCGTATCTGATTGGTGTGGTTTGACTTCTTGATTTCTTGTTCTTGATCCTTAATTCGTTTTCCCTGCTTTGCGGTCACTGACCTACGCGGTATACTTAATTGCGTCGGGAAGCGGAGGTTGGCAATAAACTTACAGACTCGGCCGACGGCCACGAACACTTATTCATTCGTTCCGATTGGCCTGCATCCTTCCTCGGCCGCTTAACGTTAAAGGTTCACATATTTAGGAACTGCCGGTAAAGAGTAAGCGGGAAACAGCTCGGCTCATTCGATTTCCTCTTTCGAGCGCTACCAGAGAACATTTCTCCTTTGGTGCTGCCTAGTTCTGGATAGATTTGTTCTCTGCTGCTGGTTCTGTGATTGTGTTCGTTTGGCCCTTTTTCGGAATATTTGTCGTTTCTTTTGTGACGCGCTGGCAGGACGGAACACGCTCTAGCACAGTGCAGCAGCCGAAGTCCGGCGAAGTTAAGCAAGCCCTCCGAGTCCACGTCCCGTACTGCGGTAATCGTGGTCATTATAAGCAGCTATACTTGCTACGTATGCCCTCACAGGATATGGGGGACATGTTCACTGACAATATTTCCACGTTTCGCCCTCACTCATTTCTTTTTACAGAATAGTTCCGTCGTTCGGCGTCACCAGAAAAAAATACCAAGAAAAACGACCGAGTACACATGTGTGTGCGCCTCGTGAGGAGCGCTTAGCGTAGGCCAGGCGTGCGCATGGGCTTGGGCCACGTGAGGATCTTGTAAAAATATCAAGAAAGAATACCGAGCGCCCGTGAGCATGCGCCGCGTGATGAGAGCCCGGCGTCGGCCAGCTCGACCTTCAGGAACACTCTGCCAAGCGTTGCTGTTACCCTCGCCAGTTCGCGTGCGTTCGCTCCCAAGGTGGGGAGCACATACGCCTAATTTGCGCTACAGACGCCGAGGCGGCGAAGCCGCTTGCCGTGGGTTCCTAGCGCGTACTAACGCGGTCCACTTTGGGAGAGATGTGAAAGGCTGCGGACAAAACGATCCGGGCCTGCCAGTGGCGGAGAACTTTCAATGCAAACCCGGAAATTCATGTGAGGTGCAACAGCCGGGTCTCCGACGAAGGGAGAGGGGTCCCCAGCTCTGCGGTTTCTCCAGCCTTGTACCACTAGTGCAGGCTGCACGAATTTTTTTTTCGCACTGTACCGGTATTTTCCGTGTCTAAGGCAGCGCACAACCATTTGAGTTTCATCAGTCGCAAGCTGCTTTGTTCGTGAGTTTCACCGTTTACACCAAATACCTGAATGTCTTGTATATAATCCATCCAGCGTGTCGTTTCCTTCGAGTTGTTAGTGGTGAAACCTTGAATAAGCGGGGATTTGTAAAGGGTGTCATTATGAAATATTACCTAATAAATGAAAGAATATGGAGCTCAAGCAGCCAATGCTGTCATAAACGGCCCTCGACATCGATCATATGGCGGAACGCGTGCAGGGTTTGAGGCTCCTGCATTTGATTTGTTGGCGTCGAGCGACGACTGGTGTTGGTGGACTCCGGTCCCAGTCATTCTTCACGTCCGGCGCATTCTGCCCGAACCGTTAAGCGTCCCTTGCGGGCGCGGCCTCGCTGTCAATATTATCGATCGTGTGATTATGACCCGGGGCGAGACGTAGGTTATGCTTCCGGCGTAGCAAGCACCAGCATGTCCAACTAATCGAAAACAAATTTCTTCCCCTCCCCCTAGGAACAGAATGTGCTTCATTTCATTAGTAAGAAGCTTTGGTTTAGCCGGCATATTTACTTCGCACTTCTTTGTTATTGAAGTTTTCATAGTTATTTGACGAAATAAATTTACCCAATGTCGTCACTTTCTCTATTTTTAGGTATTTTAGCCGGACATTTGGTATGCTGCTTGTCTCCGTATCGGTATCGACTTTTTTGGCACTGCGGCTGGTCATGGTCCTGGTATTTTTTGTTTATTACCAGGTAGTTGAGGAGTTTGAGCTGCTTCGTCTACATAGTTTCAATAGTTTATACTTTAATTGCCTGCCTTTCGCTTTTGGGCGACATCTTCTCCAACCTAGCTTCAAGGCAACAAATCAGGTTCGCCATCGGCAGCATACCGTATATGGTTCTGTCTGCGTAGAAGCTGGTCATTGGTTGTTCGCAATTTATAGCTTGGACTGGCGGCACCTACGCATCGCTTTATACCTTCCTTAATATGAGAAGAGTCACATCAAAGAGGCTTTATTTCGCCGCTAGCTGCCACCAAGCAAAATCAGTTTATCGTGATCGCGGAACATAGAAGATTCTCCAGGAACGTATCTTACAGTTGATTTCGCGTAGCATGCACATGCTAGCACACTTCAGTTCGACCCTTCAGACCATAGCTTGCACAATCCGCTCGTAAAGATATTCTTAGGAGTACATTGCATTAGTGCAGTAGGAAGGGACACTATATTGTTGTGATCTCAGTAAATACGGACGCATTACGATTGATTACGTGTGCACATTTTTACCTCCCCGACATGTGCAGCTATTGATAAGGACATGGAGGGTCTGGAGTGTCATAGTATTAGCTGCGTTCTAAGACCCGTGGCGAATGACTGCGGCTGGTAAAATGGTCCTGTCGAATGAGAAATGCGTCATCTACGAAAACGTTGCACGCTTCCGACATACAAATTGCCGCTGTCCTTAAGCATTCAGCTGAAATGCTCAAATTCACTAAATTCCAGCCATAGATGAATACAAAAATGCAGCGCTTCTTGCACCTACGAACTTCGGTAATCCGGCGTGACGCAGCATCTTAAAATCTACGCAAGCACAGTGTGCCTGCGTTTTTTTTTTTGTTTTTTTTTTTTTTGCAGAAGCTAGAAGCCATCACTCAGTATCAAGCATATTTCTCTAGCTCGTGTCTCGAATTCCCCGAACTCTACCTAAATCCAATTTCCTCTTGGTGGCGCAGGCATTCGGTCTTAGCTTCTTTTCCGTTTTAAGTAGAGAAGAGCTTTACCTGTCACACGCGCTTTTCTTAAAATAAAATTTCGTTTTCTTTTCTAGACGTCCTTCACTTCGACCGCGTGTTCCTACCGCCAGCATGAACGAACAAACGAGCTTTTGTGAGGCTTGTGCTCGTTGTCTCTTTTTTTTATGTATTTGTTCACGAGTGCCCAGCGATCCTCGCACACTCTGGTGTGTTAAAACACATGGTATGTCTGCGATGCTGCGTTACTACTGCAGTCGTTTTACAGTGGAACGACCGTACGCATTTCTTTGCAGCAGTCAGCATTTGTGAACCCACCACAATGTGAACAAAAAGAAAAATTACACCATCTTCCCGTAGGAGAACCCTGAATAGTATGCGAAGCAGCCATGGGGTCGACTGAAGTTCCCATTAGTTTTCAGTTCGTCGTTTCCGTTGACGTTCAGCTTCGCGTGCCTTCGGTGTATCAGTAGCTTCTTGACGTAGTTTGAATGAGTGAAGGACATAAGGCGCCTTCGTAGCACATGCTCCCGTCTCGGTTTGTAGCGCAGTGGGAAGAGCGCCACATACCTCCCGCATGCGGCCAGAGAGTCGTGGGATCGAAACCGGGCACCGCTTAGCTATTTTTTTATAGTGGACTGCGCTGACGTCAGCCCAAACGCTGACGGGGCTGAAGAGACGCGCATGCGCAGTAGAGTGCGGACGGCGGACAACGACAACGAGGGAGGGAGGGGCACAGCCCCCAGCATGAGATGCTTCGCATCTAATAACAGAAGAAAAGAGATGAAGTGTGAGACATTGAACGAGAGGGAGTGTCTCGAGGAGCGGATCAAGATGTAGCGGCGGGCACACCGGGCACTGAGCACGCCGAAGACGCTGGCACTTGAGAGCGTCGAGCAAGTTTTAGCTTAACAAGAAGACGCAAAGGTGCACCGAAGGCGTGGCGTGCGGCTCGGTTATGGGGCACAGGACATGTATAATCTTAAATGTGCTGGGCATTTCCTTGCACGAGCTGCCACATACTTCAGGGAGGGCAAACTTTGCGGTCTATTCCTCAGAGCACAACAGACAATCTTCCTCCCGAGCTCAGACCTCTCATCTCCGCTCTTGTGCATCGACAACATATCAACCATAAAACTGTTCCTCCAGCAAGTTCGCAGGTCGTTTTCATCACCGGCTGTGATCTGTGCTTGTTACAGAGAACATCTCACCCAAAGTCCACCTCGCGTGTTCTCCTTGTGACGAACCGTCGTTGCTGGTGAAGCAGCCGTACACCGGTAAAAGGCATGACACGTTGTTGCCGTCTCATGCGACTGTTTAAGATTCATGGGAATCCCACTTTAACCGATCGCGTAAAACGGCCTCAAGGAAGAACGTTTCATCACTATCCTTCCACCCTGTGTTCTAGGCAATTCGTTCGAAGGAAGAATTAACCAGTAAATGTTCGAGCACACACCCTCTCTCCATTCTCGCTTATATACAGACCACTTGCAAAGTTTATTGCCTGCTCGCCTAATTACTTGCCTGTTTGGTAACTTCCGTGGTCGAGAAGTTCATTTCCGTATTTCTCGCGCCATGGCTGCCCAAGCGAAAGTAGGCATGCCGTTCCTACGGCGTTTTTCACTGCATTCCTTTTAAGCAAAGTGCAGCAGCGACAACTTTACCGTGACAAGAGAGCCGCGGTATCTGTACGCCCTACTACGTGTCCTGTCCCGCGGAGACATGTACTATGGATGCATCAGCCAATTAAGAGGAGCTTCCAACAGATGTTTATTGTTTATAATTTGCATTGTTTATCTTGAGTGTGGTTGTCCCTCAGAAGTGGGTTCTGAGGTCTCTGGACCGAAGCATCCGTCTTGCGCGCGTTAAATATGACATTCTTTTAATCTCGCCTGCAGTGAGATTCTTTACAGGAGAACGACATACACCACAACGGCGTGCAATCTCTCAGTTTGCGCAAAATTTCTTCCAGGATCCTATATAGGAGATTTGTTGCGTGTGAAGACCAAGGTCGTTTTCAGGTAGACTTCCGTCGAAGTGAATGTTCCCCACGCTCGCCTGACGTTGAGCAAGCGCCCATGGCGGCCTCATAAAACGGTAGAGCGCTGACCTTTACAGGCATCGTGTGTCCTTTCTGTGGTCGTCGTGTAAAGTTCAGCGCTTTGCGTTTCATGATGCCTCAATGCCAACTAGCCCAATACCAAGCCTATGGAGGCCACCCCACTTTCTCCCCACCGATCAATATCTATAAGCAGCCCGCCCACCGCACGGACTTGTAAGGTGACTGGTATAAAGAGGGATTGATTGCCCAGGAAGTTGCCAGCGAGTCACCCTCCTCCATCGTTGTGCATAAGTTTATTTACCTAATGTATCGCCGCGGGTTTCGGGTGTGTGCTGTAAAGCGTGTACTACAGATTTCTAAAAACTCAACGCCTCGAGCGGAATAAAATACTCGGAATTAGTTTTAAGACAACGGTCCCGGATGAGGGATAGCGGGACCTGAACGGAGAAGCCGTAGGTGAGGGCAAGGCTTAACAAGGCTATACTGCCCAACAAATTTCCAAAGCCAAAATTAGTTCAGTATTTTCCCCAAGGTTAAGAAGCTCGCGAAAACGTGGCCGCGCAATAAAGAGTGAGGAACGGGAACATGTAGAACTTTGCTGGACACCCTACGTTTTAAGTTGTTTTTACGAACGATTTATGCGACATTTACCGATGAATGCAACACGAAATTTGTGAGTTTCAAGGAATTGCAAAACTTATTTATTAAAAATTTGGAACTCAGTTATAGAGTGCTTCTTTATTCCCTCATTCACATAAAGAAGCCAAGACTACTGCAAATAGTTTAATAGTCCGCGCTTCAATTACAGCGCTACGCTTCTGAAAAGTTTCACGCTCAAAGTTTACTATCCTAAACTACGTGGTGTTTCTAGAAAAGTACTTGTGCTCGAAAAAGAAAGGAGTAATCTATGAGTGCGTTAGATGAAAGCGCACATTCCTGAGTATCCTTCTGTTAGCTACTGGCGACAAACTGAGCCAACAGTACTCATCGTCTGTGCGTCAACTAAGAAGCACAACGGAGAGAGTTTTTAGCCCGCCTCTACCCCGGGCGTTCAGACGGGCACCCAGCAGTCCATCTTCGCTCAAAAGCTTTACGTCCGAAACTTCTCCCATTCCCCCGAGCCACGAAATGGTAGCACTAGTACGATGCTTCGCGCGGCTCCTCCTCGGATGTCTCACTAATGGAACCAAGAGGCAACAATTTAGAAAAGCAAAGGAACCGAGGTACTTCAAAAAAGAAAAAACAGAAAAACGAGTGCGTAGTTTTCTAGACAGTCACCTTGTCAACCAAGCACTAACCCCCCCAAAAACACAAACTTAACCTACAAAGCAGGACAGACAGGTTCCACTGAGGTCTTTCTAGGCGGAGGCTTCGAATATTGAATCAGATTTAGCCCATTTTCGCCGATAGCGATGGGGAAGCCATCGCCCACCGTCTCACCGTTTTTTTCTTGTACGCTTTATGCACCCCGATGCTTTTTATTTATTTTATTTTTCGGCACGTCCCCAGTATCCCTGAGAGCTCCGCCTCCTGTCTCCGAGCTATATGTAGGCCTCATTGCTGTGATGAAAGCGAAGGTTTGCAATCGCGGTTGCACAGGCGGACACCGCTGACACGAACTCGGGTGAGAATATGAAGGCAAACTGATATTGTCAAAATCGGTAAATGGGCCTTGCCCGATTCTCTCATGTTTGTCGCTTCTATATTTTTGATGTCTTCTACAGACCCGCCGTGGTGGCTCAGTGGCTAAGGCGTTGCGCTGCTGAGCACGAGGTCGCGGATTCAATTCGCGGCCGTGGCGGCCGCTTTTCTGATGGAGGTGAAAAACAAAAACGCCGGTGTGTACGAGAATTCGGCGCACGTTAAAGATCCCCAGGTGGTCGAAACTAATCCGGAGCCCTCCACTGCGGCGCGCCTCATCGCCTGCGTTGCGTCGGCACGTTAAACCCTACAAAAAATGTCTTCTACTGTGTAACCTGGATTTCTATCTTCCCCGTCTTCACCATTTTTCTTACTTTTTCCTGTCACTATATTCGACTAGTTTCGAGAGTGCAGTTGTTTGAAGTTCTTGTTAGATGTATGACTTTTACTTTACAGCGTAGTGGCCTTTTGTGGGAAAAAATTACGGCGTGGTTTCACGAAGCGAATGCAGATATCTTGTAAGCGTACTGTCTCTCTCATTTATCCCATCGTTGTTAATTCTTCTTTACGAAAGAACCCTTCCACGCGTCGTAAAACCCTGAAGCAGTCACGTCGAAGTGTAGGAATTGCCGTCTCAGCATTGGACCTAGTCCTCAAAATCTAAACGCACGTCCTACTGTTGGAGGCGCGCACGGTGCAAGCGTAGTCGAAGGGGTTGTCGGTAAATCCGCGATCCAAGATGTCGGTCACAGGTTCGTGCCGTTGGGCATTTTGTTCAGCTCGACGCCTACGTCTTTCAGGCTTCAAATTTAGGGGCACCTACAAATGCTTTTTTGGCTGCCCAGGCTGGCGACTTTTTGCGGACTAAGGCGAGCAACTGGGCCGTCGAGCTGCTTGCTTTTCGGGTGTCTCGACGGGCTTTAAGGATCCTGTACATGCCACGTTTTTCACATCCACTTCAACAGAGTGTATTGAAGAGAGATACAAGACAAAGACAGATAAGGAGCAAGAGTAACTATAAAGGAAACGAATGCATGACACAAAAACTGGGAAGGGAGAAAATGAAGCCCCCATTCCCGTGCTGAAGAACATGTTAAAGCTTATAATCACGCAGCTTTATATAGCGGTGTACTACAGCACATGGAGCTGTATCATACCACCTGACGTACGACCATTGCTGTCGGGCAGTTAAGGCGCAGCACAATAAAACAGTAAGGTTTGCATCGCAGCCCTGCCGCGGACAAAAGGTCATAAAGATAATTGCGACCCACAACCCTTAATTGTCGTTATGTTCTGCTCCTATCTCAAGGAAAGAACCATTTTCACCCTTTTCCGTGGCGAACTTGCCAGACGTCTTCAAACACTGCTGCTCGTTGGCTAGCCACTCACAATAAAAAGCATGAGACGCGCTCTCAAACGTCGCCTTTGGTAGAGCACACCGCACACAACGCGAATCATTTCCTACTTGAGTAGACGTACACTTAAAGGTGCAGGTGACACTCAGACGTAATCGGAGTGATCCTACATTTTCTCGTTAGGTAAGACCATAGAGGTTCTCAATACTACCTGGAGGGGAAACTGTCTCCGCGATCGCACGCCGCCATGGGAGTAGTGGGTACCCGGAGAATCGAATTGGCAGCAAGTGGATTGCGCAAAGTGCTATGGATTAAACTTGTCGGCTCATGAGTGTTTGTTAGTTCTGTTTTCAGCATGCGTTTTCGTTTTCGGGGAGCCACTTTCTGGCAAAGAGTGGATATCGCAGATATGTCTAAATAACAGCGTGATTAGCAGTTAACGCATGTGGTCGCATTAGCGGGGAGTTCTTTAAGAGGAAGGGGTGCCCACATTTAGCGACAGTAGAACAGATTCTTGGGCAAGTTGGTGCTGATTTGGTAAAACTTAGAGCGCGATTTCACAAGGACGACAGAAGGAAGACAAACAAGTGCTCACTCGCAACTAGTTTTATGGAGGCATCGTCTCATATATAAACACCAAAAATTCACATGGCATGCGCACCAGCACACCACACACACACAAAAAAAAAACCACTGGTGAGATAGCTGCAATCACAGAGCAGCTTCAAAAACTGAAATTCGCTCGCACGCAGTAACACCGATGTCTCACTGACGCACTGGTCCCCATTCTTCTGAAAGGCTTCTAAAAGCTCCCTGGCCATTGTGTTTTCACTTCTTCCGAGAATACTAATCTTCTCTAAGAAAGGTCAGCATTTGGACTGCGAACGACTGAATGGCCTGCACTGATCACAATGTGCTGGTAAATGTGCGCCCGTATTTTTTGTCAAGTGAAGAATTGTGCTCGCGTGCCCTGACATTGACACACCTACCCGTCTGGCCGATATAGTTCTCTCCACATGAAAGTGGTATCTTGTACACCACTCCAACGTCACAGGGCACAAATCGTTTAGCGTGCTTCTTTTCGCATTTTTTTCTTATTTGGTTGTCCAGAAATTTGCACACACCGGCGACCAAGTTTGTGTGGAGCGGAGAACACCACAGGCACTTTGTGCCTTTCTGCCACCTTCTTGAGGTTGTGCGTGACCCTATGTACATAGGGTAGGACAACTGGCTTCGCCTCAGGCTGTTTTGACAGCTTTTGACGAGCTTGGCCCTTGGCGTTTCTCAGCAAAGCTTCGGAAACACCAACCAAAATAGAGGTCGGGTAGCCAGCCGACAGAGTCTCTATAGCTGAGAGTCAAAGCACTCGGACACTGTCTGAACGCATGACTTCTTCAGTGTGGATTCGAGAACCGATGACGCGATGGCCCTTTTTACTGTCTTTGTATGGGCAGATGCGTATGTTAGAAGCTGTTTGCAGACACGTGGGCAATAAATCCAACAAACATGGTCGGATGAAAAATCAAAAATTGATATCTAAAAACTGCAGGGAGTTATGGCAAGGCTGTTCAAATGCAAGACCCTTCCCGAGACGACTGCAATTCTCCAACAAAATTTGGCAGACTCAGTGGGGTTAGACGAACAATCGGTTCCTGTGTCGCGTCAGTGTTGTGCAATATTTTTCTTGCCAGTGTTAATAGCGACTTGCTTTTAAAATTTGACACTGAGTGTGTTCTGCATGTTTTTAGAGATGTAGACGATTTTTTAGTTATTTTAAAGAAACATTGTTTCTGAAAGTTTTGACTCTCAGCTACAGAGACTGTCGGCTGGCTACCCGACCTCTATTTTGCTATTTTCCAAAGCTTTGCTGAAAAACGCCAAAGGCCAAGCTTGTCAAAACCTGTCAAAACAGCCTGAGGCAAAGTCAGTTGTCCTGCCCTACGTACGCACAACCTCAAGAAGGTGGCAGAAATGCACAAAGTGCCTGCGGTGTTCTCCGCTCCACACAAACTTGGTCACCTGTGTGTGCAAATTTCTGGAAAACCAAAAAAGTAAAAATGCGAAAAGAAACACGCTAAGCGATTTATGCCCTGTGACGTTGGGGTGATGTACGAGATACCACTTTCATGCGGGCAGGCCTATATCGGCCCGACGGGCAGGTGTGTCAATGACAGGGCACGCGAGCACATTTCGCCACTTGTCAAAAATACGGCCGTGCATTTACCAGCACATTGTGATCAGTGCACTCAATTCAGTCGTTCGTAGTCCAGATGCAGACTTTTCTTAGAGAAGTATTCTCTTTCTTAGAGATTAGTATTCTAGGAAGAAGTGAAAACACGATGGCCAGGGAGGGTGCGTGTGCACGTGTGCGCGTGTGTGCATGTGCGCGTGTGCGCGTGCGCGAGTGCATGTGCGTGCGCGAGTGTGTGCGTGCGTGTGCGCGTGCGCGTGTGTGTGCGCGTGTGTGTGCGTGTGCGTGTGCGTGTCCGTGTACAGTCGGCAAAAGGCTTGTCTATAACGATCGAGCGGCGTGCTCCGGACTGCGCGTGAGACACATACGCCTGGTTTGAGATCGGTAGAATTTGAGCATGCCCGGACGTATCAGCGCGATGGCTGTGTCCCTCCTAGCTGTGCCCGTCGCCATGGCTTCCACGCCTTCTTTGGCCGTAATAAGCGCTGCATGCCTGCGCTGCCTGGCCGGGAAACGAAAGCGGAGATTACCCACCTTAGCGCGCGCTGTTCGAGTTTCTCGTGTTCATTAGCTTTGGCGAATACCTGTTCATTGCGTCATTGTTCTGCCAATACGCGGTATGACTACCGCGTGCACCACTATCCGGTTTCTGCTCGGTTTTGCACGTCACTGCTGACGGGCTAAGGCCACATACTTATTGCACTGTGCTAGCGATCACTGACCGATATCTAGTCACTCTAGAACCCCGGCAGCGATGCGTTTTCGGCGATTGTTCGTTTTCTCGCATGCAGAAAATAAAAAGACTCCTGTCTAAATTGCGTAGGGCGCCGCAAAAATTAAGCGTTGCACGTCATTTAACGCAGTCAACGCTTTAGTAACAATCGCTGATCCCCACTTTTGTTTCCCGGCCCGGCAGCACAGGCAGCGCTTCTCACGACGAAAGAAGGTACGGAAACCAAGGATACGGTCACAGCGACAAGGGAAGCAGCCATCGAGTTGATGCGGGTGGCGCATGCTCACTATCTACCGGTCTCAAACCAGGCGTTATCACTAGGTGTCTCCAGCGCAGTGCAGAGCACGCCGCTCGCGCGTTATAGACAAGCGTTTTTCCGACTGTACGTGTGCTGTGTGCGTGCAGTGCGTGCGCGCGCGTGCGTTGCGCGCGTGGCGCTTGCGCGTGCGCGTGCCCGTGCATGTGCATGCCCCGGTGAATTTTTGGTGCATATGTATATATCAGACGATGCCTCCAATAAAACTAGTTGCGAGTGAGCGCTTGTGTTTGTCTTCTTTCTGTCGTCCTTGTTAAATCGCGCTCTAAGTTTTACCAAACATGCAGCGACGGCGACAAGCAACGCGTACAACGTAACTCAATAGTTACTATCATGATACATTGAAATACGAACAGCACCCGCCGCGGTGGCTCAGTGGCTAAGGCGTTGCGCTGCTGAGCACGAGGGTCGCGGGTTCTATTCCCGGCCGCGGCGGCCGGCTTTTCTGATTGAGGCGAAAAGCAAAAACGGCCATGTGTACGATATTTCGGCGCACGTTAAAGAACCCCAGGTTGTCAAAATTAGTCCGGAACCATCGACTACGGCGAGCCTCATCGTTTGCGTTGCGTCGGCGCATTAAACCCTACAATGAATCAATCGAACAAGTTAAGAGAGTTTGTGTGCAACTTTGATATGGAAACATCATAGTTCGGTGTGCGAGCATTTTGGTTGATCTTCCCGCCGGTTTGCCGCCCGCTCACGTGAGTGTTATCTTTGTTGCTGCGCTGAGTGAAAACACCGCACGCAGCTATATTCCTTTATTTTCTTATTTCGGGCTGAGCGTCCAAGCGATGATGGAAAGACCACACTCTTTCCATACCAAGGTTGGTACGAACTCTCGTAATTTGTTCGCACGGCGTATACGCGGCCCGTCGCCGGTATGCGCAGCATGTACTGAAAGCCACGCGTTCCGTTGTTCGCATTTCAATTTTTCGCGATAGTACAACCAACAGCTAGATAGTGTGGGCGACAGCGACAAGCGAAATAAATTAATACACTGCCGCCAATGTCCTCCGTCGTAGTCGCTACAGTTCACTTTGTCGTCGCTGCCGCTCGCTTGTTGGCTGCTTCTGGCCGGCAAAAAGCGAGCGAGGGACCCGGCGGCCTGTGTATGGGTGGTTTTTTTGCAGCTGCATGGGAGGTAATTTTACCGTGACCCCCAGAGTAACCTGCCAGCCACATAAACGAAATCTTGGGACCACATCGAAACCTAACACTTACACAAGATACATCCAGCCTATCTCTTTGTAAAGCTCGACGTCTTCTAGGTTTGAAAAAGTGATTGGTACCAATTTTTGTTCAGTTGACTCTGGCATTTTTACTGCTGCAGTTTGTCTATTGAGTCGTGTATTGTCTGCCTTAAATCTTGCGGTCCTTAGGGCGATTTTGCTTGCTTTTTAGCGTCATGGTTTTAATGTCATACGTGTTTAGACCTTGTAATTGTTATTTGCCTTTCCGAGTACTGCTGGATATTTCAAAAGGATAGTTGGTTGAATAAGCTGCTATTGGGGTTACTGCAAAGAATCGACCACATTTAGCAGCGAATTCTTGGAAGCTTTTTAATCAGAAAAGGCTTCATCCAAAATGTTTTTTGTCTATGAATCGTCAGATCCCTCTAAATAGTTTCAAACGAATTCTCAGAGGCATTTAAGTGAACCTGGCGAATTTGGAGAACCCTGAGAAAAGAAAGAAATGTGCGAGCGCCTTGCTTTTGAACAAGCGACTGGGAATTTATATAGCAGTTACCACGAAGAGTATCGAAATCCACTGCAGTTTATGTGTAGCGCAGGCGAAGGTCCTAATTACAAGTCGAGTTTGCTTTGTACTGCCTCTATCCCTATTTGTGGGTCACACACCACAAAATCGTCATACGCCTGATCCACTAATCAGGGTATCTGAGGGCTGTGGTGTCTTTTTTTTTTCTCAGCACAGCCGTAGTACATGGTGCTTCCGTGGCTGATGGCAGGATCATCAGTGTAATGAACGTCTATAGATGTCGGCTCACCGACTCGAAGCCGCTCTCGAGCCGTAACAGGTTCCAGACTGCGCACGAAGCGCGGGATGCGCTGCTGACGTCATCAGAAGCGCCGTCTTATCGTGGTATTCTGAATGCTTCCTGCACTCGAGCCTCTAGTGGAGGAGCTCCTTGAAATCGATTTCCCCATGCATTAGCATTGCGAAATCCTCCCCTCAGCCGAGCGGAGGGAGCAAATGGAGGGGAGGAGGGGCTCAGAATACGGCCCTTAGAGTCGTAAGACCCGAATGTGCTAGGTCGAATTCCCCGTGGTTCCTTAATTGTGGTGTCGCTGGTATAGAGGCTAAATAGTGGGTGCACAATTATCAAAGGTATACTTACATGCTGGGTTTCCCAATGCATTCAAGCGTCCGGCACGATCACACGTGGAGGGAGGGAAAGAAAAATAAAGAGAAAGGGAGAGAAAGAGAGAGATAAACAATAAATTTGCATCATAATGCTAGAACTTAGGGTATTAGCTACATGCTTAGGAATATTGACAAGCGCGACAAGGGTGGCTGAAACCAAGCAAGGAATTAAAAAAACCGTGTTCACAGGGCACAGCTCCATCTTCAAACCGAAACAGTCTTTCATTTTGTAGTTAATCGAGCTTGTTGTCTTATAACTGGAGTTTTTCACACCGAAGCAGGGAGCAGTCACAGTCACTAAACATCATTTTTCTGAAGCCCAACGTGGCATTACCTTCTTGGAATAATACTGAGATTTTTTTAACTCGGAATTTTACTGTTCAATGGTAACAGGATCACGATAACGCGACGTCACGGGCTCGCTGAGTATGTTCGCATCGGGGGCGTGTTAAAAGCATACATTTATTCCAAGAACTTTTTACCGGTAAGAAGCCTTCGGAACCAAAGAAGGGGCTCACGCCGGGGAAGAAATCTGGATTATATTGTGTTTGTGGTATGATAAGGGAAGATTGACAGCTCAAAATATCAATGACGAAGGCTAAAGAACGACATACACGGCCTTCGTCCTTGATATTTAGCGATTCCGTTATTGTGTCATCATGAGTTACTAACCAGCCAGTAGCGTCGCGTTGCTCAGCTTTTATAAACATTTGAATTTCGCCCTTAACAGCATGTTGAAAACGGGTGGCTACAGTTCTGCTAGCACTATAATGATTAAAAACGGAACATCCAGACGTTGAGCTCAAATAAGGCAGAGCTCCTTTTAAAGCGCTGTCTCTCCGCTTTTGCAGTTAATTCCAATGTGTCCAGCACGTACATTGATTGATTGTAGGGTTTAACGCGCCAACGCAACGGAAGCGATGAGGCGCGACGTAGTGGAGTGCTCCGGATTAATTTTGACCACCTGGGGATCTTTAACGTGCGCCGAAATCTCGTACACACGGGCGTTTTGCCTTTCTCCAGCACGTACAGCATTTAATAACGTTTGGTTGCTGGCCAGTTGGTACAAAAGGGAAGACATGAAGGATGAACACGAATGTCCCTCGCAAATAAAATATCTGAGCCTATGGGTCCGGGACAAACTACTCAAGTAGAACCAAAATGTCCAAGTGCTTGCGACCAAAATGGACCCAGACCCGCCACGGTGGCTCAGTGGCTAAGGCGTTGCTCTGCTGAGCACGAGGTCGCGGGTTCTATTCCCGGCCGCGGCGGCCGCTTTTCTGATGGAGGCGAAAAGCAAAAACGGCCATGTGTACGATATTTCGGCGCACGTTAAAGAACCCCAGGTTGTCAAAATTAGTCCGGAGCCTTCCACTACGGCGCGCCTCATCGCCTGCGTTGCGTCGGCGTGTTAAACCCTACAATCACTCATCACTCATCAAAATGGACCCAGTTGATTTGAAAGGGAAGTCGAAACAAAGAAAGCCAAACGTAAAGCTCCGATCTAGAATTAGGGGCTGCGAGAAAAGATCAAGTTGGAAGAGGCTGCACAAAGCGAAGCTTCCAATGCGGCAAAGCGAAATAACTGGACATCCTAGAAGGTCGCGGTACCAACTTCAAGAACATCAAGGACATAACCCACTTGTAGGACCAGTGGTTGCTCATCTCGTTTCAGGGAGAAGACCAGAAGCAAACTCCAGTAATGCCGAGAAAGCTGCTACTGCAAGTGGATAAAGAGATTGCGAGCATTATACCCTTCGACTTTGCCTTTTGGCGCGGGACTCCCTTCGGCTACTTTTCCAGCCCACCGTTCTGTTACGCAGCACGCGCTGCTGTAGTCACGGCCCGGGTGTTAGAAAGAAGGTCCCCTTCACCCAGAGTAGTCCGACTGGCGCTGGCTACAACCCCCAAGCGCACGAAACAAAATACCTAAACATAAATACCCGAGAGAGAAAATGGAGGAGAACCAGCCTTGCAGCGAGACGGCGTGTGTACAGCCTGTAGACACGCCGTCGCTGCAAGGTTATTTATTTATTTATTTTTATTTATTTATTTATTATTTATTTATTATATTATTTATTTATTATTATTTTTATTTATTTATTTATTTATTTTTTATTTATTATTTATTTATTTATTTATTTATTTTTTATTTATTATTTATTTATTTATTTATTTATTTATTATTTATTATTTATTTTATTATTTATTTCCCACCGCGCCAAGGGCATTACAGTTGGGGGAAACACAGATCAAAATATACAGAGTTGCAATCAGCCGCACATGGGCCTTACAGCATATTATGGTGTGGACGCCGTAATTGCTGGAATAGAGTGCATGAGGGGCAATGAACATTTATTTTGTCCTGACGGAGTTGCATTGGTTCTGAGTCGCGCGTGGTATTGCGTCACGGGGAACCGGGACGTTATCAGCGGTTTAGGCCACAACATGCGCTTTCGCGATGGTTCTGTTGCGTACGTTTCGCGCATCCTGCACAGTTGTCTAGCGGTGACCTACTGCAACTTTTCTTCGTTGTGTGCGAATGTACATCACCCATTTCCTCCGACACATTCTCGTTTAACCTCGATGCGGCGATTTTAATTTGCATGCGTGAAAATTGTCTCAATGTCTATTTTAAAAAAACAAAACACTGCTGACTTCGATTATACGCTCGTGTTTTCCTGTACGGTGCCCAAGGTTTCCTCTGCGGTAAACAATGTCGACTCGTAGAAACCGGATTACTTGTGCGATTGGTGTGGAAAGTGGTTTGCTAGTATATACTTCATCTTTTGTCACGCTGTTTTGTCACAGGTATTTTTTTGCACTGGTTAGGTCCTCTTGCACTCAAGCCGGTTTAAAAAACGACGCATTAAAAACATCGATGCGATAAAGTGACCCAGAAATTCAGCGCCAGAACGCTTACTGGGAACTCGCGTCCAGCCCTTTCCATGCCCAAAGACTTGGCTATAACTACTTGTATGGAAAGCACGCACCAGCCATGCAGCGCAAAGTTTACGTGCAGTTTGTCTAGTGGTTTGCCGAATCGAAGCGAGAATTACAGTGGCGGGAACAGAGGTTCTGTAACAATCGAAACTCTTTCGTAACTTAATTAGCACGCTTCCTCGCACCCGCTTTTGTTTCATTTTTGTGCTTTTCGGAAGCGGCTAGAGGCGGAACGAAGTAGCCACACTTCGATGATGATCATCACTTTTGGGTCAGCCTTATTCGTAACAATATAGGAACCTTTTACGTTTCTGAACCGCTCTTTTTATTTACAATTTGCATTGTGAATGTCTAGGTACACCGAAAGGCTTTTTATTGGAGTGTCAGCGTGCCACGAAGCATTGAAACGAGAGGCCCTTGCATTCTTTCACTTCTCGCAATCGGTCTGACACCAAAGTATGTAGCGAATCTACGTAACCGAAACAAAGCGAAGGTGTTTAATCGATTGTAATATGATAATTACGTAAATGTGAACACAATGTGTGCATTTCAGACACAATGGAGCAACACATTAAGTCAAACAAAGGTAGATGTCGACCGATTTGACGGACTTAGTCGTGGTCATCAGTGGAGTTCTAATTTTTAATTAATTAATTAATAGTTTATTTATTCTATTCCACCATACCTAAGAAACTGCGCAAGTTTTATGGGGCCTTTTTTATCATCAAAAATTTAGTGCCCTTCTAATGTGTGACAACGGATGACCTGCGAAGCTGCACACCCACCGCGGAGTGCACGAAACAAAACACGTGTGTTGGTAATTTACGACTGAGCATACCTCCTAGCCAATTACCGCGAGGTAATTTGGAAAGACCCGAGCTTTATCTTAGCGGACGAACGCAGAACTGTCTCTCTCCCTCCCACGTCGAAGGCACCTTACTCTTTCTGTAAATGCCAACCCAATTCTCTCTACCACGGAGGACATCGAACAAGTCTCATTGGGCCGTTTGACGGCCACCTTTAAACCTACCGCCAACACAACGGACATGTCTTCAGTTAGGGCTTAAAACGTTTAGCTGCGCGTACCCGCCCCCCTCCCTCCACTCCGAACCCGTGCATGCATAAACCGGCAACCGGTCATAGGCATGTGCTTATAAGTGAAAGACGCTGTCGAACATGTCGCTCTGAAAACCCGTTAGGCTGAACAAGTAATATTGGCCCACGTCGGCATTCCAGGCGGGCCAGTTTCTGTCCATCCGGGAGGGATTCGCAGTTACTCGATCAGCTAGAACTCGAGGCGGGAACGGCGGCGGCAGTGGATTTTCGTTATTTTCTCGCCCATTCACGCTTCTGTTCGGGCTGACGCTTCTTCAGTTTCCGCTCTTCTTCCTCCAATCCAACGACATCGTCCGTCCCATAGAGAGTTAACACCTCGAAGGCCTCGACCTTTATTCTAGAGGACACACACGTGGGTGTCCCTTTCGCTGTCCAGTCGTAGGCATCTGTGCAAAATAACAACCCATACCCAGACCGCTCTATTGCGGAGGATATCTGACAGCGCGCATCGAGCCGTGAGACTCCCACATTTAAACCTCACACCATTACAACGGGTGGTTGGAGCGGCATCGGTAGCGGCATTAAGCCCTGCTTTGCGTGCATTCTCCCTCCCTCCACCCCCAACCCGTGCACGCCTAAACCGGCAGCAGGGAATGGGCGCAGGCGGTAAATACACCGGCGAAGGGGGAGAGCAAGGCATGATGTGCGGCATTCTTTCGCCAGAAGAACTATGATCAGCTGGCCAATGAGGGCTGCCGACGCGACAATGTCACCCAGAATGGCTTTCAAGTTAAAGAAGAATTATGTGTGCTCACTCCGGCTTTACAAAGGGGGAGTTGCTTTCAACCGGCAGGGGCCCGCAGCTAGTGGGCGAGGCGGAATTTAAAGCGTTAACGGCCACTGCAACATTCTCGGCGGCGGGGGTGGTGGCGGCTTTCGGGTGTTTTTACACCCATTCGCACTGCTGTTGATTCTCCGCAATCATCTGATAACGGCGCTGACCCGCTGTCAGCTGACTGCGAAACTTGTGAAAGAGGCAACGGTGGTGGCGAGGGGTATAATCATCGTGATAACCGTTGTGAAAGAGCGGTCGGCGGTGGCGAAGAGAAAATTTTTATCGTAACCATCGTTATCATAACGAACTGACTTTCAGCCCGAGCAATGATAACATGATTACGGTGTTTAAGGCATGATATACTCGCTAACTGATGCAATAAATAGTATACCTGCAAATATTACAAGAATCGAAACCGATGAATATTTCCAAGCAGGTCTTTATTGCTTTGCAACCCTTCCAGGCGCAAAGAACAAATCCTTTCTATGGTGCTCTATAAATTAAAGAAAAATACTTTTATTCTCTTGTCCTGGACTGAGGCCCGGCCGACTAACCAGCTCGGTTTTATTTTTAAAGTTTTCTCCTCCTGGGGCCACATTCACACTGGTGTCTATGTGCGGCAGCACACTTGCCGAAAGACGTGTATGCAACCGCCTAGTAAAAAGAACAATGCACCTGAACATCGCGAATATTCAAGGCTTCAAGTATAACTGGCGCATTTAATGCCAAGATCTGGATCTTAAAAACTAGGGAAGACGCAATACCATTCGTAACACTAGAATCTAGACGGTGTAAATGACAAGTCGGCAAGACTGCGACTTAGAAATGACAATATCAAAATCTGCGATTTTATCAAAACAGTTGGTCTAATGTTCCAAAGAATAGCTCAAGAGTCTACAAGGTTCAATTTGGCGGCTGGATGTTTATTGACAACATGTTCGTCTCTCTGTGGTGCATTTGTTTAGTGATTAATCGAAGTTTCATAAATCGTTAACGCTGTAAGGCCTGTACTGCTGGCCGAATTATTTATCCAAATACTCCACAAAATGCTTTGTATAGACAACTCAAAGGGTTTGACGCAGTCGGGGAAAACTACTGCTTTCTGCAACTTGCAATGCCTTGATAACAATGCCAGAAGTTGACACACATTGTAAGTAACTTGCCAATATCTGAGACGTCTTGATTTTTACCGCAATATAAAGTAAATGAGTATTCTTGAAATATATCAAAGGAAAACGAGGTGGGTAAAATTTATTGTGAACTAAGAAGACGAACGGATACAGACTGTGACTTTATTAACGTTTCTGCTTGGAACAGCATTATTGGGACAAATGGTAGCTAACTGCAGCTATGACATTTAAATGGTGGAGGCCCCGATACAATTTCTGGACAGTTACCGATTCCTTGGGGTTGCGTTCAACCTTCGTAAGACGTGGTAACCACCCATTGATATTCTGAAGAATAAACTTCAACCTTATACCCGTGTTTTTAGCATGCTTTTCTGCAGTACCGAAGGTCTGTTTGTCGGGTAACTCTGGCAGCAAAGCAAACAAGGCTGCAAGGGGTCACTTCGATAGTACGCCAGTAGTCGGCTCATTTTCTAAGAACCACACGAATTTGCTGAAAACCATGCCTCCCCCCCCCCCCCCCCCCCCCCCCCCCCCCCCCCCCCCGCCTCCCCAGGCCGTGTGAATTTGTGTCGGTCTGCTGACCATCGGGGCTTGGATCTCTCATAGAGCCTTGGCATTTCCTTGCTTTTCAATAGAGGACCCTTTTAGAACATATTTTTAGTCCAGGACCTGCGTGCCTGGATGTATGTCTGCCTTGCAGTTGTCGGTCTTCTGCCCCCGTAAACCTGTATCTGCAGTCACGCACTAGGTGCGTTGGCTCTAGCCTATTGTCATCACGGTATCAAGATTTACGAGTTTTTTCAAAGTGGCCTAAAGCACGTTACTTTGAACCACATACTTTTTGTTCGTTTGACTCTTTCATTTCAAGAAAAATATAACAGGCCAAATCAAACAAGCGGAATCCGGAAATTTGAAAAAAGCTAAAATTGCGGGACATTTTACAGTTGCTTTAACGGCAGCAAAAACTGTTGCCTACGTTCTGTGTAACAAAATTTTCTCACGCAGCAACCATAAGCTGTTTTTATCACCGAGGTTCTGAATGCGCTTCAATTCTTCCTCCGTTTCCGCGTGAACAACTGGCCCTGTAGATAAGTTCTTTGATCAACTAGGCTACAAGCAGGCTTCACCTCGCAGCACGCACCACACACGTTATGCGCTCGTTGTGCTGTAAATAGAAACGTTGAGGCCAACCAAACAGCCTTCGCCGCCCATGGCCAGTTGACTTGGCAGCGAGAACGCAACAGGGGTAGAAAAAAAGGAGAAACTGGGCACGTGTAATGTAGACAGAACATTTTCTACGCCACCACTGTGTTTTTACGTTATTGTCCACAACAGCGATGTGCTCTTGTTTCTTTTTCTCCTTGCGTTGGCCTCTCACCACGATTACAAACCGCAACCCAGCATTCCTAGCTCATGGTGAAATGAACGGCAAGCAACAAAAAAATCGATGCATTGGCTTTGCGGTGCTGGCAGCGCTCACTAATTAACGCACTCTTGGGACGAGAGCTGCATCCACGCCCCATGCAAATTATTCGAATGAGCGGCTTCGTGTCTGGCCACTCAACAGCGGCTGAAAACAACGTGCTGTCGACGAAGCCACGCCGGGTTGCGCTCATTATGAAGACGTCGTTACCAGCTTAAAATACGCCCTCGTGCGATAAGCCTTTGCAATGAGTGAACATTTAATTAAGCCTTCAATCTAAGTTTATCGTGATATGGGAGTGCTTGAAAGGTAAGGGGTTAAAATGAAAGAAACAGGTTCATTACAGTTCTAAATATTTCATTTTTTTAGCTAGTTCTAGAAGAGTTCAAATTTATTCTATCAAGTCAAAAAAAGAAGAGCGTAAAGCAGGATAACTAGGTAGCGGCTATCCCCTTCATAGAACCATTTTTTCGGCGTAGCGAGCATTCAGTGTACCTACTTGAATAAAATATGATTACGAGAGAGCAGATGTGTGTATGTAATAATTTCTTTGACAAATAACAGGTCAATTATAAACAACGTCGGGATCACAGAGGATGCTGCTGAAGGTGCTTCCAAAGAATAAGCAATGCTGGAAACGAGGTAACCAGCCCAGAAAGGAGGAGGTGGAGGACTAAATGTCTATTGATTCGTATAAAAGGAAAATTGAGCGCTGTATACCTGGAAGACGAAAAAAAATGCAGACAATCGCAAAGCTACTTGAGTTTTCATGTTCTTTTGTGGTGTGTCGCTCAAGAACGCAAAACAAAAAGAATGGAAAGTAAAAAAAAAAAATGTTGGCTTTCAGGCAAAGCACCAGCTAACATTATCGGCTTTCTATTTTTTTGTTACAACCTTTAACTGTTTTTCCGTATAGGCGAAGATCGAAGTTGGTGGTCTGGCCCTAAAGGACGATCAGTACACTGGACATTCTAGCAGAAGCTGCAACGGTCATAAATAACTTCTTCGACAAAAAAATTCACATAGAATACATATGTGTGTCGATATTTTAGGCTAAGGTTACAACGAGCAGCACCAGTGAACCAACATTGAATTTGGCGTGCGTGACATCCTAGGCTTTCTAAAAAAAATAAAAAATAGAACATCAAAATTAAACAAATGCTGAAAGTGTTCTAGGCAGGAGGCAGGGAACAAAACTCTATCGTCTACTTTCTGCAAGAACCTAAACGACAAAAAAAATGTTTGTTTCCAGTGGAATCTGTTTTGTACAACCTGCTTTCTCTAAGCACAATTTCAGGGCAGTTGAACATGAATTCGCTAACCACCGCTCCGATAGTTACAAAGCTGCTCGACAATAAATTTTCATCTTCTATCGCACTTCGTGGGTGCATCTGATAGTTTCCGCCCCTGGTGCTTCTTCGGCCCATATGCTGTATATATTATGAGATGACCACAAAAGGGGACCAGAGGGTGGAGGAACAGAAGGACAAATATTTCATGAAGTCGAAGCGGTCAGGCCGCCTCGTTATAAGGCTTGCTTCTCGGAACGCCGTTAGGATCCAAGCGCAAGCTAACAAGAGAGAGAGAGAGAGGAGAGAGACGTGAGAGAGAGGAGAGGAGGCAACGGAGAGAGAGAGAGAGAGAGAGAGAGAGAGAGAGAGGGGGAAAAGAGCAAGAAGACGATGCTAAAAAAGCTATATTTCACAGCAGTGTTTTTATTATAAGGCGCCAAATCCACTAGGCTATTACTTAATCTCAGGAAAGAGATTTGGCTGTGGGTGGTAGCCCTGTTTTGAGGGAAGACTCCTGCACCTAAGGTACAGGCGTGCACTGTGAAATGCCTGGATGCCACTGCGAATAAAAACAGCCACTGCCTGTGTGGCTCGGGATCGTTTTCATGATTACCACGGCAATCACAACGACACAGTCGAAGCCGTAATGTATACTGGCACCCGAATGGCTTTATCCACTGCGGCTGATTCTAGCATATTCGTGGTTTGTGGAGAAAGGCGATGCCTTACGCCCATAGGTCGGCCTACTCACTCGTGAGTACAATCCTTTGTACTCATTTTGTACTACAGACCCAGACCCAGACAAAAGGTGAGAACGGTGATGCGTGAATACATTAGTGTGTACGATGACGAGTGAGTACAGATGTGAGTAAAAACAGTACAAAGTACAGATGTGAGGAGTACAATGAGTGAGTGCACGTGGGCGGACAGTACTCATGAGTACTAGAACCGAATGCACGCATTCGTAAGTACAGCCCTCGCGATTGCATGCGCTCGTTAGTATAGTACTGATGAGTACAGTACTAGCGAGTAGTACTCATGAGCACAGTACTCATGAGTACTTTAATGGTGAGTACAGTAATCGCAGCACAACTTGTGAATTTGATCAGGCACTCGAGTCGCGACGTGCGTGCTTGAGTCTCCCGCATTTCGCTGTGCACCCTAAAGAAAGGTGAAACGAGCTGTTAAGGGGGAAAACTGCGGCTCTCCCCATTCCCTCTTCTGCGGTGTTGCCACTCTCGGCATCCGCTCATCAGGGGTTTGCCATAGTGAAAGCCCAGGCAAGCGTAGGTGGCTTCATCGCACTTTCTTCGTTTAAATTGTCCTACGGGATGGGTGCAGGAGTCTGCTAGCATGTACACGCATGCTGAAGCCACTCCTTCTCAGTCTTCACAGCTCTAAACAGAAGAGCTTTCACCTGTTTCAGTTAAACAAAATTGTGAAATGGGAACCAGGAGAACCAACTGGTACGGGATGAAAGTGTTCTCTGGCTCTGGCTTAGTCGAGCCCATAGATTTAGTGCAGCGCGTAAATGCAAGTGGTTGATTTCGGAAATAAATGAGCAGAAACACTTGAATACGAGTACATGTCAGTACAGATTGAGTACAAGTGCGAGTGAGTATACACTGAGTGTGAGCACAAGTGAGTGTGAGTACAGATGAGTTCAGTACGAGTGAGTACAGAATGAATACTCATACGCGTGAGGAATAATGAGTTTGAGTACAAGCGAGTACGATTCCAAATGAGTATGTGATGACTGAGTACCAGTGAGACTGAGTTTCAGCACAAGTGAGTACGATTCCAAATGATTAAGGCAAGAGTGAGTACGAGTGATTTTGAGTACAGACGAGATTTTGAGGGTGCGTTTGGGTGAGTACAGCTTGAAGGAAAAAAAATTGTGAATGAGTTTGAGTGAGTTCTTTGTGTTTTGCTGACCTATGGTTATACCCATTCGTGCGATTAGTATAGTTGCATACCCAGACATCGCCGGTTACTGCCGCTAGTTCTTTTATACAGAGATGCCGAAAAAACATTCGCATCCGGCAGGTGTGTCTTTCAAATATATCTTACTCCATGGTTGGCATGAACTAACGTGATTGTCAAGGTGTTAGAGCCAGCATGCGGCAAGGAAATGTACAAGAGGCTGCCGGTAATAGCAGTCGTATCGGGCCTCGTGTAGTGCGTAAATCAAATGGAGGACCGAACGCTAACTTTGTCAGCTGGAAGTTTCAATAAAAAAACATTAGCCTACAAATACCGAGAAGTAGAAATGAGATGTTGTCAGCACTTCCGCATCTACAGAAACTGGATCCGGTGACTTTATCTGGTAGATGTGCACGACCAACAGAGTACCGAAACTACGTTACAGTTATATATTAACGCGATGCAATGCAGCCTATGCTCGAAGCTGTCTATAGCGCTGGAACTGATAGATCATATTCATAATTAGGTGCAAATGCACGTTATGTGGCATAAAATGGACATTAAAACACTCGAAAGCCTTTCAGAAAACTAATCTGATAGCTTATATTCACTGGCGGCGCACGCATGCAGGCGGCCATGTGAGTGCGCCGTTACTGGTTACGTCGGGCTCCGCGGGATAGCCGTAATTGTCCATGCTAAGCCCAGGATTTATGTTGGACGTTCCAAACTCTACCCCACCGAACGCAAAGTAATCTCTGAAGTCCAATGTGAGTGCGACTAATAACATCCCTTTTGACACCACCGTTGCGAATCGGGTTGAAACGGAGCAGACGACGCACGCCGGTGTGTTTTTTCTCTTCGGCATGCGGCGGCAGAGGCACAAGCCGCGCCATGTCCGTGGCGCATCGGCCATGTCCGTGGCCCCTTTTCCAGTGTTGCCAAGCGAAAAAATTGACAGCTAAATTTTTCCATGAATACCACCCATACTATGGCTCTAATCATGATCCACCAGAATTATCTAACAGCCTAGAGATCTTCCCCTGCACTACGCCTAGAACAGCATACCTGCCTGACTTTTTGGAATGTACAGATAGCTCACAATGAGGACTATGCAGTGCTAAAATTGCTCTTATAACGAATTGCTGCACTTGCAGGGCCACAAAGTTGAAGTGTTATTCCCATCACAAGGATCCATAGTGGCAATTTTTGCTGTTAATTTTTTCCGCGGGTAAAGCAAACAACTCTTGCTCATAGGATCTAATTTTTTATATTTCGCAGCTGATTCCCTTCCACAACTTGACAAGTGTTTGCTGATAAGAAAGGCGAACAGCAAGAAAAGCAGTGTGAATTAAAATAACACGCTATCTGAACACGGTCTTTTTAGGGTAAGATAGAGTGGGCATACCAACCGCCTAGACCCAAGGCTACATATATCAAGCTCTCGCCTCGATTGTTCCGTACAGGGCCGAGAATAGAACAACTTTTTTACACGTTTTGTTGGGTGTGTGTTAAAGAATCTCGGTGGTGTTGGCGTTCGGTTTAAGGTAGTTGCGAAAGGTTCATGAATCGAATATTTTCAGAACTCCTCTCTTTCCATTCTTTCCTTCATGGTTGTAGCAGGAGGGCTATGATAGAAATAGAGTACATCACGCATCAGCGTCCCCGACCTTATAAGAAGAAACAATTTTTTATATTAGCTGTAGATAATTTCAAACAATTCATACTAGCGGCGGTCACTAATCAACCCATCTCAATCCCTGTAGGAAAGTATCTGCCAGTTGTATTTTGTTTAAGATGAAATTTCGTAAAAATGAACAAAGCACAAGATTGCCTGGATGGGACACTGCTTGGTGTACCATGATCTTCATCGTGCATTCTATTCGCTTACGTGCAGTACCAGGCTATAAATCACAAATTGGTCCAAGCATACCCTGTTAAGTTTCGGATGCGTACGACAGCACGTTAAAGGAAGTCGTAATGTGTGTAAAAATGCCCCAACCATGTAGACCCCTTGGCGTAATAGTTGCACAGCCTCTGAAAACAAGTACCACCAAGCGAACCACTCCAAAGAGTAGCGATATTTTGAGGACACCATGAGATTACGTTTCTCTGAGTGGTTTATAAATCGGCAAAACATGGTGCATAAAACACGGTTGAAGGAAGCAGTGTGGGTTAGATGACCGTTTTGAACGAGTTGGTGTTACTTCAAAGCTATCGCATTCCAAAAGATCGTATCTTCGCTCTATCATACCGAAGCTTAGCCAGTCATCAACGAGCAGAATCTCAGCCAGGATTGCCACAGGATTTTTATTGTCTATTGGCCATCATTGTGAGCCGCACTACCACTTGTAAAGCGAGTAGGAACCTTCAGGCAGCATCAATAGGGGAAAGCAACGTCACGAAATTCCGCCGCTCGAAGTTGCGTAGATTAGGAAACATGGTTGGAAGAAGTTGTGGAGAGGTAATGACAATCTGAAGGAATGCACGAAGCTAAAATCTGGCAACGTTCCTCTTGTGGCACTAAGGCCGGCCTTTAGAGGCAGGCTAGCCGGTTGATTGTGGCTCTGTCGATTGCCTCGATATCACAGTTTGCTCGATATTCTCGTTGATGCAGTCTGATCACTTTTATTTAGTTCATTGAACGTTCCCTAAATGCAAAATCACAATAAAAGCAATAAACAGAGGACGTTTTCCTATACGTTTCTGTAATTAGAAATTTTGGATAAATAGAAATACCAATCCTGGGTCGATAATTAGGTCATAGCAGTACATGTTGAAAATGTTTGTTATTTTGCGTGAAACCTGGCTTCTCCACCCAGGATTGGATTTACGCATTGTCGTACACGGGTGTATTTACTGTATAACGATCCTTCTTGACCTCGCATGGCCAAAGAAAATTTCAACGGTCTGCAGACATTCAATCCTCGAAATAATAATTTCTCGCAGGCAAAACTAAAACACCAGCAAAACTAAAACACCTCACCTAAATTACTCACTGTGGGCCGATAATAGTGACATGACTTAATGAGTGTGGCGATAAAATTGCGTTGCACACAGATAATCAGAGATATCCAAAGCATGCATACCATCAATTTGTGTAAGGCATTAGCTTCGTTTCTCCATGATCGCGTCAATAGGTGGGATGGTGGTGTTATAAAAGGATGCATGATATCAGGAATGACAACCTTTTAAAAAGGCAATGCATAATTCATTCCCTAGGATTGTTTTTGAATGCGAAGCATTCTTTCGGGACATACTGGCTATTACATCCCACGTTTCCCTCACAATGGGCGAAGGTGGCACTAATTCTCGCTAGGCTTGAACCATAACGAAGCTGGAGTACTTCATTCTATGTAATTACTGAAGGACACACCTCCAAGCATTGTGTTAGGTTTAAAATTGTTTTATGTACATGTTCCGTCGTTGCTTTTAACTGTGCTAGCAGTAGCCATTGTCATATCCATCTATATCGTAGTCTTCCCTATTCGTTTTGTCTGCAGGCTTTCACATTTCTCTCAAAGTAGAACGCGTCCGCACGCGCTAGGACCAGCGGCAACCGGCTTCACGAACTGCATGGGCTTCTGTAGAATGAGCTGTCTTGTGCTCCTCTTTGAGGGGCGGATGCACGTTAACTGTTGTCTCGGTACTTTTTTTGCGAGTGCTACCCGCAAGGCTGGACAACGTCGGGAGCTCCTCGTGAAGCTCGTGCTTAGGTGCGCGGTGGAAGGCGGAAGTAACTATGAACAGGGGTTTTCTGGTTATGACGCACAACCGCACATACTACGGCCAGGAGAAACAGCTCCCCCGTTAAAAAGCGGATGATTGGACCTCCACAGAAACGAAATCCTGTTGTGAGAATAATTTAGGCATTTTTTGCACAATGATACTAGAGACGAACAGCAGAGCAGAGGACCCGTCCCGGTACGGTACTCGGTAGTCGACTGCTGCCACTGTGCGTGTGCTGAGGCGGCGAACCAGTTGTGCGCATTTGCGGTTGCGCCGACATTGTACCGGGCGCCATAGCAGGAGCGATTTTCTGTTCTTTCTACTAACCCATGCTTCACCTCTATAACACTCTTTGTGCCGTGGTGCACCCTTTACATGCTGGTCAGTGGAATTTGTTTCGAGTAATGGCTCTACCATGTGAGCGCGTAATTTACGACCTGCTCCGCTTAAGAGCCACGCAGTGAACTCGTGGTCCCCGACGTATTCCCGCATCCGTCTACCTCGGCATAAGTGCGCGCAGAAGGGCGTACAGTCACGCACCATGCCGGCGAGGGCGAACAATTTCATGGTAGAAACCGTCATCGCGCCCGCGGCAGTACGGCCTAGCCCTAACTCAACTCCGATGGACCCGCTTCAACCGAGGCTTGCCTTTAATAATTTCCGGCAGTTAAATTGAATCTTAGCGGATACCGATATCACCATAATTTTGTTCTCATTTGACAAACCATTTTTTGTTATTGTGAACAACGTGTAGACGATGCAGAGCACCCCGTTTGCCTTGAGCTGGCTTGACACCGCTCCGACGAGTGCAATGCAAAGATATAAGTTTAACAGGCGCGTATATTTGAACACACTGTTCGCGAGCTATGGCGAGGTAAACGCGTGTGCACGGAATAGGTTGCCCTATGTATACTTATGTAAAGGGGATTTATTTGTAATTAATATTCTATTCTTAGAAGCGCAAAATGTACAATAGATAACTGAAACGGCCACACAAACGCTCGCCCCTCACATTTTTCTCATATCCCGGAAACTTTTCGAGTAGAAAATATGACTCAAAATGGAGAAATCTCGCCTCAATTCTATTTGTGATTGTGGCGCTTGTAGTGAAGTTCTTGCTTGGCGTTCTTGTAAAGCAGGAGACACAAGAGAAACGCAAGAACACCGTAGGCAAGGGTAGCAGGAGTGGTTCGATTTGTAGGGCCCGTCTACTGCAGTGCTCTTCCGCAGGTAGATATTTGACTCCTTTTCTCGACGAGCCACTTGCAAGAAGATCAAAGAAAGGGGGAGAACGGAAGAAACGCGAACGACCGCGCGTAAATCTCGACTCTGTTGCAGTCGATCTGCAAATAGTAGGGGATGTATCAGTACTGAAGCTGAATTGATGTTGTCGACGATATCGGTTTCACGTCCCCTTTCTCCAGAATCCCTATATGGATTGCTGCTCTTGCTTCTATATGAAGAACACGACAAATTTATGCGCCGAAGTGGCCAAAGCCGCATAATGCGATCCGTAACTGCGTTATCCCGTGGGAAAACGGCGATCCGGCGCAGCTGAATAGAAATTGCGTTCGTTTTGGGCACCGGTGATCTCAAAGTAGAAAGGGATAATGCAGCAGCTCTGGGGTTTGCGCGGGGAAGAGACGCCGTTGACACCTCACTCCTTAAATACCGAACGCTTCAGCGGCACCTAACGCATCTTGAAATATTTTTTTGCGTGTGTGAGTATATACGTGAATGCAAATGCTCACCGCCGACATTATAAAAAGTACTCTTGGATAGTTCATACTGGGATACTGAGAATGTGACCCACTTCTATCTCTAAGCGCTGCGCCATGATCGCTCATCGTAATTCAGGGAACGACTGCACAGATTTCCATACAACTTTCATAGGCTGATAATAAGTTAAGTGTGGGAAGCATGCCTCCCGTTCGTGGAGGGCTTCACGCTTTAAAAGGGTTTGGTGCAATTTGGCATGATGGCTAACTGCGTCCTTTTCCTAAGCTGACTGAGACGACGTAAAGGTACTTTGATTCTGAAAAATAATGCACGAAATTACCGGACAATATTTCCGGCATAACTTGCCAAGTGTAAAAAATAGAAAAAAAAACATCGGGGCAGTCCGTTTGATGAAACAAATACTCTTAAAACGTAGCTTTGGTTTCACTGTGATCGCGCAGCTGATCCGCTCACTCAGGTACGGACGTTGTTTTATGATTTCATCAAATATGTTTTGGGATGTAGTAATTAGGGTGTGGTTATCCCGGAGGTGACTCGTCACCTATGTCACCACTCTGGTTATGTCAGCAAGATAACGTACAGTGCCTGAAATCCTGGTCTATAAAAGAGCTTTTTGTACTTGCGTCCTTCTACTGCCTTATATTGAAGTAATCTAGAGAAACCAATGTACCGTTCTGAAAACTTTGTTCCCTTCCACTGGCTTGAAGAGTTTGCATCAACCCTTTCACATCAAGTATATTTAAGTATAAGTAGTCTGCGCACGCCCCGTTACCACTTTTAATGTCGTTTTGCCCGAAACCATTCTTTCATGCTTTCCAACCTGATCAGCATAAAGCTGACGTGGTAGCCTTGTGCCCTCTGTGAACTGCCGCCAGGATGCTTTCCGCGTAGCAGTGAGCGAAAGCCTACTACGGCGTGTGAAAGGAAGAAACAAGAAGAGACAAGACGTGCAACGCACGAGAGGGAAGATGCTGGTGGTACCTTATGTACGTGGCTTCACCCACAACCTCCAAAAATTGCAGCCAGGCAAGGTGTGTACGTTTTCTGCAGTGCCCCCATCAAGGCGTGTAAAATGTACCGACGCATATGCAATGAAGCAAGAGGGGAGACATGCACCATCAATCATCGAACAACATACGCCGAATGCCAGACTGAAGCCGTATACAGCATCCCATTATCATGCGGACACGTCTACGTAGGACTAACTGGAAGGTGAATTAATGACAGGGCACGAGAACACGCCGCCTCATTATAGACAACATCATCCGGGCACCTATCATTCCATTGCCGCATTTGCCCCAAATGCACCGCACGCATCGACGAGATCGACGTGCTTCGGAAGAAACGCAATCGCCTCGCACGTGAGGTTGCCGAAGCAGTGGCCAACACCAAAAAAGGTGACACGTGCGTCAGCACAGCTTCAGTAGCTCTGACAGAGAAAGAACTGGACCTGCTGCTTCACGGTTATCCTGTTAACTAATATCAGGAAAAAGAGTGTGGTGCTGTGCCATTGTTGTGCAATGTTTTATGTGTACATGTTCCCCGCTTTTTTTAAGTTGATCGATTGTAGGGTTTAACGCGCCGACGCAACGCAGGCGATGAGGTGCGCCGTAGTAGAGGGCTCCGGATTAATTTTCACCCCCTGGGGATCTTTAACGTGCGTCGAAATCTCGTACACACAGGCGTTTTTGCTTTTCGCCCTCATCAGAAAAGCGGCCGCCGCGGCCGGGAATCGAACCACCGACCTCGTGCTCAGGAGCGCAACGCCTTAGCCACTGATCACCGTGGCGGGTCCTTTTTTTTTAAGTAAACTGAGTTGATAGTCAGCATTGTGTCTGTGTTTCCTTCCTACGTCCTGTTTTCGTTCAAGCTGAAATTTCAAGTCGATATGAACCAACTCGCCCGAACCCAACAAATTCTAGTCTCACCTGTTCGCCTTGCACCCGGCTTCCCCTCATAGTTAAGTCCCCTCTTCCACTATTCCTTTCCCCTGAAACCGGCTGCTCGTAGTTTTTGTCATGGGTTCGCGCACGTGCTTGTGAGCCCCGTTCTTATTTGATGTTGATAACGTACCAGCTTAAACAGATTGCTTATTTGCACCACTTGGTTTCTTTTCTGAGACATTTTTTGCCATACAAATGCAAAGCATAAGACACGAAGATTACAACAAAAGAAGCTGAAAAGTGTCAGCTATTTCTCCTAGATTCAGCTCTTGCAAGACGTAAACCAACAAGTGATTGTAGCTGGAACCAAGGAATGAAAATACACCAGGTTTCCTTAACGAAGTCATCACGTCATTTCGCAGTGTCATCAAGGATGTTAGTACCTCTGCTAATAAAAATACAGGACGAGTTCCTGATGCTCTCATCCTGGTTAGTGGTCAACTTAAACTTTGTGTTCCCTCTGGCATTTTTATGCAGGCTACACGCGCTCGTTAAACGCTGCTCGGTTCGCTGGCTTGCGTGTGTGTTGCTGTGTCAACGTAAACCAATCCGCGAGGAGTATTATACAAGAAAAGCGATTACCCTAGAATGAGCTCACTTTCGAATAAAATAATGCTTGTGATTATTACCCGCCACTGTGGCTCAGTGGCTAAGGCGCTGTGCTCTTGGGCACGAGGACGCGGGTGCGATTCCCGGCCGCGGCGGCCGCATTTTTCATGGAGTCGAAAAGCAAAAGCGCCCATGTGTACAAAATTTCAGCGCATGTTGAAGATCCCCAGGTGGTCAAAATTAATCGGAGCCCTCCACTACGGCGCGCCGCATCGCCTGCGTTGCATCGGCACGTCCACAGACGTCCTTATATGTCACACACCCAGGAGTCCACCAACCGCTAGGTTAGGTCTTCACATTTATGTCATACATTTCTGACAAAAGCAATGCCTTTTTATACTTGTGTAGAAAAAAAACGCTAGAAAGATGTACTGGCTGAAATGTTGCTCCCAGTCTTCCGGTGATGATGCATGGGGCCCGAAACCTAGAGGTCGCGTTAGGTGGAAGGCAATTTAGTTTTTGCCCAAATGTCCGTGTGGCCTGTCGGACGCCAAGGAAATTGCTTCGGAAATGATGTACGCAGCAGATTGCTTATACCGTGTAGTCTTCTTCTGATGGCTCCTCCTTTGGGGAACCTCCGGTGGCTGTATGTGACGTTATTAAATGGGCTCGTACGTTTGGTCAAAAACAGTAGTAGATTACTGTGTTCGCCGGCCTTTTCTTCTACCTATTTTTGTCTGCCTTGCATACCTGGATTACTGATTCGTCTTCAGATAATCCCAGCTGCACATGCTCCTTACCGAATCCTTCTTTAATCTAGGCAAGAAACACGTCTTCGAAAAAAAAAAAACTGTGCACTCCCGATGCTCTTCGGCTGAAGCATTTGCTTGTCCTGCGGCACCTATTTTGTTGGCGGACGTGATCGTGCCGCTTCGTCAATTTACTTATTCAGGCCCACCTCCCGAAGTGTCAACAGCAAATGTCGTGGCTTGTTCAGTTTACTCTCGGTCGCCTTCCCAGTATGGAACGTTACGACGCATTATTTTTGCAGGTCAGCTGTTTGGTTTACGGTCGCCCAGATCTTTCATGTTCTTTTCGTTGGCGTTAATGTAGAGAGAAAAAAACGTTGTTCGGGACAGGAAGAAAAAACCCGGAGTCTTCCTCGTCCTTAATCTGTACCTCATGTTCCCGGGATGTGGGTTCTATAGCGTTGGTCCTCGTTAGTGGCCGTCACAACAGGATAAAACAAATTCTGCTCCTCGCGGTTTATTATTTAGCTTGTTGCTAACGCCTCTCTTTTCCTCACTTTGATTTTTTTCGAAGAGGTAAAACACTTGAGCGTTGGATAATGTTCATATGTTTCAGATATAAACTTCTCACTGTTTTCCACAACATATTTCAGTCGTGTTTTGGGAATTTCACTCCCCGAATACATTCTGTACGAAAGAAAACAAAAATTCATGATAACAGTCTACTCTTGATAATTCGAAGTCCCTTAATTGGAATTTTCGGGTAATTAGAAGCAATGTGACCCTCCGCGGTGGCTCAGGGGGTAAGGCGTTGCGCTGCTGAGCACGAGGTCACGGGTTCGATTACCGGCCGTGGCGGCCGCTTTTCTGATGGAGGCGAAAAACCAAAACGCACCTGTGTACGAGATTTCGGCGCACGTTAAAGATCCCCAGGTGGTCAAAATTAATCCGGAGCCCTCCACTACGGCGCGCCTTATCACCTGCGTTGTGTCGGCGCGTTGAATCCTACAATCAATCAATCAATTGGAATCAATGTGCTGGTCCCGGCAATTCCATATGCAATTCAATGGAAGAAATCACCCAATAATTCTCAACTAAAACTTATTATAACGCTTATTTGGGAGTTATTTTTATTCAAAGCATTGATGTGACCGCATTTCTCGATACAATTCTACATTTTCAAGCGCCAAAACACAAAACAGCGCCATTCTCTCTGCTATGTCGGCGGCGTCGCAACTGAGGGCGCCCACTGTTGATGGCCCGCTAAGACTCGCGCCGTGCGAGCAGTTCATGTGGTTAACGTTTCAGGCTCCGGTTGTAGCGATAAAAGTCAACTATCAAGACAACACGTATCGTACTTTCGACTTGGCGACAAAAGTCGGGACTCTGACTAAAATCATAAAGGAGACGTGTTGCGGACTACAGAGAATGCTGTTCTTGTGGTTTTTCTTTGATTCAAAGTTCGGTTTAATCGAGGTGTTTTGTGGTCCCCGTGGGCTTCATGTTAGCGGAAGTCGACTGCATATTGATTACGGTGTAGACGTTAACAAGACGATAAGCGAAGCATCATATATGCGTATTCTGGTACCCCGAGAAAGAAATTATGAACTGGGTTCAAACATGGAGCAAATGGTGTACATGTCAATCACGGTGTGCGATGAAAGTTGCAGGGTTGTGGCCTATTTAGGTGAGTTGAGAAAAATTACTAACTGCACGTTTTCTTTCTTTGAACAATTAAACAAGGTTGTATTATAACTTCATGATACCAAAACGCTGCAAAACCCGAGTTCAATGAAACGCGATTTTTAAAAGCGAAAACTTTCGTAGATGGCGTCCTGTCAAAAAAACCAATGCGTTTCCCGATATACCGATTATCAACCGAAAATATCTTATAAAGTGTCTGGACACACGGCGCGTGCACTTAACCCGGCCTCTCAAAACGGTTACTTGAAAATCGCGAAATACAAAGGTTCTGGATAAGGCAATACACGCATCCATCATGAAGCAGGAGTAGAATAGCACACCTTACGCATTGGCATACATTTAGAAAAATATTGTAGATGCGCGTGCTTTGTGTGCGAGAAATCGTCGCTTGGGTTCATTCTTCTTTTGCAATTTGGGTCTTTGAAGGTTTGACGATCGATTGGACGCACTTTTGGCCTTCGCGCTCCTTTCAACTTTTTTTAAGAAGCGGTGGCAATCTTTTTTATTGTGCGAGTAAGGACCTTTACATTTCGAAATTCACTCGCAATATGAGCGAAATTTACTAATTGGAAACTGCATAAACAATACAATCTAGAACAATATGACCGGCATGCGTGCACATTGCACGCGGATTGCTCCTATTTCGCAATGTGAACACGAGCCTGTACGGGTGCCAAGACTACGCGGCGTGTAGCGCCGGGAAAGATTTCTCTAGGCATCAAGTTCAGCCTTTCCTCACAATTCACCTATTCAAACACCACAAAAATAAACAAATTTTTATGCATTTGTGGAAAGAAAAAAAAAGACCGCTACATATCGTTGAGCTTTTGAATTGGCTACCGATATCAATCTTAGTACAAAAAAATGAGCAAGAGAAAATTGCTTCGTCTTTTTCCCTACTGGAAAGACGAAACTTCCAGAGGACGCGCGGACTATTCCAAGAATTCGGGACAAGCTGGAAACCAATTCAGATCCGCCTTGTATTCTCTTTCTTAGAGTTTGCTTATCTCCGTTACGCATTTCAGAAGCAACAAACCGAATTGCATTCGACTACATCTCCACGTCGGGCTCGAAAGTGAGAAACATCAAAAATTCTCTACCCCCGCGTTGGCCATTCCACTCGGGAGTAAAAAGTAAAGTGGTGTATTTGTAGAGCGATTCTATATAAGGTTCTTGTGTTCTTTCTTGTACAGCTGAAATGCCTTCCTTCGTACAAATAAAATGACGTTGATAGTTTACTAGAAACGCACCATACAGCTGCTCTTCTTTTAAAAAATAAATGTCAAGTTTAATGGCTGGTCGCTGGTGATCCATAAATAGTGTTATAGTTGCATGGTACGTTTAAAAATGTAAGGGTGCACAATGATTCATAACTTTAGAATGTGACAAAATCTCCGAAACCTTACAATGTCGTTATTGTGCCGTTAAGGATACAAGCCAAACTGGCTGGTTTGTACGTATTCGACTGCAGTCAGATGCAGGTTTAAATTTCGATTTTCCTTACCTTTAATCCCCCTTAGGTATCTTTCCTGACATTATCCACGTGTCATACGTGTTGTCAGAATAATTTAACAAGACCAAACTGAGAAACCCTTTGCCGAAACAATGGACCACGTCGGGCCTCGAAGAACGCAAAGTAAGTTATACCCTTCGGCCGAAAAAAAAACTTCTGTCATAACGGTGTTGCAATTTATCGAAAGAGCAGACATTTCTTCTCTTCTGAACTATGAAATTTGCAGCAGTGTAAAGGTTTTGATACGACTGGATGTGGTCATGCATGACTGGCCTGACCGCGCTCAAGCCAACTCACCGCTTTAGGTTTAAAACATTGATGAACAGTATGGTAGGAGGCACCTGTGCGAGCGTGTTGAAGATGGCCTCCTGTAATTACTCTCGCTGGATGGCCGTGGCGTGCTTGTGGAAGTGCGTCCCGCGCAGTGTCGAGTGAATAGGGCAGGACTTCTCAAGTGTAACAGAAAACAGGGCACGGTATGCGAACTACCTGGGTTAAATTTCGCTGTTTTGGTGGTTTACACAAGTGCTGTCTGGTGTGGTTGATGTATGATTTCAGATAACCATCACTTGAATCGCGATCTTGAGAAACTATTCGGTACATGTAGCGTAGGATCGCTGCGCCACAACATCTTCGAACTCATGGCTACACACCTTGACCAAAACTCAATGACTTACGAAGCTAGTCTTCATGTAATGGTCGTACTTCAGTGGTCTATCTGATAAACACCTTTGCGATGAAGTTTACTAGCACATCCGGGGATAGCTTACACAGCGGCTTTGAGACGCCGCTTGGTTGGCCACCTGGATTGGCAGCCTTTTCTATTATTTTACCAAAATTCCATTTTAATTAGACCCCAGGGTTTTCTTCGCTATTTAGTTCTTGTATAAGACGAAACAGATAACAATTTTAACTGCCAAGAAGACTGCTGGGGGTGGCCACCATTCAGGAGTACCGCAATGAGATTCAGACTTTCCCATATAGACTGCGGCACATTCATCGCGTAGTCCGCACGAACGCCTGCTTAAAACCAGGCTTTCCAGTGGCTGCAACACTAGCGCTACGTTTCAACCCCAGCGGATTATCTGCAGCTTAAGCCAAAGCGTAACACGCTGGGCTTCATTCTGAGCGTGCCTGGGAAGTTCCCGCCTGTCTTCCCTTCTTCCAATTCCCCGCTCCACTCTCGTGGAACCGCCACAGCCAGATAAGAGCCGCGTGTATCGGAATCCAGAGCATCGGTTGACGAGCTCTGCAACCGCCGAGGCTCGTGATGTAGCCGCCACGCTCCAGTGGTTAATGGAATTACGTACGAGTGCGCCCAGATACTGGGAAACGCCATCGCAAGCCCCGGATTCGAATTCGCCCGAAAAGATAATCGCATCACTGCGCTTGGCCTAAGCTATTCAGGAAAGAAGGGGAAGCCCCACTTCGTATACTTTCGCACGCTTTCCCGCAGGTGGATACTTTTTGGACGAGTGAAAAAATAAACTCACTTTACAGGACATGACGTCGACTGAATGTGTCGGCTCTGGTATGAAGCTGATATATATGACATCATTTTAAGGAATGGCTACTGCCACGACTAGTACTAATTGTCCTGTGGACTGGTTATCAGGATGGTTGGTCTGCTTTGTCTACGGCTTTTAATTAGATGTGTGAATTCCGTACTCGCGTCCATTTTAGGCTTTAATATTGCTCTACGTTTTCTTCCCTGCCGTCTAATGCCCCCATCCCTTCCGAGAATTTTTCGTACCCCCTTTGCGAGCATTACTATTACGAAGCCATAAATAATATGTGGCTTGGTCTCACATGATTCAGAATACCGTTCAAAAGACATTTCAATTAAACTTCATTCCACCACTCCCTACTGGGATATTTGGCAATTGTACGCAAAGAAGCGCCTATAGAAATGTGGATCCAAACTTTCAGTGTAACGACTTAGCTACTACATTGGTCGTTTGCGCGCTGCTGATTTGGCATTTTTTCGGCCCCTTCTGACAGCTTACAATCCAAAAATTTTCCTAATTCTCAAATTTACTCGGGTGCCCCCCACTGATGGTTCCCAAAAGATCCTTTCTTATTTGCTATCAGGTTTCTGGATGACACTGAAAGCCAACTGTAACAGGCTTTCGGGGAAATCGCGGTGATAAGCAAACAGGAAATTAGGGCTCAAGGAATAGGTGTCCTCAAAACACATCAACACAAAACGTTCTTTAGAGGCTGCGGTGCCGAAAAAGAAAACTTTTTTTTTTGCAATATTCCCTGCCTGATGTCGTTATCACAGCACCGGACATTCACGTCTGATGTTTAGGCAGCTTAGGAGCGCTTTAGATTGCGTGCAGAGTTGCGGAAAGCGTGCATTACGCACATAATTTGCGCGGGAACACGAGGAGGCGAACGATAAGCGGTGAAAATGGTGTGCAGGAAGCACGGGTTCTATGATATTTTGTATTTTGTGAATACTTTTGCGAAAAATTGCTTTTGCCTTAGCTCCCTTTTGGTCGGTTATCTGTTCCGCTCCCACGCCAAAGCAAATGATCAAAAGATTTTGGTCCATTTCTGCTCTTCGCTGGCTCTTCTATCACGAAGACAATCAAAACGTAATTAGTAGCATTGCTTCACCAAAAAGAAAACCCTTTTCAGGCTCCTAATCCAATTCCGTGTTTAAGATGGCGACATTAATCGGTACTGTCGGAAATTTTCAGGCAGTGGTTTTTCTTTTCTTCTTTTTTTTTTTTTTGAGGACCGTGTGGTTGCGGCATTCCTTTGTATGTGTCCAGCCTCTTTTAATGTGCGAATGTTTTTGGCCTTGGGTGTCATTATTTTCAAGCACCAGGACTTATAAATGTAGCCCTTTTAAGAGTTTGGCAGAGCATTGCTTGAAAAGTGGCATACAAAAGGATGAAAATACGTCGTCAACGCCAGTTCTTGAGAAACCAATACGCCAAGTCTTGACCACACGTGGAGCACGTGGGCGCTAGTGTTTCACCAAGTGCCACATAACTAGACCCTGCGGGGCAGGACTTGGACGTTCTACTGCACGATATACTCATTCAAAAAATATAACAGATACAGTGAAAACGCGATCTAACGAAGTCATCAGCAACCGGCAATTATTTCGTTGAATCCAGAACTTCGTAAAACCGCGACGGTTGTTTTACAAGCGCTTGATTCCATAAATTCGATGTCCAAAGGAAGGCACATCCCGGTGCCTACCGTGTCATCGTAGTTCCGGTGGCCGCGGCGCTCACCAGCCGATAATTTAACAGTGCACTAAAAGTTCCCTGTGAAAATGATGAATGAGAATGAATGAATGAATGAATGAATGAATGAATGAATGAATGACATGAATGAAGTGAGTTGAGTGAGTGAGTGAGTGCGTGAGTTGAGTGAGTGAGTGGTGAGTGAGTGAGTGAGTGAGTGAGTGAGTGAGTGAGTGAGGCGTGAGTGAACGAGCGAGCGAGCGAGCGAGTGAGAAAGTGTGTGTCACGGTTTGTTGGCAGCAAATTACAAAATTACGTCTGTTTTGAGAAATGCATACCTCAAATACTGTAAAGGAAATCTTTATGTGATGACTTTAAGCGATCGCGGACAATTTAAGAAGATAACAGTAACGCTTTGGGTACATTGCCGGACAAAACCGTAGAAATAAACCGCCGTCCATCTACATTGTTTCACAGTGCACGCTAATACTTTTAAGAAAAAAGCAAAGACAGTACCAGCACCCATACCGGGGCAGAATGGGGGCGGAATGGGGGTCAATGCCCTGAAAAGTTTCGTAAAGAACAATTGCTTGAAACCGCACCTGTCAAACTCATCTGATGAACCCAATATACTTTGAGATACAAAACGCCCTTTGTTCAATCCCGGCGCGCTATCTAATGTGTTTTCTAGCTGTTCCCCCTAAATGTTCCCCAGGACTTCTGTCTTTCTCTCATCCCGTGCTGGGAATCGGGACAGGAGGGAGCTGACAGGGATAATGATGGCCTTGTTGTAGACGTCACATATTTCAGGTATGTATCCTTTGTGCTCCTTTCCATGTCTTTGTGGCCTACGAGATGTTTCTGTCAACCGTTCCCATTCTTTTTTCTTCTATCTTGACACGGTTCCCGGAAGTATCGAGGCTTTTATGAAGCTTTCAAGCACCATAACGTACCGCCAGAAAGTTAAACATCTGCAATATTTCTCTGTAGGGACGAGCATGGCGACCAAGCATTACGACCTAAAGAACCGCGTAATAAAATTGAACTGAAGAAAGGTCTATCGCACATAACTCGGCAGCACTCAGTTCAACCACTCAGTTTAACAACAATTGTAGGGCTGGTATTAGATACTGCAATACACCAGTGATAATGCGACCCGGAATAGCGCCTACGGACTTTTGATTTATAACGGAGCTAAAAATTAGCGTGTATAGTTATGAAAGGTACAAAATCCTAATTTTTAACAGCAGCACTTTTCTCCGTGGCATAGAATTGTAAGACACGCCTGACACATGTAGGTACCACTGACTCCCACATAAAAGTGTGAGAGAGCCTGTGCTCCCAGGCCCATGCGCTGTTTCGCATGGCACCAGTGCGGGAGTCTCCATAAATGTTGGGGATTACTGTGAGCGTAAACTACGAGGAGGCAAAACAAGGTAACAAAGGGAAAAACAAGCTGTTCGATTCTATCCTGGGTCCCCAACAAAGGCGAAAAAAAAGGGGGGGGGGGGGAGGTTGCTTTACCCTTATCGGATATGGTCGTCCGCTGGCGTTCTACACAAGCCGGCTACCGACGGATTCTCTTGAGAGGAACCTCCCCTCCCGTACAGGCATAACGGGGACTTTTGGTGAGCGAGGGGACCTACGGTGATCTCCCCCGTGATTTACAAGTTGAACTAAGGCTTCGGTTCGTTGGACGAGTTATCGTACGCGGGCGACTGAAGAGCCCGCTGAACAATGAACGGGATGAACACGTCGTCGCGTTAATCCGCCCGTATAGAGGGAACGGGAGTCGTTTAGATGGTGATGGACGACCGATGCGAGTAAGTGAGACGTCGAAACTGCTTGCAGAGGCCCCACAGTAGCCGGTAAGTTTGTGTATAAAGCCGGAATTTTTTCTGACAGAGTCGTAGCGGTAGGCGCATAGCGATTGCCGTAAAGCTCTGCAACTGCAAAAAAGAGGACATCCTTAAAATTTGGATTTTGACAATTATGGCAAGGGAGCAGTAGGTACATTGTTTTGCAATTCGCAAGTTTGTACCTAATGTCTTATCTTTTCTTTATATGCCGCATAGCAAAAATGCGAATTAAAAAGGGCCCGTCTCCCCGCGAGGGGGACTCGAGTAAATGCGTCGCATAGGGGTGGGTGTATTGCGTTATGTTATATGTATTTGTTTTGCAGCAATCATTTCTATACTTATTCTCGTCGTCACTTCCGTGACCTGGTATTGCCTAAGCACCGACTGCTTGCGTGCAATAGTCCCGAAATCAGCCTACCTTGACCTGGAGTTTGCGAACACGCCTTTACGGATACAGGACCCATGCAGGCAAGCACCAAAGTGGGGAGGAAACAGCGCATCGCCTTTGAGCTCCCCGCTGACAAGGAGGTGCGTTCATTTCTGCGTACGCCTCGGCCAGTGATTGTTACGATTCCAATCCGTGCTGGTAGGCTTATCTGACGCTTTTTGCAGCCGACAACGTAGCATAAACGCGGTATGCCGATTACTGAGGTATCTAGAATTCCCATGAATGCTAACGCCAGATGTCAAGCATGTTGTTTCACATAAACTAATCCGAAACTGCTTTGAATTCCATACTTGTACATGTCCAATCACAGCAGCACCTCGCATGTACGTCACCGCTTTAGTTGGTGCGGCCACCGCAGACCATGCATAGTAGCTTTTCTTGTTTCGGGATTTATGAAATAAAGGCCGCCTTATCTACAGCATAAAAGTTAAAAGATGTGTTTATTTGAGCCATCTATTCAGGGAAAGCAAAAAAAAAATACACAATCTTCTCATGGGGAACCCTGATGAGGATGCGAAGCATCATGGGGGTTCCTCATGGGGGTGTTTAGTAGCGCCAGAGGTAATTCGCGCGTCCGGGTCCACACCGGTGGCAAAGGCACGCAAGTACTGTTGTGATACGGTTCCGTGTGGTTCCATTGCGTTGCCGTTATGTTGAGTGATCAGGTGTTTAGTAGCGCCAGAGGTAATTCGCGCGTCCGGGTCCACACCGGTGGCAAAGGCACGCAAGTACTGTTGTGATACGGTGAGTAGGCGGTGGTTCTCGAGGTGCCGAAACTCGTCAATCATGTTCTTGTCGATGTTGTCGTCTCTGTGGTAGAATCGGTAGTCTCCGTCAGCGTTGGTGTAGTAAATGTTGTTGACGTTGGTGCACCGGCTGAAAGCAACGTACACGCCCTCCTCTTCGCAGCTTTGTCTTCTCCTTTTTCTTCTTCAGCGCTTCCCCTACAGGAAGATGACGACGGTGGTTGAACGCGAAGCTATCTCGTGATGGATTAGCAACGTACACGCCCTCCTCTTCGCAGCTTTGTCTTCTTCTCCTTCTTCTTCTTCAGTGGTTCCCCTACGGGAGGTAGGTAGGTAGGTATAACTTTATTTGACAAGAGTAGCTGCCTCGAGGCGGCCGCCGATGGGGGTGGTCCCTTCTTCTCAGGGCCCAAACCAGGCCAACACCTCCCGTCCACGGGCCACTATGGCCTTGTGGATGTTGATGGAGGGGCTGGACCTGAGGATCTCCCATCGCTCTTTTGAGGTTGGGGCGGAGGGGGTTGGTATAACGGGTAGTGGTGATTTTATCGAGGTGCATTCAGCAATTAAATGACACAGCGTTCATTTTGCTTGCTGGCAGAAAGGGCATGTGTCCTTGTACTGCTCTGGGTACATACGGTGCATTAGGGTTGGGTGTGCTAGTGAGCCTCCTTGGATTCGCCTTAGAATTGATTGATCTTCCCTAGTTAGCGACCGGTGCGGCTCCGGAAGTGTCTGTCTATTCTCCCGGTACATGGAAATTATCTCTTTGTAACCGGTTGCGGGTGTCGGCACGTCTGGGTCTTCCCTCTCGTGTGCCCGGCGTGCCACCACTCGGGCGTGGTAGTCAGCGACTGCGTTGCCGACTAACGAGGAGTGTGAGGGGGCCCATATGAACTCAGAAAGAGAAAATCGACACCACTATTAGGAAAGCCACTAAACAAGCTCTGGGGCTTCCCATCTACACATCGACCAAGAGACTGTACAATATGGGAATGCACAACACTTTGGACGAGCTCGTGGAGGCGCACCTCTCAGGCCAAAGAATGCGTCTCAGCGACACCGAGCACGGCAGGAGAATCCTTCAAAAGATCGGATGGAAAATAGAGCTCAGACGGACAAACATGCCCATAACCGACGAATGGCGGGACAAAATCATGACGAGACCCCTTCCACGCAACATGACACCGGGAGAAGATGAAGAGAGACGGAAAGAAAGAGCAAGAGCCCTAGAAAATAGTCTGGAAGACAGCCCCCACGTCCTTTACACAGACGCATCAACAGTACACGGAAGTGAGAAGGCGGCAACAGCAGTAACAACCAAACACAATCTAGTCAACGCAGCATCAATCAGGGCCAAAGAAATCGATACAGCGGAAGAAGCGGCTATTGCCATGGCGTTACTCCACACAGGAGTGAGGACAGTGGTCACCGATAGCAAGAAAGCGTACAGTAACTATAGAAGGGGAGTGATCTCCTCCTTAGCAGCTAGAATCTTAAGAAGCAGGAAGCCACCAGGGAACGGGGTCGAGCTCATATGGGCCCCCCTACGGGAAGATGACGACGGTGGTTGAACGCGAAGCTATCTCGTGATGGATTCTTTGGTTGGCCAATCCCTAGGGGCATCCTGCCACAATCATCATCAGAGGCACTGCGGACGTGGCACGGACAAGTAACATGCCCCCGAGCAAGAGATGCTTCGCATCTAAGCGTTGGTGAGATAAAGGTTGTTGACGCTGGTGCACTGGTGCAACGTACACGCCCTCCTCTTAGCAGCTCGGTCTTCTTCTCCTTCTTCTTCTTCAGAGGTTCTCCTTCGGGAAGATGACGACGGAGGTTGAACGCGAAGTTATCTCGTGATGGATTTTTCGGTTGGCCAATCCCTAGGGGCATCCTGCCACAATCATCATCAGAGGTGCTGCGGACGGGGCACGGACAAGTGACATCCCCCCGAGCAAGAGATGCTCCGCATCTAAAACAGGAGCATCCCAAAATCGCTTCAGTGTCCCTGTAATGGACGGGAACATAAGCGAACTCAAGATTATTTTCTTGAAAAGCAGTGAAAGCAGTATTCGGTCAATAGAGAATAGAAGACTATTAAACTAACGGTAATTGCGCTTTAAGCCGCCTCTTCTCAAGTTTAGGAAGAGCCACTCCAACATTTTTGTTTTCCTTCGTTCGTATCACCTGAGTAACGATAGCTAATCCTTTTATTTACAACCCCTCCTTACCTAACCATTGTTCAAAAGGCGTATAGGAAAAAAATTCTGCGGAATTTCAGAGAATTGTCTACTAATGCGTAGCATTATTATGCCGCTTGACTTGAGTGTGAGTTATTTACAGCCAAATTTTTGTTTTTTGAAAATCCTGTCCGACCAATTATCTCCATTTACGCTATTATAACGATTACAGGTGGAACTTTCCGGAATCTGCTTTCATTGAGGAAATGAAGGGAGTTGTACGGTTTGCGGTTATAAGGTTTCTTTTGTAATTTTGTTATTTTTGGTTTTTCGAAATTTAGTTCGCCCAATCATCTAAATTTACGCTATTTAACGATTACATTTGAAGCTTTCACGAAATTTGCATTTCTCCAGAAACGTAAGGCGCTACACGGTTCTCCATTTTACGCAATGTCTTTATAATTTCCTCATTTCCTGAGTTTTTCAAAATTTCGTTTGACTAATTACCCCCATTTACGCTACTTTAACGATTACAGGTGGAAATGTCGCGAAATCTGCATTATTGTGGAAATGCAGGGCGTTATACCGTTTGCCATTTCCCATAATTTTTTATATTTGTTTATTTTTAGGTTTGCCAAATTTCGTAGGAAAAATTATATCAGTTTACGTTATTATGACGATTACATTTGGAGCTTTCGCGAAGTGTGCATTATTGTGCAATGCAGGGCGTTACACGGTTCGCCAGTTTCGTTATTTCTTACATATTTTTTTTATCTTTGTGTTTCAAAATTTCGTTCCACCAATTATTCCCATTTACGCTAATATAACGATTACATTTATAACTGTTGGGAAATTTTCATTATTGTAGAAATTTAGGCAGTTGTACAATTTTGCGGTTATGTGGTTTGTTTTTTGTACTTTTGTGTAATTTTCGGTATTCCAATATTTCGTTCGACCAATTATCTCCATTTGCACTATCATGTCGATTAGATTTATAACTTTTCAGAAAGCTGCATTATTGTGGAAATGAAGAGAATAATTACACGGTTCGCCATTTTCTGAAATTTAAATATATTTTCTTATCCTTTTAATTTTCAAAATTTCGTTCGGCCGATTATCTCCATTTAAGTTATTATAACGATTACAGGGAGAACTTTCGTGATATCGGCATTATTGTGGAAATACAGGGCGCTACACCCTTCGTCATTTGTTGCAATTATATTTATATTTTTTTTTCTTTCAAAATATATTGCGACCAGTTACCTCCATTTACACTATTATAATGACTACATTTCGAACTTTCCACGAAATATGCATGGTTGTAGAAATACACGGAGTACCACGGTCCTGGCTGTGGGGGTGCCCGGCAAAGAATGCTACGCATTAAAAGCGGATGTCGTGCTCTGGTTATGTTGTTCACCTGAACCACAAATAAAACAATTGGAACGCTGTTCGCCTTGCCAGGACTCCTCTTTGTGCTTGTTTCAATAAGCCTATTATTCTCGCGTGACGTCAATCGATGCATGGCACTAAGGCATTGTTGGAAAAGCTTTGCAATAGACATAAAGCAATACAAGCAAGGGGTACATACTCCGGGAAACCAGCTTGGGCAAGACGCTAACAGCCTGTCAATATTAAGGATTCAGGCAAACAGCCTGGCCGGTAAATAACATCGCCTTTTTCGCGTGATTATTCTACTTATTTGCCCGCTATGTCTCCCCAGCGTCTCGGTCTGATGGCGGTCGACGTTCTGCCTAGTGGGGGCCTCGACTTGTCGCCGTTGTTTTCTGCTGCCGTGACACTGAGCGTGACCGGCGTCTGTCCACTGGGAAGATGCCTTAGCTCCGTTCGGAATTTTAACACGAAAGTTTTTTTATTTCGGGACACACCAAGATTTTACTGACGTCATATCCGTCACGTAAATTACGCCGGTACAAGGAAGCAAGCGGCCTGTAAAGGGTGCACCCCTGCACACAGGATCTTCCTGCGGGGAAGCACCCTTTAGAACCAAAGAGTACGTTATGCTTAGGGTTGTTCGTTTTCGGGTTTTATATTTCAACACGAAAGTGTTTTATGCCAGGATACACCAAGATTTCACTGACGTCATATCCGTCACGGAAATGACGCCAGTACACCTTTGCCGAAGCGACCCGCCAGCAGGACATCGCTCGCCAAGCGCACCCATAGGACACCCGCCGACCTGCAAATCATGCTCAGCTGCAGATTTCGCTGCACGTTTCACTTTCGTGCTTTACCGATTCCTGTGACAGAGGAATCAACCAGTTTTTTGCTTAGCTTCATTGACTTGACGCTCCTTTGGGTCCTTTTCAGAAGCGATGTGAGAAGAGCCACTAAATGTGCACTGCTGCACAATGAGTTGTCTTTGTGCAGAGTGTAAACCTACATTATGTTGTGAATTCCTTCGTGAAATAAGTTTCGTGTCGCTGTTCTTTTTAGGTCCACCCAGGCGATCAGGCGATCATGCAGAGTGATAGCCTTCTGTAGCAGAAATAGAGGTCGGAAAGGGGTGGATACCCTAAGGGTTTGCCAGTAGAGTATGGGAGAGTGTCGACCATCCCCATCGCTAGCAACTTTGATGCGTCACTGATCCAACCCTGAGTAGCATTTAGAATAATTGCCCCCGCCTATGTCTTCATAAATATTATGTCTTAGGCATTAGTTCGCCTCAGAAGTAAGCCCGCAATGTACAGTGCGGTTCACTGTTAAAGGGAACCGTGAGCGCGTGGCCGCTGCGCTCCGCGAAGCGCCGCCACCGACAAGTGGCAAGAATCGGAGACAGCCGGCGCATGCGCACTAACCGCATGAGGCGGGAGAAGCTTCTCTGTCATCTGCTACGGCGCTTCGCCGTGCCGCTCAGCATCCTTCGAGTGCGAAATTTCTCGGCTATCGCAAGCTGGCCGCCTCATGCGGCCAGTGCACATGCGCCAGCTGTCTCCAATTCTAGCCACATCTCGGCTCCGCGAAGTGGCCTCGCGCTCACCGGTTTCCTTTAACAGTGGACCGCACTGTAAAAGCTGTCATCATCAGATCATCAGAAGCAATGCGGAACATTAAGGGCAGTCCTTTCGTAAATATCGCATCCATCCTTTGCTATCCGTAAACTTCCCTAGTATGCATTACATAACCTCATGTGTGAAACTGGTACACCATCACGCGGAGGGAGCGCTGCAAATGTCAATACTGGCGTCGCACCGCAGCCGGCCACCGCGTTGCACTACTAGCGTAGAGCCGGGCGGCGGAAATGCTACCACCGCCGCTGCCGCGTCCCCCGACGTGACGATGAGAAAACGAGAGCACGCCCGGGCCGCTGATTTTGGCCGTCGCCGTCGGGCAGATCCGCTATTGCGAGGAGCAGAACGGGGCCGCGACAAACCACCGTCACACGGTTCCGGCAGTGCAGTAGGAAGAGCGGGCAAACGAAGCAGAGCTCGAGGGACGGGCGTCGAGGCGGCGACAATGCTGCGGTCAGGAAAAAATTATTCTAAAAGTCAGTGTAAATGTAGCCGTACTGTCGTACCGTCGAGTCGCCAATACAGATTTGTGGCTCAACCACCTTCCCGGAGTGGTATTACTGATGAATTTTTTTCTTGTTCCTCTTTCTTTCTTCATTTTTATTTTTTCGCTCATCGCAATATTTTTGGCATTTTCCAGTTGTATAGTTGGCTACGTATCATCATGATCCTCGTCATCATTATGCATTTGCGTATAATTTTCTTCCCGTTATGTTTGCGTGCTTAATACGCTTTATCATTCATATATTCGTGTTTGTTTAGGCTTTTTAAGGCTTTTTTGTTTTTGCACGCGTTTCGTCGTAATTTTTGCTGTAAATAGAGTTTTGTTTGAGTTACTTACAGATCCAGTGGAATTTCTGATCTATTCTCACGTATTTTGACGAATGTATTACGGCACCATCACCCCTCACCATCACCACTCATCATTATAGTCACCCCACCCCCCATCTGGCGTAGCAACCCTTGTCCCTCGCATGACTGACCTCAACAGCTCACATTAAAGAGCATTCTCTCTTCTCTCTCTCTCTCTCTCTCCTCTCTCTCTCTCTCTCCTCTCTCTCTCTCTCTCTCTCTCTCTCTCTCTCTCTCTACCGCACCAGTTGAAGTCTTTCATAGCTCCTTTTGAATGTTTGTATCCTCACCTTCTAGCAGCTGCCCCCTATAACATTCAATACTGTTGCGGTAACATAGGCAGGAAAAGGAGGAATAAACGTTTAATAGAGCATTCGGAGCTGTTTGGTTTACCGCCGGGAGGGAGAAATTGTTAGACCAGGATTCCAGGGTCTAAGCGACCTGCCTCGCCGGTCTAGCAGATTGTTGGTGATACGGTTGGAGGTGGTCATGCGACCCTCCAACTGCTCAAAAAAGAGGTCGGGATATGGGGAAAAGGATGGTGTGGGGCGACACTCCCACATTACGTGGTAGGAAGTGCATGACTCTATGCAGAATTTACAATAGTATGTGTATAATGACGGAATGCATGGACAGCAGTATTGTAAACGGGGAAATGTGTTTGTTTGGAGCTGTCGGTAGGGGACCATCTATTCGCAAATGTAAGTAGACAAACCACGGCCACTCCTTGTGTCTAGCAAAGGGCGTATATAAATTTAGACATGTTACACCGTACTTGTCAATAGGGTGTCTTATTTTTCAAGTTGAGTTTTATTGAGGTAGTCCCCGATTCTTTCGTATGAATTCCATGAAGTTGTTATCTCAGCGACTACGCGGCTATAGGTACTTGAAAACGACAATCTGCTGCGATGCCAGGTCGGTGCACGTGAAAGGATATTGCACAAAATTTGATTTATCACTGCTGAAAAACGGTCTGAGAACACAATTTGAGATACCCCTGCTTGGCACATCTCTGGAAAAAACGTAAGAGGGCATTCATCAAAACAAACTGTTTCCCAGACCCCTGTTCTTGACCGTAAAACCTTTCTGCTGACAAAGGACTTCCCCCGCTTCGTAATTTCTCGTCGTGTAAGCGGCACTTCCTGCACCATTTTCCCGGCTTCAAGTATGACCACCTACACGTAGCAGATAGCGCTATCGTCGGCGGCAACAGCAACAACGCTAAAATGCGGCAGGATCGTTTTCAAGCGTGTCCTCTTACTTAATTTATTTTTCCCCTTTTCTAGAATTTCTGTTTTCTTCTCCAACGAATCGCCGTATTGGATGTCCTAACTGACTCCGGATCAGGATTGAAAATGTCATGGCAATCATTCTTGAAACTCACTTTTTGACAAAAGGAGGAGCAAAAAAAGCTTTGTGTAACGGTAGTGCAATTTCACAATGACCATGGAGAGCCTACTGTACAGATTGGGAAACTATCGTAAGGCATCGAAACAGACGTCAAAAAATAAAATTAAAAATTGTACGGTGCGCTTCCTTAAAGGCAATTCTGTCATTGGGAAGCAATTGTCTTTGGCCGTATCATAAGTCTTCTGCTCGAAAAAGGAACCAACCGTTCAAGAAAAAAGACAAGGCAGTAAGGAATGGCCACGAACATTCTGAACATTGCACTTGAAAGAAAAGAGCTTAGCGCTAGACTCTCTAGGGCCATCGAGGGTACTTGTATCAACAAAAACTCAAATGTTGATTGATTGATTGATTGATTGATTGATTGATTGATTGATTGATTGATTGATTGATTGATTGATTGATGATTGATTGATTGATTGATGATTGATGCTTGATTGATTGATTGATTGATTGATTGATTGATTGATTGATTGATTGATTTAGGGTTTAACGCGCCGACGCAACGCAGGCGATGAGGGGGGCCATAGTGGATGGCTCCGGATTAATTTTGAACCCCCTGGGGATCTTTAACGTGCGCCGGAATCTCGTACACACGGGCGTTTTCTTTTCGCCTCCATCAGAAAAGCGGCCGCCGCGGCCGGGAATCGAACTCGCGACCTCGTGCTTAGCAGCGCAACTTCTCAGCCAAAAAACTCAAACGTACTATGGTGTCTTATGTGTTATGCTGTAATACCAAATGCTACAACACCATGCTATATGCTGTGTGATGCCGTGTATACTATAACACGAAATGTATTGTGCTGTTTTTTTTTATTTTGATTTGTTTGGTTCCAGGAAAATTACCTAAATTAATAGTGACGTAAAACACGTCGAAATATACGCAGAGCCTTAGTATGGTGCCATGGAGGATCTTCGTACACTGTTGCGCAGTCACGTCGCTATGCGTGCACCGCAGCAGGCTCACGCTGACACAAAACCTCACCTCGTGTACAGCAAAGGCGCTCAATATAGCTCTGGGTCGGGGAGACATGGGGGGTAATAACAGAGGGGGTCGCATGTCCTGGCTCATTTGGTTTTGAATTCTCCACTGCACAGCTGCTCTCTAAAATTAGTTTTGCAGTTGAGTAAAGAAAATGAAATACTTTCTTTACCGTAGCATTTAGCCAGGGCAAGCCCACCGAATGCAAACAACCAAGTTCTTAGCTTTACTTCTCCCACGCTTTCTTTTATTCTCGTCTGATTATTCCCCACAAGGCGCAAAAAATACCCCATGATACCGCAACGCACCTCCTGCATTCCCACTCGACCGACCCTTCTTTCACTAGCCGTCACTGCGCAGGGCATCTCAACCGGGGTCATGTACGCTGGAATGTCCGGCAATTAAACCGTATCTCCTGGCACCCTCCTCTGTCAAAGTTCAACATCTGGCTCTGGCCGGCCTGGCTAACTCAGGCGGCTACTTTGCCAAGTCAGCTGTCTTGTGGCTCTCAACCAGCGCGCTCGGGAAATGGGCCCCAACCGCCAGAGATACATAGACTGAGTAAGCTCAATCCCGTGTCCTAATAAATTTTGCAACCATTCAATAAATCTTGCTTTCCATAGGGGAGCACTGTGTCTTCCTGTGGCAGGTCTGTGCCCACTCCGTCGAAATACGCGTAGAGTCCCGACGTACGTTCCTCGTCCGTCGCGTTCGCTTTATTTCACTCTCTTCGCAGTTGCGGTAAGCGCCGGCACGTATTCTCCCTCAGCGCACGAGGTTCGCACGATGGAGCGCAATCAAGGATTGCCATACAGTGTTGCAACTCCGTTCCTTTTCGTTTTGAAAGCCGAGATACCCGGCATCCCGTCGCGTCCGCTCGTAGTACCTTCGCCCTTCTGGTCAGAACACCGCCAGGGCTCTGCGGCACCGCACATAAGGATATCATACCCTCTTTTGCAACCTACTTCGTAACCTCGTAACTCAGAACCGACGGTGCAGAGTAAACCACATCCTGTCCTTGATACGACGAAACGTTGAAGTCTCGTTTAAAGAACAATCAACGTCAAAAATTTCACCATCTTCCCGTAGGGGAACCCTGAGCAGTATGCGAAGTAGCCATGGGGTCGACTCAAGTTCCCATTAGTTTTCAGTTCGATCGCGGCGTTGCGGGAGGAGAATGAGGGGAGCGGAGCGCGCGCGCGCGTCATTTATACCGCGGAGCTAGAGTGGCGCCCCCAGCGGAGTATGCAGCGGCTACCGTCGCGTCTCTAACCCTACGCTGCTTCGCATTATCGCGCGCGGAGCCGCAGGTGTTGCCATTCGTTGCGCAGTCCCGGAGAGGAGAGGAGCTTCGGAGAGGAGAGGAGGAATGCCGGAGAGGAGAGGAGTGTCAGAGAAGGAGAGGAGGAATGCCTCGCATACTACTCAGTGTTCCCCTACGGGAAGATGACGACGGTGGTTCAACGTGAAGCTATCTCGTGATGGATTCTTTGGTTGGCCAATCCCTAGGGGCATCCTGCCACAATCATCATCAGCGGTGCCTGGCCAGGCATGCGCAGTGGGTGTGCGGACGGCGGACAACAATGACGAGGGAGGGAGGGACACAGCCCCGAGCATGATATGCTTCGCATATGATATCAGCCGCCCGTTCCCACAATTGAGACACTGCAAACACTCTCGACACTTCTGGGAGGCACGTTGAGCCCGGTGTGTGTCTTTCCTGCCGCCTTCTGTTGGCAGATTTTTTTTATCAATGTGCACCCACTCGCCCATCCCGCCGTCTTGGGAACAGTCGCGTTGCCAGTTGCTCAGACATACAAAGCCCCGTGATTGCATAATATCGATTCCCTGAGGCATAACAGGTTAAAGATCTCGTTCCTTACATTCCTGGATGCAAGAATACAGCGATGCTTACATTCGTGGAAGTTTAACAGTGCACAGTGATGTGGTGTACAATAGGTAGCCAACAGAAGGTGTAGAAATGAAACTTCGTGCAGTAAAGAAGGAAAACGAACTGCTTTAAGTGCCTACCAAAAACAACGCCCCCCCCCCCCCCCTCCCCCAAGAAGCGCAAGAAAGCTTATTACGGACTAGTCACACCACCTGCTCACATCCCTGACGTTCCTTCGTGTACGCTACCCGGAGAAGCATTCCTTAACGCCTATGCGCTAATGCAGTTTGCACCCACTCCTTCAAAACTCCATCATTCATAAATGGGCAGCAGGCCCTGATTACAACCCTCCCCAACCACGATGCCTCTTCTGTGGCACAAAAACACCGAGGCAAATCTACATCACCTAGTAAGGATATGTCTGTTCATGAAAACATTAAAAGGGCATGTCAGCACGCTTTATACTGTAGTTACTGAGAAAGCACGAGTGTGCAATTGCAGAACGCGCACGTGCTCTCTTTTTTTATCACCATCCTTTACCTTTTGTGTCTTTTTCTTCTTTCGGAGGACACGTCCACTCTTGCGTCGCCAAGGAAAGATAACATCCACCGAGGAAATGCTATGGTACCCGTCTCATGCTAATTTTCTAACTATCACGATCTTTTAATCTTGCGCCGTGTGGATGTCCGCACACTCAGTGTTCCATCCAGCAGTCGTGCGCTGGAACTGAAATGTACGTGAGCGTGCGATGCCTCCTAGAAACAAGCAGCTGTGTTCGGCTGCTGAAAGACCCCACTGAAGCAAAAATAGTAAGGAAAATATTGGTGATAAAAGGTGTGCATGTGTGAAGAACGCGGAATTATTCTCCCTTACTTAAATATGAAAGCTTACAAAAATAGAACCAGTGCAAATGTTCCCCAGTTTATTCTTGGAAGTTAGAGTGGGGCCCGCTCTTGAAATGTGGGATTAGGCACAGGGAAATAAAGGCAGAGAAAAGTGCTCACCGGGCGTGTTGAAATTTTACCACGCGAACAAAGATACACACGTGGTATATCACCGTAATTGTGGGGAATTATTGAGGATTTCGATTGTTCCCTGAATGAGCGAGAACATTTTTTTTTTTTGCTATTCAGAGGGGAAGATAAAAAAAAGAAAGGAATTGTTGGGGATTGAAGAATTGCGGGGTACTGGTTAATGGCAGCACGGAAGCAGGTCAGCCAAGCATCGAAGTGTGGTTATCGATTTAACAGAGTAGAAAGCGAACCACTTGAAAACAGTCTTGGGTCCTTTGGCATTGAAGCTGGGAAAACGTTCCTAAACTCGAATGGACTTGTCAGTTGTTTAAAAGCTGTTTTTGTTCTTCCACCAAACATGTCGAAATCTTCGAATACTTTTTTCTACTCATGCATCACATTTGGGTACGAGTCTCAGCGCTTCTGCACTTACTTCGTGCAAATTTTCGTGTAAGCAGTATCGACTCACGGTAAAGAGAACTCTCACAACCAAGCAGTTTGAGCTGCTGTTACAGCTGAATGGGGATATTCGTGCGGCCTGGTGGCCTTCGAAATAAATACATCCCTAACATGCAATTTCTCTTGCCTTCGGGAAGTAGACATTTTTATCGCCAAACATTCCCATACATCCATACATATTACCAAAGTGGTGCAGGAGGTCTAATTATTCATTGTATTTGTTTTATGCGCCATTTCCTGTGAAACCGTAAACCAATCCCTTGTGAAATTTCTGCCAAACCAAATGTCAAACCCTGACCAACCACACCCCACCCCTTGTCCTTCCACTTAGCTATCGCAAATTCCCCGCGTTTGTTCCTGCTCTTCGACGGAGCGGACCAAGCGCGGCCTACCCACGGGGCATATGGGCTGTAACTGCCGAGGAAACGGCTTGCGCGGTGCGAGCTAGCCTTTCTTTCCTTCCCCGAAAGGAGGAAGTGCCTGTGATTGCCTGGGTGTCTGGCGGGATCCGGCGCGCCACTTGTGAGAGCGGCTGCCAGCTGCAGGCGAGGTTGGAGGGACGGAGTAGGAGGAGGGTTTTCACGCACGACGCCGGCAATACCGATGGCGACATGAGTCAGCCAATACAACCTTCGCTGGAAAAGTATCACATGGTAGGACTCGCAATTATGCTTGGTAGCACACTTTCAAGTTCTTTTTTCCTCGCGCTCATGTAATGAAACGTAAAGGTAGGGCTTCTCTTCAGAATATTTCACTTTTTGTGCTGGCCCTGCATGCATATATCAAGCAAAACAAGATAAGCGCGCCAAATTATTTAAGAAGATTGGCTGATGCAGCGAAGTCAACTCTTGCAGAATGGCAGAAGCGGCGTTTCTTTTCTTTCGTGAATACGTCAAATAATATCCCAACCTTGACTAGAAGCAACTTAAAAAGTTTATCTGTCTACAGCAACTGTTTCCGTGCTAGGCAGCAACAACCACTACAACCTCATCATAATCACGATCATCAACAACAGCAACAATAACAACAGCAACAGCAGCAGCAGCAACAACAACACGAACCAGCAGGTGATCCCGTATACCAATGAGCATTGCTCGCAGCCATCAGTGCCAGCCAGCCATTTCTAATCCTCGCCACCTTCAGAAAGCGCGCGAAGGCTGCTTCCTCGAGGAGGTGCTAGGCCAGTCTGTGCTCGCCGTTAGAGGACTCGTGGAAGGGCTCAGGTGAAGTGCCCGAGCGCGTCCGCCAAGTGGCCGTTGATGACGCGGCCGGCTGGTGGATGCCGTCCGGGGTAATTTTGTTAGCCGTTGCTCTGCTGAGAGACCAGGCTGAGTAGTCGGGAAATTGTTTCGGAAATGAGCTACGCCGCGTACGTTTATTACTCTTCTTCTCCTCTACTCCTTCACCTTCCTCGTCGCCTAGCTCCGACCCCTCTCGTCGTGCTTTCTTCTCGCCAAGAGTAAGACCAGAGCGCGTGGAGTGCAGACACAGGAGTGACGTGTTCGTGTGCTGCGCTAATTACTATCTTCCTCTTGGGCCGTTTCCTTTGCTTATTTTTCTTTCTTTCTTCATTCAGAGTCGTCTCCCATCTCCTGGAGGACCTAATTCAACCAAAGAGTGCCTCCCGGCAGCAAACGCACAGACGTGGTTGGCTATCGGCAACGCTGCTTTGTTTGTGCGCAGTTTACGGCCGTTATTTACGGCTGGCACGTGTTTCCAGCGCTATGAGCTTGCTTCGCCTCTCAGGGAAAAGCCAAAGCTGGCCTTGCGGCTTGTTCTACTAGCAGTAGAGCTGTTTAGGCCGACACAAATCCGTCTGCCTGTGACAGAAATCCCCGAGTGCATGTAAGAGTGCGCTTCGCGGCGACCACCCGGCGACCTTTTCGCAGTGGCTTTCGCAAAAAAAAAAAAAAAAAAATAGGGAGCGCACATGAGCACGTGCCTCGCGGCTACCGCCCGGCGTCGTGCCCGCTTGCGCGTGGACTTACGCCGCATGAGTACCTCCCGCCTTCGTCGTTGTCGTCGTGTAGCGACCGGCGCGACACGGGTCTGCCGCGCCGAAGACGATGACGACGGATTTGTCAAGACGTCTACACCAACGCTAGCCACATAAACCCACACGTCGGCACAGCATGGATCAGCCCGGACAATTTATCCATCATGGGATCCCAATATCACCGTATTCCCAATATTACTTCAACGGACGCGGAGCTCATCGCTATCCACGATTCTCTCGACTACTTCATGTACGATTACCATCTCCCCATTCCCCCCAACCTTCGCATCCTAGCAGACTCATATGAAGCTCTCCAAAAACTTTGTCATCCCATGTCCACCCACCCTTCTGTCCACCACATTATTCATCAAATCAGTGCGCTCCAAACATCAGGCTGCCAAGTCCGAATCGACTGGACCCCCGGTCATGAACCAGCTACTCCTGGGAACCAAGCAGCTCACGTGGCTGCACAGGAGGCCCTTCTCACAATAGCCTCCGATGGACCCCCGGCGCCGCCCTTCTCGGACCACCCCTGGCCCAACTGCCCTGACGATGACCCCACTCTTGCTCCCGCAATCAGGCTCCGTAGATTCAAGCAGCTGAAACAACAACGCCTCAAGGCACTCACCCCTTCAGGCCACCTCAACTCCTTCCCCACCCTGACCCGAGCACAAGAGATCTTCTTGAACAAGTTCCTGACCAACACCTGTACGGCACCAGAGACCATTCGACAATGGTATTATCCCCAGCACGCCCCCCGATGTCCCTACTGCCACTACTCCATCGCAGCCGATCTCCACCACCTCATCTGGCACTGCCCCAAGTTTTCTCGATTTCGTACATTCACTCCCCCTCACCACGACACCTCAACCTACATCGACCCAACATCCCTCTCACACGACACACTCTTCGAAATCATCATTTATGCCACAAAAAGCGGCCTAGTACGGGCAATTTAGCAGTGGTCTGAACGACTTCTGAAGAGAACCCTTGAAGCCGGCATCATAAGAACAGTGCTCCGTCCTCCCCATTCCCCCCCCCCCCCCCCCCCCCCCCACCTGGCCTTTGGCCTTCTTTTGTAATAAAGTTTACAACAACAACAGCCATCCCTTCACCATCCACACGTAGACACGGCCACCGGAACAGCGGACGAAGAGGTGGAAGTCTACCGAGGCGAGGACACGCTACAATTGGATTTGGCCTACGGGGATGTGTCTTTGGAAGAAGACGATGAAAGGGGTGATGGCGATTGCTACTGAATAAAACCCTGTACATATTTTAATGGTCTTTGCTTTATAGTGCCATGCAAAACGAACTTTTCCTGATGTGGTCCCGTTGTTTTCTACCTCCTGGGATCCGCTGTCAGTGTGGTGAAAGTTAGGTCGACCTCCAGTTCTGCTGTTTCTCCAGCCTTGCACCACTGCTCTAAGCTGCGCCAATATATTTTTTGTCCTCCGGAAAGCTTTCTCTTAACACACTCTTCTTCATTCGCCGGAAAAATGTATGGGGAGGTAAAACACTTCCTACGGTAAAACACCGACCAGCGTTTACAAAACAGCTACCATCGGTACTCACGCTAGTTTTGAGATGGAAGAACAAAGCTGTCTTACCACCAAAAAAGATATGAGTAAGTATTTTATAAATACAAATTGGAGTTAAGGTGGACGCGTGATCACTTATGTTTGGGTAATTCTGTCTTGGCGTCTCTGATGTCACCTCCGAAAAAGTGTGACACACATATTGATTAATGTGCTTCGAATTGCGGATTTTCCTAGTAGCCAACTCTCTTTTTCGAGCTCTACCGAATGAAATTAGACTCTGCAAACGAATTCAGAGCGCCAACCGTAATGAATTTTTTTTCCGTGGGTTCACTTGTAGCTTCAGTAAGATTTGGCGAAGTTCGGTGCTTCGTCCTTTGCTTCCGCTGCTTTAAAAAAAGCCCGTGAATAACAAGCATAACAAAATTAAAAAAAAAAGAAGCCCCGCTTGGGTTGCCGCAGCTTGGCGTCATTTACCATTGCAGGAAATTCTGGCATCCTTTCAAAGTTTGTTTTATCGGGCGGTTGCCCCTAGCCGCCGTGTTCAAAGATTTGCGTTTGTAACTTGGAAGCTAAAGATGAGTAATCATTAGACAGGACATTAAAATAAATTGTTAGAAAGCCTCTACCACGCTAAAACAGTTCAAGCATAGCCCCTAATCCACCATTATTCTTGCAATTTCTTTCTCGTTTACAATTCCGTGTGGGTGGGCATATTATTATTATTTTTTTGAACAGCGTACGAACAAGCCCTCTTCATTTCACTTCGTTTACAATAATTTACAATATTTCTGCTTTTATGTATGTTCTGTTTGCTTTATGAAGGCGTTACAAATCAGCCTAGGCTGTTTTGGCGCAATTAAGCTTTTTTTGTTGTGTATTGTTGATGCCCAGTGACGTATCTTGGTTTCTTGTTCTTTTTTTTAACCACCTCTCTCAAATTTTGGCTTAATCTGTAATGAACGATCATCATTGCACCATGTCCATTTCTCCATGTCCAATTGATTTGTGTATAAACCTACATTATATTTTTGCTTATTTACTCTGACTGCCCATGTTTTACCAGTTTTTATGTACTTTTTAACAAGAGGTCCCCCCACAGTGATAAACTATGGGACCTCTTTCTGTATTCATTACTAATTTCGTACTGTATTATTTCCACAGTTCCTAATAAACTTCAAACTTCGTGCCTATCCCGCTGTTTTGAATGAATCGCGTTCGAATGTGCTAACTTATTGGCACGCCATTCTAACTGAGAAAATGCTGCTTCGATGAATTGACGGTAGAGGGAGAAAGAATCTTCTTACGTCTCTCTTCTGTGCATACACTCGGCATGAATGCGCTATCTCGAGTCCATGGCGCTACGGTGGTGCGAAGCTTTGGCGAGAGGACGCATGAGCAAACGAGCCTCGGGCTACTACCAGCGAACCATTATCACCTCGTAGCTCCAGGCGTTGCAACCAGCGAGTTAACGAGCGCATGTTGTTCACTACAAAGGGCCCTTTTCTGATTCTCTGGGCGAAAGTGTTCCCGCTTACACTTCCATTGTCGCCGCATCCAGGAATGCACCCTCGAGGAGAGTTATTTGCACGGTGCGTTCGCTTCTCGGTTGTCCCGGTGTGGAAGGGATGCAGAACGCGGAAAAAAACAGCGTCGGAAGAATGAGAGAGAGGACGGAGGGAAGGCAATTTTATAGAAAGGTATTTCGCCTCTAAACGGTTGCCCACTTGGTCCCCGTTTTGGTTCGGTCCGTGCCGCCCCACGGCTGTTGCGTGAGATAAAAAAAAACGCATTGTAATGGTCCCCTCGACTAGCACCCTGCTTCCAGTATCTCGACGTGTTGTGGCAACCTTCTATTTTCGAATGCCGAGTTCGGTGCGCTTGGAAAACAATGGGAGTGACAAAGAGGCTACGTAACGTACGAGCGCAGGTGCTATTCACCAAGTTTGTTCTTTCCAATCCCTATGAAATGTGGTATCATTTATAGAACCTGTCGGAAAGGCTCAAAAGAAGCCCAAATTGTGAAGTGCACCGCACGTTCAAAGAAACTTTAAGTAAGTCAGTTCCAGAGCTTCCCGTCCTCTACCTTACTCCGGCGCACGTGCCCTGGCTGCCGCTAGCACTAGGGGCGCTGCAGTCGTACTTTTTTCCAGACTGCCTGCGTTGTATGCTACGGTCAGAGCAAACGCGACCTAATACAACCGTGTTGCTAGGTGCGTTTGAATGCGCGTTATTTGAATTTCGAAATGAGGCACACCAGAAAAGGTTTGTTGCATTGTTGTATAACCTCTTGCGTGCTTCAGCTGTCTCTATTATTCGAGTGGAGGGGGGTAGGGAGATACGGAAAGTAGGCACTGGCGACTGACACATTATATTTCATGTTATAAAAAAAAGTGAGGAGAAAACATGTAGACAGTAAAAACTATTCAAAAATTGGACACAAACACTCATTATTTTTTTCTCCATGAAGAAAAACGACAAATGCAAGCAAAACACACAATTACTTGCCCGCGAAGTATTTGCACATGGATGCTGTGATGCAAAAAAAAAGGCACACGAAGTTAAAGCTGCACTTCCATGTAAGCGTTTCAAATTTCCGTCAAGCAACTAGTGAAGGCCGCATTATTGGTCTACCCCAAGGGCACATTTCAATGCCCGTGAGCTTGAAATTAGCATCAGGCACTTTAAGCGATACTCCTCTTGGCGACTTTACTTTGGTCGACTGGAGACATGCCCTGACTACCGGGCGTTAAAAGCAGATCAGAATCCTCAAATATTCTTTGGCACTTTGATGCTTTTCAAGATCCGTTTTGAGCAATCCTGGCCAATGGCTCACACTTTTGCTATAAAACTGTAGCTCGAAGAGTGCGTGTCTTTAACGCTTGCACAAGGTGTGCATCTATTTAATTGTTAAGTGCGCCTCATCATTTTTTCTTCCACGTGTGCCTTTGGAGACGATATAGATATGTACGTATTGACCATCCTTGGTGCCCCATCTGGTGACATGCCAGCCGTATTATCAAGAGCAGTCTCAGTACCTCATCCAATTTATCGATATATTTTCTTCATCGGCGCTTTACGTACATTGAAAGAGCTGTTTGCGGTCCTGTGCAGTTGCTTGTGATTTTTTTGTAGCCGCTGACAGCTAGCAAAGCCATCCTCTTTCAAAAAATAGTTCCTGTGACTAGAATCTTTCCTGGCCTCTAAGATTTTTCGCGAATAAAGAAAAGCAAAAAAACTGTGATTGATTCCTCTGTCATAGGAATCGGTAAAGGACGGAAGTGAAATGTTAAGCGAAATCTGCAGCGAAAGGAGCATGCTTTGCGGTATGGCGGCTGTCTTGTCAGTGTGCTTGGCGAGTGACGTCCTGCTAGCGGGTCACATCAGGAAAGGTGCGACCATTTCGGTCCTGCTCCGTGGCGTATACGGTAGTCGGTTCGTTGCGACGAGCTCAGCTTGTGGAACGCGATAGCAGAATTTGTAGCTTGAACAGTGCAAGCGCGAACGCGTTTCGCTCTGGCGTTTCTCTTCGCGTCAAATCAGTCGGCGTTCGCGCTATCGCCCGTCGGCGTTGCTACAAACGCAGCTTCTGCCAACTGTCGGCGCTTGTTAGCATCATGATTCACTACTTCACTTCACCTCTCCTAGATGGCAGCACCATCCGCGTCAATAAAACTTCGTCAAGCTGGCGTCATTTCCGTCACGGATATGAAGTCATCGAAATCTTGGTGTATCCGGGAATACAACACTTTCGTGTTAAGATTAACGTACAGCGCAAGCCCACCGCTACGTCACACCTATGTGTCCCACTTAACATCACCCGTGAGATCCTTCATGGGTGACAACGCGGTTATTGCATCGATATCACAAGACCCGTGAGTTACGACGGCATCACTACCATAAGGCATGCAACCAATTAGGTCAAAACCAAATATGACAACACTTCCTGACATTACGCCAGTTTCTAGGTGAACTGCCTTTTTGTGGCACTAAACGGCGTCTTGCAAGCGACGCAGGTCAGCAGGCCTCGAAGCTCATGCCCACAAAAGTCGACCAGCTGGTGCGCAGCATCGATTTTGAGCTCGGTGAAGGCGCGGAATAAGGGCGGGGAGGGGGGTGGGCGGACGAGTATGCCATGCACACAGGATTTCAAAGATTAGTGGTGTTCTAAGGCACCTTTAGATAACCTGCAGGGCCATATATTAAAGAAATTATTGCATTTTTTTCCTGCTATTTTATTGGCTCCCATAAATGGGAGAACTCAGTTGGAGACGTCACTTGCCTCTTTCTGTGCCTCGTTCTGTGTCCTCGTGTTACCGCACAGTTACATAACAAAACAAAATAAAAGTTGTTTGCTTATCCAAGCTTGACGAGACGGTCTTGCAGCCCGGATTTTCGGCGGAGCAGCACCGTGCAGGCGTCCCTCCACAACTTTATCGGTCGTCTCCCGCTCCAAGTGCACATTAGTCGTGGAGCCCCGGCGAGCAATTTAACTTAGCACGCGATAGTTGGCAGGCGCCCATGGGACGGTTTACGGCTGGGGAGAAAACGGCCAGATGGCACTACGGACACGAGCAGAGTTTGAGAACTCATCAGTGTTCTAGCACTTGTCATAGTTCGAGCACTCCCCCCCAAAAAAATAGCACAGCAGAAAATTTAAAGAAATATAGCAATCGTGTGAAAGACTCAAAATGCTAGCAATAACGAGGAAGTGCCGGGAGGTGGTGCGAGAGAGAGAGAGAGAGAGAGAGAGAGAGAGAGAGAGAGAGAGAGAGAGAGAGAGAGAGAGAGAGAGAGAGAGAGAGAGAGAGAGAGAGAAGAGAGAGAGAGAGAGAGAGAGGGGGGGGGGGGGCTAGATAGTAGTTTTACAGAGGCACTGCTGCTGCTCTTGTGTGTTGGGGAGGGACCAAAGGGAATAAGATGTGGGAATAAAAACGCGGGGAAAAATATGGGAAGCAACAGAAGAACTTAAAGGCATAAAAATTGCCTCGATTGCAAAAAGAAGAAAGCAAGGCTTCGTCCAACAACGCCTTTTTTTTTTTGCCCAAGGAATAAGTAATCTAGTTGTGTAGGGCAGAGGTTAAACAAAAATAGGTGTCAACAAAGCCCTGCTGATTCTTCCACCAATGTTTCTCAAACACAAGAAGCGTGCGTTTTCCTTCGAAACAAACCATTTGTTTGTGCAAATCGGCGAACCGCGAACACACGCCTTGGCGCTTCAGCCTGAGGGAGAAGTGGTGTACATTTGAGGCAGCGTGAAAGAATAGCCGCACGCGAAAAGCGATAACGATAGAACCTCATCTATTTGTGCCAAAAGTATTGCGAGAACTCTGGGACCTGAAAAAGAAACGCATACGTAGAGATGAGAGGACTGAAATTCAAAGCCCATTCACGCGAATATTGGCGCGACTCAGTTCAAACAAGCGAACGCCCTAGGACAGGGCTGTTCTTTCGTAAACGCCTTTTGCGTCGTCGTAAACGCAAGTATATCTCGTTTTTCTCTTTTTATTCTGGTATCTGCCGAATAACTTAAACAAATAACTGAGAATGCACCAGTGACAGCAGCAGGATTCCGTCGATACTGCCCAATAGCAGCGCTGGTGTGCAAACTTCCGTCCCATTTTGCGCTTCGCTAGCGGCAACATCGATGTTCCCATCGCGACTGTGTTTTTAAAAGACCCACTCCTGCTTATGAATCGCGCCGTTATGCCTGAAAAACCTCGCTTATGAGAGTTTCTTGGTGCGCACCTTTGCGGTCGCAACACGGCTGTCATTTCGTCGGTATTTACTTCCCCGCTCAAGCCGGTTGCATACCTCACGAGGATAGCAAGATGTACAGGTGCCTCCAAAAGTAAACGGAGCACGGCTTCGTGGAACTACAATAATTTCTATTTTATCTGCTTTCTGCTTTCGAGTAGCACCTGCTCACATGATGCATCTTTTTTTTTTTGTTTTCTGTACATTTTGTGCATGTTTGTGTGTGTGTTCTGCCGCGAAAGTTGCTAATGTAAATTATGTTTCTCCAACCCTGCTAAGATCTTGAACAAAGATCGCAGTATAAATAAATAAATAAATAAATAAATAAATAAATAAATAAATAAATAAATAAATAAATAAATAAATAAATAAATAAATAAATAAATAAATAAATAAATAAATAAATAAATAAATAAATAAATAAATAAAACTAAATGCGGCTGCCAGCATAAACAGAATATGTGCGGCACTATTTTCTATTAGAATGACTTTCTTGAAAAGCACTTAGAGGTTGCTGGCTAGGCACATGGCGGGGAAATCCCCTCAAAATCTTCAACCCGTGCTCTGTTCAATTTTGGGGGCACCTGTACTCGCTGGTGATGCATCTTGATAAGAGGGATACGGCGCGCAGAAGGAATAAAATATTGCGAATTATTACGGTATTGACACCAATCATATACTCCAATTATCGGCGAGATTATCGAAGCACTTTTGTTGCTTCCTCCTACGATACGCCAGTGATAAAGGTGCAACAGAACTGATTGACGATTTCGGCCCGAGAGACATGACCACCTTGTGAATTAAAAAAAAAAAGAGTAATGAAGTGACTTTGGAAAGGACCACTTTCAGCGAGAACACTTTACCGAATGCGCGGTCGTTCAATGGCTAAGGCGTTGGGCTGCTGAGCACGAGGACGCGGGTTCGATTCCCGGCCACGGTAAGCGCTCTTCTGATGGAGGCGAAAAGCAAAAAAGTCGGTGTGTATGAGATTTCGGCGCATGTAAAAGATCCCCAGGTGGTCAAAGTTAGCCCGGAGCCCTCCACTACGGCACGCCTCATCGCCTGCGTTGCGCCGTTGCGTAAACACTACAATCAATCACTCTACCGAATGCAAACTCCAGCATTTTTATTGGATACCCTGGCTGCCGGTGAGGCGCCTCTATCACGCCCATCTAACCGAGGGTTGCCAGAAGAATCGGTTGCGAACCATCAATTACGCTCGCAGCTTTCAGCCAGCCTTTATCAACCTCATTTTTTCTAAAAAAAGCTTATGCAAAGCAACTTTTTAGCCAGGGATGGCACGTCTAAACTTACGCTTTGCCCACGACTGAGCTTCCGGAAGTCAAACAGCCTCCCTTGCTGTGATCGATCATTTTTCCGAAAGATGTCAAACTAAGCGTCAACCCCGCTGCGAGTGCTTAGAATGCGTGTCAGCATCACGGGAGTCTTCCCTCCCCTTTTCATCCCTATCTGCCCATTACTCTCACCCGACTGCATTTTCCCCGTAGTTGACGCGATTAGATAAATGTTTTAGGACTGAAAGATTGTAATACAGCTAACGCGATAGGATACTCGGGCTCTCGTCTCCCTCGGTTAGCCGCAAAAACCAGCGGCACGAGAAACATTCCGAGACACAAAATCAGCGCTGTTGTGTCCAGCGTGCGCCTGTCGTCAAGGGGTTATGCTCTTTTTCCCTTCCTCCCTTTCTCTCTTTTAATGTTTGTCAACCTTCTGAATGAAACAGTTGAGAGTGTCGTCGTCTTCAATGTTTGCGCCCCGTTCTGTTTTGTTTCGTTTTTGTTTTTGCCAAGCTTTGCGTGTCATTCGCGATTCCTGGTCGTCATTGACATTCCAGACCTCTGGAGAGTCATGCTCACATTTAGCAACGCCTGGAAAGTAGGCAACACCGCACCTCCCACAGGGATAAACTCCGGAAAGAAATATTTACTCCGAGCACCATACTGACACCGTGCGAGAACTGAGAAATGGGCGCTTTTGGCGACAATTTCGCTTTACATCGTAGCTCTTAACGGTAGGCAAGTGAATATCGCGACTCTCGCCGAGGGTCTCAAGTCACCAGTGCCATCGCTATGGTGAAGAGGAGAGCGTGGGCTGCTAGAGCGAGACGAGATGGAGCTCCCTTAATATGGTAACGCGGAGCGACAGCTGCGAAATAGCCGCAAATGCACGTGCCAAGAAGTAGCCCTGGTGTTTTGGCGGCGCGTAGGTACTGTAGAACAAGATGCATTGGCTCCTTGACAGATTTAGCAACGACGAGGTAGGAGGGCGAAAACAAGGCCGTGTCAAAGAGAGGGGAAAATTCTAGTGTAATCGCATCAAACAGGGTACTGCATTTTGAGGATCGGAATATTCGAGCCAAAGAACTGTCAAGGGCTACACAGACAAACAAAAAGTCCAATGCCGACCTCTACGAGCAAAGCTGGTGGAAGAATTACGTATTATCATTACAATAAATACGTAATGTTATTATTATGAAGCACAATATAATAACATCCCGTCATAACAACAGCCTAAATATCACTGGAGTAAACGTAACATCGTCGCAGTACTAAAGCAATATAACATCATGAAAATGCAACCACAATGCCATCAAAACGCATTAACGTACTTTCTCCGCTGTCGCCCCAAGGCCGTCGGTTAATATCACAGCTCTGTTTGATTTTATATTGTCGGACCGAATACTTGTTTTTATTTTTTCTCCGGCGTTTACGTTCTTCTATCAGTACTGTTCATTTCAGTCGACAAGACCATACAATGTTTGTTGGGGTATTAAGAAGTAACACAATAAATGCAATCAAATGGAATTCTCAAATAACAGGCGGCATTTTTGTTAGGCTTATCTGCTTTTTATCGTTATCCTTTGGGCGGGCGCTTAAGCCACGGTGACAGCTTTGTCCCTCTCTCCGTTCTCCGAGGCCACATCTTTCCGGCGACGTCTACGTTTGTCAGAAGCATTTGTCAGTAGCATGCCAGTATCGCGATGGGTTTCTGGCCATTCCCTCCCGATCCATACCACCTCCACCTTATCTTCCCCACCTAACAACCTTCCCTCTGCGCTTATACTGTCCCCAGCCTGGCTCGCTCTACCACGTGGTATGGGCATGCTAATCCACTCCGGATTTTCCCCCACTCCCCAACCCTCCTTCGAGCAGTGGAAAATTTCCCTGGCTAGCCCAGACCCGGATATCCAGCTACACGTGGACACTCGAGCGAGGACAGCCAATCGAAGCCAAGGAATCCGGGACTAGGGATTCATTTAATGGGGTAAAACCCATAACATCAGCCTTTGCTTGACAAATAGAGATTTGTCCTCTCTCTCTGTCTGTCCGTTGTATGCACTTAAGTGCTGTCATTAGCAAAGTGTTTTGCAGTTTTGCTAGCAAAGTAAATCTGGAAATGATCAGAGCAAGCGAAATAAATAGAGTCAATAATTACAATGTGCACATTCAAACGCAAATGCTCTCCGACAGAGAGCTGTGCGTCTTCGTTGACGATTCTTATCATTACCAAGCTTAAGTTTCCTTTAATATATATATTTCGTTTTTGGTAATGATAGGTATTTTCTATATTCTGGGTGGTTTTCTTCGCTGTATTTGCATGCTTTTTTGTCCAATCACCTCAGCTCTAGCACTACGTAACCTTAAACACTTCCCTTTTCTCTCGACTATTACCGCGCCCTTTGTTAGATTATTAGAGGTTTCCCGAAGTACCTCCTTCGCAAATACAACAAGACAACACCAGTGCAACTAAAAGTAGCCGCTGAAGCTTACATTCTTGTTATACGACGTGTGGCTTTTTCTTTTTTCCTTTTTGTGGTATAATAGCGTAGACCACGCAGTAATTACCCATACACCCCGTGTTAAGCGCACCTATAACATGCTGGCAAAGACAAACAGTCTGCAGCCTCTTAATTACCAACCAGCCTTTATATTCCATGTTAGCGCAACATGAGTTTTCATCTTTGTCGCGTTCCTCTAAACCATTATCCGCTGCTTTGGGCCTTCACAACACGCAAGGCGTAAAGGCCGCGCATCAACCTGGCCCGTAAATGCGCTCACCAAGCATGCTGCGTCCTCCTTTAAGACTCAGTTAAGGCGACAGGAGACGTGCTCGGGCTAATGCGGGACGCTGCGGGATGCGCAGGGGCGTCTCGGGAAGATTAAGGAGTCTCGCAGCTCCCGCTCTCTTTCCGCAGCACTGAAGACGCGGACTTTTGCCAGGATCCCAATCACAAAACAATGACGGCAACTTGCATGATCGGAATTTAGCAAGACTGATAGCAAAGCGCGTTGCTCTATAGCCGAAGCTGCGTGGGGGGCGACCGCTGCAGGTTTTCAACGCATGCTAGCAGCCCGCGTTGTGTTGTTTTTCTGTGCAGCATGATCTGAAGGTTCTTCCGAGGATGTGTCTTATGCTACGGCGCTCGAGAAGGCTTCTTACTTTACTTCGGCCTGTAACCTAATGCTGTACCCGAAATCAATCCGGAATTTTGCGTTCCGAAGAAGTAGGCTGACTATAAGGTGCACTGCAGTAGAGTGCTACATATTAATTTAGACCGCCTGGGGATCTTTAACCTGCGTCAACATCTCTCCAGAACAGCACTGTTGTTTAATACCCCCATCAAAAATGGCCGCCACCACGTGCGCGCTATCGGGTTCTTGTTGAGCACTCGCTTCCAACTCTGGAGCTCCATCTTCAATTCCGAATAAAAGACAAACGTGTTTTTCATTCGTTACAGCGGCGGTCATTTCTTGCACCGGCAACAACCCCAACGCTGGATTTCGCACATTGGGGCATGTAAGAATTCAGCATTAATAAATCTACTGCAAAATTTGAGGTACGACCAGCGGTGCGAGTCTAACGTGATTTCTGTTGATGTGGAGGGTCCCGCTACATATATCCAATATATCTTTCCTTTAACATGTTGTAACCGGACCGGGACGCCCAGCATCAATTTCGTGAAGGAATGGAAGTGCTTGGGCTTGTTGGTTCATACTTCATACAAAAAATGGCGCTCGAGCCGGGACACAAAGAAGGAGGCTACACATACATATTCGAGAAGCTGTCCTATACAAAACTGCATTGCCGAAAATCCAGCGCCAAGAAGATTAGAGGAAAAAGAGGAGCAAAGAAGCGAGGGAGAAACACGATGTGTGCCTCGATCAAAATTCTGAGTTGTGTGCGTTTCAAAAATTTCCATTTCGCGCCCGCTTCAGCCGTAATGCAAGTAGCGCTCTTGAGAGGCATCTGACCGATGGATGTACGTCGTCCCATCGTCTCCTTTCAACCAATTAGGGCTCGCTCGAAACTGACGCTTTAAATGAACATGAAATGGACAGAACTGAGAATTACGCCCCTGGTCATCTCGGAGAGTCACGGTGGCTATTGTGGCGTCACGTGGTGCGGAGGAACAACGGCAGCTGCGTCCGGCCGGCCACTTCCGGCCACTGTCCCGGTAAAACGCTTCGTCTGCTCTCGGTTTGCGAATTGAGGAACCGCGAGGAAGTGTCATAGCGACCTTTCAGAATTGCTCGCTGTCATTTCTGTCCGTTTCGGTGAAACATTTTATTGACTTTTGTAAGGCGGCAGCTTTAAACGTAAAAAGTGACCATCGTCGTCAAGTTCAACACGAATGGTGCCAAAATGGGCGCCGCTGCCGTGAGTCTTTCTACTATAGCGCGAGGCGTCGGAAAACGAATGTTCCGCTGTGTGTGCAATTAGCACGCCTGCGCCACCAAAGTCAAAGCCTTTCAGAGTGTGACCACGGAGAACGCGGCTTCAAGGGAAGAGCGGGCGCCGGGAAAAGTAGGCCATGGTGGTGGAGGCCATGCATCCAGATGCCCGAGTGGTCAGTGGCCACGCCCCACGGGTCCTGCCCGGACGCATCAACGGAGACGCCCGGTCGCTCCTGCTTCGCCTACCGCTTAATTGCTGCAATGTGGAAGCCCGCCTGCACCAACACGGCCGCTGGGCGTAGCCCACCTGAGCCGATAGCCCTGAGCCCGAGTCGCTTGAGCACTTACTGTGCTCTTTCCGTCAACATGACACCGCGAGGGAGGAACTCCGGGCCGCACTCCAGCGACTCCGTGCAGCAGGCCACAAGCTGGAAGTCTTCCTGTTCCCCACGGGACCGGATGCCGTCCAACGGGATGACTTTCAGCAATTCATCAACTTCCTCGTCGTAAAAGAACTAGTGCAGCGTTTGTAGCCGTGGAGCCATGGACTTGACGAACGCGACATATACTGTACCCCACTCTCCTCCCTCTCTCCTCTTTCTTCCCTCTCTTCATATCCTGTGAAACCCCCCTCCCCTTTCCTGGACTGGGTTGTATGAGGGTGAACCCCTCCCCCCACCCCCGTTGAGTTCAAAAACATCCCCAGTTCTTTTCTCTTCCATTTCTAAATAAACCCCCACCTTAGGCCGCTTCCTTCTGCACGGGCGATACTAGCCGCCTTCAGAGGTGAAGGCACCAACGGCGGCACACAGTAGGCTCCTGTGATGGCGAGAGAGCGGAACGAGCTTCGAAGGGGGCTGTCCAGGGGGATGGCCAAGTGACGACGGTCACGGCTGGAAATGTCCACAGAAAGTTCAACAGCAGACCAACGGAAAGTTTAACTAGGCCATCGCCTTCAAAGTCTTTGTAAGTTTTAACCATCCTCGTAATTTTACTGTTAGTTTCCCTGCTTAACTTTGTCTCACTTCAGTCAGAACACCGAGTCACAGTTGGGCACTAGAGCTGTATTAGAGGGAATGAAATCGCTCTTCGAAAACACGTCACTCACTCACTCAAGGAGGAAAGCATGCGGACGAGTGGGTCGCCTCCCGAACTTTCACCCCGGCATTGGGGATCCAGTGGGCACTGAACGCCTACCGTGGGGTCGTAGATTTTTGTGTATATGCGTCTGTACGGGGGTATTTAATCGAATTCATGCGTAATGCACATATATTCTTCTTTTCATTCGAACTGCTAGCGTTCAGAAGCGGATGCTCTGTCTCTGAAGGTTTATTTTGTCGGGGGAGCCTTATTTTTAAGTAATTATGAAAACAACGGAACGCGTCCGTACGGATGCCACAAAACGAAACAAATTCTGTTTTGCAAAGCGAGCGGTAATGAAAAGACTTATGCTGAGGCAAAGAACACGAGCTAAGGTGGTCTAATATCGGGGATGAATCCAGATCTTTTTAATTGCGCAGTTTTTTATTTTTATTCGATGCCTTTCGAGCAGGCGGTTTCCGACGTCTGCTCACAAACGCAGGGATCGATACCGGCAAATTCCACGCCCTCTAACCGCCAACGAAGCCTTTACTGTTTGTTCTATGCCTCAGAATTCAAATTGCGTGCCTGACAATTTCCGACCGACGCGTACCCGACGTTTGGTGGAGTCACCGGAATGCGACGATGCTTCCCAAATGGCCCTTCTTCACATGCTTCAAGGAGAAAATACCAGCTGCACATGGTTTTATAGTCGCAAACATTCTTCTAGAGAGACTGTTCTTTTTCAACATCGCGTAATTTCGAGCGCTCGTTCAGTCGCATCTGCCTGTCTTCTTCTTTATCTATTTACGACGAAGTCCGCGGGCTTAGAGGAAGACCCGTAGTTACCCTGAATGATCAGCATTACCCGGTAAGCTTCCCTAGGAGCCAAGCGACCGCCTTCTCTAAATTTATTGGCATTCTGCAGGGCGACTGCCAACGAGGGTATTTACCCTTCAACAGCAATTTCCCATTAAAAGCCCTATATTGCGGGCTGTTTCTCCTCACAGCCTTAATTTAAATTTATCAGGGCGTTGCACAGCCGGATATCAGGGCCCATCCGGGACCTGTTTATTAGCTCCTGCTGAAAAATGCACACACAGAGGAGAGCACTTCCATCGCACGGTTAGGGCAGCCAGCCTTTGTTTTATTTGAAAACCGCGCCAGTAGTTTAACGTGGCAAGAAACATTCCACACTGGGGAGTTTTTTTTTTTTACGATCTTTCAACTAATGCACATTGGAGTGGGCTTAATTAAGGCACCTCAAAGCTTCGACGCATCGCTTTAAGCGTGGTTCCACTCTGATTAATTGATTGTAGGGTTTTTCGCGCCGACGCAACGCTGGCGATATGACGCGCCATAGTGGCGGGCTCCGGAATAATTTTGAGCACCTGGGGATCTTTAACGTGCGCCAAAATCTCGTACGCACGGGCATTTTTTTCCTTTTCGCCTCCATCAGAAAAGCGGCCGACGCTGCCGAGAATCGAACCCGCGACCTCGTGCTCAGCAGCGCAACGCCTTAGCCACTGAGCCACCGCGGCGGGTACCACTATATAACACTAGTTGTAGGGAAACAAAAGCGGCCAGCTGTGTTATCATGGCAATGCTCGCTGATCATAGATATTTTGTGACAGGACGGTTTCTGCGAATCGCGAGCCCTCGTCACCCCACTCCAGAGGACTCCTCACGTGAAGAAAGTTCAGTGTACGCGAAACGCCCCTTGTAAAAGCGTGCCGATTGCTCAGAATGGACATTTTTCCAGTAGCGCTCTGCGCATGCGCTGCCCTCGCTCCCAGCGACCGATCCGCCATTCTTGGGGGGCAACATGTAAACAAAACGACGCCATATTGGATTAGACAGCTGAGAACGCCGAGCCAGCTAAGTGCTGCTCCATCTTCTGAGCCCTGAAAGCGGCCGACAGATAGGCGCTACGGCTGCCATCACAAAATTTCTCTGCCACCGAAACCATGCGTGGTGCCTGGGACGGCTTCCTCAACTGCGCAGGGCAGGGGCAGGCGAAAAAAAGGGTGCGTGTTCTTCTACAATTCTCCAAGTATGGTTCGGATGACTGCCGCAAGAGGGCTACGCTACTGGGAAAAGGTCCATTCGGATATTACCCTCGTGCTGAGCACGCCCCCACTAAGCAATGAATAGTTTTGTTTGTAGCTCAACGAGGCGCGCCAGACAATGAGTAAAAACAATAAGCCAAAATCATGCACCGCTCTGTCTAAACGACGATGAGGTCCGCACGCGAAGCTTTCTCGGGAAGGGATACCTTGGTTGCCGTCTGGGTTTGGACTTTGACTCGCAGACAGGTTGGGCTTTGACTCTTTGAGCTTTGACTGACTCGCCCGCAGTTTGAAATTTTGATCACCGCGGCTTTGACTTTGACCCTTCGCCCTTTCATTTCTCACGAAGAAAGCTTTACGTTCAACTGTACTCGTCGTTAGACGCGTTAGACGGAGGGCTGCGTGCATAATATTTCTAATTTTGCTCGTCCATGCGCCACTCTCCAAATCCAAACTGCTTCGGCCGTGTCCAAAAAGGTGTCTAGGACAAAATGATACCCGCACTGACTGATATCCCCTGCTTATTAATAGTTCAATGTTGCCCCTGTTTTAAACCAAAGGTACATAGTTGTTATTATGTTTAGTTTTGTTTTTTATTTAGTAGTCAGTTCATTTGCATGTGTGTGGAGTTGTTATATGTGTTGTAAAAATAAGCAGCAATTCATCCACTGCTTATGACGTGTACTCTCGGGGCGGTGCCCTCGCGAGGAGATGTACGAGGCTCCTTTTTCCAGGCCTCGTGGACTAACTAGATGGATGTATTTATGTTGAAATTAATTAATTGAAATTTCCTACATTGGCTAGTAGTGGAATAAATACCGTTTGGAAAACAAAAAAATGGGGCATTTGGATGGACGTCGGCTTCATAACGCGAGGGATCAGGTTCGATTCCGACCACAGGAAGGTTTTTTTTTTCATTCACTTCACCAGCAATCATCATCGTCGTCAGAGAAAGTTGGCTTTTTCTTTCCTTCATCGTGTTTTAGACGCGACATACGCCATCAGTGAGACAGACAGCTTCGCTTTAAAATGCGATGTGGAGTGCAAGGACCTAAGAACCTGTATAGGCTGTGGAGGCGTTGCTGAGGGCGAAAAGTATGTAGTCTAGAGTACACTCTCAATGGACAACAACGTGATGCCCACTGATAATTTCTTATTAACCCTGAGTACTCACCACGGAGCCACAATGACGTATTGTAGAACTGAGATGGAAAACGTCAGCGCTACTCCGAACCCTACACCTTGGCACAATCATCTTTTGGTGTTCCTGCCTAGGTGAGCGCAGAACAAGTGTGATCGCGCTATTTTTTTTTATGACACCAAAGGTGTCTACAGCACCAATCACACATTGTGACGTGCTGCTCCTGAGGCCATCTTCCGCCAAGGCCGCTCTTTACTTATGGTGCGTATGTTATGAATATAGCAAAGCCTAAATAAACTGAATTCGTCGGTGGTTTTATTTTTGAGTACTGCTAAATTTAAAACGTATACATTGGATACCCCAAATGGCCTTCGTTATTCAAACCACATTATAGCTGTTCGCGGTAATAATGCAGTATCTTCTGTTCTTTTGCAGCGTAGCGGGATTGAAATGGCTCTTTTTATAAATTTCAATATTGATCTTTGGTGCCCCCCTATTTTAACCATACAACCAATTCCGAATCGTTAATGTTTTTGTACGGGAGCCTGTACTGGAAAGAAACCAGAGCTGAACTGTAATTAAAACTGAAGTGATCCGGAACTGAACCGGAACGAAAATAATTTATTTCCCACAGCCCTGCTGTTTCGCCGCTGGCAGTTTCGTCTGCGCTCAACGAGCCAAAAAGCACGATGTAGAGGCCCTCAGTGCGTTTTCGTGTCTTATAACTCACTGTTATTCTCGCAGTTTCTCTTGCCATGCTCTTCTTTTTTGTTGTTGTTGTAATGTATATTACGTACAGGCTTCTGCCGAGTTGTTGCAGACCTCTGCTCAGCCACCCCTCGAGGAAAAGTTATTCTGGCAATGTGTAACGCCTCTTCTTCCTTTCAACTTTGCGCGCTGCTTAGCACTCATAAATATGTTTTTTTAAATAGTTATTGCCACTAGTCGCTCGACCATACCCATTAAACATTCACCGGAAGGGGGAAGGGGGGGGGGGGAGGGCGGAGGGAAGGATAGCTTTCTGTTTCTGTCACTTGCGTTCTTCATTCATCTGTTGCCGCCCTACTTCGTCGGTATTCTCGGGCCCAGCTTTTTTCCCCGGAGCTGTTCCGTTCAGGCCGTATTGATATGTCGCGATTTCTGCTTTCATTTTTCCTGCTTTCTGATTTGTATGTGCGCTTTGTTTTGTTCTATGTGCTTGTATTGGGAGTTCTTCCGCAGATCGGATATGCAGTCACTCGGCCGTGCTCGATTGTTGTGTAAGAAAGCTTTCAATCCTAAATCAGCTATTTCTTATATGCAGTGGTTGCATTGAACGCCGGTAGTTATTTACAGCTGAATAGTAATTACGGGGAAAATGCCGAAGGTTCTGTTTCTTACAAACTTATATTTACCGCAAGCGTCCGTCGGCCTAGAAGAGTTGTAGAGTTAATGTGGAGTTAGAGTTGTATGGTTATTTCGGAGATACCGTCGCTCCGACATATGCGCAACCTGGTTGATTTCTGACGGAACGGTAACCCTGTTCATCAGAAGTTTAAAGACCGCCTTACGCCGGGTGGTCCACGGTGTGTCCAACTGTAATCCCTTTTCAAAACAATGATGTCATCTGACGTCTCGGTCAACGAAATTATGTGAAACGCCGCTGCTAGCGTCTGTAACTGTAGTAGTCGTAGAATGTTGGTCTTCTCACGTTTTCTCACGTCTATAACTGTTCGTCTGTAATAGTGTAAGCACACAGTCGGACTTAGATATTGTTTGTTTGGGCAGGTATATGTCAATATTCATTGTTGAATAAATGCTGCAGATGATGCGTCGCGCCCTCCCTGTCTGTGTTTTTTCTTCCTTGTTCTCCCAGAATTCTATTCTGATTCTCTAGACAGCCAATGACTCAGACGCACACTGAAATGGGCAAATGCATTGTGTAAGAACTGTTCCAATATTGCCTGAATTGTTAAAACATTCTCAAGCTGCACTATTCTTTCAACCCCGTTTCCCTCCAAGAAAGGGGCTGCCATTTTCTGCTTTTGTTTCCTCGTTTTTATCTCCTCGCAAGTGACTTCACCTAAACAGCGTTTTGACAGCATTAGCCAACGCAAACAGTTGGTCGCATTTAGCAAATCGTTATAGCTCATTTTACCAACAGCCGCGACAGCAACAATCATCGTAGGGCGTCAGAGAGAAAGGGTGAAAGAATGAAAGGGATTTGGGGTAAATATGGTGACTCCGTGAGATGCATGGCACTGCATTCGGAATGAAGGCCGGAACAAGGCCTAATGCCCAAGCTGTCATTCCGCACAGATGCGGGACGCTCCCTTGATCGTGTCTTCGGCCACTGCGGCTGTCTGGCGGGAGTGTATGCAAAACACCCTCCTTATTCCGACTGCGAGGCCCTGTAGATCCCCGGGGCAAGCAGCTGCTTCGGGGAAAGCGGTCAGTATGCCTTCCCGGCTTTGCCTGCATAAGTAGGAGATACTTTTTTTATGTTCTTGTGCCTCTTTCAGGTCCTTCTTGTGCATCGGTGGCACGGTCTTTTGTAGAATGCGATCTTACATACTAGGGTTTTCGCGAGGTCCGAAATATCTACGGCCATTTTAACACGAAAGTGTTTTATTCCGGGATTCACGAAGATTTCACTTACGTCATATCCGTCACGGAAGTGACGCCAGTACAACGAAGCAAGCGGCCTGTAAAGGGTGCTTGCTTCGTTGTACTGACCCCTGCACACAGGTCTTCTTGCGGGGAAGCAACCTTTAGTACGAAAGAGTACGTTACACTTTGGGTTGTTCGTTTTCGGGTTTTATATTTTAACACGAAAGTGTTTTATGCCGGGATACACCAAGATTTCACTGACGTCATATCCCTCACGGACATGACGCCAGTACACCTTTGTCGCTTTGCCGAAGCGACCCGCCAGAAGGACGTCGCTCGCCAAGCACACCCACAAGACAGCCGCTGACCCACAAATCATGCTCAGCTGCAGATTTCACTGCACATATCACTTTCGTGTTTTACCGATTCCTATGACAGAGGAATCAACCACACTTTTTTTAGTATCCGTGTTCAAACTTACAAGTTTATTTCCTTTATTATTCAGAGCCTCCAGCCGCAGGCTCTCCACACGTGCCTTGGTTTTCCACGTTGTGCACCAACAGGGGGAACTATTTGCATTTCCCAAGATCATCCTGTAGCAACTTACGTTGCTACACGAGCGGCACAATGGCCGGATACATATACGCATAAATTATTCTGTGTGGTCCTCGAGCTCGCCAGGTGCGGGGGTCATGTCATCAGAATTAACTCCTATTCGATTCACGGTGCCCATGCCACGAGCTCCACGGCTACTGAACTTTCAGCCATCCTTTCGGCTCTTCGGTACATTATTGAAGTTGCTCCCCAAAAATATGGTCAGTTTTTTCTGATTCCAGAGGCGCCCTGCAAAGTATGCGAGCAGCTCTCAGCGCTACAGTCTTTTCCACCCACTGCTGACTGAAATACGATATGGGCCGCCCCAAATGGCCATGATATTTTGTTTCAGTGGCTGCCACGTCACTTTGAAATCACGGGCAACGTGTTGGCTGATACATCTGCCTGGACAGGTCACGACACTCACAGCACCGTCTTGCTTTCGCTCACAGGGACCTATACCACTACAATGCTTCGTCATTTCGCAGGTAGGGCTACCATTAATCAATGAAATACCCCTTCTTTGTGCACCCGCGCCTCCACAACCAGGACCCTCTAACTCCAGTGCCGTCTTGCCTGTGGGCTGTCTCTATCGCAGTATACTTTATGTTGCGGACAGTGCTTGGGAGTGGCCTTCACAAAAGCCTATCTTCCTCATCTTGACGGCCAATAGAGCACCTGCGACGCCTCTAGGGCGGAAGAGACAATACAGCAGCTGCTTCGTCGTTGCCTACAGTATTCGACAGAAAGACGCGTGCTCGCCACCGAGCTCAGCCGGTGGGAAGATTAACTGTTCACAGCAGAGACCATCCTGGGACATCCATTCCTACCATCCAATTCGCAGAATGTGACAAAAGCCCTTCTAGGTTTTCTTAACGACACAATCTTAGACAAACGACTACAGTGCCCGAAAAAATACTAGAGTGCATGCGCGTGTCTGCTCCTATCCCTCATTTTCCCTGACTTCTCTTTCATCCCCTGAACATCCCCCTCCCAGTGCCGAGGAGCTAACCGGGCACTACGCCTAGCTTACCGCTCGGATTTTCTATTGGATTTCTCCTCATTTATTACTTCTGATGACGCCACTCGAGGAATGTCTGGCTCCACCAATTCTGCGTGTGCGCGACAGAACCTTCTACCAAAAACAAACGCGGAGCTGTGGGCCTGGAATGGCATACTGGCTAATGCGATGACATATTAAGAATTCTTTTCAGCAGTTGTGCTGCTGCGCGCAAAGGAGCACGTTTGATTCCCGGTAGAACAGAAATTCTTTGTGTCAAACATGCGTTTGACACTAACCTATTTATATAGAGTAGCGTTAATGGCCACTCTCCTAGTTAGTGTATTACGCTGCAGTAGAGGCAAATAACAGACTGATTGTATTTATAGAACATGTTAAGAGCTGAAAAAGTCGCTGGAATGTTATGCCTAACTGAGCAGCTAGAAAAGGGAGGTAGAAAACGAAAATATCTGAGCGGGGGACTTTTTTGTTTAACAGAAAAAAATTTGCCATTAATAAACAAAGGCCCGCGCGACAGCAAACAAATGGAACACTCGCCTCTGTCTTTTCATCATAGTAACAGTATAAGGTTGGTTCATTGAAAGGCTTTCGCGCACAGGCTCTTCGATGCCGTTGGCGAGTCTCAGTGTTGACTCCGCTTGTGCCGAGGTCAGTTTGAACAACCGAACATGGTTGACGGCTGCACCACGGGCTCTATCTCTGCAGCCGTAGCTGTCTGCCCACAGCTTGTTCAAAAGTGACAACTCTGCCTCGATCTCTCGTCTATGCCGCCTTTCCCACCTCGGGGCCCGGCCGGGAGCATTCTTCCCTCCGCTCCTCCTTCGTCCCTGTCGCTCCTTCCTACCGCCACTCCGAGTAATTTCGTATAATTAGGGAAGCAACACGTGCTCCGCCGGGATGGCAGCGGCGGCACCTTAGCCGTGTCTGTTAGCCCAACCCATTCTTCTACCCTGTCTCCGTCGTGTCTACGCCTTCTCGCGTGGGAGAAATGCTTCGCAGCATCATGGGAGGACCATAGAGTTTCTTAGTATGTGTACTGCGCCTGGCAATTCATGTCATCGTGGGGGGGGGGGGTGTGCTTTTTGGGGAGAACACAGCTGATGGCTTGGCATTTCTATCGAATATTTAAGCGTCTTCTTGGGTTTGCTTTCTGCGTATGCAATGCCACGTTTACGTGGTAGCCGCTCCGGCTAATATGGCCGAAACTTGCTTCGCTTCTCTCGCATCACTTGGAAACTAGAAGTTCGCTATTTTAATCATATTACGACACCTGTGCTTCATTATGAGCATGTGAGAGGACTTGTGCCGGCAAGCGACCGTCAGTAAATATTTACATAAGTACGCAACCACAATGTAGACACGCTAGTTTGTGGTAAGAGGAGCGCGCTTCCCGGTTCCTTTTTGCCGCAACAGTACACATGTTAATAGCTCCCGGACATCTTGACTGAGCGGATAATTTGCCGCGGCAAAAGCTGTAGCACACAGTCTGTTAAAAAAACACCAATGAAGCCACTGCTTTTGCCAGGTGCACGTTTTCGTATACTATATACGCACGTGAAAACGTGTCTGAGCTTTTAAAACAATTTATGATTTTCGAAGTTCACCAAATAAAATTGTTTGGCGAGTTTCTCCGAATTTTTTATATTATCGTTAGGCCGCAGAATAGTGGCCATAACCGTTCTGGCGGATTCTCACTAAAAAGAACACGTTTTAATTTTTATTTCTTTAGCGTTATGACGGCGTATTTGCTTTATAATGATATAATTACCCGCTCTTCTTTGCGTTTTAGTAGCAATGTATTTAAAATTCCGGGTAGAAAAACGTTTCAATCCCACACAAGGATGAAACTAAGGCAAGCGCATGGTGTAATGGCGGCCCTTGACGACACAGACGGCCTTGATGCCAGCCGTATGGACGCTAGCACCAGATTCCTCTCTAGTGGGTATAGTAAAAAATCTACGTGCGAGGACCACACGGGGTCGCCGCTTGGCGCGACGTCGGCGCGATTGTTTGGGAGAAGACGGGTGAGCAGCGCACACCTTTGCCCGCCGCCATTGCAAGTACATCCGGCTTGGTGGCCTGCTATTTCGTCGGTTGCAATTGTGGAGTCGCCAAAGTTGTGTTTGCCTGCATCGAGGAGTGTATTATTGTACTCATTCTCGCGCGTAAGCAGTCTAATTTTACGATACAGTGGAACTAAAGGCCCGACCATAACCACCCAGTCATGTTTCTTGGCAGTAGCCTAGGCTGGCCGCCGCCAATTGCGGAAGAAAGATCCTGTGACGTCATGGAAAAATCGCCGGAAAGTGGCTGGTGAGCAGCCACTGCTACATCTGTCCTATTTATTATCTAGGTTACCTTGCAATTTTGGGATCAAATGGCGTGTTTTTAAAGTTAATATGTCCCTTTAAGAACGCTGCCTCAAACATGCCTTGTATCACACGCTAATCCTAGGCCTCTGAGGGCATGGAAAATGTTTCCCTCTTTTCATATGTATTTTCTTCTTCTTTACGATTATATTGCGACCAGTTTTTCTGGCAACCTCCGTACTATATTTTACATACCTTACAATTTTTTGGCACTCTCTTTTTGATGCCCACCTTATGGATGCGGGTTTAGGAAAAATCTCTTGTCCCCACACGGGCTTCTACCAACCACGCTACAAGAAGTAACTGTGCCTTATCGGTCTGTAGAATTAAAGCTCGTAGTTTCAGCAAGAGAAGGGCATTTGTCGGGTGTCGGCGGCAAAAATGTGTATCGACTTTACCTGAAGTCGACCGTTTTCCGACCGCTTAGGAAGCCGACGCGCATTGCGGGTTCAAACCAATATCGCGCGGACGGAGCAGTTGAGATTCCATTGCGGCACGGCCTATATCACGCATAGCGCCTACTTCCGGTTCATTCCGGCGGGGGGAGCACACACCCCGCTGCACCCGGAGATCAAAGATGCTGCTTTCACGTTACAGCTGTATGAGAAATTGGAAGAGGGGGAAATATGATATAAAGAAATACCTTCGCAATTAACAGATACAGATCATATATTCAAAACTACACACAAAGTTCAGACGCTGAACAAAGGTAATTCTCTAGCTTGCGAATATCAGTATGGCATTTTGTGCTTATCTTCTCTGCGTTTCTTGATCTTTGTTTTTAGGGGAGTAAGAAATTTTAACAGCGGAGCTGTTTTTAAAGCCGTAAGTTCGCCGTTGGAGGAAAAAATAGCAAGAAAATGACGAGTGCTCGTGAGAGTTTGCCTCGAGGCGACCTCGAGCGTCCTCGGCACGCGCATTGGCATTAGAAAAAATCCAGGGAAGCTTTAACTCATGCGCAAGACTTGAATCGCGAAGCTGTTGTAGGTCAGCATTGACGAACACATAGTTTCAGTAGCATACCCTGCCTTTCGGATCGCGGCCTCTTCCTCGGCCATGCCAACTATCCGCGGCCGGGGACATGTGGACAACTGGGAAGACGCTGCGTGTGAGGTCTCTTGTACGATTCTGAGTGCATGCGCTCGACGACGCGAGTTCCCGCGCGGGGGGCTCTCCTACGATACTGAGCGCATGAGCACGCTCCTCTCCAGTGTTGCGGCGGCCGCTGTCACGTGCCTTTCTGTTGTCGAGTGGGTATTGCGACATCTGCACGACGCCTGCGCGATGGCATTCCTCGTGGGGAGTTTTCGGCGCGCACGAACCCCGAACTTACGGCGAGTAACAACATCCCCGTGGTTAAAAAATGGCAAAAAGCCCCAGCAGCGAGAAAATGGCGAGCGCTAGTGAGCGCGTGCCTCGAAGCGACCGCCGAGTCCCTGCCTTTCGCCATGGCTCTCTCAAAAAAGAAGACCACCTCCAGAGCTGTCGTCAAGCGTCGCCGCGCTTGTACACTGAAAGAAAAAATCCAGCGGTAATGCTAAAGTTGAAAATACACCCTGCTTGGGAGAGGTGACCGCTACCGCCGCATTCTCTAGAAGCCCTTACGGATAATTGGAGACATGGCTACGAGTGCGCCACTCCTTCCTAAGACGACTTGCAGATAACGCCCTCGCTGCCTCTAGTCGAGTCTACAATGCTGAGGATGACTGCATCCACCACTCGCCCCGAAGAAGACGACGACCTCATCGATGCATATGACGACAATTACTAGCACCGCAACTATGCAAATAAACAATCATACTGAAACTTTACTGTGTGTCCGGCAATGCTCACCTACAAATCTTCGCCATTCTTGTCTTGCGCGTGTGTGCAAGCTTCCCTGATATGCCCAGTGGGTTTTATAGCGCACGAAAAACAAAACCGAAGTAGGAAGCCAGATCGATCGGTATTGCACTTCCGAAAATCGAATTCTCCCTTCGACAGGAGGCAAAGCGACAAAGCTGGCAGATAGGTTGAGTCCTCTCTATGCCGGATTAAGGGCGGTGTCGTTGTCAGGCGTGACAATAATCCCTCATCTGACTTTAAAAAAATTAAAGCAATCCTCCTCATTGATTGTGAGGAGTTTCGCGAGGCAATCGCGGTGGAGTTGAAGGTTTTGGTTTTTTTGAATTCGTCATGTGATTTTGGGGGGTCTTCAGAGCTCCGTTTTTTTTTCTTTGCTTTTTCCTCAGGTAACAACAACCGGCACGCAAATTCAGTTCGGGAGACCGCGCTGCGCGAACAACCCAATCGGTGACGTACAGGTGCTCCAAAAGTTAAACGAAGCACGTGAGCCCTGGCCGGAGCGGACAAAACTGCATGCCAGCGCGGTCTATGAATATATGCGCCGCAGATGGCGAGAGTGTGTCGGCACATCCGGCTGGCCCATCTCGATACGCTGACGTTCGCCTTATCGCCGGCTCAAGCGAAGCCGTGCTGCTATCATACCTGCTCGCCAGGGGCGCTTCCAATGCTTTATGCACGAATCTGCTTGCCCGCGTCGGGAAGAAAACTGACCTTCAGCGGCGCGTGGGTTACGTTTTGTTAGGAACGCCACCCCTTTGTCCACTGTCCGTGCCATGGGTCTCGATTACACCGGCGGTAATTTTATTGTGTCATGAGGCTTAACCGCTCACGAATCATTTAGCAACTGCGGCCTTAACCATGCTTGCCTCAAGAAAACGCATCAAGACTAAATAGAAACACACAGTTCATGCCTGTATTGCCTGCATTGCTTCCATGGGTTTAATGGGCGCTCAAGAGAATTGAGGAGGTGAGCCTACCGGAGCCCAGCATCTCCGAAACAAATCGACTTTATTCCACAAACTTCAGTAGGTTATGTGGAAAAAGAAGAGTATCACAGCTTAACTCGTAAGCATTGGAAGCGCCCCTGGCGAGCAGGGATGGCAGCAGCGCGGCCAGCCGGGTGTGGACGCAGTCTCGCTAACTGCGGCGCACCTAATTATAGATGAGCTGGCTGGCAGTTTGGCCACTCCGGACACCGATCCCGTGCGCCGTTTAACTTTTGGAGCACCTGTGCGTTATCGGTATTGCATTTCGCCATCCCGACAGTACACATTTCGTGTGTTGACTGTAGTCGTGTTTTGTCGTCTGCCGCAGGGCCACAAACCCGCGCTGTCTGCGTTATTCCGGCTCTTTGCGGTTGGACCGATCGGTGCGGGGCCGGGGCGGCTGCAGTAATCCCTCACACAAAGAGCCGCCCATCGCATACCTTTCTCCCACGGATGCGTCTGCGCTAACGTTATCGATTGCTTTCATTACGCCAGAGTGGGCCCGATTGTCTATTTGCTCTCAGATGTGTTGTCCCCGCGTTCCGTGCGGATGGCAGCAAATAAAGGTCAGCCCAAGAGCCATCTGCGGCATGTGAGCGTAACGACATTTAGAAATCAGCTACCCAGCTGGCTAGCGACAACGATGGGAAAACGCGAAGCTTTGTCGTTGAGTTTGTCGTTTGATCATTGAGTTTGAACGTTTGCTGGGCACGGATTCAGCACTGGTTCGGCGGGTTCGACACGGGTAGACGCAGTAAAGCTGTCCCATCGTTGTCGTTAAGCAAAAGGGTAGTTGATTTGTTTGAAGTAACGCGAGACAATGAATACGCGTTCGTTCTTCAGTCTGGTAGTATTGACTTCATTTAGATCACTTAAGAACTAACGACTTTACATTTGCACAGTATTGCCTTCTGATCGCTGCGGTACACTCAGAGGGCTGACAGTCTTGACTTTATTTGGATCACTTAAGAACTAATGACTTTACATTTACAGAGTATTGCCTTGTGATAGCTGTGGTAGAAACTTAACGGCAGCGCTGGAGCTTTTTTTTTATTTTTTTTTTTTGCAGATGGCACTGCGTGAGCCGGGGAATCGGTGGTTGCCGCGAGGCACGCGCTCACGAGCGCTCGGGTTTTTAAAGACGACAGTCTTTCTTGGGCTACTTGAACGGGAAAATTTTGGTCTGTCTGTATGTATGTCTGCCTGTCACTCGATTCAGCCACCCGGCCAAAGCAACACAGATGCTGCGCAATAGTCTTATATACCCACAGCCAAATCTAAACGTCTATCTCCGGTGTAATGTTCATACTTGTCAACACTGTTGAAGAAGAACAGGACATTACGCAAATATGAGGCACAAAATCAATACATGAGTGATATTTGCAGTGTTCCTTAATTTAAAAATTACACATGCCTGCTTTTTGCGATAGCAAATAAAATACTACATCAACTGCAAAAACCCTCGCCTGCAAAAACCCTCGCCAACAGCAACCACAGGTTCCACTAGATAGGTTCGCGTTCCGCTTGGAACGCTCGTGGAGTAGGGCAACGTGGTTCTATAAACGTTGTAGTCGGGTGTCTCGATTCACGCGCGTCTCTGCCGTACGGCAGCGCTGGCATCGAGGCACCCGACTTGGAGCAATAGAACGCGGTAAATTTAAATTGACCTGAGCAAACCTGCAGCGTAGCGTGTTATTTTCGAAGGAACGAGACTGGAGAGGAACAGCATGAGAGGTGAGCGGGAAAGAGGAGGGATGAATTTACTTGCCAGAGGCGCCAGTCAACTATCGTCTTGCGTCGACAGTTGCAACGAAAGGAGCAGATACGCGGACAATTTTTTTGGTACTTTTAGATGCAAAGCGTCTCTTAGTTGACCCTCCGTCGTCCGGCGTCCGGCTTCCGCACCTCTCCTCTTCACACCACCTGTGATAACACCACTCTCATCCTTCCTCCTCTCCACACCACCTGTGCGCTAGCGCGCCCTGCTCCTCCTCTCCACACCACCTGTGTGCTACGTGCGCTGCTCCTCCTCTCCCTTCGCCACACCAGCTGTCCAATCACGCGCATGCGCGCTGGTGCATGCCGGTCCGCGCTCCGCTCAGTTGCTGATTCGGTACTGCACCGTCCGATGACTGAAAATGGACGCCGACGATTCCGTCAGCGAACTGGCTGGCACACCTTCAACTAGCGCCAGTCAGCACACTGTCAGAACCACAAGCACCTCCGAAGATAAGGCCGCACAGAGGAGAGCTCGCGACGCCGAACGTAAACGGCAGCGTCGAGCAGCGGATTCCTCGCTTCGAGAACGAGAAGCCGCTTTGAAAGGCAAGCGGCGAGTAGCTGATCCAGATTGCACCGCTTTGCATCTCCTCAGGGTTCCCACGTGGGAAGATGGGGTACATTTTTTCCTACGAAACGCCGAACTTACGGCTTGAACAACAGCCCCGCTGTTGAACACTTCGGCCAGCTTTGCAACTGAGAGGCGAAGACTGAGGGAACAGCGGAGCTCACGGTTTTCACTAGTTCTAACTCACTTCATCACTAGGCTCAGCCAATCCCCCAAGCGCGCCTGCCCATACGTACGTCTGCGATGCGACGCGCACTCCCCACACGTGCTCGTCGGCTCCTTGCCTCCTCGCCAATTTCCCTCACACTCCTTTGCCTAGCACTCTCCCCCTCTCCACTTTGCTGCGCCAAGTTTTGAGCGACGCCAGACATGGATGGACCTCAAGCTTATACAGCTCCGCTGTTAAAACTTCAGTTGCCACATTCATTTGTGCTGACATTTATGTTTGCAACATGATCTCTGCTTATCGTTTAATGTTGCGGTAATGGTTCCGTATTTCAGTAGTGTTTGACATGCTTATGCTTGTTCTTGGTTCGTTTCGCCTGTTTTCATATGCCCCCTTTAAATGAGGCAATTAAAGTTGTTGTTTCTTGAATTGTCATTTCCGCGAATGCCGCTGCGCTTGTGGAGCTTATGTATTGTATATCGGAGTTAATGCCAAGGTGCAGGCGGGAAACGTACGATCCTTCGCGCGGAGGAGAGGAAAGATCGTTTGGCAAACCAGTGTTGAGTGGGAAATAGATGAGGCATCATTCCAGACATCGCTTGCGTGATTAGACGTCATCGATCACGTTATCGCACAATCTGCGTATTTAAATGACTAATTATAGCGACATGCATGACGTCTGTTTCGAGGCCAGGCAGACAGAAACCCAGTCCGCAGCAGGTAAGAATATCGAAAATACGTTTTAAGAGCAATGCGCGTCGCCGCAGTTTCACAATGTATGCTGTGGGGCGCCCTTAACAGGATATATATACGTGGGCATTCTGTGCTTTTTCTACCCCCGGACTGGGCCGAATTTTAGAAGCGGAGCGGATTAGGGGCCCGCCATGTCCCCCGTCCCCTCGTGCACTATGCAGCACGCAACTGGGATCCAGATGGCAAAAAACGGTTCCCGGTGTAGAAAAAAAAATCATATATAAATAAAACATTTTCTGGGGCCTTCATATTTGATATAAAATACTTTGGTTGATTCCTCTGTCGTAGGAATCGGTAAAACACGAAAGTGAAATGTGCAGCGAAATCTGCAGCTGAGCATGATTTGCGGATCGGCGGCCGTCTTGTGGGTGTGCTTGAAGAGCGACGTCCTGCTGGCAGGTCACTTCGGCAAAAGTTTACTGGCGCCATTTCCGTGACGGATATGACGGTAGTCAAATCTGGGTGTATAGCGGTATAAAACACTTTTGTGTTAAAATATAAAACCCGAAAACGAACACCCCTAAGTATAGCGTAGTCTTCAGTACTAAACGTTGTTTCCCCGCAAGAAGACCCTTTGCGCAGGGGTGCACCCTTTACAGGCCGCTTGATTCGTTGTACTGGCGTCCCTTCCGCGGCGGACATGACGTCAGGGAAATCAACGAGTATTCAGGAATAAAACACTTTCGTGTTAAAAGGCTGGCTCATCGTGCACATGTAAAACGTCTTTATAGCAATGCTTCGTTGCCTAGAGCTGAAGCCGACTTAAAAAAAATCGGTGAAAGCTCATTTTTTGTAAGTTGGCTTTTTCACAATACCTGTTGCGCAGTGAAGCATGGCTATCTGCGGAGGGAGTATGATTACAGAAAACGGCTCTAACTGTTCCGTTATCAAAATTACCCCGAAAAACGTATATGACAGTTAGCCGCTAAGATGGCTGTACCGTTATTTCGAGTTTCAGTTGCTTGTCACAGTTAGTTATTTTACAGGGAAGTTGTAAACGTTACAGAATTTATTTTGCTGTCAATACATGGCCATGTACGCCGGAGGAAGTATGGTTCCAGAAAATGGCTGCAACTTGTTCTACCAAAATTATCCGAAACGAATATAAGTCAATTAGCCACTAAGGCGACTCTAGGATTACGCGGAAGAAACAAGCCGTAGCTAAACACTATTTTCGTAACTACAACCCATAGTTCCACGGTTTCAGCAGATTTCAGACTATGTGGGACCGGGTTAACTTTTTCCTAGTCTGCGAAGTTTCCCAGAGAGGTGCGTGTATAGCTTTCCAGTGAAGCAGTATGACAGCGTTCTAGCTCGTTGCGTAAAATTTCTATCGCAGACATCGAGAGAGAGATAGATTAGAAAAGGACTTAATTGAAGGTTAGCTCCAAACAAAGTAGTGAACGCGACACTTTAAAGGAAGCAGCGTAGCAAGCCCTTGCTGCACGTTTTGCCCACGGCTTCACGAGCTGTTGCCCCAAAAGTATGTTCCCATCGCCTAGTCATATTAAGGTTTTCTGCGTAACTTCAAGTTCGTGGCAAGCTTCGTTACTATGCTGCAAACGCTGTTGGGGGAGCGAGACGTGCCCACTTTCATTTTTTCGTGATGTTCTTCCTTGATTCCTTCAATCGACTGCTATGCATGCTTCGCATGCGTGCGACCTATTCTAAGGTCATTCAGACGGAAATTAGCGCCGAATCAGATGAGTCAATCGAAAAGACCTCTAAAAGAGACATAAAAACAGTCTCAGTATGCATGCTTTGTCATTTCGCGAATAGTTTTGAAGTGAACAACGCAAAGTGAGCGCTCAGCAGGACGAACCTTCATGCCCGTTCATAGTGCATCCACGCTACCAGGGGCAAGGGCGCATCATTAAACCAACTAAAATTACCACAAACAAACTATACTAAATAGTGGTTCGAGTGAAAAGCAAAGGAGATGCACTGGGGAATTATTAGCCCAGCTGGGGCTCACCTTGCTAATCCCATGGGGCCGGGGATAATTATAAAGATTAGGAGAAAGGTTAAAAGGATAATTTGAAAGGGAGAGATAAAAGGATAGGACAAGGAGGCAGCCAAGCTATTTTTATTAGAAAATCCTACCTTTGTTGCTGCTGTTTGTCAACACTGACGATGGCGCAACGTAGGACGTAACGTAACGCTGACGTATGATCGCTCTACTCGTAGACCTTTCAGTGGTCGACCTGAAGAATAAAAATCCTGAATATGCCGCTCTTCTAGAAGGAAGGCGGCAAAGTTATTTTCCCATCCTGCATGGAAACACATTCGCGGAACGCGTAGCAATCCGTTACGCGTGTAACGTAGCTACCTTGAAACGCTGTGCTCGCGCCTTTGTTCCTTCTAATGGCGGGCAGCGGGTGCAAGTTTGCCAGAGAAGCTTGCAGCTTTTCGCAAATTTGGCCATTTTCAAAGGAGTATAGAGAGAGAAATATATTCTTATTGGAGAGGTTAGCTCCAAACAAAAGAGTAGCTGGCTACTCCAAACTTTTAAGTAAGCGAAACGTACAGTGCCCTTCGTAACAAGAAAAGATGTAATAAAAATTACATTATAAAGCTTTCTGCCGAAACAGGTCGTGTGCGCTCAGTGAACAATATCTCACTGTACAGTGTATGCAGTAACATACAGCAACAGTATGCCATTGGAATGTAGGCACCTATATACAGTATGTATACGCAATCTTTCTTCCAACATCTGAAGGTAATGTAGTGATCCCATGTGAATTCATGTACAAACAATTAAAAAATGTCCATAATGCAGTACATCTACGTTCGCCTATATGTAGTGTAACACAGAACCGGGATGTGTGCTGCCACATGCGTGCAGGCAAACGTTAATGCTTTTTATGGTTTTCGAATATTCATTCACGGAAACTTACTCCACGTTGCCAAACTGTTCGCCAAATAATTACCCATTAGAACGACACGTAGACAAAAGGTATAAAGATAACGCAGGCTACCAACGCTCCTACGTTTCCAGACATCTCATAGAACGTAACACATTTGCTTCGCGTAATTCTTGTATAGAGGTGCCAGCTGTGTGCACTAATTTCTCGCTTTCGTACTTTCTCGAAACTCTTTTCACACGCCGGCAGGCAGTGTATAGCTTCGCTTAGGACATTGCGGCATCAGTTGATGGCTGGTTAGGAAATCCTGGTGCCGTTATTTCTCGCCGCCCTGACGACGCCCTCAGGCTTCAGGCTTCAGAACAGGATGGGAGGGAAACTTTGGCCATGAATAAAAATCGATGGCTCCATGGCGCGAATCGAGGAAAAAACGATGGGACCGTTGGCTGCGCTCCGTCGCTTTCCATTAGACGACCGCATACCTTGCCGGGCCGCGTGGGATGTCCTCGTACTCTTCCATCTCTCCAGCGGCGAGCCGCCGAGTACGCACGACTGGCATGACACCTACCGTGGTAAGTTTACACGATCAATGTGAATCAAAGATGGTTCAACACTCCCGAATGACACCAAAGGCCCGCAGGTGCAGTAAGCGTGAAATATGTTTTTGCCGAACAAATTGAAAAGGTATCGTGAAATGACACCATCCATGGCTCGAGGAGAAAACGATACATGAAATGGAAGTAACTAAGCCTTCTTTAAAAAAAAGTACAGACGCGTTGCAAATGGCATATTTGGAACATTGCAAATGTAAGGTAAGCGGAAAGTGATATAATTACGTACACTTAGTGAGCTAAGCAATAACAACGAACATATTAAATAAGACTTGCGTGTGTTGTGGAGCCGTGGGTGCCATCACGTACAACCGCGGTCAGGGCTCAGGGACGTAGTGTAGTAGGGAAGGCCCTCCTAACAATCCTTACACTCTGAAACATGGGTTCTGAAATTCAGTCAGATCAGCGTCTCTTGCAGTTCTCCCGAGAATTCCTGAGTCACCTCACCAATCGTGGAGCTTGCTTGCTTGCTTGTTTCATTTATTTATTTTTATTTTTATTTATTTATTTTTATTTATTTATTTATTTATTGATTTATTTATTTATTTATTTATTTATTTATTTATTTATTTCATCATAACCAGCACGGCTATGTCCACTGCTGGACGACGCCCTCTCCCAAAGATCTCCAGCCACGTCTATCAGGCGGTATCTCAGTCCCTCCTTTTCCCCCAATTTCGTAGTTCATCCCTCCATCGAGTCTTTGGCCGATCCCGATTACGTTTACCGCCAATTGGCACCAATTCCGTTAAACAGATGGTCAACCTGTTGTCCCTCGTGCGTATGACGGGCCCCGCCCATGCCCTTTCCCTCGCTAATTTGAGCAGAATATCTTCGACACGAGCCTATTCCCTAATCCATGCAGCTGGTTTCTGATTCCGAAGCATGGACCGGTAACATTCTTCGTTGAGCCGGCCCGTTGAGCCGATCTAAAGTTCTCTCTGAATTCGCTACGTAGGACCCTAAGTTTCTGCCCCATACGCCATTACCTGAAGAACGCATTGGTTATATACCAGCTTTTTGAATGACACAGGAAGCTTACTGATCAAAATATCAAAATTCCTACCAAAAGCAGCCAACTTCATGCTTCTTCTGCGGGCAATTTCCTTTTCATGATTGGGATCACCACTTATGACTTGCCCAAGATAGACGTAATCGCTTAATCGTTTCCAAGATTTCGCTACTTACCTCAATTGAAGTCACGTTCCTTGGCGTGCTTACTGGATTTTTTTGTGTTTATTTTTAATCCTGCAACTAAACTTTCCGAGCACCAATTTGCAAAGCATGCTCTGAAATTTTTGGCTGCTTTGACAGAACAAGACAACATCGTCTGCAAACCTTAGGTGGCTCGGATATTCTCCTTTTATTCGCACTTGGGTTTTCCTACACTTAAGCTTTCTCAACATGCCCTGCATACAGGCTGTAAATAACTGCATAGATATCCGCACCCAGACGCCCTTTCGTATAGGAAACTCAAAAGTTCTTTGATGGAGACGTATAGTTCCTGTGCAGCCGTCGTATATATTGTGAGCATAGGGACGTTATTGCCGGACATTATGCCCGAACGCAATATCACCATGATCACTTGTACTGTGGACACCAAGGGGTGTGTTTTCCGGTTAGTCATATCCGTGCACCCATCGCCATTATCATTTGTAAATGATCATCATCATCACCCCCTCGCTTCGACTGCGGACGAAGGTCTGGACTCGGCGACCGAATAAAGGCCTTCTTGCGAAACGCCGCTGTCAATATCTTTAAAGAGCGCAATGTATGGCTGGTCGACAACGTGATCGCGTAACGCCTTAACCAATGCTAAGGCGGCACAGAGCCATTGAGTATTTACTTATTTTTTATTTAGTTTGTTAGTTAGGTACTTGTTTGCTTATTTATTTGTTTACTTATTTATATATACATAAATTTCCTTTATTTCTTCCTTCCTTCCTTCCTTCCTTCCTTCCTTCCTTCCTTCCTTTCTTTTTTCGTTTGTTTTTTCATTTTCTTTCTGCCCTTCTTTCTTTCCGTCTTTCTTCATTTTTTCTTTCTTTCAGTCTGTTCCACATCCAACATCGTTCTCGTCGTTCTCCGTCTTCCATCCGTCCGTCCTTTCGTAAGAGTCCAGTGCCGTGCAGCTGGCCGCGTTTATTACACCGTTCCTTCGACCGTGACGAGGGAGCTCGCGAGGAGTCGGACCCACTTCAGCTGAACCGCGGTCCTCTGACTGGTGCCGCCTCGCCGTCTTCTCCTCATACGCTAAAAGCGGAGGAGGCTACCGGCGTTGACGCCAGATTTTATTTTATCCAACCGATCATCGATCAACTCGTGGGCGATTCTCGTATCCCGAAGTTCGCTTGTTGGGGCAATATCCTCGTCTGGGAAGTGTACGGTGCTCCTAAGACCTAAGTGCAAAACTGCGGCTCAGAGAATTGCATCTTCTTCTTTCGCGATGCTGCAAGTTCTTTTTGGGTGTCTTCTTTGCTGTGGAAGTGAAAAATGCAGCAATTTATTCGCCGAAAGGCTTCGGACAAACATATGATTCAGTGAGTTGAGTACATAAAGTGTCGTATTTGCTAAGCGGAGCTACAATAGCTTCCATGTGTCTTTGCTCTCCTCATTCCCCTGGTTATTCTTTCTCCACCTTTTGTTGTAATTGATTGAACAGTTCTATACACAAATGCGTTTACCAGGCGTGCCAAATTTAGCGTCTATGAAGATAACCGTAAATCTATCGTCAACAACCATAACATGAAAGGGGCTTTGATTATCCATAATTTATGCGGCTGTGGTGGGGAAAGACGGCGCTCCATCGCTCCAGTTCCTAACATTTTCGCAAACCGCACCTTGGTAACGGTCAAGTCACATAACAAGCGAGACTGCAATAAATGAAAGTGAAACTAACAGGGCGAGAGCAGATTGCTTTCATTCGACACAGCGGAATACAAATTTTTCCACATAATCGAATGGCGAAAAGACAGGAAAATGTCTGCCGCCGTGACCATCTTCTTTACTAACATCAGTCGTTTAGAGCTCTCTCTTTGGAGTAGATGCACGCTTTGGCTCAACAACAAAAGAACGGAGTTGCCTTACGAGCACCGTGATTTTTCAAAAGAAACTGGAGTAATGAGGAAACATTGTTACCTCGTTAATCAAAAGTGTGAGGCGTACGCTCCATATACAGCGCAAACGTGACCGCTCGACTTTTTATTGGTCCTCTAGTGAACTTCTCATTACTGGAGGACCTCGCGTATCAAACACCCAAAAAGCTACACATCATCTTCACCTACCACAAGGCACACGCAAAAAAAGCAGACACCACACATACCGTCAATGCACCGCATGGGAGCCTGTTTTACAAAAGACAAGTACGCGTATATGGGCTTTGTATGGCGGTCTCCTGTACGGCTATCCTCTGTAGCTCTTGTATAGAACCTGGCATATGGAACTCGTGTATAAAGCCCATTCTGGGTAACTCATAACCATGGTTCCTATCTGGGACATCTCCCATGTTTCATAACCTGGTACTCTTAGAGTATTTGCCTGTGTGATTTTGAAACCACTTCTTGTTTTCTTGTTTTCTTCTAGTTAAACTCTGCAACAATAGCAGATATGTCGGTTCCGCCCAGCTTCAGTCTTATACCCTGCCAATATTTTATAAAACCGGCTAAAATTGAAGTGTTTGCTGACACCCATCATCATCAATCATCATCATCAGCATCATCAATCAGCAGAGCAGCAGCATCATCTCATAGCTACCGCCCCTGCAGGGCAAAGGCCTCTCAAATTAATCTCCAATTACCCGGGTCCTGTGCTAACTACGACCAATTTATCCCCGCAAACTTCTGGATCTCATCTGCCCATCTAATTTTCTGCCGCCCCCTGCCAGAATTGCCTTCTCTAGGGATTACCTCTGTTACCCTTAATGACCAACGGTTATCTCGCCTTCGTATTACATGCCCTGCCCACGCTACACGGCCGTTGATTGATTGATTGATTGATTGATTGATTGATTGATTGATTGATTGATTGATTGATTGATTGATTGATTGATTGATTGATTGATTGATTGATTGATTGATTGATTGATTGATTGATTGATTGTAGGGTTTAGCGCGCCGACGCAACGCAGGCGATGAGGCGCGCCGTAGTGGAGGGCTCCGTATTAATTTGGACCACCTGGGGATCTTTAACGTGCGCCGAGATCTCGTACACACGGGCGTTTTTGCTTTTCGCCTCCATCAGAAAAGCGGACGCCGCGGCCGGGAATCCAACCCGCGACCTCATGCTCAGCAGCGCAACGCCTTAGCCACTGAGCCACCGCGGCGGGTACACGGAAATTGGTACGTTGAACGTATATATCACAGACCTATCAAGATAGCACATACGGCTTCAGCATCATCGCCATCATCCTTATCATTATCAGCCTTCTGAATTCTACAACAAGACGAAGGCCTCTCCCATTGACCTGAAACCGCTCCTGCCCCTGCGCTGCCGGAGTCTAACCTTCGCCGCGAATTTTCTTTAGCAGTTAACTTGCGGTTCCTCTGTGACGTCACGCGTCTTGCGACTGTAATGCCATTCCACTCAAGAACATTACGCGTTCATACCAGAAACGGAGGGCGTCCTAGCAACTGCAGCGTCAAAAGCAAAGCGAAAGCTTTTCATTCGTTCCCTTTACCTGCTTTTTTTTCCTTACCCAACCTCCTTTAACTCTCCGGTTGGCAATCTCTCCTTATAGACAGATCTGTCCAAACAATCTGCCAGTCTGTCAATCTGTCTAATCTAACAACGTATGGGTTCGATCTAGTTGGTAATCGATGGTACGAATTTCAATCGCGAAAATGCAGACAGAGGACAAAAGGGACAAAGAGAAGCGCTAACTTCCAACTGAAATTTTATTTACAAAACGACATATATAAATGCAATGGTGCTAACAAAAACACAAATAAAAAAGAGTATGTGTGCAGTGTACGCAACCAGAGTGTGTGTGCAGTGTGCAGACGCGCACACGTTCCCAATTCCTTAGGACTTGCGCGCACCCAGGAATTCCAGCTCTTTCGCTGTCAAAGATACGGAGGTCATGCTAACAATCTTCGCACCCACGATACATCAGCCGCCTCCACAATCCCCCGTGTGCGCTGATCAAAGTCGCGAAATACCACCGTACACTCGTCAAACAGAGGCGAACACTTGCAATTCTGGCAATGACTAGCTAGGTTCCCATCTGCGCCTTTTTCCGTTCGATTGGCATGTTCACGGAGGCATAGAGTAAGGCACCGCCCTGTTTGCCCAATGTGCGCTATATGACGCGACAATGGGAGCTTATACAAGACTCCCGCAGTGCAGTCAACGTACTGATTTTGGTGGTTAACCCCGCACTTTCTTTTCTTTTGGAACCGGACACGCATCAGTGCATATCCCTGACATTTTTTCGGGAGCGGACATCACAACTTTGACGCCGACCCTTCCACCAATCTCTTTAAGATTGTGTGAAATTCCGTGCAAGTACGCAACAACCACCACCTTGTTAGGTTGGTGGGTCGCCTGGTTATCTTGGTTGCCTAGCCCGATGCCAGCCTGTTTTTGCTCTCAGAGAATTGCGTCAGCCACCGCTACGATCACGTTAGCGGGTTAACCGGCCTACCTAAGGCGACGCACTTGCAAAATGGAAACTGGTGTCCATAATGTGCTCACCAGTCTTGTTCAAAGCACTGTTGAGACAGCTGCTGGCAATGGCTCGTTTCACCAGTTTTGTGTGAGCCGACCTGAACGGAAGTAGCGGCTTCCGGCTGCGGGGTCGTATATCCAACAGATGTGTTTTCCTGAGAACTGAAGTCTCAGATCCAAAAATTTGTTACTGCACTGCGTAGGGACCTCATGCGTAGCCTCCAAGGCTTAAGGCAATCTTCAAAAATCGCCAACGTTCGTGCCACATCCAGTGGAAAACGCCTCGTCACCGCTGCCAACTAATACCAAAAAATCGTCAACATACCGAAAGACAAACAACCATTGTCTCTTTTAGTCTGTCCGCGATTAACCTGTCAAGGTGTGCCACGACCAGGTTGCTCCAAACCCGGGCAACGCATGAGCCTATACAAACACTCCTCGCTTTTGGATGTACACTTGACCATCCTACTGGACGTACGTTGACTTTAAGTAGAGCCCTATTAAATCCAAAAACCCTTAACAGAAATGCCACATTTATTCTGAAACCGTACTGGACCAAACGCAATAATGGCATCTTCAACACAGGTTAGCATCAGATCATGCGGAAAGGAATAGTACAAGTCTTTAACATCGACAAGTCTTTAACATCGGTCTGTCGATGTTAAAGGGTCTTTGTCCCGTTCGTCCCCTGTCTGCATTCTCGCGCTTGAAATTCGTACCCTGTCTAATATGACAATTTGTCCTTTTGACAATCTGTCCTTTTACCATGAAAGTGTTGTGTTTAGTCTGAGCACATTTCGGGTTTTAAATATGTCCGTTTTGTGTCAGGACTGTACATTTTGGCTTGTCAAATGAACACAAGGCAGAGGAATATTTCCCCAGATAAATGAGAACGAAACAAACATGAAATGAACCTGAAAATGGGATAAGGGCAACAAAAGCGTAAATTCAACGCAACCTCAAAAACAAATACTTGGGTGTACAAGCAGTTTGCTCTCAACCGAGAGTGCATCCATTTGGACCGAGAAGTTACGAGCTCCGTTTCTGCATCAAAGGCTTCAGCGGCGTTCGCGACCGTGCCTGATGACAGTCTCCCTTTGCGTGTGGTGCTATTTCGCTCGCTCTGGTCATTTCCATGAATTCACTAAACTTGCGTGTTGCTGCGGGTGCCGGAAACAGGACCTAGCAAGCCACGTTGATCTGATACGCTGCTGGGAGTCAGAGCGCGCTCATAAAGCGAGTGCCCTTTTTAAGCTACGTGACAGGCAGGTCGTAAACAAGTCTCCTGGTTTCCTTTCCGACGACTTCAGACTTTGGGTTTCATGCTGTATATGACGTGGAAGGCTTGAGGCGAGATCCTATTCTTTCTTTATTTCTCTCTCTCTCTCTCTCTCTCCTCTCTCAGGCAATCTCTCTCTCACTCTCTCCTCTCTCCCTCTCTCTCTCTCTCCCCGCTCTCTCCTCTCTCTCTCCTCTCTCTCTCATCCTCTCTCTCTCTCTCTCTCTCTCTCTCTTTCTGTCGCAGAGCACTTGGGTGTAATGTAGGAAAAAAATAAATTCTGACCTCAATCATGCCCCTAGAATGTCAATTGTTCAGACAAAGCTACTCGCAGCAGTAGTGACAGCCGAAATGCTTTTCACGCTTTGTGAGCACCATTCCCATTCGCCTCTCGAGTGTTTTGTTTGCTGAGCGTTAACACATTTTTTTTGGAATGTTGATAGCCTGATGCCCCAGAAACCAGATTTATTAAATTGTTGCACGTCAATGGGCGCGGACCTCTACACGAGGTTAAAGTTCAGAGCATGACGCTGGGCCTAACCTCCAGCCGTCGTAAACCCGCGTCACCTTTAATGAGCATCGAGTTTTGCGGAAGCGAGTTATAAAGGGGAAAATACGACTGGCTTCATGAATAAGGCTCAATAATGGTATTTCAATCCGTTTACGTGAAATTGGCCAACGTTGGCTAATCATTTCTTTCACACGTCAAATTTCTTCGCGCTGGCCTTTTCCCCGTATGCAGAAAGTAAGCCAACCAGAAGGCTCGCGCTGAAGGCTTAACATGCAGTCACGCCAAACCATGGTATCTTTATGCCTCCTGTTGCCGTATGGACATAATTCGCGGCTGCACATAGAGTAAGATAGATTTAACGAAGTTATCCGCGTAAATTGGATTAGGATACGCCCGACTGTTCTCGTAATTGAGTTTTATTCCTTCCCCTTCTCACGATGCGCCCTCGACCTTTCCCCCACCTCCCTCACATAGTGGCGCTCCTGGACGGAGATTAATAATTAAGGGCGCGATTATACGCCCGTCATGACGCCCCCGCCGCTGCTTTATTACAGCGGTCCACTGACCAGCACAGTGAGCCCACGACTAAGCTGCGCGAGTTGGTCAGAACAAAGCCAAAAGACGTGCTGGAAAGCCTAGAGACGTGTGCTTTTAATGAAGCGCATAACGCTACGCGCATCAGAACAGACATGGTATGCGGCCAATTTTATGGCTCCACGCGGGCCTTGCGGTTCGATGTACCCTGTATTGGGGTCAATTTGGTATTCCGAGAGGCTTTGACGTATTTGCATGAACATCTGTCCAGGAGGCGTAGAGAAGCTCTGCATAATAGGGCCGGGTTCAGCGCTCACGGCACGTGGCAAAGAGATCGGTCTTGCTCGAGTTGGAATTGGACCGCATTAGAAGTCGGGGGCCTTATCTCGGCGGCGTTTAATGACGGTCTAGAAAAGAACGGAAGTTCTGACGGAGGTTCTTGTTAGGCTAGCGTTGTGATTTGCATCATGCTACAAATTTTTCAACTGTTTCACGTAGCATTCTGCGTTTTATTTTTCTCTCGCGGTTTCTTGAGATGTACTCTTTGGTAAAACCGTGTGTTTATAGTTTCTATGGAGTGTAGAGCGCGTCCTACCAGGCTCCTCTCGCAGTGCTTCCAGGCAATAAAAAAGGGGGGAAATCCTTTATCAGCAGTGTATCAAGGGGCCTTTAAATGGGAAGCATGTCTCCCTGCTGAGCCGCCCCTGGTGAAATGGAGACCGAGCGAACCATGGTGACCCCTACGAGGAGGGAAAGTCGAAGTCAAGAAATCCCGGTGAAGGGATGCCTTTCACGGAGTACGGATCATAACAACAACCTCCGCTCGTTAAATAAGGGTTTGTTTCCTCCTCTCTCTCTCTCTCCCCCTCTCTCTCTCTCTTCTCTCTCTCTCTCTCTCTCTCTCTCTCTCTCTCTCTTCTCTCTCTCCTCTCTCTCTCTCTCTCTCTCTCTCTCTTCTCTCTCTAATTAGGAGAATTGCTGCGTATTCTCGTAGCCCCTCGATCAAGCGCACGTGGTTAAGCATACCCAGAGTCTTAGAGGGAAAAAATCCTGAGGGGCGCGTTGTGCGAGTAACACGACTAGAGGTGAGGGGGGGGGGGTACGTTTACAATCACAACCCCATTTCTCAAATGAGACACTGGTCACACCCATTCCTATAAACGATTATTCTGCCTGTATATCTGCTACAGAGCAATATTTTGATAAAATCCGCATTTAAATTCTGCGTTTACTTTTTATTTTTACATGAATGTTTGCACTTGAGCCTCTACTCACTTTTGTAGCACCGTCGGGCACTGGAGGTGTATAAAAATAAAATGAAGTCGAGACATCCAAATGAACGCTTATCGTGTACATTACTTCGGGCTTTAAAATGAGCTGAAAGGCTGGAAAATAGAGCCTGTGCGGTTGTCACTACCCAACCACCACGGTGCAGAAAACCTTCGTGGGGTGCAAACCCAAGGACGCCGGTTTCGCTCGAAATGTCTTCTGGTGATCTGTCCTTTGACGAATCCTTGATGGAGCCCCGCTTCATGCAGGACTCGCCTCACTACAAAGCAACCCACCGACGCGGGAGCCAGTAGGGCAACAGAAAAAAAAAAACATCTATACTAGAACATGGATATCCTTTTAGTATTAGATGCGACTGCATCTCATTCACTCGCATTGTCCCTCCATACGGCGTTGTTGTTGCCCGTCCACACCCCTCCCCCATTCTCCTCGCCGCGCGAGCTGCGCTCTCCGCCGCTCACCCCTTCTCCTCTCCGATAGCGAACACTCTCTCGCGAGGGGCATTGGATTGGATTCGATTCGGTTGGCTTGGCTTAGCTTGGCTTGGGCTTGGATTGGATTGGATTGGATTGGATTGGATTGGGTTTGGATTGGATTAGATTAAGGTGGATTGTGTTGCGTCATAGCCGCGGTCGTTCCAGCACCGGCGTTCCGATTTCGGGCACGTGCAAAGACTTGATCTTCGCTGCAAATTGCACGGTGGTCCTGTTACTTCCCCATCCACTACCCGTACACTTCAGCGACCACAAGGCCGTCATCGTTAACGTTACGGCGCGTGTTAAATAAAGAATACATCATACGCGTTCCTCACACGTTTCACGCAATTAGAGAATCAACCCAACGGAAACACCAAGTGAGCCCCCAAGACGCGTCGCTTCTCCACAGGGTTCCTCTCGCGGGAAGGTGGGGTAATTTTTTTCCGAAAGCTGGGTACAGGCAGGTATACATATATAGGGAAGCGTGCGCCGACACGAAGCTGATCGATTTCCCCCGTTTCATTCATTTTACAAAAACGAACACTTCAGGCAGTCGCCCTGGAAAGGATAAGTTCCCTGTAATATTCAAAATACGGGTTTACTTAGAGGGAGAAAGAGATGGGTAACTATGTATAGCAACGTTATATGTTAGTGACGCCAGCACCACGCAGAACACTAGAGCGATGGGAATAATGTATGTCGGGTGACATTACTCATTAAGTGTGCGTTGCGTTTCCCGCCGTTGCAAACCCTCCGTACGGGGGGCTCAAGATCACACCGTGCATGCATTAGTGCCGGGCATCATCGATCTTCTACTAGCTATCTCTTCTCCCACGGTAATCAGAGCCCGAAGGCTTACGATGCAAGCGTGAAGCGCGACGTCGCGAGCGTCTTCAGCAGAGTCTTACGATGGGAATAAAACGGGGGAAAGACACGGAGGATACATCGCAAGACTATTTACTACGTTTTTTCTTCCTTTTGACGCGCTGATGTGACGTGACTGAGGCCGACACCGCAGAATTAAGCGAGCGTCATTCACCGCGACGCGCCTCTGTGCCGCGTCTCCTCAACGAGCGGGCGATGCGTGCCCGCTACGCTGCGAAGAGGGACACAGTATAAAACTACAGCTGGAGGCATCAATCGGAACAAAATTAGATGGATCAATCAGAGCGTGTCGAGTTTAATCGTTTCGTTCGTCCCCTTCGTACCCACAGTTTTTGCAAACACTGCAGGCAGAAGTTTATAAAAAGCGGCGTCGGCAACGCAGCGCCGGGAAAGAGCTCTCCAGATAGGAAGAATATTGGAGAAAAGTCAGCCCTGTCCTTCGGAATTTCCCCCTCTGTCTGCACACAACACTGCTGGGCGGATGCAGTATTTTTTGGAAAGTGAGGCCCACTCGGCAGAAGGGGCACAATGACCGTGCTGAGCCTCAACGAAAGAAATAATGAGGAGAAGGATGGGGTTGAGGAAGTGGTTGGTGTGAGGAAACAAGGATGTCTTTTTTTTTCTACTCTGTGGCTTGCTTGCTGTGAACATGTCACCATGGCACCGTCCTTTTCTCCACATGATGTGCGTGGGCAGGGTTCTCCAAAGGAATAATTCTCGTACTCGGGTTTTCGCGCTGTGTAATCACTGGTGTTCCACTCGAACTCCTATACGGCGAATATTCAGTGCACTGAGTTAAGTGAAATGGGTAATCTAGCACAGAAGGGTCAATGATTTTAAAGTACCCCATATTTGTGTGAAAAGGATGGAACGAGTAAATTGCATTCAGGGGACTCCCCACCGTGCGCTTTAGAAACAAGACATTTGGTTATTATTGCGCCGCATACTTTGCCATTGTGCCATATAAGTAATGGCGTGGTTCTGGGGGCATGATGAGCCTTGTTTTCGCTTTCGCCGCACTGTGCACCGTAGAGGATAAACGTACCATATGGCTGCCCCAAAGGGTACTTTTGTTTATTGGTCGCTCTTTGTAAGCAAATCAGTCTAAAAACTTCACTGATTTCTTCTGTTTGCTGTGGCAACGACCCCTACTTGCTGTGTTTTATGTTTTCTTGTTTTCATTGTAATGTCGCGATTGCCACGAAATGAGGCGGGCACGTCTGTACGCTACCATGCCGTGAACCCAAACGGGGGTCCCCGTTTATATTCCGCTCGTGTCTGGCCGCACTGCAGTGGGTAGCACTCATCGGCGGTGGCTCAGGTCCAGCGCTATCGCTCTTGGGCATTGTACGTTTCCGGCAGCAGACGACTGAACGTGCTGGGGGCCCACCATAGTACGTTCATTTCTATTCTTTCGATTGAGGCGAGAAAGAGAAACACCCGTGTGTACGAGATTTCGGCGCACGTTACAGGCTGCAGGTGGTCAACATTTATCCGGAGCCCTCCATTACGGCGTGCCTCATCGCCTGCGCTGCGTCGGCGCGTTAAACCTTACACTCATTTTTATTCTTTCGTAACTGTGCTCCAGTATTAACTACCCTAAAGCGACCCCATTCAGTAAAGCCTTTCCATGTTTTATTTTCCGAAAAGCTGCATTTAGTGCTCCAGTAAAACGTCCTGTGCTATGGACGCTCGATCGCTCGTATCAATCGATCAATCAATCAATCAATCAATCAATCAATCAATCAATCAATCAATCAATCAATCAATCAATCAATCAATCAATCAATCAATCAATCAATCAATCAATCAATCAATCAATCAATCAATCCAGCTGCAGGGGTAGTATTGTATTGTGTTTGTAAGGTGGAATGAACTCAATAATAAATGAACCTGAATTTGCAGAAGTGAGCGCTTTATCCTCGTTGCCACCAAACTTAAAATTAGGAACCAGACGTACGATGATGCGAAACGAACCTGACAAAGTTTGCGACTTTTTAAATGCAACCTTAGAGCCCAGCCCCAAATGCACTCCTGGCTCAGACCCCCAAGAACGCCACCGTGTTCGCGCACGCCCGTGCGATCTAGAAATGCAGTGCTTAGTACAGACGTGGGGCCACCGAAAGTGGCAAGTTCGTCGACATCGGCGTGGATGGAATAAGTGGATGAGTAGGGCGCCAAAGCTGCGGCTTCTCACTGCAGGGTACGAGGTCTTCTGCAAAAGTACCATGTTAGGCTATTCCACCTTCGCAGTCCCCCTGGCTGTGCCATGCAATATTTATAAGCCCCCTGGAGCGAGAGAGGGCGTCAACTGGAGAGCTCCACGTGTTTTTGTCGCGCAAAACGTCCGCTATGCACACGCATGCTTCTGAAGGCATGAAAAAATACGGGGCTATAGGCACTCCTCGATAAAGCGGCCGTCGCCGTCGGTCACGTCGGGTAATCCTATGGAGATCCTCGCACGACCAGGGCGTGTGGTCGGACCAGTGCGCAGCACAAATATCGCTGAATGATAACAGTCTCCTTCTAAAACAACTTCAATGTCTTTTCACTTCTTTTGCCAGCAAATTAAACCATTAGTGAACCTCGAAGCCTGTGTTGTCTTCACAGCTAGAGTGTGCGTGCAGAGGGCCTAAACTAGACATTGCTACAAGGTTGACAAGTGCGTTATTTGATGGCTGGGTAGCAATAGACGCTGCTGGCACTGACGCCGCGTTGGCCTAAGCGGATGGAAGGTTGTATAATCTGCTACGCTTGAGCAAAAAGAAAGCAGTGCAGAAGGCAGGAAGTTTAGCGCAGGGAAGATAAACGCCTTGATAAGGACGTAAAGGGCTCTAGGCTCAAAAATAGTGCATTTCGGTCAAGGTAGGGAAAGATATGCGAGCACCACATACATAAAAATACAGGCATCTTCATTAAGTCCCGTACTGACCAAACTTATTTGAGGAAGTAACGTTATTTGAAGTAGATAGACGAAGAAGATTCGATCATACATACACATACATTCGCTCCTCGAGTCGCTTGTATGCGATGTGTTCACTTGAGCTGCAAATGTTTCTCAGGTTCTTTTTAATAGAACATATTGGCAGTTCGATACGTATCGACAGTACTGCCAGAAAGAATACAGGCTTAATTCTGCCATAGCGAAAGTCAAAACAATTTAGGCATGCACATAAACCCGCACTCTGATGCATATTTTTGTATGCTTGCTAGACGTAGAAGCTATATGTAAATAGTGCAACCCTTGCTAGCTGCTACTGTGATAGAAAGATGCCTCATCAACTAAATATTGGGGCATTACAGCAAAATAAGACCAGAGCAAGAAAAAGTAATCTGATATCAGAGCATTTATTATGCATTAGCATAAAGAACGGTTTAATACACTGTGCCGCACGGAAAACATTTAGAACTCTTCTTTTGATACCAAAAAGACGCGTTAAAAAACACAGGTACTACGGAAAGGGAAAATCCGGATACTACGGAAATAAAAAAGATGCAGATACAGCAGATCTATTCTCAGTGTTTTTTCCTGCTTGTATTAAAGGGGAGGATAAGCCTGACTGCGTATTTTCCAGCAGGGAGGTATGACCTGTCACTGGAGGAACCGTCCGTCACCACGTTCCTTACGAAGAAGGAATGCTTGGACTTCCACTCATTTCTCTGAATGACTGGGAGATTTTACGTACAGATTTCGTCGGCTTTTAAGAATTCCAGCAAATGAAATAATATTTCATCGTGGTTTGAGTATTTTTTCTTGCCTCGAACACGTTCCGTCATTGACTAGACCGAAAAAAATGGCCGTAGTTAAATTTTACACAGCTGAATATATATATTTAATTACCCAAGTCTACCGACATCATCGCCATTTTGTTATTTTTCTAGGTTTTTTTTTAGTGGAACAGCGGGGTGGCAAAGTGCGCGGCCCGTGCTCGACGCAAATTGCTCGAGTACTTTCCCTGCGGTGTCCTTAATGGTCGTTTAAAGCGGCGAGCAGAACACGAAGCCCCCTGCATTACCCTCACTGCCTCAACGTTGTTGAAAAAGTCATAAAAGTCATAATGGCTTGTAAGACTATTTTTTCTTCGATGTTATGTGGAAAATGTTCTTTTCAAGGGTTTCTGTCTGATTTTTTTTTGTCATAAGTACTTCAGATAATTTGAAGGATACCTGTTAAGGGTTCTCTTGCCTCCTGCAGGGATTTAACCGGGAAATAGTTGATTCAAATGTCATTTAGAAATGTCAAAAAGAAGCCAGTAATTAAATTGCCTCGTGAAAGTGTCAGCCTGTTATAACTGCTATAAGTTTAGAGACCATAATACATTTTTTTCGTAAAATGTGAATACAAAAGGGACTATTTTTACTTTGTGGAAAGCTCTAGGAGGGATTCAATAAACGTCTTACGAAGAAGACGGAGCTGCCTGACTGTCTCATACGAAAGCTGCTTTATTTTGGCTTTGTCTGCATTAACGTTAACAAATTACCAAGTATTATATTTGTTATTACCTACTGCAGGTGCTATGCAGTTAGGCATCTACAACATCATCAAGTCATAAGACTTATAGGCCGATAACGTGGGAAATAGTTCTCGCAAAGACACCGCACATGGCGAAATATAAACAAAGCCCACCTAAATGTGCACAACACAAAACTTGACTGTTGTGCGCACGAAAATGAATCAACTGCTTCTGTATTGATGGCGATGCACAATCAAAATGGCATCTATCTGTAGTGGTAGTGAATAAGTAAAATGTACTGAAATCTGTCTGATTTTCTTTACTAAAAACAAAAAATAAGAAAAAGGCGCAAATTACACTTTATACGGTATTGTGGTGCATACGTTTGCATTCTTGCACCTGAGCTGTCGCTGCCTTCTTTCCATTTTTGTTAGGCGGTCTTGTAGAGACCTTCGTGGTTATTGCCAACTCTGTCAAAACAAAACCCAATTGAAACGTCTCCAACAAGTTAAAACGTCTCCAACATTCCCAGCTGAACATTAGGTAACTGAATATCTAAATAAAACGCTTGGGCTAGTACGTTTCTGTGTGAGCTGTTCTAGACGTTTAAAAATTTCGTGAAAGGGGCGAAAATTTGCCCATCACAAACCAAAAAACAAACAACAGTCGAAAAGGGAAAATTTCTTTATTTCGCCCTTTCGCCACAGGGCATCATAAAAATGCAGAAGTAGTATGGATAAAAAATGACACATAGGTACAACAAAACAGGAAAAAAGTAGAGAAATGAAGTCTCGTGATGAAGGCATCGTCATGAGATGTAAAATACTGTAGAGGCCTGTCTCCGAAAGGAAGTCTAGCAGTTGCTTGTATAAAGGAGCATCCGATGAATTTCCGGAGGGCAGCCCTGGGAATAATTGCAACGCTACTGGGTCGAGGCTATATTTGTACTTTAGGTAATTTAAAGTGGTATTCGGCTGCACAAATCGCCGCATGAACATTGCATTGCGTCCGCAAAAAAAAAAAAGTGTCCCCAGGACGACTCTTTATATTGATATGCGGTACCACCTAATTTTTAGTTGCGCAGGCGTCATACCCACTGCCGGCAGATCGGGGTCCTAAGGCAGCCGGACTGTCCCCAGGGAAAGCAGTGGTAGTTTGCACCTGTAAGCTTTCTTGCAGGGGATCAAATTCCAGTGGTTCATAATTTTTATCCATGAGCGGATCGAGGGCGCGTGGCGGACATTAATATAAATTGCTTCTCAGCTACAACAAGCCATGCACGTGAAAAAAGTGCTCTCGCCGGGGTCTCAGATCTCTGGCCCTGACAGGTGGCAGCCGGAAATCGATAATGAACCGATAATTTTCAGCGCCCGGGGCACATTTTCCTTGCCCCAAGGAGCACCTCGGATTCTTTTCTGGATGCCCTTCATTCCACCTCGTCGGTAGACGCAGAGTCGAAGGGGCGACATGTGGGACAGTCGGCCCAGAAAAACTACACGACGTAAGCTGGCCTCCGCTGAAAACGGAGCGAGGAAATAACAAGAAACAATATGACCCGGGTAGAAGCAGTGCCGAAGGAAGGCGATGAAGGAAGGAGTTATATGGTGGTCAGGTGCTCCTTGAGACCGTGCAGCCGGGCAGTATAAGGGAAAGGCAGAGACTGTGAGGAACGCCGGGTGCACAGGGTGTGCACAGGTGTGCACCTTTTTGAGCTTTTTCGTTCGGCCACATAGACATTACTCGTTTCCGACTTTATATGCGAAGTTTGTCTTCGAAACCCGCGGGAGGCTTATTGCCGTCTCTGTTTTGGAGATTATTCAGCTCTCGAAGACCACAGCATTGCAAAGCATACAGCTGCCGTAGCAGTGGGAAGGGATATAGCGTTTAATGGACAAACAACATTGTGGTTGGGTGAATCAGAAATAAATTGAACACTATGCAGCAGTAGAACGAAACAGCAACCAGGTCAAGTATGTGCCACCGTTGCCAACGTGCGAACATAGCACGGTAGTAATTGACGCACTCGGCTCCTCGCTACTCAGTAAAGTGCTCCCTCCCTCCGCCCTTCCTCTCCCCTCTCTCTCCCTCCATCCCCCCTCTCTTTCGCTATGACTCTCTGTCTCTCTATCTTTAACCATCTCTTTCTCTAGGGACACCAGAAGTTCGAATCTAACGCATGCTCATATGTGTTTTGTACTCTTTACAGCGGCGGCCTTTCCCTGTACTGCGCAAAACGTAAAGGGCGTGTTTTTCTAGGGCGCGGCCCGTTGCCGCCCGATGTCTGGGTTTTTCGGCGGCGTAGGCGTCCATCGGCGTCGGCGTAACCGATTGAGCGAACGAAGCAGCGAAGGCAGAAAGAAAACGGAGGGGAGCGCCGGGTGAAATGCGAAGGGGGAGGGCGGCACGCGTGGCGATGGCGTCATCTCTCTCACTGCCTCCCCCTTACACTTCCGCCGTGCGTCGCCGCCAAGGAGCAACGCCACCTGCAAAGAGCGCCCTCCCACGTCACTGTCCCCAGACGCTGCTCCGTACGCCACTCATCCGAAACATGTGACCTTTGCGCGGGTGGTTGAAACAAGATTTGCAACATGTTTGCCGGCGGCTGCCACGCGCTGCGAAATAACGGCGGAGTAGCGTGCGTCGCAGTGCGTTCGATGAAAACGCAATCACTTCCCGAGACGCAGCAGACATGCGCCGTGACCGAGAAGACTGCAGTTCGCTTTGCGCACAAATTTCGCATCAGGGAGTATTGTGGCCGTCAGTGCGTTTTCTTTATTATAATTTTTTGTGGAATGGGGACCTATAGCTTTCACTTTCAATCAGCAGGCAGGAGTAGAAGGCCACTAATGCGCAGTTTGGTGGGGTCATCCCTCCACCGGTTTTAAGGGCCACCTCCTAATTGATCCGTTGCAAACATGGCGCTCACCGTGCTAGCTGAGCTTCCGACCGATTGTTGCGCTCGGCATCAGGCGAGGCCTGAGAAAAGGGTCTACCCTGAGCTCGAGTATTACCAGCGGTCCATCGCCCCTCCTTCTTTCCCAACACGTAGACAGAGTGAATTCTGCGTCCGGGATTAATGTAAGGCTTGTTTTCCTGGTCAGATGCTTCCCTACATGCTGTTTATGCGTTAGTGTCCTCTTGTTCGCGATATATTTCACAGTTCTCCTTAACAGTTTCCTTTCATGATCACGCTGTGCTTTGAGTGTTCTGCTTCATGGTCGATGGAGCGTACAAGCCACCTCTCAGGAAGTTTGGGTACTGTTGCATTTCGAAAGTGAAAATCGCACGCTGGGGTTGACGACTGACGGGGTGAAAACCACGTAAGCCAAAACTACCGACCCTACGGTTGTGGCCAATCGTTCGCCTGAACAAACAAGTAAGCAACAGAGACTTTCACCGCCTTTGAAACCTCCTAAAAATGAGCTGCGAAGGTTCATGGCTGGCGTTTCAAAAATTACTAGGATGCTAAGAACTTTCTAAGTATTATGGGAAGGCGAAAGCCTAGTCGGACTTTCATTGATCTGCTATTCAATTGTCAGTTGAATGTCTGTCTTAAAGGGGTAGTAGAGGCAAAATCAAGTTTTGTTCTTTAAAAAGGCTGATTTGTCCTGGTAACAATGATATTAATTTTATCGCTCACTTCAAAGAATAATTTCAAGATTTTCAAAATTTTGTTCGAATAATTATCTCCATTAACGCTATTATAACGATTATAGCTGGAACTTCCGCACAATATGCATTATTGTGGAAATGCAGTACGTTATACGGTTCGCCATTTTCCGCAATTTGTTTTATTTCTCTTATTACTTAGTTTTTCAAAATTTCGTTCCGAACAATTACCGCCATTTACGCTATTATAGTGATTACAGGTATAATTTTAGCTAAATCTGCATTATTGCGGGAATGCACGGCGTTACACTGTCCTAGCTTTGGGGGTACTCGGCAAAGAATGCTATGCATTAAAACATGATTTCACAGTTCTCGCGATGCCTCTAGTGCAGATGCATAGGATCAATTGAATACTAACGTGTCGTCACAATTCTGATAACTATGTTTTAGTGCTGGCCGTAACACGTCACCCTACCCATTTACGTCACAGTAGCGCAAAATCTGTTTTTCAGTGTTTCTTGCGTCTTCTTTTCTCAGGCCGTAGGGGGGGGGTTATAAAGAAACGACTTTCGTGGCTGGAATGGAGATTAGTGAGTTACGAAAAGATAGTTTTTTTTTTCAAATTCAACAAAGTGTTATTGTGTCTCTCTGGTATCTTTAAAATATTGCTAACCAGTTTGGCCCGTGCCTGCCGCTAATGTTACAAAACGCACCTTGTACGGGCCTTGCTATCGTAGCCTAGGCAACACGACCTTTGGCTGCAGAATGCAGAGCGCTTCATGGTAATTCGTGCAATGCGACTGCATTCCAATCGACTTTAATGGTATTTTAACATCGAAACTCTATACGCGGATTTTGTCCAACTCCTAGGCGAGCGGACGGTTCTGATGTACTCACACGTAGTTTTAATGACTTTTACATATCATTGTAGCGCCTTTTTCAGCAGTTGACATTTATGTCTTTATTTACCTATGTGTTTCAAGTCGTTCCGGCATCTTTTTTGCGCGACCTACTTGTCTTCGCCGTGTGTGTGCCATTCAAAGTCCTGCGGTTGACAGGACTTCGTTAGACGCTTCGCTTCTGCCTCACAGCGCGTGTCGTTGTCTGCAGCCGCTGCGTTTCGGTGCTTCCGCCTGTCGAACTCGTTCCCGGTTGCGTCGACGTGTCGCGTGGAGCTTTCTCTTTAGCATTGATGGCCCTGCATATCTCCGAAAGTGTGTATGTGTGGGAAGAGAGACAAAAAGGCGTGCTTCTGTTTAAAAACACATTTTACAGCCATCGGACTTGGAGCGAATTTTAACGACAAGGGTGTCGATACCGTATCCTAGACTTGGGAGTTCCCGTTTTGAAAAGAAACGCCAGCTGCGGCCCGTTTACGTTCGATCTTTTTGTTTCCACCAACAAACTTTGGGACTCAGCGCGAATTGTGCCAAAACTCTCTTTCTCGTGTCATACGCAAATTTTGGGTAAAGTTAACAGCCGAACTTGAACTGGAATGGGTAGTCCTAAACTATTTGCCATTGGGGTTTTTATTTATCGCTGCAAAAGGTTCAAAACCAAAATAGCGCCATGCGGCTCATAATGGCGGTCGGCTTCGTGAATTGCGAGGAAAAGAGAAATGCCGGACAAGATTACCCATCAAAGCCAAAAAAATTCAGCGCAGCCGCAGACGTAACGGTTATAAAAAGCTGTCTTTTCTCCCGTCATTAATTATATATCTTTCGGGGAATACTGCTTCTCTAAGAGCTACCGAAAACTGCTTTGTACTGCCGTCAGTCGAACACCGATAGGAGAGGAATGCTGGCGCGAATGTTTTTTATTAAAGTGTAAAACAGAAATGGGGAAGCCTCCTGGTGAAAAAAAGGGAACATAAAACATTGGGAGGAAAGAAAAAACTGGACTTCTCAATATCCTGACACTTTACTTTCAAAAGCGACAAAACGAAAAGAAAAAGAGCGTTAAAACCCGCGCCATAAAATAAATGAAAAGAAAACTGCGCGATGCGGGTTTTTTTCCCCCTTCTGATTCCTCCTACATTTCCCATGCAGTGTGTACGCTTTCTTCAACCGTCGGTTAAGGACGATCAATCTTTCTTGGCTTGCTGTTCCTCCAATCGCGGTAGCTGACTGCGCTAATTCTCTTCAGAAAGCGCAATTTAAAATAGCAGAGGACGCGATTTTCGCTCCATGTTCCCGTTTATTTTGCCTCTATTTATCATCGGGCATAGTGAGACCGGCTTCTGCCTTTGATTAAATATGGAAAGGATTGGTTCTTTGGCAGCCTACTAGCAGATATGTTAGCCAAGGCCCTCATTAAAAAGTTCAGAGAGGACCCCGGCGCTCGGTTCGTCGACACGGCGGTATGCCCGAACAGCTCGCTACACAACCGCGGTGATAGACGCGTACGGAGTCACGAAAACGGCCGCAAGCATCAAGTGCCACAGAAAGGAAAAGACAGAGGAAGTGGCCGTCGCTGTGACGCTCGTAGACAGGGACTGCTCCACGGTGGTCAGCGACTCTCGTCAAGACATACGAAGCTACGCCACAGAGGAAGTATCACCCACCGTCACCCGCATCCTGGAGCGGGCCGACCTAAGGTTCAAGGAGCGCCTCCTCTGGTTTCCAGCACAAGAGGGCAACGTGTCGGACAAACATGAAAGTCGTAACGAGTCCGCTCAACGTAACGGCGCCCGCACTTTCTCTCCGAGCCGTCGGCAACGAGGCAGACGCAGAAAGACTTTAGTAGAGCCCGAAGGACACAAGGGTCACCTACAACGAGATCACGAAGGCGTGCCGACTGACTTGAAGGAAGCTACCCCCGCCCAGCGACGAGCTGGATAGCTTGAGTGGAGAGCGCTTAAATTTTGACTAGTAAACAAGCAGAACAGAGCCCAGGCGACAGTATTTAGACAACTAAGGACGGGAACCTTTCCGGCACCACTACTCCTTTACAAGATATATCGCGAGACCTACCCTGACAACAAGCGCAAGTTCTGCCGCAACGGGACGGCGACTCTCACGTACGTGCTGTGGGACTGCAAGAAGCATCCCGAAGAAGCTAAAACAGGAACTCTAGTGCCACGACTTGAAGCGGGACTGTCGTCGTACGACCAAGATGAACAGCTCTGGGCCGTCCAGGAAGCCCGCGAAGCAGCGGCTCGACAAGACCGAGACGCTCCCCCCGAAGGCGAAATAGGCCCGGTCGACGGGAGTGACGCGGGCCAAGGCTCGCGCCGCGTCGGTTTTGCAGGCTCCATAAACGTTTATTAGATGCGACGCTCAGAGCATCTTCTTGTCGGCGGCCCTGTCCTTCCTGCGTGCGTCCGTTGTTGTCCGCGTGCGTCCGTTGTTGTCCGCAGCCACTCTCCCCCTCTCCTCTCCGATAGAGAACACTCTCTCGCGAGGGGCCATTGGATTGGATTCGATTGGCTTGGCTGGCTTGGCTGGCTTTGGCTTTGGATTGGATTGGATTTGGATATTGGATTGGATTAAAGTGGATTGTGTTGGATTGTGTTGCGTCATAGCCGCGGCACTCTCACTCTCCGCGGTCTCCTCTCCTTCGGGCGCGCTGCGCATATAACCGATGTGCCGCTCTCCGGCGGCGTTTCGGTCGACGGTTGCTCTCCGATTGCGCTTAAACCCCCCTCAGCGTCGCATCACACCAGGGTTCCCGCGAGGGGAGGTGAGCGTAATTTTCCACTCCACTGCACTCGCGATCCCGCGGTTTCGAATTAATTTCAGTACGACTTTTCAATACGTAGTATTCTTTGCCGAGTACCCGCACAGTCAGGACAGTGTAACGCCATGCATTTCCACAAAAATTCTAATAGCGCGGAATTTCCATCTGTAATCGCTATAATAGCGTAAATGGAGATAGTTGGTCGCAAGAAATTTTGAAATACTAAAAAATCAAAGAATAAAAGAAATGACGGAAAATGACAAAACGTGTAACGCCCTGCATTTACACAATTAGGCAGATTTCGCGAAAGTTCCAAATCTAATCGTTATAATAACGTAAATGGAGATTGGTCGCTCGAAATTTTTTTCTACCCAGCGTTCGTGCAAATTCGATTCGAAGCACTTGAACTCATGTGTGCGCAGCCTGCTTTCGTATCACTGAAATTAATCGTCAAACGCTTGGACTCCGATTGTGCTGGGTTATCAAAGGATATGCTTTTGCTTGTTTTCATTACTGGTTCTTTTTTATTGCTCCACAGTTTACAATACGGATATATATCCTTGTCTTGCGTAATTAAGTTCTTCCGAGTTTCTGCCGGTCCAGTACGAGTTTTTTGTTGGTGGACAACTCGGGTAAGAACTACAATGGCATTTACAAAGCTGGGAAAAATAACGGCGAGGCTGGTATTTTACTTTACGAACGCAAATACTCCGAACAGCACGAAACTAGAGAAATTGACTCTCCATTGTCCGCAGATCACCAGTGTCGCTGTGCATCCTACGAATAAATAAATAAATAAATAAAATAAATAAATAAATAAATAAATAAATAAATAAATAAATAAATCTGAAATTGCGTACATGTCCTCAATTGTGAGAAAGAAACTCGCCGCTAGTCTATTCACTCTCGTTTAGTAGAACTAATCTCTATGATACGACTACTGCATTGAACTTCAACTTCAAATTCGAACTTCAATAAAACCTGATGTCGGGCTAGTTGGTGTAACATGCTTTTGAAGGTGAGTTACGCTTGTTATGCTTACAGAGACGGACACAGGAAAAAAAAACATACACTTTCACGAGAAGACAGCGCACTAACAATTATTTATTCTGAAGAAGGCGAAAACATATATGTTACAAACAGAATGAAACAACAAATTTTGGAGAGGTGTGGAAGGGAAGTCACGAGGTTAAAATATAAAGATAGCGCGCGTCAAAGCCGGTCCACGTGCATTCGTTAAAAATGTTTCTAAAAACTTTGTCTGCTGTCTTTTTCCTGCGTCCGTCTCTGTGAGCATCACAAGCGCAACTTACCTTCAAAAGAACTTCAATAATTCGAATTTATGGAGAATTCGAACTGCTCGGTTTGGTCCATCCAGGTCTTCATAGAAGCCTATGTATTGAAAGCGCGGTAATTCGAACGCGAGGGGCCACCACCCCAGATAATTCAAAGTACGCGCCACCGCGCCGACAGCTTGGAGCCTGGCGCACGGCCTGAGAAAGGGCCCCGTTGCCTAGACATGAGATGATGGTAGGGTTTAACTCGCGAACGCAACGCAGGCGATGAGGCGCGCCGTAGTGGAGGGCTCCGGATTAATTTTGACCACCTGGGGATCTTTAACGTGCGCCAAAATCTCGTACACACGGATGTTTTTCCTTTTCGCCTCCATCAGAAAAGCGGCCGCCGCGGCCGGGAATCGAACCCGCGACCGCCTACACATGAGGCTGCGTTGCCTTCGGAGAGGGGAGAACAACGTAGAGAGAAGTTAAATCGGGTAAAAGGAATTTAAAACCTCCATAGCGGACGTTTGGAAGAAGTTTGTTTGCGGTCTACGCCGATGTGGACACGAGTTAGGGTGTTGGGCGTGCTGACAGACGGCATCATTTCTGAGCTCAGAAACGTAGAACCTGTCGCAGCCAGTGACAACGGGGAGGTGGCCGATGAAGCAAGAGTGTGGCCATTGCTCAGAAGTAATCAACGGATGAAATGCCGCCCGTGTCTTCTTCAGTTTTGGAGTAAGCAAAAAGTAGGTCTTCCGGTGCATTAGCTCGCAAGAGCAAAGGATGAAAGGCAGACTTGGATCGCAGCCTTTTTCTAGCATTCAGTTGCTCACATACTCTACTACTCCACAATCCCACTTTACGTCTTTGGTACTTCTCTTTCGTTAGTTCGAACTTTACTGACGTTGCGTTCCCTTGCAATTCGAATCAGCGAGCTTTTGCTGTAGTACTCTAAATGCATGATCCTTAGCTTACACTGTGGTTAACGTGGACCAGCAGAATGAGGATGCATGGGCGAATGGAGAACAGGGGAGAATAGAGGTGCGCCTAGGAGCCCAGTTCTGCGTGTATCACATCCTCTGCGCTTGGCGCTTGTGGCATCTTCGCCAGCGAGAATAAAACGTTGAACTTTTCTGATTAAGTCTGGCATTTCTCCAAGCGCGTCTATGGCTCACCGTTCTGAAAAATAAGCAGCGACGCTGAGCACAACACCATTCTAAAAAAAATGGCCACCCGCAAGCTCATTTAAACCCAGGCATGCCTTTAAACACAGTTCGTTTAAACACAGGTAGGTTCATAAGCTTTGCGTTACGTAGATTCCCTCCTATGCGTGGGAGCCGCCTTTTTCCCCCAAAGGAAGCTTTGCGCCCAGAAAACGTTTCTCTCCAGACAGCGGAAGTCAGGCTCCTTACGTTTTCTCTCGTGCCTGTAGTTCACATCGGACGACCCGTTATATCCGCAGCTTGCCAGTGCCAACTACGTAGGTCACCGCCTGAGAAGGTGAGAAAATCAAAACGGCACCCAAAGCTCTTTGGCCTGCTCCATCGCCATATTTGAGCCCTTGCTTTCACGGTTGCGTCTTGATCGCTTTTTCAACGTAATCGCTGTATAATGAAGGTCTCGCGAAGGAAAAACCACTAGCACGGAGAAGAATAAATAAATACGCAAACATTCAAAATAGTGGTATCCGTACAACAAAAATAACGAAAGAGCCAATAAAATGAGCGTTCGGTTGCGTCGCCTAGAAACATTGATTCAGAGCTTCGGACGCCTACTAATGGTCCCCCTGGGAAGTTCACTGCGTCGACCAGGAGCATTGATTCAGATCTTCCCGGCGCCTACTTGCACTACCCTACTCCTTTGCTTGTTTGTTTGTTTGTTTATTCGCTTTCTTGTACTTAGTTTATTGCTTGCTTGTATTTTTTGTTTATTCGTTTGCTTGTTTTCAGTATAAACTACCAATAGCAGTGCAATACAATACCGAAGCGTTCGTCCCTGCGTAGGTTTGTTTAGCAGAGGCAATACAAATGTGATGATGTTTGGATTTTAAAGGCGCAAGGCCAAATAAGGGCAAACAGGCCAAACGAAAGTCATTTTATGAAAGTGACATGAAAGTAACAGCAAATTATTTCAGAGGCAGTAGAAATAAAATTAATGAGATGTCCTTAGTCTTAGTCATGATGATCGTCAGGCCAAATGCTCGCCGTTTCCGAAGCTAGAATCATAACCGCTGCGCACGATTTTTTTGTTGAAGTTGAGTTACGGCTTCATGGGCCGTAGAGAAGTCCAGTAGGCGTATTAATATTGGTGTGGTTTCCTAGACTCGGCTTAATCCGACAGCAGTTAATTGTTTTCCACTCATTATAACGTTAAAGAAACGTAATGCTGCTAATTGGATCTCTAGGCTTGTGTGGCCTAAACAAAGAGTGATGCCGGTAGTAACGTCCTGCGGGTAGGCCGACAACGCTGCTTCTTGACATATAACATTTAGGGTTCGGACTGCGGCACGGATGCTTGGAACGGAGACTGCAGAGACATTGAGGAGCGGGAACGGTGCATCGAGCTCATGTCTCTACGTTGCAGGGTGTCTTCGCGAGAGATACCCTCCACCCCAAGAAGAGGTCCATTCGAAGAAGCCTCGTCATGCAGAGCGCAAAGTTGTTGCTTTGCAGGCACAAACAAAATATTCTGGAGACCATCCACTCCAGCAGAAACAAGAATATGATCGTCCACAGTGAGTCTAGAACAAGGTGTTAAACTCCGGCCGGTCGAAACGCAAAACACAGCGTCAGAGTGTCGCCGTCGAATTCTCCTAACCTTCTGCATAAGCAAAAAGTACTTCACGAAGAACTTCGTTACCGTGAGTTTGATGCGTCGAGTAATGATCCCGGATTTTTTTGATAAACGCAATAGAAGATCTTTCAGAGTTTATTTTCTTATGAGGTGTAATCTTGACTGATAATAGGTATTTCGAATTGAGCTAAGCGTTTCTGCTTATCAAAGAAAAAGCAGCTCTTAGGAAAAAAGTCCCAAAGAAAGGCGTTACTTCTAAATTTGTAACGCTCAGTTCTATTCTAAAAACATTTTGCAGTGGGTAATTGTAACATTTTTTTGTGTAATAATTGGTTACGTTTTTATGCAGCGCGTAAGCGTCAGCAGCACATGATACTGCTGAAGTTTACGTTCGCTCTAAAGTGTGTTGTATGCTTCCTTATAAGATCGGTATTATAGTCAGAATAACTAACACAACTGTGCTTGACATTCTTTTTATATATTGATGGCGGCACTAAAAAATACCATTTTTTCGTCATTGCGTATTCACGAGAGCAAACTTTCTCGCAAAAAAGATCAGTTGCTCGAAAGTTGGACTGGGTAATTTTGTCGTCTCCGATCGCTTTTCGTTATAGTTTTTGGACGTCTGCATAACCACTCGAGGAAAGCTTTACTGCGGTGCACACCAAGTACTGCAGTCATAAAACCGAAGACAATGATTGATGATCCTCCCGTCTGCATAACGTTTTCTGCACTTAATGCATATGCGATTCCGATGAAAATTCAAGATTGGCGATTTGTATTCTGAGTACTTCTGTCCCTAACATTTTGAAGAAGTTTGAAAAACGTGTTTTCTTGTTTTTTTAGGCAACATTTTCTAGTTCAAACTCTTGTACTTCTTCACGGGCTCCGGGAAACTTCACGTAGTAGTTAGTGCGACCATCATTTTGTGGAGTCTTTTTATATGCATTTTGGTGTTCTGTATTGATTGGCTCGCTATGTGGTGACTTCCAGACGGCGCAGACTTGTTTCGAAAATTTTGGTGCTAAATGATCCATTGTAATAAATGAGCTCAAAGGATCGCTTTTATTCGGAGTTCTATTGTGGCCTACATCGAGGCTAAAGTGAGCAGCCGCGGTTATTCTAAATTAGGTCTGACCGCCGCGACAGCAATTCCTATCCGATATTTCTTATCAACGGGGGCTAGAGAATAGTAATTACTGAATGCACAAGCATTTGTACGCCTAATTATATATTTTGGTGACAATCATGTGCTGCCATTAATCTGTATTGGGCTACCTATATGGAAGGAAGAAGTGGGGCGAAGAAGAAGAGGAGTTGTAGGAGGGGACGTTTCCATGACGTTTCCAATACTATGTGGTTTACGTTGCCTGGCTCAGAGCAGAAAAATTAACGCCGTTCCACTCAATGTGAAAGCTGTCAGAAGGGCAGAGCAGTAATTCGCCATAATGGGCTGTGACGCCGTTATCCACTCACTCTTACCACTCATCACGCTCTTCGCCGCCCTGTCTCATTCCTCTCCTGATGAATTCAACGGAGGTTTGTCCAACGCATTTCAAATTTCCTGCCTTCGCACTGCTCGCGCGCCCCTGCCCCAAACTGCACCAGCGGGATTTCTATTCTTTTTCTGCTTGTTTTTCCTCCCACACGTGCCGCCGTTGCACTGCCACTCTTTTTCGCCTATTACCGTAAAAACCAGCCCAACGGGCGTTCCTAACTGCGGGCGCTGCCGTTTAACTACGTATATTTTGCCCCGAGTGTACTTTCTTTCCTTTCTTTTCTTTCCTTTTTGCTGTTTTCTTTTTGCTAAACAAAAGGGAGATGCGTGACAAGCGCGAGCTGTTCATGAGTTTCGAACGCTTATGACCATATCAACCGCTTCGCTTGGGGAGCCTCTGCGGGACGCCGCGACGACAGAACGCCGTGTGGCTCTACTTGGGTCCAGCGAGCCAGCTACGACGACAAGGCGAGCACCTAAAGTGTTCTGCACTTAAAACTTAGTGGGCAGGAAATTGAGCCCGATGCATGTGGTGCAGGCTAATTCGATGAGGGGAAGCATTTATTTCAGTGAAACGGAGAGATACAAGGTTTGGAGTGAGGTTGAGCGCAATATGCTCTATCGATTCGGTAGTTTTTTAATAATGTCCTTGAATGAGACCAATGGTGTGAACTATACTCTCGTTTAGGGCCCAGAAAATACCTTGGAAAGAAAGGCCCAAGCCATACTGGGCTGCCTACTAAATCACCATCCTTCGCTTTAATGGAGGGGCACAAAATGTCAAGGCTCTGATGTCCTTTCTTCTGCCTTTTTTTTTTGTTCGCCTCATCTTTTTCCGGAACTCCACGTTCAAGCCTATTTCCCCAAATAGCCGATTCAATACATACTTCAAAAGGCTGACTTTTGTACGGTTGTCCACAGGCTTAGCTGCAGCATCAGATTTGAATAATTGTGGTGTTTAACGCGCCGACGCAACACAAGCGATGAGGCGCGCCGTAATGGAGGGCTCCGGATAATTTTGACCACATGGGAATCTTTAACGTGCACCGAAATCTCGTACGCACGGGCGTTTTTGCTTTTAGCCTCTATCAGAAAAACGGCCGCCATGGCCGGGAATCGAACCCGCGACCAGTACTAGCTTTTTTTTTATTGTGTTAGTTAAAGCACCTGAAGTAACAGGTTATGGTCCGTAGTACACTCTGGACAGCATAATGAAGACGCGTAATGAAGCATAATGAAGCTTAACAGAACCGTTTATTCGGAGTCACTTCTGTTATTTGCAGCCATGAGAAACTCCTCGCCAAGCTTGTTCTTTTTGTTTAGCGAAGTCCAACATTTAGATAACTGTTGATATGGATTCGGTGACATCGCAAAAAATTGCGTTTTTAACAAATTATCCTTTAAAGTAAGAGGATGCTAGAGCTTCTTTTCATTGTACTGAGGTCACTCAAGGTACTATGCTACTTTTAATATTCTGCGAGAACCTTTGGTAAATAAGAATGTTTACAAACTGCGCTTAGCGTAGTATGGTAGCCTGGAAATTTCTACTTATCTCGAATCAACCTTTCGGAGGGCAGTGCAACTGTTAGAATCGTTCGGCCGTAAACTGAGGCTTAGAACAACATAGTCAAAAAGACATTATGCGGTGCCTACGTAACTTGGGAATTGGGGTAGGGAGAGCTCTCGATAAAATGTGCTTGCTTCGGGTAATTTAGCATCATTTTCAAGGTGTTGCTTACCTAAAGCAATGTATTACTTAATTAAGGCATTGATGAGTCCCACTATTCAAGGGACAAGCCCTACATCGTAAGCTTAGATGGAAGCTCAGGCAATTTCATTTGCCGCTCTACGAAAACCTCCTGGCAAAAAAGGACAGGTTGACATCCGACGGCAGTGCTAGACGTTTGAACGCCAATCTGGGACTATAGAACGCTCGGGGCGCAGTAGGGATTCTGACGGTCGTAAAATTTGTTTCCGCTGCCCTCCTATCAGATAAACGCTGCACGTCCTCCGGTTGCAGGCATCAGCTTCGAGGCAGAGGCTGTTGATGAAAGTGAGTAAAGCTGCGCTTTTGGATTAACCATGCAACTAGGTTTCTCTGTCGATGCGGGGCGAGTTTGGCCAAGCAAGTCCCTGTGAGCGAATGCAGGCGTCAAGAAAAGATTTAACTTGGGCTATCCACGTGACAGAGAGCGACCTTCGAAACTACTTTATTGAAATACCTATTTTTAATAGCGTTTAGTTTTTCGATACGCCGTCCAGTATGAATAATAACAATGATTGCGAATTTCTTCATGGTAGTGCATAAATCACGGTTAAATGCATACCGGTCATCTAAGGCTGACTGTTATCCCCAAATGGCAAACTTAAATGTATGCATTTGTTAACGGCTTTTGCACACAGTTTTGATCATAATGATGGTTATCAAGTGCAGAGCACTTTAGGAGTTCGCCTTGTCGTCGTAGCTAGCTCGCTGGACCCAAGTAGAGCCACACGGCGCTGCGCCGTAGCGGCTGTCGTCGCGGCGGAACCCAGAGGCTTCGAAAGCCAAGCGGTTTATATAGACATAAGCGTTCGAAACTCGTTAACCGCTGGCACTTGTGATACATCTCGTCATTTTTCAGTGCGAAGAAAAAAATGTAGGTACATTTGAGGCAAATATACCTAATAACCGGCAGCGCCCCCGTTCATTTAGTTAGAAACGCTCGTTGGGTTGGTCTTTACGATAGTAAGCGAAAAAAAAGTGGCAATCCTACGCCGGCACGTGCTGGAGGAAAAGCAAGCACAAAAAATGGCCGCGTATATGCTCCTTTCGTTGCAAATGTCGTCAAAAGACGATAGCCTTGTAGCCATTTGCCAAGAAAATGCCCCCTCCTTTGCCTTCCCGCTCACCTCTCATGCTGTCCTGTATCCTTCGCGCTCATCCCAAGGTAAACACACTAAGGTTTGCGCAAGGAGGCGATTTGAATTTACCGCGTTCCACTGCGTACAGGCCGGGTTCCTCGATGACAGCGATCTGCAGTACGGCGGCTGAGACCGGCGTGAATGGAGGCAGCCCCGACTAGCAAGGTTTATAGGCCGCGTAGCCGTTGCTCCCACGTGCGTTCCAAACAGACATGTGAACCTAGCTAGTGGAAACCTTTCGTTGCTGTGTGCCCGCGTGACTTTTCATATGCCGCTTCCAGGTAGGCGGCAGGTTTTCTGCAGTAGGATTGAGGCATATCATTTGCTATCGACAAAACCCAAGCATTCCATGAATTTTTAGATAAAAGGAACATCTGTAAATACTCCTTGTGTACTATATTTCCTGTAGTACATTTGCATAATGGTCTTTGTTTCTTGTTTCAACAAAAAGATTTGACAAGTATGAACATATAACCACCGGGCTTAGACGTTTACAGGTTGGGGCTTGTGAGTATATACGACTATTGCGCAGTATCAATTTTACTTTGGTCCGGGTGGCTGAATCGAGTCACAGACAGACAGAGGACAGACAGACATACAGACAGACCAAAATTTCTTGGTTTAAGTAGCCCAAGAAAGACTATCGTCTTTAAAAGAACAGAACTCCGGCTGGCGCAGTTTCAGGCAGGGGGCACGCGAGCACTGCGAAGGCGGGAAATTTGAAATGCATTGGGTGGTAGCAGTTAGCGGATAACGGCGCCACAGCCAATTATGGCGAATCACTTCTGTGCACTCCCGAGACAGCTTTCACATTGAGTGGAACGGCTTTAATTTTTTTTAATACTTTGGCTACAAAAATCTAAGTTTGAACTCATCCCGCTTCATTGAGAACTTCCCCATTTGCTACCAGCTGAACTCTCGGTGCCAGCGAGAAGCTGAACACTGTTTATTTGCCCATCTTGCGAAAATGTGTACCAACATAATCCCGTATTATACTCCAGCGGTGTTCGCGTTTCGGGGGCGAGAGCCGGGGGTGCGCATCAATTTTTTTTCCTACGCTCCTGTTTATATAAAACAAAGATTGGAAGCACGACCTCAAAGCAGGTTTCCTCGCTTAGGCGCCGCCGACAGGCTCGTTTGATTTCGGAGGCAAGAGGGTGACACAGCGCGTACTCCGAGGGGACTCGAGAAGGCGCAGCTCTTAAAACTCGATTTTCTTTCAATGAGCTTCCACGCAGCGAAGTCACGCAGATTTTCGCTACAAGCCCAAAGCAAGGAACTGAAGAAAGCGTCGTTGCGTCGGCACTCCTCGTCTCTACGCACGTCTCACATTGGCAACGCACTTTTGATGCCGACGAGAATGCGCTTTTTGCGGGGAAAAAATTTGAAATCAGGTCGCTTTCTTTTGCTCTCTTTACTTCTCCAATCGTTTTTTTTAGCGTTAGTAGTGTTGGCGAAAATAAATACGTGTTTGAAGAGCTCCTTACGCGTGCACGTGTTGTTGTCTTATGCTTGCCTTCGGTTCTTGCAAGTGGTATGTGTGCGCTCGTGTTGGCAACACTTAAAGGGTTACACTGGATCAAGGGGGTTGCGACTTGGGCGATATAGAGAATATTCATTATTAAGGATGCAGCGCACAAAAGACGAGACAAAAAGAAAGTAACTGACAGGACAGCGCTGTCCTGTTGCTAAAACTAAAATCAAATAGTTTCGGATTTTAACGCGCCAAATATAAGGCCTGCCGTGGTGGAGCGGTCTCCGTAATCAATTTGAGCACCTGGAGATTAGAAGCCACACTACGTTAAAAAGATTCCGTTGCTTGCAGCCATGTGTATGTACACGCGGATACTTATCGTCTCGCCCGTATTATAGAGGCTTCTGCTGCTATTTTGGTCCCTCTGGTTCCTATTGAGCGTAGGTAAAGGAAAGAATCATTGCCTCCCTGCGCACTGGTGCTAGTGGAAAACGGAGCGAAAGTTGGCAGCTCAATATAGCTTTCGCACATCTCCAACCTAGTGAAATGGCCTTACCGCATGTCTGCACTCATCGTTCCTGAATGATTCTTACTTGCACCTGACGATAACTCCGTTCAATCGTAAAGCGCCTCTGCACAACCGCACATATCCACCTCGCATGGGCGGCGCTTATGTGCGGTTTGGCTTATGCATTGCACTTGGGGTGAATAAGGGCTGGCGAGCAGGCTGCGTGCGTTGTTGCGCTTCAGATGACCCCCGCTCGATGTCTATATTGCTGGGGGCCCCAGCGCTCCTCGTGTTTTTCTATGACAATTCCGAAGGGTGTCGAAAGGGAGGCCTCATTCAAGAAAGAAAAACGGAAACATAATTACAAGAAAAGTATAAAAACAAACCATAAACCAATTTTATGTGAATTGCTCTTGCGTTCTTTGGTGAAGTATGGATAACCGTCCGCTTAGAAGGTAGGCAATTTCTGCCGAAACAACCTTAACAACTTAGGAAGAAGAGAAAAGAAAATGTGATTACTGAGGTACTATTTTGGGGGCCCTTAGGAAAAAACACCCAGATTGGTTCCTTTCCCTCTTAACACGTGAAAACTAACAACAGCCCTCCAACCCCACCCCCCGAAAAAAACAGTATGTTCCCAAAAGTAGAAACATTAAAAATTATTATTTAGGCAGCCGACATGGCGGTCCACTTGGATTAAAATGTAGCAGCGGGTGGTTATCTGTAGTCGTGAGTTTTGCAAACCCACAACATAATGATCAGTGGATGTTGAACGCTCATTTTCTGGTTTGAGATAATGAGCGTTAAACATCTCATTCGGTGGGCGTTGAACGCTCACTTGTCTGGGAGAGAATGCATTGACAGTCCAAAACTGATTTTTAGAATGGAGTTGATGGGATAGTTGCATGCTTCCAAAGAAGTTTAAATAGAAGCGTTTTCATTTTGTTTTTGAAATATTTTGTTGTTATGTGTGAACTTTTTTGTGCGATTCGTTCGCGCATGTGCCAAAAAATTATAGGAGGGGTGTTTAAATACAGTGCAATGCTGATCAAAACTTCCAAGTCCTTTTTTAACAGCGGAGCTGTTGTTACTGGCTGTATGTTAGGTGCTGCAGAAAAACATACTAAGAAAATGGCGAGCGCTCGTGAGTGCGTGCCTCGCGGCTACCGCCGAGTCGTCAGCTCGCGCACTCGCTTGGGCAAAAAAATGAACAGTGTTTGCCGTAATCGTAGCAACACTTGGCCGGAACAAGAAAAACACGTCTTATTCTGAGTCCCTCCTTCACTCCATTTGCTCTATTAACTCGGCTGAGGGGAGGATTCCGCAATGCTTGCGCATGGGAAAATTCATTTCAAGGATCTCCGCGACCGGAGGCTCGAGTGGAAGAAGGATTCAGAATACCAGGGTTAGCGTGCGCTCCTCGTTCGTTCGTCCTCGTGTCGTCGTGCGCACGCGCTCGGTACCGTACAAGAGCCCTCGCGCGCCAGCGTCTAAACAACACCTTGCTGGAGGGAGATTACCGTGGCCACCGTATTCTCTAAAAGCCGTTAGGGATCATCGGAGACACGGCTACGAGTGTGCCAATCCTTCCCCAGACGACTTGCAGGTCCCGCCACCGCTGCCTCGATTCGATGACGAAGGGCTGGTGGAAGTCTACAATGCTGAGGATGACTTTGCATCCACCACTCGCCGCGAAGCAGACGATGACCTCTTCGATGCAAATGGCGACAATTACTTGCATAGCAGCAACTATGCAAATAAACACTGATACTGAAACTTAACTATGTGTCCCGCGATACTCCCCTATAACAGCTTCGCCATTCAAGTCTTGCGCGTGAGTGAAAGCTTCCCTGAATTTTTTTTCTTTATGGTGGTCCAAAGCATTAACCCCCGTGTGTTGAGATTCCGGGATACGCTAAATACCCACAGGGGTCTAGATTCATCCGTACGACTTCCGGATCCCACGGAGTTCCTTGCAGACTATCTGTAACTTAAGCCCTTAACAACCCAGTTTGACTCAGGAGGGGCAGTTCAAACATACAATCCAAATAGTTTCGCAACAGCAATACAAGCAACCATAAACACCAATTAGAAGGGAAAAAAATAAACACCGAAAGCTTGAAGCCTTAGCTGTAGCGCTCCCAGTGGAGCACAATGAAGGAAACTCGTAATGACAGGGGTTGCCTAATGGCAACTGAGAAACTAGAAAAAGATTTCTTTGTCTACTGAAGCATTTCTTTTCCTGTTAGCTTCATTTCTTTTGACAAACAAGAGCACTGTTTACTTTGTTGGTTTACCAGTGGCAAACAGAGGTAAGAAATACTGGCGTAGCTGCGTGTGAAGCGTCCCCCCTGTTGGGGAATTTCCCTGTTGGGGAATTTTCGCAGCCACTTTTTTCCCGTACGAGCGCCTCGTTTTCCCTCGGCCTGCCTGTTTACCCTTTCGCCCTTGGCTGGCACGCGGAAGAGAGGATTCGCCTTGCCGCAGGGCTTAATTCAGTTGATTTCCCTTTGTTGTCCGTACTTGTTAGCGGGGACACGTTCGCGTTTCCTATTTGCCCTAAGGAATCGAGCGTAGTCGTGCAATCAAGAACGACCCCGCGGTGTTGTACGTAACTCAGTTCCCTTCATTTGCAACCGGGTTGGCTGTCCAGCTAGGAGGTTGAAATGCGCACCACTCTTTCACCCTGGCTCTCCTTGTTGTTCCCTTATATTTTCTGCTTCTCGTGATCTTAAATACAAAAGGAGCTTTGTTTCTCACCCGTGGCCTAAGTACGCCTTGAGACCCAAAGGCACACGCTTTGAATGATCCGGTCATGTCGCCGTAGTACTGCGTTAACACATAGCCACGTGACATGAAAGACAGAACTTCTGAACGCAAAACTCGTATTAGGAGGCGGATAATGCCGATACTTGTTTAGGTGCAAACAGTTGGCCGCGTTTCAATACCGGCCTACATGTTTCTCCTTTTCAATTGTTAAGGTTCAAGTTTCCATGATAGGTTTTAAATGCGGACCATTTCTTAGGCTTGCCTGGTCCTGCGTCGTTGATGGCGGCGCCGTCCACACGCTCACTGCGCATGCGCAACTCTCCTCCTTACACCCACCGCTCCGGATACCACACTATAAAAAAAGAAGAAATTAGTTAGCGGCCCCGTTTCGATTCCCACGACTCTCTGGGCCCAAAGAAACCCCCGGGTTGAGATCCCGGGGTGCTCTTCCCACAGGGCAAACAAATTCCGGCCCCAGGAGCAAGTGCTACGAACTTCCCCCTTATTACCTTGACTCATTCAAACTACATCAAAGGAAAGCTACAAAAATAAACCCCTAAAAGGGGCACCAAAAGTTTGAACGTCAGCTAAAAAGCGCCCCCGGGAACTGAAAACTTAAGACAGGGGTTGCTAATGGCAACTGGAAAAAAAAGCTGTGGCTACTGAAGCGCCCTGTTGCTTCATTCTCAAAAAAGACCCGTTCGCAGGCAACTGATGTAAAAAATTGGGTGGCGGGAAATGTCCCCTTTAGGGATTTGCGCACCCAAACTTTTTCCCGTACGAGCGTCGTTCTCGCGTTTTCACTTCCCGTCGTCTCTTCCCGTAGAAGGATCGCCGCCGAGGAGAACAGTGATTCCTTTAGCTGCGAACGAGGGGGCCGTTGTTTCTATTTGCTCTCAGGATCAGCGTATGTCAACAAGCACCCCCGCTGGACGTAACTCAGTTCCCTCCCATTTAGCAACCGGGTTCGCAAGCTAGGATTAAAATGGCCCCGAGTTTCCCCGGCTCCCCGTTGTCCCCATACGCTCCTCATCTTAAAACAAAGGACTTTGTTTCCCCCCGGGTGTGGAAACCCAAAAGGACGCGGAATTCCCGTCGGGTCGCCTAGTAAAAAACCAGTGACATGAAACATAACTTCAACGCAAAACCATAAAGGGGGGTAACCACCAACGATCCCTTCCCCATCCGGCCTCATGTTTCCCTTTCAATTGTTAAGGATCGTTTAATTTTTTGCCATAGAATTATTACTGCTTTATTTTTTTAGGAGTGAAGTCCCTTAGGGGCTGGGGCTGTCGGTGTCTCCTGTCGTCGTTGTCGTCGTCGTAATCTTCGTTTCATATAGTGACGGTACTAAAACACCGGGAAACTCGTTTCGCGCCCTCAGCTAAAAGGCATTTTAGGAGAGATTCGTGCTTCAAACACAGGAGACTTTTACAGCAAACCTATATAGTACTCTACCCCCAATCTGTTTCATCTCCGTTGGCAAAAACGCCAAGGCGCCAAGAATACACTTATACACTGGATGCTTCGCCCCTCCCCAGATTTCACGTTAGAGGAAATGGCCCGGGATTTTTTTTTCTGTTTGCCTATTATGTCGTGTGCTTCCAAAGCGTAGCTGCTAGGAAAAGGATGCTCCTGCGTCAGCGTACAACCGTAACCAAATTTAAAAAATCATTAATTATTTTTGTCTATGAAGATGATTGCCACTGAAGCTGAGGTGAAATAATTTTGAGCGAAGGTGCGAACTCCCTTATTGTCTTGATCGGTGGTCATCGGTGTCTGCGTACATTTCGGACAGCATACATACAACATCAAAATATTACCTGCTCCCGTAAATATGCAAGCTGATCTTGTTCGAAAACAGTTTTGGTATTCCGGGAGAGATATTTGAACCGCGATATTTTCCTCGTCGATAAAAGCGAGAAATTTTGGCCTTTGACACCTGTTTTAAACGTTATAAGCATTGTGGCGACTGTTGGTTTATGAACACAAACTTTATATTTCCCGGAATATCATTATTATTTTAAGCACAAATAGCATACGTACTAGGAATTTCCTTGTGCATATATTTAAGCCTACGTACTTACAAATGGCAATACGCTTGTCCATCCCTTTCTGAAAAAGCAGTTCTCGTGGAAGAAATGTTTTTGTTTTTGACATGCGAAAAGAAATATTACAATTTACAGAGCAAATAACCAGATTTATGTTGACAAGTCACATAACAAATGGGTGGCGCAAAAAGAGGTGCTCATTTTACATATTTGAATCGGAATGGGAGTGCGCACGCTTCTGCACCCTTTTTTTCGTGATATCTTGATAACGGAACCGAAATATAAAAAATACCTTCGACAAACGTTAGTTGCCTCCACAAAAGGAACTCTATTAAACCAGTTTCATCATCGCAAGCAATCTTTTCTGCCGGCTCGCACAATCCGCCTTTTTGTAATTCATCTTTATACGCGACCGCCTATTTGCTGCCAGTGCTGGCAGCCTATTACCTGGCTTGCGACAGCGATTTCGACGAGCATCATTTATGTGCAGCCTTCCAGCCACTGGGCACTTATTTCTTTCCTTTAGCATGCTTTACCCCTACATTATATTTTAACGGGCCTAGCCGTATTCTACACGCACGTAAAAATGAACAATCTTTATCGCAGCATTTTCTTTTTGTCAACATTGCTTGTAGCGTTGACGCGTGCGTTGCTTTGGGACAGGAACATGGCCTGCTACGGGTACGTAAACGACACCGGGGCTCCACAATTTCCTCTGAGAAGATCAGCATCCTGTGCTACGGCATGCATGTTTATACGGCGCCCGCGAACCATTTGTCCTGCTACGGACGCAGGTACCTGGAGACGATGACTTGGCGGCTGGTGGAGCATGCTTTTCCCGCTTTTCTCTGCTTTTCTCGCAAGAACACGAGTCGCACGTTGTAAAAGCGATGGGTTTCCTGAAAAACAGCAACCCGAAAATCTTGGCCTTGGGGCAATCCGCTCCTGTGTTAGGTAGATTTTTCTGTCCTTTTGATAGCGGATCTTTTGTTGCTGGCCATAATGTGTGCGGTGTGCGGCGTCATCAAAAAATCTCTGGGTTATAGTTACTCCCGCTGTTTACCTAGCGCTGGATCTCGCGTTTCACGAGGAGCGCCCTGCGTCACCCAGGCTTCGGCGTGGCGCTCGCGAAGACTACCAAGGAAACAGTTCTTGTGCGTTCGCACTTCAAGGGGGTAGCACAAGACAGCTCGCGCACAGACGCATGGAATTTCGCGCGCAGTGACATGTGCGATGTCACTGCGCGCGAGATTCTGTTGAGCCCTTTCTGAAAGGAGCCTGCCGTTCGGGCTCTATGCGCCAACTATATCCGCTCAATGGCAGTTCACTTCCCATTCGAAGAGTCTGGCGTACTCATGTGCGTCAGTCGTGTGCCCTAATGCCACATTTGTGCCTTAACAATTACGCGCTTTTTGGTGTTAGCACCAGGTATCCCCGCTCCTGTCTGTCTGGTTTTCATGTTTCCATGCCATTAGTGGATCGACCTTTATGCACCAGTAGTCCCAAATTTGTACGTACCCGGTGTTCTTTCGTGTACGCGTATGTATAATAAACCTGTTATTAGGCTCTGTCGTGCCTTACTGCGTTGTCCGAATACCTCCTGGAATAAGAAATAGACCCCCATAGTCGCCGACACCTCATGATGTTTGCCTTTTACATTCAACGGAAACAGTGGCACCACAGTGCGAACGTGGCTATTAGAACGGGCTCATCGCTCACCCAAGACAGCTGACTCAACAAGATAAGGCCGGTATTGAAATATCCTAAACTTCTCTCCCTGTCTGCAGGCTCTCAAGACGCGAATGAGAAATTACCCCCCATCGAGCTCTTGGGTCATGGCAACGGTGGGCAGCAGACTGAGATCAATAGCCACTCCAGCCACAGAAGCGCCTTAGCCTCGCTCTCTCCGGCCATTTTCTCTTACACAGCCTTCGGCCCCTTCATCTGTAACTTTCTTTGCAGAGGCTAAGAAGAGTACAGTACGCATCGGTGGGCCTGTCGAAAGACGTCTTTCAACAAGGAGCAGTGGGCGGAGCGGGTGATAGGGAAGAAAAGCGAAACAAGCCCTGAAGGTGCTGACTGGTATTAAGAAATTTCGTCAGGACAGCGAAGACGCGTTTCTGCTATTGTGCGCAAGTCCTTTTGTTTATAGTACACTCAAAGCAGCGAAGAACAAAAGAAGACGACCGGGTAAATCTAGGCGGATAACTCTGCACCGGGAACGGTTGAACGGAGCGGCGCGAAGACGGCCCGCGGAGAACTATATTTCACGTTTTCTTTGGAGAGCCTGGCAAGGTACTCTTGTCAGTGCTTGCGATGCTTTGCGTATCAAAAAGCCGCCGCCCCGTGTGGAGTGATGTTTAAAGGGTCACCTACTGTGTCTATTAAAAACATTCACTAAGAACGACTCTGGAAACAAAGAAATACAGTAAAGCCCGCTTATATCGAACACCGATATATCGAATTATTGCCTATATCGAACCCTTGTATAATTCTGGTAAAAATTACATGCATTTAAAACTTTTTATATTGAACGCAATTATGCTCACGATGGATATATCGAACTTTCCCGCGCGGGATTTTTCGCTCTCCTCAGGCATGCGGCGGGCTTTCCCGCAATACATCGGCGCGCAATGGTGGCGCGGCTGTCACTTGCGACACCCGCGCGAGCTCGGGCGCGTCCAAACCGGCCGTGGCAGAGTGGACCAGTTCCACGCATGCATGCCGTTGGAGCCGAAAGCGCCACATTGGGCGCTGCGGGCTGCGGTGTCACCGAACTTCAAGTCCGCGCCACTCGCTGCGCGCACTTGCTCGGTTCCCTGGATTCGCTGTTATTCGCTTGTATCCATGCTTGTCTCCGCTCTGTCGAAGACGCCGAGGACTCCTGTACTCGCTTCCGAGCACGAGCGAAGCCGCCGCTGCCGCGGCCCTGCTACGGCGATACTGCAGCGCCATTGAGGGCAGTGGTCTTGTGCTTGTCGACTGTTTAGATACCGTGGAGCAAGCAGTCAGCCAGCAACGCATTGCGCTACTAAGAAGCAGGCTACACTCACGCAGTTCTTCCGCCCCGAATAGATTATTGTTTTCTTTCCGAGAAAGTGTCGCTATCAATAGTGAACTGCAGGGTGGTTAGAGCTCCGCGTTAGCTCGTGACTCCGTCGGCAAGATTGCTCTCATATAAAGTTTTTTTCTGCTTCACTTTTATATCGAAATTTTTGCTTTATCGAACTACTTTTACAATCCTCGCGCTGTTCGAATATAAGCGGGCTTTTATTGTACATGCAAAATCATCTTTTACCACTTTCAAACCCAAAATATTTCTCGCAGTTTTTGCTGGGCCTTCTTTCTGGCGCCCGTCAACAATAACAGCCAGTGACGGTTTGACGGAAATCGAAGTCGTATTTTAAAATATTTAAGGGGTGGTATAGATGGTTTTCCATAAAAATTACGGAACTGAGAGAAGAGAGAGAGAGAGAGAGAGAGAGAGAGAGAGAGAGAGAGAGAGAGAGACGTATTATCGGATGCGATTGCCAACTGCAGGGCTTACTTGCTCAGATTCGTTCGTTGCACGAGGTTGCAACGATAAATTCGGAGTAAACGTCAAAGCTCTTGCATGATGGTTGCCTAAATAATAAAGGGCCACACTGATGATTCCACAAAATAAAAAAAATATGGCAGATTGCTGGACAGTTCTGAGCTGCCTGCGTTGAACATTGCGGCAAGTGTCACACTTCGTTTGGCAAACTGGTGCACTAATCCCTTTGCAAGTGTTTGTGTCCTTTATTTGGAGAATGTCGAACTAGGGGCGATTCTGTTACGCCAAGTTTTCATGCTGACCAACTTACATTTGAGCTCGTGACGTCGCGCCCATCAATTCACCAATCCGAGTCTTACTTGGGTTTATGGCGAGACGGTAAGACATGTGGGATTCGACTGGCCATTGAGTGTTACAGATCGGACTTTTGGCGTCACTTGTGGCTTCCTGCGAATTCCAAATTCTCCCTCTTATCGCTAAGACGTGCCTTCTTAGGCTGCGTGCTCGCATAGTTGGTTGCGCTGAGGGTTACATTTAAGGCTTTAACAACCACCACAGATGGATGCTGTACTTGTATTTGTAACTTCACTTTCCGAGGGAAGTTGCAACGCCCGCCTTCATTACTCCACCATCATGCATTTACGACCACCTGTCTCGTGCGTATACATCGAAAGCAAATAATCGGTACACTTCAGCGAGAGCAGCAGCTTGCAGGAAAATAAATTGAATAGCTGGAGGATTGTCAGACAGACAACTACCATTTTTAACAATTTCCATAATCAAAACCCAAATCAACCTCGAATATTTCTATGTGGTGGCGTGAAGGAGAGTTTTCAGTGAGAGATTGCATAAATATTACCGATATATTTGGAAGCACACTCAGGTACTGCTTTTAGGCGAAGCTATCTATGCCTTACTGGTGCCGTTCATCGTTACACTCTTAAAAATTTCCACCGGTGGGCTTCACCACAACATTCCAGGATTACCAATAATCATGACAACATGTGCAAATTCGGTTAATAGCGAGGCGCAACACGCTATTAGAGCAAAACAATAGTATCTCTTGTTACAACAGCGCAGATACCATTTTTTTTTTGCCATCGGGGTCCCTCGCGATCGCGCTATCCTGACACGGTTGAAGCCGTTTAGGACTTTGACGTTGGCTCTAGTTTTACGGGAGAAAGCTTCGTGTTTTGATCATCTTTCTCTTACGAAAGGTGCTCTGATTTTTCTTCAATTGTGAATCATGACTATACTAGTACGCCGCTATTACACAGCTGATCTTGCCTGTGCGACAGTGGGGTTGCCAAAATGTCCGGCAGGAGGGTCATCAATTCATTTCTGCTTTCATTTATTGCCGGACGGCAAAACAGCATTCATACCTCAAGCAAAAAAAAAAAAGAAAAAAACAGGCTGTTGCCAGCAAAGTATGCTATTTACGGGGTCACTTTGCATACAGAACAACCAAAGATGCCTGAGGCTTTCCTGGAGAGCCATGAAATTCACGAGTGCAATCTTCAGAAGCTTGTTTTCTTAGCATTTGATTTAGTATTGATGTTTGCGAATCCTGTAGCAGAAAAAAACGTCTGCAGAGCGAGCGCTTTTGGTCAAAGTATATATAAGAATCATGGTTTGCAGATTTCACTCCAGCTACGCTTCTTTGTTCGTCAGAACGAACATACTGAAAGCGGCTTCAGCAAGCCCTATTAGAGCTCTGGATTGCTCGGCAGGGTTCCTGTCGGGGAGTAAACACGTGCACCTGGCTGGGCATCAGCATTTTTTTTTTTTGTCGCGCCACCATTAAAAAAACAACACCTCTTCGGTGCGGTCTGGTGTGCGTAGAACCTTTCAGCTTTCGGTTCAGGGGCCTACGTTGTAATGTCGTTTGGGTTGTTTGCTCGCGTCCTTTACGTGGTAGATACGTCCCAAACACCCACAATCCACCCGCTCACTTGATTGCAATGGAAAGTAATACGATCGTTTGCGAACTTGTGATGTCGGACTCAGCCAAATAGCCCAATGCAGAGCTCTGTGGCTGAGGCCACATAACAGGAAATTGTGTGCATAGATTGCGGTTGTGGTGGCTGTTTTTCTCATGAAGGCGAAACGCCAAAACGCCCATGTGTGGGCGAGATTTCAGTAGATGTAAATTTTTATTAGTTTATTTAAAGAATGGTGACGCAAGCTGATGTCAGAGTTGCAAAAGCGTGTAAAGGAAATGGGAGCATCTACACCGTGTTTTCTATTTCCGCGGTACTTGCAAAAGGCCACAGAGGGAAACTGGCTCGTGGTATGCGGTGGGGCCCACTACTAGACTGGTCGTGATGTTCGGTGGAAAAGAAACAGTAGCGTAAGTCGAGCGGAACCTTCGGTGCTTGAAATCGTAATTGTAACTTTTAGATTTTCTCCACCTTCCCTCGTACGCAATCTGACACGCCACTTTCGCCTGGTGCACCTAACACAGGCACAAATTATGTTCTTTTTAAGGTTTTTTTTTGTATAATCATTCGCAAGATTGCGATGCTTGCCCAGCCAATATTCCGCAGATAAAAGTTCTGAATACTGAGGCGCAGTGGAACACGCGCTATGATCGATACTTAGCGCGATCGCCCCGGAAGATAATTAATAGGGTACCGTCAACGCCGCATTATGCCGGCTGCCACCGGGGAAATCAGGTTCATCCCGAATCGGCGCGTTAATGAGTCCATGCACCTGCTTCCTCTTTTCCACGTTCATTCTCGTCGGCCGTATTCGGGATATCGGGGAGTCACCGTGAATTGAACACTTTCACATATACAAACCATAAGCTGATCCATGACATAAGATCGTCTAGAGATTTGAGGAAGGGGGAATAAGTACGTTTTGGCGTAGCTTCCAAATTTAATAAGAAGCTAATGAACGCCCACACAAGACAAGTGCAGCTGCTATGACAGCTCTTATAAAACGTTGGGCAAGAACCTGAGGGAACTACGAGTGCACAACGAAAACCCTTTGATCCGTGTCTTTATATTGGTATTACGTACACACCTTAATAATGTTAGATATCTGTTTCAGCACTAACGAGCTCATTGTATTTGCATTTTTACTTGCTTATGGCCATCCCCGTTTCCGCGTCTTCGTTTGCTTAGATTCGTTGACACTCACTGTGATGACTCCGTGCGTACGTTCTTGCACAGCTGATAACGAGGTCCCATATACAATTTCGGACAATGCAGAGTTTCTAAATTTATGTAAGGAGGCGAAACACCAAAACACCTCCGTGTACAATGTATCAACTCACGTCAAGACCCTCATGCGGTCAGAAACAGAAAACAAATACCGCGCGCCACATGCCCCTGATGTAGCTGCCGCGCGTAAAAGCCCAATGTGCACGAAATGCCTCGACCGCCCGTTTCCATAGGTCGCAAATAGGTTGCAACACTGTTCGGGCTGGTCAGTGCTAACGCTTTGTGTCAGTCGTCGTCGCTGTCGTATTGCATGAAGCTCTAGGTTTGCGGCATCGGGGTACCCGCCCAGTGGAATTATCTGGATAGCGCTGATCTTCAGCCCTGAATTTCCACTACCGCCGGTGCCATCAAGTCACCACGGTGCAGTCCAGTTTGATAATTTTTTAAGCTAATGGACTCAGTACTTGCCTGCGAAGTGCGTCGCGTTGCTTGGCGCTGGCTCTGCGTCTTAGTGACGTCAATTGTTGCCCGTAACACTCCTGTGCTCACATGGTACAATAGAGCCTTTGTATTGTTGGGCGGTACACTGTGGTTATCGGCAGTTATGAGCTCTCATCTCTGTACTCGGAGCTCGAGCCGGTGTTCGATACCTCCGATCCAGACCTGGGTCGTTTCTTCCAGCGCGGGGAGACCGACGTACCAGTTGAGCTCCATGACGTGTCCTGGAAGACCTGTAATGGCGCCCAGGAGCGCCTTGCAGAGTGTCTCGAGCGATTATGACTGGCATTTAGCCGTAACAAAGCAAACGGCTGCGACCAACGACGGTGTTTCGAGAGGAGGAGAACTCCTCCGTGGTGTCAGTAGTGGGAGATGTCGCCTGGCCTTCCTTTCCTGTTGTTACTTGTATCCACCACTCCCGCTCGCAATGTTGCTGGATTCTGTTGGCAACGCCAAAGGTTCCAGACCAGGCGGGATGGCAACGAGTCGCTACGTGCTGCCTGGTGCGGTGCGCGAGGGTGCTCAGTGTCGTCAGGGACGAGGGGCAGGGGTAGTCAGTGACGAGGGGCTGGGGGAGTCAGTGACGAGGGGCAGGGGGAGTCAGTGACGAGAGTCAGTTACGAGGGGGAGTCAGTCCCGTCAGTTCCCTTTGCTCGCTTGATGAATCCACCTAAACCAATTTCGTTGAAGCGTTTTCTGGAGGTGGTAGTGGTGCCCGGATAGACATCCGGGCGCCCGGTTAGACAGCCAAGAGGCAGTCATGTGGTGCCCGGATAGACAGCCCAGAGGCCGTTGATAGCTGTAGATACATTATTGCAAATCTGCACAGGGGTGAAGGTAGATGCGCAATGACATCCCAATGCTAGCGATTAGTGTTTAGTTACTCCAACAGGATGCGGTGTTTCGCAAGTTTTCTTTGCTTAGGCACGAAGTCCCTTAGTGGCTCGGGCTATCGGCGTCTCCTGTCGTCGTCGTAGTGTCATGTGGTCATGGCACTAAAACACTGTGACGCTCACTTTCCAACGCCTCGCGCTAGAACTCTTTGTACTTCAAACAAACGAGTCTTAACAGCAAAGCTATATACCTCTACCCCCAACGGTTTCACCCCCGTGGGCAAAAGCCCCAAGCCACCAAGAATACACTCGTACACTGCATGCTTCGCCCCTCCCCAGGTTTTACGTTAGTGGAGATGGCCCGATTTTTTGTAGTATAGCGAAAAGAAACACCATCGCCGTCTCCGATACCTTTCAGGAATTCATGGTTTAATGCAAGCCATGAATACAATAGCAGGAGAGAGAGAGAGAGAGAGAGAGAGAGAGAGAGAGAGAGAGAGAGAGAGAGAGAGAGAGAGAGAGAGAGAGAGAGAGAGAGAGAGAGAGAGAGCGTTTAACAGTGATGCAATGTTAGCTGACCTATTGCACTAGAATTACTACCTCTTGTGACTAGACGAAAAAATTTATAGAGGCATATATGTTAAAATACGATAACCACACAAACGTATACAGCTTAGAATTAGTCCTATTAAAAATCAATAAATGTCAAACTTGGCGTGTGCACATGTTTAATGTGGGAACTGGAACTCCATGAAAGGAAACATAAAAGGCAATTTACGCAAGCTTCACGGCGGCAGTGCAAATTCACAAAGAGTTCCAGGAAAATATTGCCACAAACCAAATTTTTCTACTTTCGTTCTTTTAGATTTTCCCTTACCTTTCTGTTGGTCCGCTAAGATTTTTTTCTGCATCGTACATAGGTATACAGAAGTAAAAGCCAAGAACAGCGAAGGCGTGATCCCGGGCATGCGTCTATTGTTCTACGACGTCGTCTCTTTTTTTTTTTTTTTAGTGGTGTGAGCTCGCATTTTTATTTCTTGTTTTTGTTCGATAATTCGTCGTTCTTCCTCCGCGGTCATTGGCCTATGCAGCAGACTTAATGTGGTCGGAAAATGGGGGCTGGCAATAAACTTACAGACTCGGCCGACTGCTGCCAACACTGATTCGTTCGTTTCGATTGACCTGCATGTTTCTTCGGCCTGCTAACGTTATCGGTTCACTTATTAGAGACCGCCTGCACAGAGTAAGCAGGAAACAGCACGGTTCATTCGATTTGCTCTTTGGCACGCTACAGGGAACATGGTCTTCCCTCAGTTTGTGCTGCCAGCTGTTTCTGTAGATTTGTTCTCAGCCACTGGTTCGGTCACTGCATTTTTTTTGCCGCTCTTGCCGAAAATTTGTTGTTGCTTTTATGCAGTGCTGGAAAGATAGAACACGCCCTATCACAATGGAGCAGCCGAAGTTCAAAGAAGTAATTCAATTTTTCTAGTTCACGTCCCTTGCTACATCATCGGGTTCAATATGGGCCCTCCTTTGCTGCGGCCCCGCACAGGCTATGGGATGTTTGAAGTTAAAGTTGAAGTTTATTAAGAAGTTTGAAATTGGTAGGGAGTAGAGAAAGTGGTTCCATAGTTTATCACTGGGGGGGGGCTCTTGTTAAAAGGTACATAAAAACAGGTAAAACATGAGCAGTCAGAATAAATAGGCAGAAATATGAAGTAGATTTATACACAAACCAATTAAACATGAAAAAGTGAACACAGTGCGATGATGATCGTTTATTACTAATTAAGCCAAGAATACAGAGTGGTGGTTAAGAAAACAAGACGCGCCATTTGATATCAATATCAAAATGTGCAACAAAAAGAGTTTAATTGCGGCAAAATAGCCTAGGCCTATTTGTTAATCTTTCATAAAGCAAACAGAACATACACGAAAACAGTATTATTGTAAATTCATATTACACAAACGCATAACGGGGATCAATCAAGCAACGTACTTGCACGGGGATGGATCAGGAAAAAATAAAATCCCAACCCACAAAGCAACGGTGGTCAATTGGAGGCGTACAGCTTCCCGGTTTTTATACGTTTTTCTTGGATTTATAGGGTGAGAGTGAAGGAAGGATTATTCAAGAATAAATGTTTAAGTGATCTCTTAAAAGATGATAATGGCTTTCGACTTTTCAGGGGGAGGGGCAAGTTGTTCCACAATCTTATATTGAATTTAACCGACTGTTTTCCGTAGTTCGTACGGACTGGAGGAAGCAACAAATTATTTCGCATTGAGAATCCCGTGTTGTTGGTAAGATTTGTTCGTCCTATAGCATAAAGAAGGTGAGAGTGGCTGAGAAAGTTTAGTGGTAATTCGTTAGTTATACAAAACGAGCTCACTGATTGGGAGAAGGTTGAAAGAGTGCAAAAAATGGGTTACACGGGTGCGTCTCGGGCTAAAGGTGATTATTCGGGCTGCTTGGTTTTGAATAAGCTGTGGTAACGCGAGGTGAGATGTGTAAGTGTTTCCCCAAGGGGTCATGCAGTAATTTATATGACTATGGATGAAAGCAACAAAGAATAATTAGCGTGGACAAGCTGAAATAACGGCCGATCTTTCACCAGTACACGAATTTCAAAGGCTGTTATGTTTACTAAAAAGTGAATTATGTCAAATTAAATTTAAAATGCCTATCTAGTGGAACACCAAGGAAGGAGCGTCTGAGCAGTATTATTGTGGGTGCGAGTTAACCATAAGCAGTAATACTATCAGTGTGCTGGACTCGTGAGCCGAAATATAATAAATTGAGTTTTCCCCGGATAAATTTTTAATTTTTTTTTGACACCTCAAGTTAAGGTTTCGGAGGTCATAGCTTAATCTCTCACCTAAGGCTTCAGCCCGAAATAAAATATTACTTTTGATATTCATTTCTAGCAGACAAGAAGACACAAAAGCAATAGCTAAAACCTTCAACTTGTTCTACATTGCTCCGCACTTCTGCAGCAGCCAACGTGCTTGTTCACACATGAGGGGAAATAAAAAGGCCTCACTCCCGGGAGCACTGCTCCCATGCAAAGAATTCCAAATTTTAAGATAGCACTTCTGTGTCTCAGGTTTATGCGTTTTTTTTTTTGTCTATCTAATTATTACTTTCTTTAATTTCAGCATGCCGACAAGCACTCTTGAGATCGAAATGTAGGGAACGGGGTCAGCCTATCGCACTCAAAATAGTAGGCCATAAATCACCTTGCTCTAAACGGCGTTCCCGACGTTTCCCCGGGAGAGGACCCGTCACGGCAATCGATAGGATAATTTGATTACTACTTCATTTTTGTTTTTTTTCTCGCCAGCAAGGACACCTCGCCATATATAACCTTCCAGCGCGGTGAAAGCTGGGTGGCCTTATACATCCCTCCTATCAAGTTTGCTCGCAGAACGTAGGCGCCCGGTTTCACAAATATAAAGCTAATGTTCTGAAATTCAAGATCTCGACAGCCGTATGATCATTCAAGCAGAAGGGGCCCTACGTTGAAATCGGAACTTTTGACACGACTGTTTTCTTTCCAACAGCCACGGGAAACTTTGACAACGAATTTGTTTCCTTTCTCGCTTTAGCTGGAAAAGAAACATTCCCTGCAAGAGTGCTTTGTTGTTACCCGATTGGGTAAGAAAGGAGCTTTGTTACTGGAGTGGCTGCGTTCCGAAAGGAAAAAAATTGTTAAACTTGTGTGAGAAAGAGGAATGAGAATTATAAGCACTGGTATTTTTATCGGCTGCAGTGTGAGCCCTAATTATCTCCGAGGAAGATACTTGTGAGCGGAAATGGCAAACCTTGTGGTCTTGGACCTGGTAAGGTCAATTTCATCTTCAAATCGACGTATACCCCTGTCAACATACGAGGAGTTTTCAGAAGTGAGGTTGTCAGAAAGTGAGCCTGTGTAAAGTTCAGGGTTTCCATTCGACGATCAGCTTTGAGGTAGAACCTGGTGTTAAAGTGACGTCCACGGTGAGAGTAATTACTCGCTTGGGCCGACGCTTTGCAGTTGATTTTGCCCTTTCTTACATTCAGGTGCAATTTTTTAGAATATATTTCTTACATAAGCGCTTGAGCGCTCATAGTCATAACGCATTTACGTGACCTAGCATACTTGTTTTAATTACGTCCATGTAACCCGGCGTCAAACAATGCGAAGAAAAGAGAAAGAGATAAAAGGGTAATTGAACATGGTTACATGTGTCAAGTGCTTACACAAAAGCGACAACTGAACTATAGCACGAAATTAAGCTGTGGTTTTATGAAGTAAAACGGGTAAGACTGAGGAAAGCCGGAGAATATAGATTAGGAACGGTGGAAACTGCTTGCGGCTCGGGTGCGTACCCGCGCTCGCTTCGCCCCTGATCCCCATTTTATTCCTGGGCGTTCACGCGTCAAAGTGCACCGCATGCCTCATTCCTTGGTTTCTGCCTCCGAACTTTCAACGAACTATTCAGGCTCTCGGCACCTGAGCCCGCTCTTCTCGTTCCCTGCTCTCTCGTTTATTAATTTTTTTACGAAGGCAGGGGTTCGTGCAGGACTTTCTACGCTTTTTGGTAAACACATCACTCTTCACGGGGAGTGGTGTGTTTACCGAAGTGTTTACCATGTAGTGTGTTTTCCTCCTTTAAAATTATTTATGCAAGGTGCGCTCCTTGCCCCTTTTATATCCCTCGGAAATGTAATTCTTCTTCCCTTTTGGTATTAATGCTTTGAATTGGGATTTTGCCAGCTAAAGACATGAATAAAAAGGCTTACGTGGCATGGGGATGGTTTCGAAACGCTCATACGTTATCAGAAACTACAGTAAGGTGGTTTCTGTGTACTCCTTGCTCGATTTCACCGCCTCACAGATTACCTTTGTCGTGCTTTGCACGGGCAAGGCTGTTTTAAGTGTCTAAAGAAATGCACAACCACTTCACCTTCATTTTTCGCAAGCTGTGCTTTTGGGAATTTACCTCCTCTTTATATTATATAGTAAAAGTCTTATGATGTATAATTCATTCGGCCGTGCTTTTACTCCGAGTTCTTGCTGGTATAACTTAAATTATGCAGAAATATTTAACGATGTCACCGTGAAATATCAGCTACGGAATAAAAGCCGGCGTGACATAAGCAATCAATACCGTCATAAACAGGCCATCGGCATCGATCACTTGCCGCTCTGGCGGAACGCGTCCTCATTTGAGGCTTCTGCATTTTATTTGCTTCCGTCCAATTCGAACGACGATTGGAGTTGGTGGACTGCGGTCTCGCTCATTCCTCACACCCGACGCATTCTGCCAGAACTGTTAATTGCACTTCCCTGGTTCCGGCTTCGCTGTCGATATTATTGATCGTGTCATTCATTGTGCCCCGGGGCGAGATTGTAGATTATGTTGTCCGCGCAAAGAACAGCTGGGACGTCCAGCTAACCGAAGGACAGACCTCCCGCACCCTACCAGAGGAACAGAGCGCGATTCATTTCATTAGCGGCAGGTTTTGCTTTAGTAGGCCAAACCTACTCTACACTTCTCTGTTATTGTAGTTTTTGTACTTATTTTACATCATAACTTCGTCCGATGTCTCTTTTTATCGCAATTTAAATGTTTGCCAGAACTACGCGCACGCTCCTGTCTCCACAGCCGTATCAATGTTTCGGTGCGGCTGTTTGTAATAATCCTGGCATTATTTTATTACCGTATGATGAAAAAGTGGCAGTCGGGCATTGCCAACTTATTTGGCTCAACCTTATTTTGTTATAATTTCAAGTTTTATGTCTTGTAGCCCCCCCCCCCCCCCCCCCCCCCCCCTCTTTCTTTTTTTTTTTTCTTATGCGTGCCTTGGTCTGCAATCGAGCTTTAATGCAACGCAATCTTGGCAGACCGTGGAACGGAATGCGATTTATGGTTCTGTGATATCAGGGAAGCCCCTTATTGGTTGTTTCCAATCTGGGGCTGGCAGTGGCGGCATCTACACAGCGGCTTTCTTTCTTTTTCTTTGAGAAGGGATGCCTTAAAAATTGCCTGCGTATCTGCTCTCTTCGCTGCAAATGTCGTCGAAAGGCGATAGTCTTCTGCCTCCCATGCCTTGTAAGTGTCTGTCTTTTCTATCCCGCCCACCTCTCAAGCTTTTCCCTCCGGTCTCAATCAATTTTGCCGCGTTCCACTGTTCGTGTGTCGTCTACTGAAACCTTTTGTAACTTTTGGACTTTTTGGGATGCCGCGCCGAGAGGGATCCGCGAGAACTTTTTGTATTTTTGGGTGAAAACATCTTTTCATGCGGCATTTCTTATTTGCTATCGAAAAAATTATTTACCCATAGTTTAAAGGAGGCTGAAAATATCCCTTATCTTTTGATGTTTTGCCCCATCTATGCCTCATGTTTTTTTTTTTTTTTGCTCAACAATGTTGAAAACCATGAACACTGCCACCACACTTACTATGTTGGGAATGTTTTGCTTATATAAACGTCCGTTCAAGAATTGTAATAACTTTTGGCCAGGCGTCTGAATCGGGGGACAGACAGACAGATAGACAGACATACAGGCAGACCAACATATTAGCGTTTAAGGAGCCCGAAATACTATCGTTTTTAAAAAGTCCAATTTGTCGACCAGATCGTCTCGTGGTCGTTTAAGGGCCTCACCAATTAAAATTTGTTTGCCTTGAGCAGGGAAGATAGAACAGATTATTGGCAGTATTCTGACTCTATCCTCCACTCCCGAAGCTTCCGCCCTCCCTCTCCCGCATCACCTCATGGGACACTTGGCTGGCTCCCCCGCCCGGAACAGACGTTCGGGCCGCCCAGGAGGCCCTCTGCCTTCCTATCCAGAAAATCTCCAAGGACATTCTCGACTACTATGAAGACAGTGACACCTCAGGATCCTTCGTTTAGCTGACCTGGACTTAGGTCGGTGACTGGGCAATAAACGTTCTCTCTCTCTCTCTCTCCTTCTCTCTCTCTCTCTCTTCTCTCTCTCTCTCTCTCTCCTCTCTCTCTCCTCTCTTCTCTCTCTCTCCTCTCTCTCTCTCTCTCTCTCTCTCTCTCTCTCAAATGTTTCCTTGACTCGGTTTAGGGAAGGATACTGCAATGCATTTACATGCGAAAATTACTTTCAAATATTCCCAACTGGAGGCTCGATTGCACGAGGGAATCGGAATACGGGAGTTAGGAACACGTCACCCGCCGCGGTGGCTCAGTGGCTAAGGCGTTCTGCTGCTGAGCACGAGGTCGCGGGTTCGATTCCCGGCCGCGGCGGCCGCTTTTCTGATGGAGGCGAAAAGCAAAAACGCCCGTGTGTACGAGATTTCGGCGCACGCTAAAGATCCCCAGGTGGTCAAAATTAATCCGGAGCCCTCCACTACGGCGCGCCTCATCGCCTGCGTTGCGTCGGTGCGTTAAACCCTACAATCAATCAATCAGTTAGGAACACGTCGCACAGGTCGCACTTATCGCACGTGTCCCCTTAACGTATCATACAGATGCATGTACACTTCAATTTGACTTTAGAAACCTTAGCTGTCACAGCCGCTCGGCAATAGCTTGTTGCCATCCTCCGTAACTACGGATACATTAGCATTGACGCAGAATAGACAACACAGGAGAGCCAGACTCCTATTGACTCTCTATTGTCGCTATTGACTCTCGGGCTGTCTCTCTTCCGTTTTTTCTCCTCCGCTAACTTCTATTTCGAATTCTATGAACCCGGTAGCTCAGCAGGAAGGTTTATGTAAGCACTGGCTATGCTCCTACGTTTTTGCCTGGCGCATGTTTTCAGTGAATGCGAAGAACACAGGTCTGGAACATCACAGAAACGGCATTACAGCGTTGTGATCAAGTCAAGACGAAAAAAAAAACTTGTGGTCAATGAATACGATCGGTAAAAAAAGAGGTATCTTTGAAACATCTTCTTGCCATCGACCAACGCGTAGTTTGTTTATACACAAAACAGATGCTTTCTTCAAGTATTCACCTTAAAGGCTCAAATTCACTACATGTCACGCATAAAGGAGAGAGAAAGTATGGTGCTTTCTGAATATAGGAACTTTGAGAATTAGTCATGGTATTCTCCGGAGTGTTTTTTAATGTACGCAGGCACAGTGTACCTGCGTTTCTTCTAAAAGCCATCCTCCAGTAGCAATCATTTTGCGGCCATTTCGTGTGCAGAGTTCACACAAGTCCACCTAAATCCCATTTCGCCTTGTCAGCAGGGGAACTCGGTTACAGTTTTTTTTTCTTTTCCGTTTTACGTAGGCAAGAGCTCTACTGTCACTCACGCGATTCCTAAAACAATTTTTCTCCTAAAAACCCTTCACTTTTACAGCGTCTTTCTGCCACTAGCATACACGAACGAACGCGCTTTTGTAAGGTTCTAGTTGTTTTTATCCTTCTTTTAAACGCATATTTACAATACTACAGTTCTGGTTTTTTGCTATCCATTCCCCCTCCACCCCTTTTTTTCATCCGCATATTAGTAATTTACCTTTTTATTTATCTTTTTTTCTCTCTTCACCGGTTATACTCCGCTGGTACCGGTGGGCGACTATGCTCGTTTACTCAATATATACCATGCACTAATTAGCATGGTTTCGTCACTGGCATCACACTCTGTTTTCTGGCCATTTCGTTCTTAAGAGCAATTAGCCATTATGTCGATGATTCACCCTCTCCATTCCGGCTTTTGAGACCAGATGAATGCTTTTTTGTCTGCCTATCGCCAGTAATGGACGCCCTTTTACAGCCCGCTTGAAAATTTGCTTGTCTGATAGCTTGCTTACTCGCCTGCTTTGGTGTATTCGTCGGTCGGGAAGTTCGTTTTTGTATTTCGAGCCACCAATAGGCCGCTTGACTTGACACTGGACTGACTTTCTCGCGACGTTTTTCTCTGCCGTTCTTGCTCAGAAAAAACGCAGCAATGGTGCAAGGGAGGTGCGGTATCGGTCTTCATCTCCATTAGCTGCCCCCACTGTGCTTGACTAATAGCTGGATATTGTTTCAAATTTGTGTGCTTGTTTACACAAGTGTGCTCTAAGGTCTTCGGATCGAAGCATCCATTTTGCAAGCATTTGAAGTGACATTCAATTAAACTCGGCCGCAGTGAGCTGCTTGACAGGAGAACGACATACGACAAGAGCGTGCAATCTGGCAGCTTCACGCGACGTCCTTTCTAGGCTCCAGTACGGGAGATTTGTTTCGTATGAATCCCAAGGTCATTTTCAGGTACGCCTGCATCGAATTCAGGTACGCCTCCAGGTATGCCTCCATCCATTGTTGGGCGAGTGGGTTCCCTACACTCGCCCGACATTGAGCAAGCTTCTGAACTGGCGGCCCCACTTTGTCACCATCGATCACCGTCTATGAGCAGTCCGCCCGCCGCACGATCCTGTAAGACAACCAGTATGGAGTGTGATGGATTGCCTATGTAGTTTCAAAGAAGGATCACCTTTCTCGATATTGTTCTGCATAGTTTTGTTTAGCCAGCATTTCTGGCTGTGTGCTGTAAAAGTTTACTTGAGATTCCTGGAGACGGAAAACCTGCTATTAATTATAACACAGCGCCTTTGGGTGTGAAATTGAGGGACGTAAACGGAGGAGGGCTGAGTGCGGGCAGGGCTTAGCAAGGCTTAATTAAGAAGGTTGAACAGTACTGAACAAATCTTGATGGTCAGAATTCATTCAATGTTTTCCCTGTGATTAGGCAGTTGGGAATAAACTTCGTCGCGCGATAGAGACTGAAGAGAGTTCACGGAGTTTTTTTTTTTTTTTTTTTTTTCACGACCGATTTATACAAGTTTTATCGGTAAGAAGGGTGGAAAATGTGTTAGTTTGGAGGTATTTCAAAACTGACTAAAATTTGGGCGCGCGGTGAAAAACTTTGTCCTAACATCTCCTCCGTCACACAAACAAGCCAAAGGCATGCGAACCGTTTAAAAGCCAGCGCTGGAAGTACAACGCTACGCACCTGAAAATACGCATTAAGAAAGTTTACTATCCGCAACTAAGTAGCAGTGGGTAAAAATTATTGCTTTGTGAATGCGTTGGATGCGCGCATGCATTTCTGGGCTTTCTTGCATCAATTATACAAACTAAGCCAACTTACGGCTCCAGCGGTGTGTCGCCTTCAAAGCGCAAGAGGGCGAGCGTCGCGCGTCTATCACACGGGCGTTCCAGCTCGCGCCCAGCCGTTTATCTTCGCTCAGAAGCTCCACGTCTAAAACTTCTCCCATTCCCCCCAGTCACAAACTTCTAATAACTAGTGTGACGCTCGACACGTCTGCACCTCGACTGTCTCACTCATCAAACTAAGGCAAAAGACATTAGAAAGGGAGAAAGAAACCCAGTTTCTTTCAACAAAGACGCGCTGTGTCCATTTTAGTATACAGCACCTCTTCGGGCCAGCACTAAGCTGGAAAAGAAAACTCAAACGTAATCTAGATTACAGGGCATTGAAGGAATGAAGGAAAGGTAATGCAGTGCATGAAAGGCAGGGAGGTTAACCAGGTTACAGTCCCGTTGGCTACCCTACGCATGGGAAGTGGGGAAGGAGGGATTTAAAGACAAAGGAAGGGCATTGAAGATACAGGGGAACAGAGCTTGAGGAGCAAGAAAAGAAAAATTAAAGATAACTACAAAAACAATACTTTGGGCGTTAATAAAGCCTAAACTGAGCAGGTAAACTAACCAAATGGCGAATGAACAATTGCACACAGTGTCTCCACAGTCGTTCAGACAAGCCTGTGTCCTTTAAAAAACAAAGTAATGCTTTTGTGGCCTTATGTAACTGTGATGGGCAACGCCTGTGACACAAAACATCATCGCCATCATCTTCATCACGTCATCAACTGGCGTAGCAAGTTAGGCATTTTAGCCCAGCTAACATCGCCAGACTTCATTAAAGATCGCTCTCTCTCTCTCAAAACAGTCTGCGCAGTTAATGGCTGGTTGTCGAGTTTCCGGAGTGCGGTTGACAGATGCAGTCTCTGCGTTGCAAACCGGGCACAGTGACACAAGAGGAGTTCTATTGTCTAGTCCGTGGCACACACGTCACAAGCAGGGCTGTCAGTCATGCCTACAGTGAAGGAGTAAGCTTTGGTGAAAGCAACTTCTATCCACATGTGGCACAGTAGGGTGGCATCCGAGCGTGGCATGTTAGTGGGTTTGAAAAACCCGGCGTATTCCAAACAGTAAGCGTGATTTTGCGAGTGATGGAGCGCAGTGACCTTGCAGCATCTTAGAGCGACAACGGGATGTCGGCCAATTGGACACTTCCATGGGCATGATGAGCCGCTTTGTCTGCACATTAATTCCCAGAAATGCCGCAGTGGCTTGGGAGCCATTGAAAAATAATATTGTGCCCATGCCTCACTAGGAAGTCATACTCTTGACGAATCCCGGCCACTAGGTGTTCGTACTAGCCGCGGCGAAGAGCCCAATGCAGCCACTGGAAAGCTGGCCTGGAGTCGCAAAGCAGAGCCTATTGTTGTGGCAATTCTTGTTTAGTTTCAGAAGAGCCTCGCGATTAGCTGTGAGTTCTGATGCAGTTGACGTTGTTAAATTTGACAGCTCGAATTGAATGTCTACCGATCTGGCCGGCACAATTACAGCTCCCGCATAAGTGGTGTTTATTACCGAGCCATCAGTGTAGACATGAATATTGTCTCAGTAGGCTTCATGTAAAAAGTTCATAGAGAGCTGTTGGAGACCTTGTGGTGGAGTATCCGATTTCTTGGTTATTCCCGGGAGGTTAGATGCACTTCTGGCTTTGAGAGTCACCAAAGGGGTTATGATGGTCGTGCCGCAGGTGTGTATCCTGAGGGGAGGCTCTAGCAGTGAGCGGCGACTATCTTAGAAAAGGATGTCTGTGGTCTAGTTGACGGCAAGGATGCAAGGTGGTGATGAGGTAGCTGACTGAGATGTCTAATGTGAGCCCGAAGTGGATCCACTGCCACGTAGATCGTTATCGAATGATCTCTTGCGGTGCATATGGTTGCCACTGTTGAGGCGCAACGCGGTAGACCGAGACACGTCCGGAAACCTCGGGCTTGTATCGCCTGAATTGCACGCAAGTTGGTTTTGCTTGTATTGGACAGAACGGGCAGGCCGTAACGTAGAACACCGAGAAATAGTGCATTGTAAAGATGTAGCATTGAGCGAATAGAAACGCCCCACGTTTTTCCAGCCAGAAATTTGAAAATTTGGATAATTCCAGTAAGCCTTTTTTCCAGAGATGAGATTTGTGCTGTCCAGGATAAGTGCCCCCATCGATAAATGATTCTAAGAAGGCGGTGACTCTCTGCGTGAGAAATGGGGTGTCCATTTAAATAGATGCCATATTGCGACATTGTTTTACGAGTAAATGCCACCACTGCACACTTATCTGGTGCTGTTTCAAGTCCTTGTTGACGCAAGAATCCGCATGTGTGGGTCGGGGATTTTTGAAGGCGTGCCCGAACCTGAGGACGTGAAACCCGCGATGCCCAGATAGAAATATCATTAGCAAATATGGAGAGATGTACAGTGGTTGGTATGGCTTTTTTAAGCCCGATCAACGAGAGATTGAACAATGTCGGGCTAAGAACACTGCCTTGTGGGAGGGCGTTGAGATGCACTACAGTGCTTTGCTGAAGATAGCTACGAATAATGGATCAAATTCAACTCATTTTTGCCGATCGTGACGAGAAAGCTATTGTCCCTCATCTCAACGCTTTTCTCTTGTACACTTGGTTTACACAGCTACTCTTTTTTTCTGTATTTTTCGCCAAGTTCCCAGTCCTCCTGATAGCTCCGGGTTCGGTTTCCCAGCTCTATATAGACCTCCCAAGATTGGTGAGGTGAAAACGAGGGCATGCAGTAACGGTTGCGCAGGCGGTCAACGTTGACTGGAACACAGTGAGAGGAGTAAAAGAGAAAACAAAGAGTGTGAAATGTTAGAAATGCCCAAATCGGTACATTCGCCTTACCCGATTGTCCCATGTTTATCACTTGTGTACTTGATCCCTTAAACGTTGTGCGCTGTATTTCTGTCTTTATCGTCTGCATTGATTTCTTTTTCCTCTCACTATATTCAGCTTGTTTTCTGAGTGCAGTTGTTGAAAGTTGTTCTTAGTTGACAATTTTTTGCTAGATAGCGTAAGCGCCTTTCGCGGAAAATATTAGAGCGTCGTTCTAAGAAGTGAGCGCGTATTTCATGTAAGCGTGCTTTCTCCCTCATTGCTGCCGTCGTTGCATATTCTCCTTTACGAGAGATCCCCCTTCCAAGTTGAAAAATATGTGCGACAAATTCACAATCTGAACGTGGTTGGAAAGCAAAGCTGTAAACGACACCGACCATTGCCCATGCGACGTCACTTGAATTCACACACGTGGCTTACAAAGAGTGAAACCAGAGAAAGTGAAACCACACAATTTATTACTTCAGAGATATTCTTTGCTTAGGTTAAATCAATGCACGATCCATGAATGGTGGTTAGTTGAGTTGTATTGGTGAGGCACATGAGTGGAAACTCTTTTTTTTTATAAAATTAAAAGAATCTAAAACCCGGTGTTAGACGATATCACTTCTCCTTCGTCTCTGCCGCAGCCGACGGAGGCGATTAGATCGATGGAACAGTCGGAGTAGACCTGAGATGTAATGCGTTGGCGAGAGCTTCTTTTAATTTTTTCTAGCTCCTAGCGGATGTGCAAGGCGCTCACACGGCCGCAACACGTGCCGTGGGCGGAGCGCGCGGCGGCGCAAGAGGTCGCGTGACGCTATCACGTGGAATTCAGCGAGAACGCAGAAGGTAAACTCGCACCTGTGCTCAGTTGAGTACACCGTCTGTCTCCCCCGTCTCCCCGCGCACTCCTAGCTCAATTGGTAAGACAACGGGCTCTCGCTCTAACTCCATTCCTCTATTCATTCAAGGTTCGATTCCTGGCAGTACCAATACTTTATTTTATTTGTAGCACATGCCACGACGTAACCTTTGGCTGGTAGAAGTATGAAGCTTTGCTTTAAAACACGGAAGTAGTCTCGTCGGAGCCTCGCAATTCCAGTCGAAGCACTTGAGCCCAGTCCTCACAATTTAAAGGTACGTCTCACTTATCCTTACCGGGCACACACGGAGGAAGCAATGCCGAAAGGGCTGTCGCTAAGTTCGCGATCATAGATTTTGATCGCAGGTTCGTGCTGCTGGGCATTTTGTTCAGCTCGACACATACGCCTTTCACGCTCCGAATTTTGGGCCACTGCGGTCCTCGCTGTTCTAAAGACTCGCTGGGGACTAGGGCGAGTAACTTGGCAGTCGAGCTGCATGCTGTTCGTAGGTATAAAGGATCTTCGGGATTATGTCCTTGTATATTGTTTCATGTGCACTCCAACAGAGCGCGGTTGAGAGAGATAATAGGCAAATGTAGGATCAATTGTAAAGAAAAAAATGTATGCACGAAAAGGGAGACTAAGCCCTACATTGAGGCGCTGAGATGCATACACTTTAGTCTCCGAGCTTAGCACCACCCAGCTTTACACAGCGGAATACTAGAACACCCCGTACTAAATCATACCTCGCGACGTGCGACAGACGGCTGTAGGACAGTGCGTACAAACCACACTACAGTAAAGTCTGCAGCGCAGGACCTCGTCCAGCCTTGAAGCTGTGAAAAAGTCAAAACTAGCTTTAGAAACCTGTCATCCCCTATCACGCCTGCGCCTGAGCCCAAGGACAGGACTAAGTTTGCACCGTTTTCGCACCCCTCCCTGACGGCTCCCAACGCTGTTGCCCGTTGGCTTGCCACCGGCGATAAAAATCACAAATCGGGAGCTCAAATGTCGTCGTTGGCAGAGCACACCGGACGAAATGGAACATATACCCCACCTTGAGTATTCATGCGGGCGAAGGTGCAGATCACGCTGAGGCGTAATCAGTGTAGCCCGCCCTTTTCTCGTTTGGTCAGACCACGTGGACGCCGGAAATTGTTGGGGCTATCTCATGGAGAAGATAGTGCCAACACAACAGCGGAAGTCCCCGTCATAAACGAAATGCAGTGGTTTTATCATTCTTTCCACGGGAAAAAAAATTGGGCTGTTTATGGGGTGGTTGCACTTGCGTAGAATTCGATCTTACAACGATCGCCAAGATCCCCCGGAATTTCCAGAAGTAACACTCGGCCACTTACTCTGTAGGGTTTCACGTACCGTGTGCTTGAAAGAGTGGCCTGTATAATTTTTTTTTTTAGATTCGCTCTTGCAGGCATTAAAAACTTCTGAGTGCCTCGACAGTGATCCTTACGGCCATCCTCCTTTCTCTTCGGAGTCCTGGTCCCCTTGCTATACGTGGTTTCTTCTTACCCTGTATTATTTTCCTTCGGAGCACCGTCAGAAGTTAAAAAAAGCTATTTGATTAAGTGGCTATGAGCTTTCATGCTATGCGGGTTGCTGCAGCAGAACCGACTACTTGTAGCAGCGCTTTACCTTGACTAATGGCTGAAATATTGTTCACTGTTAGGAAGCTTGCTTCTCTCTCGCAGACCACGCCGCTCTCGAGCCACGACAGACATCAGGCTGCTCCCGTGAGCTGGGATGCGCTGTTGATGCCATAAGAAGCGACAAGTATTTACCAAAATGCAGCCGCTGTGACTACGCAAAATGCAGTGGTGAGGATATCAAGCAATTGGTACACAATAAGTAAAGGTATACTTACATGCTAGGTTCATCGATGCAGTCAAGCAGCAGTCACGAAGACAGGCGGAGGGAGGGACAGAGAAATAGAAAGGAATGGAGAAAGAAACAATCTCATTCCACTCTCTGTTTTGAAAATACAATACAAGAATAAGTAATGTGCGAAAACCGAACAGTTCTCAGTAGCTCTACAACTTGAATAGTTGGTTCATGTCTTAGAAATTTCGACAACAGCGTTATACGTGGCTGGAACCGAGCATGGGAAAAAGAATTCCTGCACGCAGAGCAGAGCACTGCTTTAAAATTGAAATAGTATTTCATAGTCTGAATCATTATGTGAGCTTTTTGTTTCTTTTGCTATCTCTGGGTATAGGCATTTCTGCACGTAGAGCACAGCACAGTTACCCCCCAGAGAATCCTTCGCCGTTCAAAGGGAGAGTGCCACCTCATCACGAAGCTACAAAAAGGATCGCATGAGAGGTTCCATGCCCGAAAAAAAGGTTATGAACAAGCTTCTAAGACACACCGAACGATGAATGTTCTGCGTTATATGAGATTAAATGGGAGTGGCGGTGTTGTAATCTCCTTTGTTAAACGGGCCTGCAGCACTTATTACCCACTACTCGTAATGTGTTTTGCGGCAAAGCTAAGCGAGATAAAAAATCGCGCGTAATCGGTCCCCTCAAAACTGTTCGTACCGGGTTCCGGCATAGAAGAGGTTTGTGCACAGCGCCTACGGCGGTGTATTGTTAGAGGAAATGCGAGAAATAAACCGGGAAGTTGTCCAGCAACAGCCAATAGGACAGCCATCGCTGTAATGACGTAATTACAGTGTTGCATAATGACGGAAATTGAAGAGCGCGGTTGGTTTTTCCACGTCTTCCACAGTTATTTGCGAGCTTACCGCTACACGTCGACGGGTAATATTTGGCTCAGGTATTTCTGACAGTGTAATGTAAACGTCGCGCAAACTTATTCGCACTGCTCAAAGAGTGTTGCAGGGTTAGGAGGTGACGGGGGATCCGGGCTGTGCATGGCACGGTTCCTGGACACAGTGCATCCCTACGGATCAGCTCGTTATTTGCTCGGATGGAATCAGAAGGAATTTGCGTTGATGGAAATCGGAAATCGGACAGGGAAATCGGAAGTTACCAAAGGCTTTAAGGCACATGTTCTTTCGTGATTGGTCTGCTGCTTTTGTTTCACGTTACATGCACAGTTGCCGGACGACGATTCACTCGACCTTTTTTGCGTGGGCAGGGAGGCAATCGCCTCTTTGCGATACCTTTTTGTTTAACCTAGATGAGGGGATTTTATTTCGTGTACGTTAAAGCCGTCCCAACGTGTATTCTTAATTTAAAAAAAAACACACTAATTACTCCAGTTAACGCCCTGTTTTATTTTTTAAGGTGCCAAAGTTTCCGTTTCTGTAAAATATTTCGACATGCATGAGTTTCGCCCTTGCTAGACTTTGAGAAAGTTTTTTTGCCTCTGCGCACTCCGTTTTCTCACACGCTGTTTACCAGAAGTATGTTTATGGTGGTTCAGTCTCCTTGAACTTAAGTTCGGTGAAAATAGTGACGCAATCAAAACGATGCGCGTCAATCCAACCTGTGAAAGTGGTTGGAAGGCGAAGCTGTAAACGACATCCATAACGATTAGCCATGCGACGTCACTTGAATTCCCACACGTGGCTCTACGAAGAGTGAAACCAGCTAGAGACAAGTGTAATGCACTTAACCACATCGTTTATTACTTCAAAGAGACATCGTTTGCTCAGGTTAAATCAATGCATGATTCATGAACGGTGGTTGGTTGACTTGTATTGTGAAAGCACATGAGCGGAATTTTTTTTTATAAAATGAAAGGAAGCTTACACCCAATGTTAGAAGACCTCAGTTCTCCTCCGTCTCTGCCGCCGCCGACGGAGGCGACGAGAAGTGAGATGTCATGCGTTGGTGTGAGCTTCCTCGAATTTGTATAACTCCTAGCGCGTGCGCAAGGCGCGCACACGGCCGCTACACGTGCCGTGGGCGGAGCGAACAGCGGCGCGCTAGGTCACGTGAAGCTATCACGTGGCATTCAGCGAGAACGCCGGGTGTAAACCCGCAGATGTGCTCGTTGAGGGCACCGTCTGGCTCCCCCGTCTCCCGCGTGGGCTCGTAGATAAATCGGTAACACAACGGGCTCTCACTTCGTTTCTCTATTCGTTCCAGGTTCGATTCTTGGCGGTGCCAGTAACTTATTTTATTTGTTCGCGGGAGTTTTCTGTTGACTGCAACGGAGAACCCTTGGGGGGTAGAGGTAAAAAGCGTCGCTTTAAAAAATTTGCACAGCTGGAGTCAACAGCGGAGCTTGTGCGCTATTCCTGGTGACCCGCTTCTTCTGGTGTACGGATTTACTTCGGTCTTTTAACATGGCAGCCCCATAAAACCCTCATGGCTTTCTTCATATCAGCACCACGTACGCACGGAGTAGAGGAGGCGAGAGGTCCGTCACCCCACCGGCTGTTCCGAGCTTTTACTCGCCTGTGACAAGCACCGCCTTCACTCTTGACGCCCGTGGCTCGGAGAGAGGAGAGTGGAGCGCACACATGCCGCGGACTCCATCCTTCGCGAGTGGGGTGCGAGGAGGTTATGTGGCTCGGTGCTCTCGCAGGTGGTTACCGAGGAAGCGCTGTTGCCATGCCAAGTAATGTGGTTGGCCTTACGTGCTTTTGTCGGGAACATGTCACGTTGCGAGCTTCACGTGGTGGCGGGCATATGTCACGTGGCCAGTTGTTACATGATGGTACGAGGTTGTGCCGGGAACACGTTACATGAACTTTACGTGGTTTCAGCATGAACGTGTCACGTGACTAGCTTTACGGGATTTTGGCAGGAAAATGTCACGTGCTAGCTGTACGTGATGTTACATGATCATGGCGGGTGTTTGTCACGTGACTAGCTTTACGCAATATTGCGGGATTTTGGTCACGTGACTTAACGAGATTTTGGCCACGTGACGTACGGGATGTTAAGTGGTCATACATGTGGTATAAAAGTTACGCGAGGTGGTCACAGTTGTTATGCGATTTAGGTCACGTGACTAGGATTAGGTAATGTTACGTTATCACGTAAGGGTATCTGAGCTTGGTTGGGGTAGGCGCAGCTATAGCAGGTGGTTGCTAGGCAATGCGAGGGGTCGCACAACTGGGCTCAGTTTTCTGGTAACGCCCCACGGCGGTACTAAAAGCTTGAACGGCTCCTCGGTTAAATCCCAAGCCGTAAAGTGACTACAGAAATTCAATGCCGGAACACTTACCGAGGACTCGCGTCCAGGCACTTTCTGTGCCCGAAGACCTGGACATGTCTATTTGCATGGAAAGCACGCACAGGCAAAGCCGCGCACACGTGTCCGTGGAACTTTGCTCAACGGTTTGCCGATTCGAAGCGATAATTACAGCTGCGAAGCCAGAGATTGCGTAACAATTGGAACTCTTTCCTAACTTAATTAGCTTGCTTCATCGCATGAAACGTTTGCTTCCTTTATGTACTTTTCGGAAGCGACTCAATGCGGAACGGAGTTGCCGTCGCTTAGATGTTGATGACCACTTTTACGCCTCTGCATTATTTTTGATGATATAAAAACTTTTTACTGTTTTAAATTACGTTAAGCGCACTATTTCTTTTTTTTAATTTGCTTTACGAATGTCTCCGTGCGCGGAAAGCCTTTTTATTGCAGTCTTAGCCTGTCAGGAAGACATGAAATGCGAACCTCTTCATTATTTCGCTTGTCGCTATATCGATCTGATACCAAAGTATTTAACTAATGTATACGTAACCGAAACGAGACGGAGGAGGTGGCTCATTGTAAAAATGCTAACCACAAAAATGAGAAACAGGCGTGTAAATTTGAGGCACACAGGAGCAAAACTGCAGGTAAAACAAAGGTTGGATTGATCTGGTGCACTTACTCTGTTTTATTTATTTATTTATTTATTTATTTATTTATTTATTTATTTATTTATTTATTTATTTATTTATTTATTTATTTATTTATTTATTTATTTATTTATTTATTTATTTATTTATTTATTTATTTATTTATTTATTTATTTATTTATTTATAAGTGAGCGAACTCCTTCGTCTCGTTCCAGTTGCGTATACATTCCTTAAATACTTCGGTATCCGACCGATAGCGACAAGCGATAGAATGCAAGGGGTTTGATTTAATTTATTGTTGACAAGCTGACACTGCAACCAAAATGCTTTTTGTGTACGGAGACATTCCCAAAGCAAATTTTAAAAAATAGTGCGATTAACATAGCTTAAAACGGAAAAAGCTTCTATATCATCACAAAATTAATTAACCCATTTCTCTGCTTACCTAAGCAACTGCGTAAACTTTACGAGGACTGTTTACACTATCAAATGCCTTTGAAAATGCCATGATGGCAACATTTGAAGCTTTCAAACCCATCACTCGTGTTCATTTACGAGCTGAAAGGATCGCGTGCCATGCAGATACCGTGTCGCAAAGACTGATGCATAGTAACATACGTGCAGCTTGGTAGTGGATAGCAGAAGGGAAGAGGGGGGATTGTTTGGCAGTAAAATGCTTCTGTTTGTTTCGAGCGCTGCAAGTATTGTCAAAGCCCCTTCAAGTATATTGATATGCACCTGAGAGTACCGGACGAAAAGTGGGATCATTTGGCGTAGAAGGAGTGAATAGCCACTGTGCCTCACTTTCCGCTGTTTACGTGCACGTGAACGGCAGGCAACAACTCAGTGCACACAATTGCGAGCCACTCTATGGTCAGCCGTTTACGGGTTGAATGAACGAGCAGTAACGATTACGAGGCTAGAAAAGGTGCAGTGTTGTTTGATTTTCTTGAAGAACTGAAGAGGCTGCTTTATGTTTGGCGTTTGATTGAAGGAACGAGTTTTCCCTTCCGGAAAATAGTGCTTGTTCAAGCGTTATCGAGAATACAATATATATATGTGGGGCCCTCTTCAGCCCTGAAGGCGAAATCTGGCTGTTGCCTCGGGGCTTAGCATGAAACAATTGTCGTGAAAAAGGAAAGCTCGAAGTAGAAATTCAGGAAAAATGGACAACGGCGCAGAAAGTGAGGGGATAACGACACAGAACAACACCGACGTCAATGAAGCCGAAGCAGCGGGACTTACGTTTCTCGGCGCCTCGGGGTGACAAGAGTTGATCCGTGCTTTCTAAAACTCGTTTTTTTTCTCCTCGCTTACAATGCAAAAAAAAAAAAAATAACGCGTGGTTCAGCTTTTTGCTGTGCTGTTATAATAAAAGAAATATCAGGAGCTAAACCAACAACCACAAAGCAACAACGCGCTGACTGGCCATTCGAGCACTTTCTTCTGCGGATGAGACCGGCCTGTTTTTGTTTTGTGCGCCCTTCGTCACCTTCACGTTCAGTGGACGCTACTTTCCAAAGAAGGCGACCGCCGCTCGGCTGTTCTCACGGACGGCTTCCGTAGCGGAACAGGAAATTGTCGGTGCCTACTGACGCTGCACAAGATTTTTGCCCAGAATGACAGCGCGGTGAGCAGTTCCGTGAAAGAGTTAAGTCATCGCTACGGATGCTTAAGTTAAACCGCAAAAATTTAATCCAAGTATAGTTCCCAGACGCCATTGAAACATCAAAAATTGCTTCTGGGACAGCTGTGCAGGTAAGTTGTAAATGAGCCATGTTTTTACGGCTCAACAAGCACGTTTCGCTTCTAAGGAGCTTGATTTATAGGAAGTAACCATTCCGTAAAAGTTTTGCGGCTCAGTACGCTGGAACTTTCGATTATATGATTACCGTTAGTGGAACGCTCCAGCACTTTCCTGAAGGTCTAAAAGTTACTCATCTGGCAAACAGTCTGTCAGTAGGCACAAATGTGGAGAACACAGAGCATAGCAAACGCATTGTTCTCTGCTTGACAGCCACCCTTCGCACCTAAAGGTGTATAAAGAATCACTTTCATGCGGAAGTTTTTGCAGCGCCGCAGTTGGTGCTGAACTCCATCTGATGTTAATCTAATCCCCCTCCGGTCAATCCTACCAAGACCATGTATGAACGAATGAATTGATAAAGAGAGAGAGGGCGATCGCCCGGGTTGTCGGAAATGGTGTGAAACAGTGGGTGAGAGGGCAAAGGGCAGACGTCTGTTTCGCGGTAAACAGTGCCCTTCTAGTCAATATTGGCGAAAGAAAATAGCTGGTGTGAGTGCGATGTGTCAGGTGATGGCCAAGACCATTTTGTGTCTTGTTCTGCACAGAGGCATGGCAGCACTCAGCTGTGCTCACACTGGCGCCGGTGCGTCAAAGCAGAATTTGGAAAGCGGCCGATTTGCGGGACCACCGTAAAAGGCGCAGTGTGCCTGATGAGTGCCATTATGGACGGCTATATCGTAATTACAAGGCCTTATGCAAAAGGAAATCTTCAGTTCGAGAACAAGGAAAGAAGCAAGATCATTCGTAACACTAGCATCTAGAAGCTGTAGCTGACAATGATGAACGACTAAGACTGAATTATTCGAGATCAAAGAAACAGTACTAAGGCTCCCAAGAATTGCTGAAGACTCGGCAAGATTCGAGCTGGCGGCTGCAGAACTTCGGGGGACAATTATCGACAATCTGTACGCACTCAGGGCTACGTTTGTCTTGTATCCTAAAGGACGTCCACAAATCAGTAGCTCAGTCATGAACTCGTTTTTCGGAATATTTGTTGAAATACTCCAGGAAAATATTGCACCACAAGCACTTGGTCCACTCCGCACCGCTTGCAATAGGGAGAACTGAAACAGTACGATGCAATACCACAAAACTTATGCTACTTAGTCTCGGTGCCTGGGCTTTCTCTGATTTCGTGTTCCACCTTGCAGATGCCAACCTTCCGCCACCTTCGCATCAAAATCAGCATTTATCTCAACTCCCTCCCTGGGTGTACTCACCCCAGCAGATTTCCACCATGGCATCATGCATTATGGATAAATCCAAGTGATCGTGGACTATGGGGATAGGTGTGCGGTGATAAAAAAAGTAAAGCCAACCAGACAGCCTCCTCCTCCTGTGACTTGACTTCGCAACGACAACGGCAGAAAGATTAAACAGCGTGCAGAACGTCCAAACGAACCACGGCAATGCTTAGCGTGTTCGGAGCTGAAGTAAAAGCGAGATTTGTGAACTTCCAACGAAGGTTCGCGAAATCAGCAGCCGATACCGTTCATTGTAAACGTATCATCGCCTACGCCAGCGTGGTCTATTTCATTATCTGTCAGCTGATGAGGCATTTCCGTCCTTTTTTTTTTCTTTTTGCATGCGACTCTTACCACGCTTAAAAGCACACGCCAGCATCCTAGGGTTCATGGCGAAATGAGCGGCAAGTGACAAAGAAATCGATGCAGGCAACTTTGCAGTGCTGGCTGCTCTCACTAATTAAGGCAGTCTTGGGGCATCCACGCCCAATGCAAATTATTCCAACGAGCGGCATCGTGTAAGCCCACTCAAAAGCGGCTGAAAACAACGCGCTGACGAAGAAGCCACGCTCGGTAGCGCTGATTACGAAGAACTCGTTACCGGCGTAGAACAAGACCCCGTGCAATCACCATTTTCCGTGAGCAAACATTTATTTTGGCTTTCTTTTTAAGTTTACCTTTAAAGGACCTCGAGAGGTTAGGACATTAAAGCCCAATTATTACTGCCAAGAATTCTTAACCGAATCAGACTGAATTTGTCTAGAAATTGGTAAAAAAGGAAGGAGTCGAAAAATGAGATATGAGGGGATGATAAATCGATAGCGGCTATCATCTTCACAGAACCATATTTCCTCCGTGGCGAGCGCATTGTGTATCTACTACTATAAAACATGACCACGGCAAAACAGATATACCTATGTACGCTGTTCCCTGAAAAATGATAGTCCACTTTAACGACGTCCCGGTCACTAAATGCAGCTGACGATGCTTCTACACGGAGCAACATTACTGTAAACGGAGAAATTAAGCCCTGATGGATGAAAGAAAAAGAGAAGTTGCTTACAATCGCAAACAATCACAAAGCTGCTTGCGTTTCATGTTTTTTTTTCTTTGGTGTGCCGCTCATGTAGACAAAACAAAATAAGTAAAAGTAAAAAGATTAATGTAGGCTTTCATGCAAACACCATCTGCTTAAGATAGTCTTTTTACGACCCTTCAAGTGTTTTTTTCTGTTAGGTGAAGAGTGAAGTTGAAGGTCTAGTCTTAACTGACACTAAATGCAATGTTAAGCACATTTACTCAGTCTCATAAATTACTTCTTGGTCAGAAAATATATGTTGACGTCCAGGATACATCTCGCTGTCAATTCTTCAGATTGTAGTTCCAACTGGCAGGCACCTTGGGATAAAATACTTTGAAGTGATTGGGCTTGATATACTGCTCTTTTTCAGAAAAAAAATAAGCACTGCAACATCAAAAATTTATGCCGTGAAGCATTCTAGGTAGAAGACAGAACATAATTTCATTGCATACCTTCCGGAAGAGCCTAGACGACAAAAAAATGTTTGATGTCCAGCAGGAGTCTCTACATCCTGCTTTTATTTATTCGCAGAATTTTCCGCCAATTTAACATGACTTCGTTACGCACCCCTCTGGTAGTAATAAGGCTGCTTGACCATAATATTTTCATCTTCTGTCGCAGTTCGTGGGCGCATCTGATAGCTTCGATCCTTGCGACGGCTTCGGTGTGCTTTGTATGTTAGTAGATGGCCATCATAAAGGGTCCGGAAGGTGGAGAAACAGAAGGACAAATATTTCATAAAGCTCGAGTGGTCAGCATCCTTGTTGTAGGGCTTGCAACTCGGATAGTCTTAGGGTCGGAGTGCAGGCGAATGAGAGAGGAGAGAAAAAATAGGACAACAGAAGAAAATATTCGCAAAAAAAGCTATATTTGGGTGTATTGTTTTCATTATGAGGCGCTTAATCCGCAAGGATATCCCTACCCTCACGAGTTAGCCTTGGCTATCCGCAGAAGCCCGGTTATGCCGGAAGACTCCTGGATTAATTTTACGAGCGTGCACCGCGAAATCCCCGGGTGCCACTGCGGATAAAAACGGCCACCGCCTGTGCGGCTCGTGATCTCATGATTACCGCGGCAATCACAACGACACATCGGAAGCCGTAATGTATCCCGGCGCCCGCATGGCTTCATTCAGCGTGGCTGATTTGAGCACATCCCGGTTTGTGTGGCAAAGGGGATTTCTTACACCGGATTCTGTGGAAAGTCTGAGGGAAGCCGTGAGGATGTAATGCTACTGTATTGCCTAAAGCCTAGAAGCTGCGACTACATCGCAGTGTAAGACCAGTGTCGTGTACTTCATCTGTTGTACGTCGTGTCTTTTAACGCAAGTGAACCTTCAGGGGTGCCTAGGTTGTCGGCACAACGGGAAAGGCCTCCATCAAGCAAACGCGGTTATCAACTTAACTTTTGTTTCTTTCTCCCAAATGACAATTCGCGGTAACAAAAAAGCATTAGCCACTGACCAAGAGCTAATTATTAATATGCAGCCTGTGTAGCGCGTGGACTCGACCCAGCTTAGATAACGATTTTAAAGTTCATGAGGGTAATAGTCATGCGCAGGCAATTTAAGTCATTAACACTTCAGGAGGGTTGCAAGCTGGGATAGTTGGAAAGACACTCTTGGATAAAAACAGCGCGAACTCAGACAAAGACGAAGGAAGTGCAACACAAGGACAGCCGCTGGTCTAACAACTAAATTTTAATATCAGGCAAGGGGAAATATAAATACGCAACACAAACAATAAGTAATAAAAAGACAGTGCGCATGGTCGAAACAAGTTAACAAATGTGACGGTGATACCAAACTCGATATACACATGTTACAGTCAAGGCACACGCAGATATGCAATCTCTTTAAGATGGAGACAGACGCTTGTTTGCCTTACACACTTATCACCTCGTTCTGCTATGTGGAATGCCTCCATGATTTCTCAGGTTGTTTGATCACGGTGCCTAAATACAATGTTATTGGCAGGAAAATTAGGTTCGCATTGGCTTCACTTAGCACAATGCGAAGAAAGATGGGATCATACAGGGCCTTTAAATGGCAATTCATATTCTCTCAAACGCACGTTAATACAGCGGCCAATTTGTCCAACATAAGTTCGGCCACAGGGTAAAGGTATGCTGTACACAACTTCCGTCGCACATGCGACATAAGATGATAAGATAAGACATAAGTGATAAGAAAGGGGTTGGTTGTGGTGTCAACCACAAGAACGATCATTCAGACCAAAACAAGCCAACGCAAGAGAAAAAGTTCGAATTGGGCAATTACGCGATGAATCAACACATGTACTTTAATTGTACTGTAGTGGAAGGGGACGAATAAGTCTATGACGCAGAACGGACATATGACGCTGAATACGGGCAAGAGAAATGCTTCAAATAACGTTATCAGCCTTTCGTAATTGAGAGCAGTCCACCACAAGACAGTAGGTTTTCAGGTTGGTCGCCTCGGCGAGCCTGGCTCGTTGTTCATGACGATAGAAGCAACAAAAAATGTATCGCTGCAGAGAGCGATCACTTTTCGAAAGCGTCTATAGCTTTAGAAGACGACGTGGCATCGTTGGGAACGCGTAATTGTGATGAGTATTGTGAACCCTAATTTTCCCAAAACGGTGACAGCACGACACAAGTCTTTGTGGCTCGTTTGGCAACTCAGCCTTTTGTGCCCGAAAAATTTGGTTTCTAACAAGAAAAAGTCAGCAGTTTCCTGAACGGAGGATTAAGGAAAACGGCAGAAAAGGATACTACGTAAGTAGGTAGGAAAGGCAATACCTTACCTTTTCTTTCTACACAACTTATTCCGATTCCCTTTACGGTCCAAATGAGCACATAAAACAGGCATTTCGCCTATGTATGAAAAAAAGTGGTCTGAAAACCAAGTGGTTTCAGTTTCCGACTTGAGGCATGTAGATACTGCGGTTTGAACCTCCAATCCCCGCATGTGAGCTTCATTTTTTTTAACCTGATCAAAAAGCGGTCAAGCACGCCCCCATGCACACTGGCGCAAAAATTTGGAGATGTGTTTGGTACTCCCAAGGGCAGCGCAATATCTATTTTTTTTCTTGTTGTTTTTATACCTGTCTAAATACCACTCAAAGTGAGGAAGGGTTACCACTAACAGGGTTTGACCGACACATCATGTGGGTTTAAATAACCGAAGTGATGCTATGAGAATCTGATAAATATTGCGGGAAAAGCCGAGTGTGAAGCTGCAGTGAAAATAAGTATACAAAATTTCGCTGCGGATAAAAACGTGAGGCAAAGAAAAAAATGCTCCGGCGGACGTAATTACAAAAGCCAACGGGCATAACTTTCAAAGCATCCGAGGCGAAAAGACTACTCGGCAGTCATTTATTACAAAATCTGCGTTCCTCAAAGCGCAGAACTCGCCCCGCGTGTCTTTATGATGCGTTAAAAGGCGCCACTTCCAAAGTGAGGCACGTAATGCCTTCCCGCTTGCGTGAGCCTGACTAATTGTACCCGTCTATGAATGCCGGACAGGGGAAAGAGGGTTAAAGAAACGACGTTTGTCATACGGGTCTTTGAAATTGAAAGGCTGACTTTAACAACAAGATGACAATAAAATGGCTGGACGTGCGGTTCATTCAGTACTCGCAGGATGCGCGCTAATGATGAAGTGGTATCGTGGCATGGCCGCCCTGGGTCTCAGCAAGCATTCCCTTCTTGTTAGTCTCCCCGTGCTAAAGCAGCTGCGTTTTACAGCCTGGTGAATGCACTTTCTGGTTTTGTTGCAAAATCACTGCACAACGTCATCTTTTCTCTACTGTGCGTACAAGTGGCGCCTGATGCAATCTCCGTTGAAGACGCGAAGCTATGGCAGCCTTGCGTGCATCTGTTTAAATAATTCACAAGCACAAAAAATTCAGTGTGCTTCCGGGTGCGCGTGCCATTTAGCCAATCAGCTGAATGAAACTTGGGAAGGCTAGAGCTTTATTCTAGCGAAAAAAGCATGTCCTGTTCGTTTCCCTCCGGCGTCGTAGGCATCTTAAAGTCGGTGTAGCGCACCAATTCAAACACCCTGACCACGGCGGACAGCAGCCAGGTCGACATGGGCCTAAGATGTCCACGTTTAAATCTCCCACCAGAACAACAGACATGTTACCGGTGAGGGCGTGAAACCTAGCTGCGTGTAACCTCCCCTTCCCCCCTTCAACCCTCCGTCCCCTCGCTCTCGTGCACGCAAAAACCGGCAACAGGTGATGTGCGCGTAGTTGGACGTGTAAGATTCTGGCAAGAAATAGGTATGGTCTCGGCAAGCACTCCTCAATAATGAAAAGTAAACTACATCTATCACACAAAAGGAAAATATACTGTGTATACTCAAAATAAAAATATACTGTACTATAACGCCGTAAAAACCTCTAAAGTTTAACGCTTGCGTGTTTTCTCCATTGTGGTGCTTATCGGCATATGCCGATAGAAAAGGAAGAACTTCATCGCTATCTTTGGCCATCAACCGACTGCCATGCCGTAAGAGCTATTTGCAAGCCTTGCCGTTCGGTCAAAGTTTCATTGAGTGGTTCAAGTAATTATGCAGCTCTGCGCTACTGCAAACCCCTAGATTCAATGTTGCTTTTGCGAGCAAGGCTGCAATTTCCACCTCAAAAAACAAGCTTGCATGGGTAAAACTTTAGGGCAGTAGAGAACATTGGCGTGCCGTGGGCGGGTTTCTTTTTTTCAGGTAGTTGAAACTGATGAAACGAGAGATCAAGAGAAAGCAGAACTGGGAGGAAGCTCTGGGCTACACAAGACCGGGCTACACAAGAGACGATCACGACCGGAGCCCTGGACGGATGTCGCAGGGGCCCTTTGGTCCTCCACAACCCCCCTACCCTGACCCAACTGAAAACAAGTGGTACTACCTACCTATCTACCGCAACCACGATCAGGGTACACATGACGTCAACGTACGGTAACCATCCCTGACCTACTTCAGTTGAAAGTCAGTCTCAAAATTCCTTTCAAAAATTACTTTTCCAGCGTCAAGATGAAATTTTGGCGTTTTCAAGAACCTCCAGAATTGCTTCTTTTTAACTGAAGGGATTCGAAGATGTCAAATCACTACTCTCAGGTTGTACGATTTATTTGGCACAATAAAACGGTCGCTTGCTTTACAAAGAGGATGAACATAAAACTGTGCATGACGCATATCGGATATTACACCTACCCAGAGCACAAACGTGCTAATAAAGGCGGCGTAGCTTTGAACAAGCCTTCGAGCGCGAAGCCATGGAGGAAGCTTTGACCGCACTTTGAAAGACACCGCTGAATGAGCCCTGGGAATAAGTCGCAAGCCCGTCTAAGGGATCGATAGCGATTCAATAAAAAGCAGAGGAAGCAAAAACAAATGGCAATTAACGCTCCCGATCGATAGCCACCTTTCAAGAAGGAAAAGAGGTGGAAGGAAGCGGGAGCCCACGCGGATCCGCAACATCTTGGTGCTTTCTGTATATTTTAGAGCCGCGCATGCTTGGTTCATTCTAATGTCCTTGCCAATATTTCCCAGCTCCAAGTTTATCACTTTGCGGTGTGGTCGCCGGATTTCCCCAAACCACTCTGAAGTATATTTTTGGAAGTGTAATGCGTAGGTACTTCTACGCCTTTTTCTGTACCGATACCCACATGAATATAATATGTACCTTGCACTTAAGCTATTTGCAATGGGTGGCATATGCTTTCCGCAAGGAATATTCGAACTGAGGGCTCAGTCAATGTATTGTTTCAGGTAAAACGAGCCAATATGCTAGGTCTAGCCCTACATCCGTGCCCTGGTGCACCTCTGTTTTGTAGAAGAGCATAACACCGGCGCCCGGCAGCACAGTCAACGATATGGAAGGGTCTTTTCATGCTACCGATAAAGAACTTCTAACGACCCACGGTGAATTAAATTAGCGTCTTTCCAGCTAGACCTATTACGCTATATTACGCTATTTGACAAAAGGAAAAAAAAAGCGCTGAAGCAACAGTTACCACAGAAAAAAGGGACGAAGAAACAAAATGTTGTTTGATTGTTGATTGTAGGGATTAACGCTCCGAAGTAACGTAGGCGATGAGGCGCGCCGTAAGGGCTCCTGATTAATTTTGACCACCTGGGGATCTTTAACGTGCGGCGAAATCTCGTACACACGGGCGTTTTTGCTTTTCGCCTCCATCAGAAGCAAGAAACAAAATCTCAGTTGTTTCGGTACCCTTTTGCTATTTACTCCGAAAGCAATGCAAAAGGGCATGAATGACTTTTGAGAGGTGCTTAGATTTCAATTTCTGTGAGCTGTGTTACGTATTAACTATATTGCATTAGGATATGGGGCCTGGCATTTTGTTCCACTCCATTAGTTCGCAGTTTTGAAGGGGGGGTGTCACCTATCTTCGCGGACATGGCTTAGAAAAACTGTCACGGTGTAATCAAATTACTCTTCTGACAGGGAAACAAGGCGAAGGAAATAGCTTATGATTTCCATTCACGGTGAGTGGTCATGTGTGTTTTTGAGAAAATTTGGACTGGTGGGTGGAACAATCCTGGAAACGCCAGCGCAGCTTGAAGAAATGTCGATGTTCTTTTGCATGCTTTTTGCGAAACAAATTTGTAAACCTTCGGGCCCCAATCGATGAAGGAGCCACATTTTTGAAAATATTACAAAGACATGGGACCAATTTGGTGGCCAAAATACTGGAGCTGCAAAACCGTTCAGCGGCTGAAGTGAACTACCAAATATTTCAAAGCTGATGCAAAGTGCGAACACGTGGAACGTCTCTAACCTTCTTCGGTATCATGACGCATACAGATGAAGCTGGCAGTCTACTTCCAGGAGCATGAAATGTGTTCCGGAGAACACAATGCATCTTCGTTTATTCGTGCCCGCAGGCGTGCATGAAACATTTTAGCACTAATTCTTTAAAATTGTAGTCACAGGTGCCGAGATTCAAACCCATGGCCAACGCTTGAGAACCGTTAGGCACTATTCATAACCTCTATCGCTCCAAGAGCGTGATGCTCAAACCCACAACCGCAAGATTTGCGCAAAAAAGCCTAAGAGGTACGGTGAGATGTGATTTTCATTAAAAAGAACCTATTTTAAGTGCCAACTCAGATGGCTCACTGCTCTAAACAAAAGTTTCGTTGTCATCACGTACGAGTGACGATTTTGTTCCTCTCAACGTTTCAGAGTGACCTTCGGTTTCTTTGCAACAGTGTTGTGGCTCTTGTACATTTTCGAAAGCAGTTTTCTAATCCTGACATGAAACTACTTCGCTGATTACCGCTTGAATAATTACTTCACTTGTTACCTGCGAAAACTAACTAGTCCTGTTGAAGCAGCATCATCGTGTTCAATTGCCTTTAAGGTATGATGTCGATATTTAAAATATAATGCGTTTCATGATGTTTGAAAGAATGTTTGAAGGACGCTGCGTTATGCCTTGAACATTACGCAGCTTAAAGCTAATTTCATAAGCTAGCAGAATTGTAGCGATATGAACTAGCGTTTTTAGGGAAGTGAAACTCGAACAGTTAAACAAATAGGTAAAAGTGCGCAAAACACAAAACGATGGGCTACACGAACCCTGAATATACGATTCGCAAACAATTAAACGTTCAAAACCAAAGTTAAATGCGTGAAGAAATTTAGTTGTCCAGAAATGCCGACAGTTGAAGAAAAAACACGTTCTGCGCATAGCAATCATCACTCATAACGCGTTCAGCCCAGAAAAATTTGATATACCTCAAGAAATGCAACGGGTGTCCTTAAGAATCCCGAATGCAAACTAAAACCTTCAATAATTCAATTACGGTAGTCTGAGAAAAGCCAGAAAATTCTTCAAAACCGTCCGCAGTACCTCTAAACTAATTACCGCCACAAGCATATTTGAGGTTGCCCTGTTTCGCAATATTAAGTATTAATTCGTAATTAGCCGCAGTCGTTACGGCTCATTTTTCTCTTAACGTCTTTTTCTCACTGAGCGAGGCTGCGGCTTCATTGCGCAGCTTTTTCGCACTGATTGGCGGCCCTGTGCTCGAAGGGTTTCACAAAATATTAGAGGGTATGCTAACTCCCCTGCTTCAGCCTTTGGTAGTTGTCCGTTATTCCTATTAAGTGTAGCAACAACAGTGCTGTCATGGTCCTCCCGAAAGGCATAGTTTCAGGCTTTTCTGAGCCTGAATGCAATGTTCTCTGCGCTGCCTCAGCTACAAATGGGTGCCACCGCAAAGTTTGCACCACCGTGTGTTATAGAAGAACTCCCGGCTTAAAACGCCAGGCTAGACAGCAAGTTAATAAACATTGAGCATTTTTGTCGATCATTTTGACTGGTCAAAAATTTGTCATTTTTTTTCCTTAAATGATAACAATCGATTACAAGGCAGGTTCATGTGGGGTAAGGACCGCAGCACGGCGGCATCTCCGAGAGATGACTCAAGTGCAAAAGCCTGTGCCACGTGTTCTTTTCTGAGGCTCGGCTTTTCCTATGCCATGGTATCCACGACAGATGTTGTGTTGTGCGTTCAGCTTAAATAGATGACGCAGAAAGACGAAGGCAGTTGCTTGAGCTAGCTAGACAGCTTTGAGCTTGCTGGGCGCCCTCTTGTGAAAAAAAAAAAACGGACGAGGTGTGAAGAAGAAAATAAGACAACCCAGTTAACATGAAGCCCTACTGTCACAATCAAACCTACATTTCCGCAAGCACCGCTGCTGAAAAAATTTCTCCCGTCCTAAAGTTAAACCAGGCATGCACCCCTACGTGAAATTTTCGCCTGCCTGTTTTTCTGACCTCTTCTTGGGCAGTTGTGAACCAACAAACCCAAACAACGCTCTGCTGCTGGTTGAATGATTTAGAGAAATCTCCCTAGGCATGATTTTCTTTAAGAAATAAAACTTGGTGCCATTGCGCGACGAATATATAGTCACGAAAGTACTATTCAGCTCAGAACCTTTCTCGCAGGAAGCAGACTTTTTTGTCGTCTAAGCTTACATTACCGCATTGTCACCTTGACTAAGGATATCCTCCTAACGACTTGTATAATCAGGAGATTAGCGGGTAGTTTTGCGAGAGGTAATAAATAGAGAACTTCTAGACAGCAGTTTGACTTTTAGAAGTATTTCGACTACTTACAGTCTGTTAGCTGCAGCAGTACTACGTTACTCAAGCAGTGTGCAGAATATCATACTAAATTTAAGCACTTGGGGATGCTGTAAGGGCTCCCAGAGGTTCTTCGCGTCGCGCCATAAGGACCCTGTGAGGTTTGATTCGCCTTGTAATATCCTACAGAGGCCTTAATGTATCCGCCTTCCTACTTCGGGGTTTTAGTGCGAGCAGAGAAGGAGGGTGTCTTTGGGAGTGAGAACAGTTTCTAGCAAGAACGGGAGTGGTGTGGGGGTCTATAGGCTCCGTTAATGCGTGCACACGCAAGACTAACACAGGGATTATAGGATACAAGAGCAGGTGAACTTACCCAACTTTCAAAAATGATTACTTATGATGCAGAGGGAAAGAACAGCCTTCTTTTTTCATAGTGGAATACCACGCTATGAGAATTAATATCACATACCTTTGATTTTACCGGCACGGCCATACTTTTTACAATAAACTGCTTTGCACGTTATTGAATCACGCGTTTGAAACGGGAGCTCTACGACTATTGAAGATGGACGAACTAAAAAAAGTACTGGTTCATATTTTTCACGGAGATAACATTGGTGCGCAGTTTTACTGATCCAGGCTTCTGTGGTAATTGACACTGGCAACGGAACCCCTGGAGAGAAGTAAGGCTTAAAAAGTAGGGGGGTCTCATGCCCAGCAGACAACAACATCATCGATTCTTCGAACACAGCGAGTGCTTTTAACTTGTTGCCATGCAAGGGTGTATGGCTGGAACAAAGCCCGTGTTATGTGAATGAACACCAGGTCAGCCAGGAACGCGATTTTGCATTGGATGAGCAGAACTAAGGAGGGTGGAGTACAAGACAGGCAAGAGTTTGCCGTACCACGAAGACTCCGTCTACAGCTATAAAAAATGTGGTTGATGCCTCTTTCATAGAAATCGGTAAAACACGAAATGGTAATGGTGCCTTCACAGGAGCATTTATTGTGCATCCATATGAACTTGCAAATCGCTATTTATATTTCTTCGGTATGGCACCGTTAGACGCATCAACGTCAGGCACTGGATTGCACGCGTCAAAACATTGCGTAAATCCGACTGAAACCACAGCCCCTTGAAAACCATGCGAATGAAGCTGAACCGAAACCGAAAGCAATATATATAGGTGGCGGAGGGTGCCTCAATTCACCCGCGTCCCGCGTACATGAAGACGCTGGCATCGAGGCGCCAACTGCCGGCGCTCATTAGTGTCATGATGAATTAGTACTTCGCTTCACTTCTTTTAGAAGGAAGCATCTCCTAGACGACATCTGAATGAAGAAAGTAGTGGTAAAGATATAAGGCGCGTTCGTAACCTATTTGCGCTTGAATTCGTAGCGCAGTGAGCAGATCGCTGTGTACCTCCAGTTGCGGCGAGAGAGCTCATGGTTCGAATCCGGGAGCAGCCGCGTGAAGGGAACTTTTTCTGGTGACGTCATTTCCGCGATGGACATGACGCCAGTCAAATCTTGGTGTACCTGGGCATAAAACACTTTCATGCTAAAATCGTTAAATTGTTTTATCATTCGATGCCGAAAAAGCTTTTTGACTGCCAGGAACGTGTTTAAAATATAGGCTACATTACCGTTGGAGTGAACTTACGTGATTTTCCGGGTATTAAAACTTGCACGCGGGAAGGAAATGCACAAACGACTCGCGGTGAGAGCAGGCGTGTCCGGTCCGGTGTACTGCGTACATAAAAACGGAGGACGAACAATAACAGTAAGCTGCAAGTTTCAACGCAAAAAAGTTAGCCTGCAAATACCGAGACGCAGAAATAAGTTTTGTCATCACCGCTGCTCTGCGAACATTGGATCCGGTGAGGTTATCGGGTACACGTGCACGGCAAACAGAAAACTGAAATTGCGTTGAACATCAAGGCGATCGAATGTAGCTTATACTCGAAATAATCTAGAAGGTTACAACCAATATTGTGCTGTATATTTGGACACAAGTGCACGTTATGCGGCGCAATATGGCTATAAATAACGTGAAACGTTATTTAGAAAACTAATCGCATACTAAGGCTCCATCTATGATCCACCAGAATGATCTACAAGCGTAAAGATCTACCCCCAAACTACGCCTAGAATGGCATACCTCCCTGACATTTTGCAATATCTCGATAGGTCCCATTGGTGACTATGCAGTGATAAAATTGCGTTGTCCAAGCAAATTGCTGCACTTGCTGGGTCACAAGAATAAAGCGGTATTTCCGTCGGAAGGGTCCCTATTGGTATTTTAAGCTGTTACTTTTTCTACGCGATAAGCGCAAACACCTCTTGTTCACAGAATCTACTTTTCTTTATATTTCGCTGCTGATTCCCTCCAGTAACGTGACGTTTTTGCTGAAAAGAGGGGAAAACAGCAACAAAAGCAGTGCGAGTTAAAATAACACGTTATCTGAACGCGCACTTTTTCGTACGGCAGGGTAAGATACAGTGGGAAAACCCGCGGCCGAGAGCTAAGCCCCCATATATCAAGCTCTCTCGCCTCCATTGTTCCATACAGGGCCGAGTATAGAACAACATTTTTACACCTTTTATTGGGTGTGGGACGGTCGGTGGTATTGGCGTGTTGTTTAAGGCAGTCGCGAAAGGTTCATGAACCGATGTTTTCAGAACTCGTCTCTTTTCATTCTTCCTTCATGGTTGTAGCAGGGGGGGCTATGATAGAAATAGTGTACAACACGCATCAGTTTCCCGACCGCTTTAAGCAGACATTTTTTTCATACTAGCTGTAGATAATTTGAAACAATTGATACCTTCTGCGGTTACTCAGCTACCCCGCTCAAATGATGTCCAGATGAACCCCTGTCTAAACGCATCTGCCAGGTGTCTTGTGTTTAAGATGCTACTTCTTGAGAATGACCAAAACATAAGATTACCTGGACGGGACACTTTCTCGTGTGTCATGCACTTCATCATGCCTTTTAGTCGTTTACGTGCAGTACCACGCTGTAAATCTCGAATTGATTCAACCATGAACCCTGTTAAGTTTTGAATGCGTACGCCTGCACATTAAAGGAAGTCGTAATGCGTAGAAAAATGTCCCAATCATGTAGATCCTATAGCATAATCGCAACAAATATTTTGAAAACAAATACCACTAACTGTAATCCGTACAGCAACGACATTTTGAGGACACCCCGACAACTATTAGTTTCGCTAAAACATTCGCACGGGTCACATTGATTCGGCTATAATTGGACGACTACTTGTTTTATTAAAGACGCTTAGAAGAAGCAGCGTGGCCAAGGTGACCCTTTAACGAGTTCGTGTTACTGCAAAGCCGTCTCTTTCGAAAAGATCGTATCCGCACTTCATCATAGCGAAGCTTATCTAGTTATCAACGAGCGGAATCTCAGTCAGGATTGCCACAGGCGTTTCATTGTCTAATGGCCATTATTCTGAGCTCCCCGCCACTTTTTCAAGCAAGTTGGAACTTTCAGGCAGCACCATTAGGGAAAAGCGCGTCGCGAAACTTCGCCGATCGAAGTTGCGTCGTTTAAGAAACGTGGCTGCACGAAGGCACAGAGAGATAATGACTTTTCGAAGATATGCACGAAGCTTAGGTCCGGCACCATTCTTCTCGTGGCGCTAAGACAGGCATTTAGATGCACGCAAACCAGTTGATTGTGGCTCTTGCTGGCGTCGCGATACTATAGTTCGCTCGCTGTACAAGTTGAGGGTGTCCGATCACTTTTATGTAAGTTTATTGAACTTTCCCTGAGTGCAAAATTACAATAAAAGCAATTGGTGAAGACCGTTTGACTTTAATTTTCAGTAATAAGTAATTTGGGATACTTAAAAATACCCCTCCTGGGCCGAACACTACGTCGTAGCGGTGCGTATTTAAAATCGGCTTTATTTCGCGCGGAGCCTGGTTCCTGTACCCAGGATTATAATTACGAATTTCCGTCCAGGGATGTATTTACTACATAGCAAGGTCTCTTGACCTCGCGTGGCCATGGAGAATTACTAGCCGTCTGCACACACCGAATCATAGAAATAATAATTCATCGCAGGTAAAACTAAAACACCATTGTCGTGATCCTCACGAAAATTAGTGACTGTGGGCCGATAATAATGACATGAATTAAGAGTGCGCCGATAGACTTGCACAATAATAATCAGAGATATCCAAAACGTGCATGGCGTCAGTATGTGTGAGTTGTCAGCTTCGTTTCTTCTGTTATCGCTGGAATCGCTTGCTTTATGGCAATATAAAAGGATACCTGACACCACAAATGGCGACAGCCTTCTGAAATTTTAATACATAATTCTATTCCTATTATTTTTAATCAGAAAGCATTCTTTGGGTACATACTCACTACTAAACCACATTTGCCCCGAAAATAAGATCATTGGACCCTCAAATAAACCAAATCCTGTAGTGAGGATACTAGTCGTGGAAGAACTCCTCGCAGTGATACTACAGAGTTATATCAGAACAAAGGAAGCTGTCCCGGCACGGTAGGTGGTAGCCGACCGATGCCACTGTGCGTGCGCTGAGTCGGCAAACCGGTTGTGCGCGTTTGCGGTTGCGCCGACCTCGACGCCGGGCGTTGTAGCAGGAACGATTCTCTGCACTCTCTACTAACGTGTGTTTCACCTCTGTAACACCGTTTTCTGCGGTGGTGCACCCTTTACAGGCGAGTCAGTAGTAACCTTTCGGTGTAACGGCCCAACCACATGCGCGCGTAATTGTTTATTGTAGCGTAAGCTACACTGGCCGAGGTTGAGCAGTTTCGCATGGACCTTGAGGGGCCGTGCTGCGTAAGCGCGAGGAGCATTAGATTGTATTGGATTGGATTTGGATTGGATTAGATTTGGATTGGATTAAATTGGATTGTATTGGATTTGGAGTAGGGGTGTGTAGAGAATTGGGTCTGCACATTCGCCGGTCTGCGCACTCCAGAGGAGTGACGTCATAGTAACGGCAGATGCCCTGGCGCAGGCTCGTGCCCAGCTGTGCGCCTCCGTTGCGCAGTAGCCAAGTCTGATGCTGCGCCGGAGCCGCTTGATGTCCGTTCCGCGTGGCTCCTGGAGAGCCGGCTGCGCATGCGCGAGGAGCAGTGACTGGACTGGACTGTATTGAATTGGATTGGATTGGATTGGAAATCGTTTAGCAGCAGTAAGCATGATCATAAGCTAATCCTAAATAACCGGAAAGCTAAGAATAACCAGCTGAACCTTAGCTCACGCTACGTATATCCTGGCATCCGAGCTAAGCCGCTGCTAATTTTTGTTTGTTTCGATAAGCGTATACACGTCATGGCGGAAAATAGGGTAAAATGTTGCACTCAACAACTTGACCATGCCCTACATTCTTCACAGCGGCAAAATAACAGCGGTGTGGATTCAAGAAAACGGAATACATAGACACAGCCTTGTGGGTGTCAATTAAAACTCCTAGAACCGACATACAATATATTGCAGAGTACACAATAAATAGCGCATCAATCAGGGCTCATAACGACGTGAAAAGCAGTAGTCATTAAAAATAAAATATATGCAATAAACCGCACCGCTAAAAACAGCAAGGAACAGCAAATCACAAACATCATCTTTCCGAACAAACAAGTTATACAGCTAAAATGTAATACACGAGTTATTATCACAACCAATCAATACAAACCCATTCAACAGCTTCGGAAAGGTATAGCCAATCATCTGCAAAATGTAGTTTATACGTGGGCGAGGAACGTGTCAATGCTCAGACAGTCCTAGTCACATAGGGCGTTTGATTAATTTGGGGATTGGCTATCAACGAAATGCACTTAAAGTTGTGTTTGCGTTCTAGAGTATACGTGTAGGCTACGCTGGTACTAAGGAGGCCTTGAATCTTAGGTAGACAAAGTTTACCAAACAAAGGGGCAGTAGACGCATCGTAAGATGCATAACGTAGAACTCGAATAATTTTTTGCAGCAAGAAATAACCGAATAATATTAGTTGCAGAAGTTGTGCTCCATATGAAACAACAATAGTTGAAATTACTTAAAAAAAGTGAATCGACAACAGTAACTTGACGTTAACCCGAAGATCACTCACATAATGTATCATTCCAACTGCGCGAAAGTTGCCCCGCTAGAAAATTTATGTGTGTATTCTAAGACATGTCTTGAAAAAAAAAACACCTAGCGTTTTTGCATACATTACCAGTTTAATTTTAGAGTTGTTCCACAAGATATCAGCCGGTAAAAAAATATTTCTGTTTCTGGAGTGAAAAAGCATCGCTTCCGTTTTATCCGCGGTAATTCTTAAGCTGTTGCCCGCTGACCACCTGTGTATTTTTTCAAGCACTTCATTAGCGGTTTGTACCAACTGCGTGGCATCGCAAGATGAAACAAGGAGAGTTACATCGTCAGCGTAAATTATGTCCTTTGTATCAGTGTCGACGTTCACGATGCCATTAGTAGTTGTTGAAGACAAGGGGCCCTAAAATACCGCATTGGGGTACGCCTACGTGTAGTTGTCTAATTTTAGAGCGGATGTTGTTTAGCTGAACGAAGCGGTTTCTGTGACCTAAGTACAGTGGAACCCCAATAATACGGCCTTCAAGAACCGTGAGAAAAGGTCGTATGATCGGGGTGTCGTAAGACCGGGGTGCGGGTAGATGCCGGCCTAGTAGACCGTCTCATGCGACAGGTGGGCTAAGAACCTATTTAAACTACTATATTTGCGAACCTTTAGCTAAAATACTAAGTTAAAAAAAACGCCTATGTTTTGCCCCCTCCCCTCCACGGCGTTTGTGCAAGCCCTCCAAACAAGCCCCCCGCGCAACGCAATACCCGTGCCGTCCAGCGCTATTTATAGCCCACCAGCCCTCCTCCTTGCGCGAGCGAGAAAGGCCGATGTGGTCGAGCAAATTGATAGGAGAAAAGCCAGTGTGAAACTGCCAAGGCTAAGGGAAACGCACGATAGTACAGGGTGGAAATGAAAAAAACTCAGCATTCCCGTACAGGACGAGACGCCCTTCGAACGTACCCGTGTTGTCACTATTGGGTCAAAGGGCTCAACACGCAGCTGTTTGCGTTGCCCACAATGCCCAGCAACGCGAAATGGATAAGATGTGTAAACTTCACGAGTATACCGTGTTGCGGTGAAAATTATAGCTCGGTCTTCCTACAGTGACTTGCTGCGGCGGCAGCGAGTGACCCAAAATAGCGGCGCGAACGTATACGTGTCTCCACCCTTGCGGCCATGGAGGACGGAAAATATTTTTCTTTCCTCCATGCTTGCGGCGGACATGCGTTTATCGCGGTGCCCTAGCAAAGAAAGGAGCAGAGTGACAACGCGGCTTTGAAAGGCACCGATAAGCAGAGATCAGAGATGTAGGGAGAGAGAGCGTTGTGAAAGGAAGAAACTGGGATCGAGCGGGCGGGGAAAGTGGGTGTTCAGTCATCGCCGTGGGGTTGCGTCGTATGGGTCGGCATTCGTCGGTGGCTCGATGGTAGCTTCAAATTCACGGTCCGCCTGCCACCTGAAATTCGACTTTTCGCGTTTTTGTGTTGGCCTACTGCTGCCTCGTGAAGCCGTCGAATGTTAAATACCGCTCACGAGTACCCGTCTGCTTGCTTGCGTCTGTTCAGCAAGTTGTCTCGCCTGCATGCGGACCTTTGCACATCAAGCAGCATCAAACAGGGGTTCAGGATAACGAAAGGTCAGGGACGAAGCGGTGAAGCGGTGTAAAATATGGGGAAAACGCCGGTTTACCTGCGCCAGTGTCCGTCGTATGAAGCGGACCGCGTGCATCCGAGCGTCATATCATCGGGGTTTTTAATGCATTGTTTCTATGGGCAGTCTGCCGGAACCGCGGTGATCCGTCGTAAGAAGCGGGTCGTCGTAAGTCTGGGGGACGTACCAGCGGAGTTCCACTGTATTATGTTATAAGTTCCAGAGCTATGCCCGTGGATACCATAGCAATACATTTTTTCAAGCAGTAGTTTACGATTTATACTGTCGAATGCTTTGCTGTAGTCAATTAGAACTCCTAATATAAGTTGTCGTTTTTCAATGTTTTTTTCAGAATGAATTCTTTTTGTTCAAGTAACGCTAGGTGTGTCGACCTCCGTTTTCTGAAAGCATACTGGCAATTTGATAACATTGAGTTATTTTCAAGAAAGTTGGAAAGGCGCTTGAAGATAATTTTTTCCAAAGCTTTAGAAAAGATAGGAAGTATTGAAGTCGGCCTGTAGTTAGATACCGATGCTCTATTTGCTTTTTTGAACAATGCAAGAACCTTCGCCACTCGCATTTGTTTGAGTAAAGGTTCGAGGCGACAGGCATAAATTATGAACATAAACTAATACTGGTGCAATAACACTAATGACAAACTTGGCGGGTTTAAGTTGCAGGCCGTCGGTATCACAGGTACTACGATTGTTATTCTCCGGGAATATACGAATTACCTCTGACTCAATGCTAAGATACAGAAAGGTAGTGTCAACAGAGTTAGTCGGGATAAAATGGCAAGCGTTGAGAACGCATTTACTGCTACCTATGCTGTTGAAATGCTCGTTTAAAGTATTAGGCACTAATTGTTCGGCAATGTCAGGTCTAACTTTACGGATTTGCACAGTATGTGGTACAATCGAAAGCTTTATGACTATATACGCGGGAGCGCGTGTCGCTCAGTACATGCAGAGCGGTCTAGCGATGGGAATTGTCGTAGTCCGTACATTTGGCAGATCCATTCCCTGACAATGGTTGATTGTGCTGTTGTCTAATGTGGTAGCTACATTAGATATTAGAAACTATTCCAGAGAATATATATGCCTATGAGGGGCTTTTTATCAAGTGCGAAACGGAGCGAACGCATTAAATCGTTTGCTTTTCGCTGCCCGATTGGGTAATAACAAAATGAAGGAAGCTCACAAAAACTTGAAGGTAGCGAAGCTGGACGCAACAGTAGCGTGTTTTCTCTCTTTCGCCTCGCGGCGTTGGTTAAGCGTAGCCACTGTACGAGCAACCACAGCTGGATGTTCGTCCTACTCCATCGCAGCGCGCACGTCGCCTTCCTTCGTCGCGCGCACTAATCCCTGCGGCGTCCACGCCTTCCTCCGCCAGGTGGCGGCACTGGTCCCGCGCGCTTCTCCGTTCCCTCCTCGCCTATCTCTCCCCGCCATCGGGTGATGCTTCGAACCTGGCGCTTGCGGAAGGGGGTGTGGTTTGTCCTCTAGCTCTTAAGGTCAAAACTGGTCACCCCGCGAAGACTGCCCGAGGTAGCTTTCACTACAAAAAATGTGTTATCTTCGGTGAAATAACTAATGGAGCAGGTAGCCGCGCGATAAAGCCCTTTCAGGGAGTGCGCCCGGCAACCGCACAAACTGCGAAGACGCGCCAGCCTCCCACCAGAGCCCTCTTACTGTCAAAGCTTTCGACTGTACGTCAGGGCGTGGCCTCCGCGATTTGCTGCCGGCGGCGCGCGCGCGCCGCCGGTAGCCGATCGCGGAGGCCACGGTCAAGGTTACGATTCAGAATTGACTTCAGGTTATTCCAAACTTTCGTCGTATCATTCATTAAAGAATCAAAGGAGACATGATAATAGTTTGTTATGGCTTTACGCAGATGTTTTGTAAGTTGCTTACGGAAAGACTTAAATGCTTCAAAATCATCCGGATCACGTGAATTCAGAAATTTTCGATATAAGTTATACTTGGTTTTGATTTTATCAAGTAATCCCCTCGTGATCCGGGGCTGTCGTATATTACGTGTATCAGCCTGAGGGGTAAGCAAAGGAAAGTGCGCGTCATAGGTCGTAAGCTGTGTTTCAATCTCTAGCGCAGTAAACGTCGCTCCAGTCAAGTCGACATAAGTGATTACGAAAATTCTGATGTCGGTTTTTCGTTATACATTGACCTGTCCTGGTACGTGTGATTACCTTATCGATTTTACGATTTAGGCTAAGAAATATAGGAATCTGGTCACTTACACCATGGAAGAAAATGCCGCTTTTAATATAAGAAAGATTAAAGTTAGTAAGAAATAAATCAATGCACGTCGATGTAGAACTCGTTATTTGCGTTGGAGTAAAAAAAACATTAGAAAAGCCGTGCGTACAGGGAAATATTCGGCTTCCAGAAGCGCTAGGATTTAAGGGTATCACAGAGGAAGTTAACTTCAAGGCTGTCGAGGGGACGAAAAGAAGATTAGAATGCTGGTGGACGAAAAGCAGAGAGGGGAATATTGCCTAAGACAGTTACCACCTGTAACAGAAAAAAAAAGTATTTTGTGCCTAATAAGCTTTTTGTGCCTGCCCTAAGCAGCGCTAGTATTGAACCAAGAGTGTAAAACATAGGTATATTATTCCTTTTTGGTAAGATGACATGTCATCACCCCGATACAAAGGGGAAACCAATAGAAATCATCATCATCATCAACAACATTTCAAAAAAAATAAAATTCCTTATGGCAGAAGTGGTTGCAAACCTGTGAATGTAAAATCCCCTCCAGAAATGACCTGGTACTGATAATCTATCACCAAATGGGTTTTCAAGGAAGCAAAAAAAAAAAGATACCATGCTTACATTTGGTGGCTGGTGGAAAACTGATTATAGTCCGGGTGCAAAGTACGGTTAATACTTTGAAATCATCAGTTATAGAGCAAAATTGATCAATGCGATCAGCTAAGATGCTATACTAAAATAGCAGTGATGTTCCCCCACCTCGACAACTGGTACGTGATGCAATGAAACATTGATAGTTTAATGGGCACCAAGGCCCTGAGTTATCGTACCAGTCTCCTGCAACATGGTTAAGTCGAACTCACGATCAACAGTGCTGAAGAGCGTTTCAATGTCGTCACCCTTATTTTTAATTGATCGACAGTTTCAATGACATATTTTAGTTGATCAGACCTGCTCGGGTCCTATGAAGCGCATAAATTTAGTAGGGGAGATCAGATCAACATAGGCTGCCATGTTTTCTACCAATTCTAAAAATTCGGGAAATTACTAACATCAACTAACCATTGCGCAGCCTTCAGTTTGGGGGCAGAAAGGAACCATTCGACTTTACCAATCTCTGTACTATTACACACTTTTCTAAAAAAATGAAAACGTGCACATGCCAGGGAAATTTCTTTTGGGTCGAATGAACATCAAAGTGTAGTTCTTTACGGTGACTTAAAGCATCAGGAATCACCTGCGGATTGGGCTTATTGAGCCGTTTATGCATTAGGAAATGTAAGGTATTGACGTGTGGATACTCGTTCGAAAAGTCTTGCCTTGACAAAACGACGAAAACGTAGTTGCACAGCGCAGCGCATGAATAGCGCGAAGTATCCCAGTAAGAACCAGCGTAAAGCCACGCGCTAAACACCAGTGACGATCCCAGATTGCTGGATACTTATCAGACGCTATGTGGAGCATCGTTACAGACTTGGAACAACGTACACACAGAAATGTGCATGTGGTATATAAATAGATAACAATTGGCAACAAATAAGTCAAATCAAGATGCAACTGGCGGGCAGAGTATTGCATCAGCGAAAGTAAACGTTTCATTTTCACACAAAGAAAAATGCTGAGGTGAAATGTAGGAAACAATGCGCAGACAAAAAAAAAAAAAACGGAATCACGACAGACACAATTTGCTATCGCCATCTTAACTGTTTGCATATGCAAAAATGAATCCATGGAAAAGAAAGAAACAATAAGCAAATTAGAGCGTAGAACATTTTCAGCTGGCAAAGAATTGGGAGAGATCTGACAACGAATGACAATGGCAGGGTCACCCTCCGATCTTCGGACAAATACCTTGCCATTAGCATACCAAGAAAACCTGTAGCAGTTTGCTATTGCCCATTCACGGGTGAAGAGAAGCAAGTCCCTGTTGTGTCTAGTCATGTTTTCAGTGATCAATACTGGTGATTTCGCATTCTTGAGGGCTTTCCGTGCTTCTAGCCATTTGTCATGAAGTGCCAGCCTTGCGAACCGGACAATGATTCCTGGCGTTTTACCAACCTTGTAAGGAAGCCGGTGAACAGCCTCAATGTCATCAACCAATTCTGGTAGATTCCCAGTTCAGCTTATTTAACAAGTTCTCGTCTTCAGACACAGCGATTCCGTGAACTTCGATGCTTTACAGTCGGCAAAAGGCTTGTCTATAACGCGCGAGCGGCGTGCTCTGGACTGCGCAGGAGACATCTAGTGAAAACGCCTGGTTTGAGACCGGTAGAATGTGAGCATGCGTGACCCGCATCAGCGCGATGGCTGTTTTCCATGTCCCTGTGCCCATCGCCTTGCCCTCCGTACCTTATTTTGCCGTGAGAAGCGCTGCCTGCGCTGCCGGGGCGGGAAACAGTAGTGGAGAATAGCGAATAGTAGTACAGCGTTGGCTGCGTTTAACTAAATGCAACGCTTAATTTTTGCGGCGCCCTACGCAATTTAGACAGGAGTTTTTTTTTTCCGTATGCAAGACAACGAACAACAACCGCCGAAAACGCATCGCTGCCAGTATTTTAGAGTGACAAGATATCGGTCCGTGATTGCTTGCACAGTGCATTAAGTATTGTAGCGTTAGCGCGTTAGCAGTGACGTGCAAAGCCTAGCCCAGAAACCGGATAGTGGTGCACGCGGTACTTATGCAGCTATTGGCAGAAGGATAACGCAATGAACAGCTGTGCGCCAAAGCTAATGCAGACGAAAAACTCGCACAGCGCCGCGCTAAGGCGGGTAATCTCCGCTTTTGTTTCCCGTCCCGGCAGCGCAGGCATGCAGCGCTTATTACGGTTAAAAAAGGTGTATTAGCGAAGGCGACGGGCACAGCGAGGAGGGACACAACCGTCACGCTGATCAATCACGAGTCAATCGAAATGATGTCTAAAAAATACGATGAAATACAGAGTAAGCAAGCCCATCACGATAAGGAAATATGTAGCCCAAAGAAGCGCGTTCTTGAACTGGAGACTAAACCGCGTGACTCTGACGACTTACGACCAGTGAAAACTTCGCTTAATGACATCGAGTGGCGCAGCAGAAAGTACAGTCGGCAAAAGGCTTGTCTATAACGCTCGAACGCCGTGCCCCAGACTGCGCGGGAGACACCTAGTGATAACGCCTGGTTTGAGATAGGTAGATAGTGAGCGTGCACGGCCTGTATCAGCGTGACGGTTGTGTCCCGGCCCGGCAGCGCAGGCATGCAGCGCTTATTACGGTTAAAAAAGGTGTATTAGCCAAGGCGACGGGCACAGCGAGGAGGGACACAACCGTCACGCTGATACAGGCCGTGCACGCTCACTATCTACCTATCTCAAACCAGGCGTTATCACTAGGTGTCTCCCGCGCAGTCTGGGGCACGGCGTTCGAGCGTTATAGACAAGCCTTTTGCCGACTGTACTTTCTGCTGCGCCACTCGATGTCATTAAGTGAAGTTTTCACTGGTCGTAAGTCGTCAGAGTCACGCGGTTTAGTCTCCAGTTCAAGAACGCGCTTCTTTGGGCTACATATTTCCTTATCGTGATGGGCTTGCTTACTCTGTATTTCATCGTATTTTTTAGACATCATTTCGATTGACTGCTTTATCTCAGCTACTTGAGAGCGCAAGGCAGCGAGTGCATCGAGCCCCTTCGTTATGTCTGCGAGGCAAGAAACAAGTTCCGGGTCATGCTGCCCTTTCCTTCTGCTTTACATCTTAGAATTGCGGCATGCAGGGCATCGCCAGCTCTTTCGGCCCGCTTCACGTTTGCTTTTAAACATGTATTCTGGGCATCCCGAACAGTCTCCCAAATGATAGACGTACTCACATTCGGCGCACCTGATTAGGTGGCCGTCCGATGGTAGCTTCTAGTCACAGGAGTGGCACCGTTCGTCCTTAACGGGAAGGTACACGTCATTTAATTAAGCACAAAATGCATAATAGGGGATGGTGGGAACATAGAAAATAGCAGTAGTAAAGCAGCACGACACTGTGGCAGCAACGGTGGTAGCAAGTGCGACAAAAAGGCAACAAAAAAACGCGAGAATTGCTACCAACCTGGGAAATGACAAAGTAAAATTTTAGGGGGCGTCTTCTCGCCACCGTCGCCGCTGCCAATGTGCCTCGTTAGTCGTTCCACCGCCAGGAGTACATTAAAATAACTCGACAACAACGTTGCGAGTTCAATGCTCGCGCAAGTCCAGTGGCAGCTGGTGAGGCATGTCTTGTCCTGGGAAATGAATAACGAAAATTTAGGGGGCGTCTTCTCGCCACCGCCGCCGCTGCCAATGCCTGCGAATTTACGACGTATTAGCGCGTAAGGAGCCAGCCCAATGAATTCGCTATCCAATACGTACTCCCGCGCCCCTCTACCCTGGCGTAGGGGCTCGCAAGAAGTGCGTATAGTCGCGCACCACGCCGGCGAGTGCGAGCAATCACATGGTGAAAACCGTCATCGCGGTCGCGGCTGTACGACCGAACTCCGATGGACACGGTTCAACCGAAGTTTGCCTCTAATAATTCCGAACGTTAAATTGAATATTTGCGGATACCAATATAAGCAAGACTTTTCTTTTCATTTTTCGGACCATTTTCATCCCCCGGAACGTGTAGACAATGCACCGCGCCCCGAACGCCTCGCCTGCTCAGCCAGCCGGGTTGCCGACCGTTCAGACGAGCATGCAATTTAAACATATCTAGTTTAAAAGGTACGTATTAATGAACTTACTCTACGCGGGGGTATGGCGAAGTAAAAACGTTTTTACGCAGTAGATCGCCTTTTATATATCTATTGAAAGAGGATTTATTTATGAACATTACTTTACATTAGAAGCGCTAAATATGCACCAATTCACCGAAATGGCCCCACAATCGCGCGCCACACACATTTATGTCCTAGCTCTGTTATGCTGCGAGCACACAAAAATTCGCTCGAAATGGGGAAATCTTTCGCCTCAGGTCTTCCTTTCGGTGTGTGACGCTTTGAGTTCGGTAGTTTGAGTTCATGCAAATCAGGAGACACAAGAGAAACTTCGAAAACACCGTAGACGAGGGTAAGGCAAGTGGCTCAATTTTTACGGCCCGTTTGCTGCAGTGCTCTCCCGCAGGTAGATATTTGAAACCTTTTCTTCGCGAGTCACTTGCAAGAAGATCAAAGGATAGAAAGAACTGGAGGAACGCGAACGACGGCGCGTAGATCTCGACTCGGTTGCAGTCGATCTGTAAATAGTAGGGGAAGTATCAGTACGGAAGCTGAATTTATGGTGTCGACGCATATCGTTTCGCGGCCCGTTTCTCGAATCCCTGGCTGGGTTACTGCTCTTGCTTCTGTACGGAGAACACGACAATTTATGCGCCGAAGTTGTCGAAGCCGCATAATGCGATCCGTAACTGCGTTATCCCGTGGGAAAACGGCGATCCAGCGCAGCTGAATATAAATTACGTTCTTTTTGAGCACTTAAAGTAGAAAGGAATAATGCAGCAGCTCTGGGTTTTGCGCGGGGAAGCTACGCCGTTGGCACCTCACTCCCTTAAATACTGAGCGCTTCAGCGGCACCTAACGCATCTTGAAATATTGTTTTGTGTGTGAGTATGTCCGTGAATGGAAATACTCACCGCCCATGTTATAAATAATATTGTTGGGTAGCTCATACTGGGATACTGGGATTGGGACCAACTCCAATCTCTAAGCATCCCGGCTTGATTGCTCATGGAAATTTACGGCACGACTGCATGAATTTACGTAGGACTCTCATACGCTGATAAGAAGTTAACTGGAAGACGCATCTCTCCTGCTCGCGAAAAGCTGAAAGCACTGAAAGGGTTTGGCGCAGAACTAAACCTGATGATTGACTGCGTCCTCTGCAGATGCGAACCTATAAACAGTGCAAAGGTATTTAGTTTTGATAACAGAGCTAGGACAGGACACAGAGGAGGCGACGCGAGACTGGATGCTGTCTCGTCACAGCGCCCAGTCCCGTGTCGCCTCCTATGTGTCCTGTCCTAGCGCTGTTATCAAAACTACAGCGCCCAGTCTTGTGTCGCCTCCTCTGTGTCCTGTCCTAGCGCTGTTATCAAAACTAAGTATGTACCAAAAAGCCCGTATTAACACCGTTTTTCGGCACAAAAGCACTTTGATTTTGAGAAATAATGCACAAAATGGCCGCACAATATTCTCGGGATGATAAAAAAGTCCAGGGAAGCTTGCCACTGACCGCACAATTAAGGCTTGAATGCGAAGCTGTTACTGTTATAAAGTGAATTTCGTGTTTTATAGTGCCCCAGCGCTTGTCCGAATGCAAACAATACTTTATTCACTGAGAAATTAATCAATTTAGGTAAAATTTTGATTTTCCCGCTCAATCGTGCGTTTCGTGGTCCCAAATGACATCACAGGAACCGACCGCTCTGCAGCCTAGGGTCCTTGATTCACGCATCCACCGTACAGGGTGGAGACACGTATGCGCTGGCGCCGCCATTTTGGGCACTCGCTCGCTGACGAAACAAGTCATTGTATCAAAACGTGATAAAATTATCGCCGCAACGGGTTACTTGGCGAAGTTTGAATCATCTTATCTGTTTCGCGTTGCTGGGTCTCGTGGGAAACGAGAACGACGTTGTGCACGTTGTGTTGTGCACGTTGACCCAACTGCAGCGGCACGGGACCGTTCAAAGGTTGTCTCCACCCTGTACGTTGGTGCTGGCACTGAGGTCCCCGCGCGTTTGTTTACGTTACTGTACCTAGATGGCGCCATCATACCGTGGCGTGTCGTTTTCTGCCTTTTTTTCGTTCTGGGAGAAAATGGTTTCGTGAAACATAGTGCTCGCTCGACAAATATGTTCACGTAAGACACCGTCGCGTCAATCAATCGGCCAGTGTCGTCTGAGACAACCCCAAAGCCCCGCAGTTCTGTGCAGCTAAACAAGCATAGTGCGCGCAGTACCAACAACAGCAGTACGAAGCGGTACTTCTATGTTTACATGTGCTTTCGTAACTTACACTTACCACCATTCTTACGGCTTTAAAAAGAATGTGCCCTAAATTTAAGCGCAAATAGCTCGTTCGGCAAGCTTGTAAGCTCTGCCTAATTTGCGTTTTCTTTCGCCGGCCTCCGCCAATCGCAGAACTGGCTCGAATGACATCATAGGTTCTGTTGCGGGAAATGAGCTAGTGGGTCGCATGGCCATTCCCTTTTTTCCTATTTATGTAGCTTATTTGAGCGAAGTTTACGTTAAAAGTGGTGTCAGTATGATTCGACGAGGCACATAGTTAAGCCTTCAGTATCATCGTTCATTTTCATAGTTTCGAGGCTAGTAGTCGTCGTCATATGCATCGAAGAAGTCGTCGTCTTCTTCGCGGCGAGTCGTGCATGCAAAATCATCCTCAGCGTTGTTAGACTCCCACTAGCTTAAGTGGCGAAGCTTCCACTAAGTCGCGCCAAGGCTTTAACCATAGTGAGGCTGAAAGATTTTTTTATACGTGAGCACTGAAAGACATATCGCCGCGCATTTGTACGAGTTTGAAATTGTTTATTTCCATGTTTCGTCAATGCTTTGCCCTGTGCTAGTTGTAGTAAGGATCATATGCATCGATATCGTCGTTTTCCTCATGCCAAGCGTTACAGGCGCGGTAATACTTGACGACAGCGCTGGTATTTTTTTTTTTGGAAGCCACTGCGCGAGGCAGACTCAGAGGTCGCCACGAGGCACGCGCTTAAGAGCGTTCGGCATTTTTGCGCTTCTCGTAGTTTTTACCAGTTTTTTTTTTTTCTTCTTTTGCTCCCGCCGGTGGTTTCTTACCTTGGAACCTCCTCTTGTATACCTACATTATGTAATCACACTTCATTGTATTTCCGAAATAAACTTTGAAACTTGAAACTTGAAACTGCGCGCGCCTGGAAGGCTCGGCGTCGCCGCGAAGCACGCGCTCAGAGCGCTTCGCATTTTCTTGTTATTTTTTTCTGCAACACCGAACTTACGGCATGTACAACAGCGGCGTTGTTAAAACTTGCCCAAGTGGAAAGAATCAAGAAAAAATCTGGGCCGTCTGTTTGGTGAAACAAGGAGTCTAAAGCGTAGCTTTGGTCTCGCTGTCGTCGCGCAGCTACGTATCTCACTCAGGTACCTAGATAGTTTCAGAGTTTCATAAAACGTGTGAGTTGTGATGTGGTCCCTGGAATGTGGTCATCCCGGAGGTGACATCACATATTTCACCCCTCTCGTCATGTCAGCAAGACAATCTACACTGCGTAACACGCTGGTCTGTTATAAACCTGTTTGCACTTGATCCTTCTACTGGCTTGTCTAGAAGTAATTTAGAGAAAATCCTTGGAAGGGAACTTGGTTCCCTTGCACTGGTGTGAAGAGTTTTCGTCAACACTTGTCGTTTTCGTCAACACTTGTCAAATGAAACCAGTTTAAGCATAAGTAGGTTTCGCACGGCCCGTTCTCAATTTTACTGTTGCTTTGAGAGAAAAAAACATTCTGTCATTCTTTCCCACCTGACCAGCATAAGCTGACGTGGTTGCTGCGCCACTACTGTGATCATGTGCGCAATGACGGGTTCGTTCTTTACTGGTTTAGTAGACGCGATCCGTAGACAAAACCATCTTTTCATTCATGGCTTTACAGAGCGGACGACCTTCGGGCCGTGCCAAATACAAGAAGCTGTTTCTTGTAAAAGGAGGCTACAGTTTACCTTGTCTGAGCGATGCACTGAAGGTGGGGAAAGAATGAAATGGAACTGAATTCGAAGTCATGATTTTTTTTAAGTTGTGTTGAGTTTTATTCTCAGCGCCAAATTTTGACGGCAATATTATTTTTTGTAAAGATTAGTTCTTAGGAAGTAGGTGGGGTCACCACTTACTCAGGCTAAGGTATTTTAAGAGGCTCACAAGAAAATTTGAAAGCGCAGAAGAGGTGAAATGGCCGATAGCGTTGTTCAGGGGTGCTTGAATTTCAAGGAATGCTCATGGACATTGTAGAACACAATATATGGTGTCGGAAAATAATAAAATAGGGAACAAACCATTGTAATGTTCGGTGTAAGGATACATTTAAAAGAAAAGGCAATGATAGATTATTCCTATTTACGGAGTAAGGTCTGCCCAAGCAGTGCGATTTGGGTTCTGTGACAGATTTGTATTCACGAACTGAGTTCACTTCCCCCACCTCCCTTTCCTCTTATCCGTCAACTCCCTCCACCTTATTCTCCACTCTGACCTGTCCGCTTCGACACAGACTTCAAGCCGCTAACAAAGCACAAGGTCGCATCTTTTTTTGCGGAATGATACTACTGTTGCTAACGCAGCAAAAAAAAAAAAAAAAGAATACGAAGAACTGCTTCTAGCGGTGTATGAGCATGGGGGTCAGCTTTCTCCTTCGACTGACGGTGGTTTACGAGTCCCAGAAGTCGTCAGAGCGGCCGGCACGACGGCAGCTCTGGCGACTACTGGAGACTCGTCGGCATGAAGGCAGTTCCTTCGGATTGTGAGTGATTTGCGAGCCATTGATTTTGGAAAGTTGTCTTACCTTGTACTTGGCTTCCCATCTCTTGAAGGTCTCTTTTTCCCCTATTCCTTTGCCTGCATATTTGTCTCACCAAATCGGCGTATCGTGGTTTCTGTTATTGCTTCGCGCACTTGCTTGGGAACAGCGTTCCTATTTCATGTTGATAACGTACCAGCTCAGACAGACTGCCTAGTTGCACCATGAGGCTTCTTTTCTTTGCATTGTTTGCATAAAAATACAGAGAATAAAATAGCAGGGTCACACATAAACAAACCGAAAGGTGTCAGCTATTTCTCTTAAATTCTGCTCTTGCAAGACGCGACACAACAAATGACAGGGCTGGAACCACGGAAGAGCAAATACGAGGCCCCCCTTACGATGATGTAACGTCATTTCGCTGTGACATCAAGCAGCTCAGTACCTCTGCTGATAAAAGTACAGGACGAGGTCTTGGTGTTCTCGTTTTTGTTTAGTAGGTCAACTTGAACTTTGCGTTCCTTCTGGCCTCTTTTTTTTTCTTGAAAGAGAAACGTGCTCGTTAAATGCTGCCACTTAAATGCACCAGCTTGCGAGTGTGTTGCTGAATCAACGTAAACAAATCAGCGATGAGAATAATACAAGAGAAAACGATAATTCTAGAACGCGCTCACTTTGTAATAACATTATACTTGTGATTATGACATATGGTACTCGTAAAATTATATAAAGGGGCGTGATACACCGCAGTTGACAAAATCAAATAAACAGCAGTCCTCACACGCCAACACACAGGACCACTTTTCTGACCACTGTGACGTGGCCACTTTCCTGATTTGACGCAAAAGCGCAAACGCGCATGTGTCGATATTTCAGCGCTCGTTAAAGATCCCCAGGGAATCGTGATTAATCCGGAGCCTTCCACTACTGCACACCTCATAGCCCAGGTGAAGCTTTGTTAAACACAACAACCAGTCAATCAATTAACCAATATTTTTTACAAAGAAATTACGTACATATAGCATACGTTGTAGACGTTAGCAAGACTATAAGCGAAGTGTTTCACACGCGTTTTCTCTTAAACCGAGAGCGAAATTGAAAACCGGGTTCAAATTTGGGGAAGTAGGCTGCACGTCAATCACAATGTGCGCTGAAAGTTGCATACTTGTATATTATTAAGGTCACTTAACAAAAATTATTAACAGCAGGTTTTCTTCCTTTGAGCGGTTAAACAAGGCTCTTTTTTATAAAATATGCTCTTGGGCTGCTAGCTGGTGCATATCGCTTGAAGGAAAAGAGCGCTGAAAACCCCGACGGAAAGTACGAAGACCTACGAGACTGATGCGCGTGTGGCGAAGACAGAAACCAATTCATATCACCCCATATTTTAATTTTCTTTGCTGATCTCAGGAATTAATTTGAGAACCAACAAATCGAATTTCTTTCTACTACGTCCGCACGTCGGGCTTGAAAGTCCGGAACATCAAGCATTTTCTTCCCCTGCGTTGGTTATTCCTCTCGGGAGCAAAAAGTCAAGTTCGATTTCTGGGCAGTTAAATTTTATTTATTTTTTTGTGTTCATTTTTTGTACAGCTGAAATGCGTTCCTATCTACAAATAAAATGACCTTGAGGGTTTACTAAAAAGGCACCATACATCTTTGCTTGTTGGAAAAGAATATGCATTAAATTTTATGGCCACTCGTTGGTGAGGCATATACAGTGTTACAAATGCATGGGGTGTTTGAAAATGTAAGGGTGCTCAATGATTCATAACTTTTGAATGTCACAGAAGCTCCGAAGACCTATGATGTCGGCTTTGTACCTTTTAGAAGAGTATCTAAATGGCCTGGTTTGTACGTATTCGCCTGGAGCCAGATGCAGGTTACAATTTCAGTTCCCCATACCTTTATTCCGCCTTAGGTATCTTGTTTGAAAGAATCCACGTGTTATCAAAGATTTTAACAAAAGCAGTAATGAGAAACCCTTTGCCGATGCTATGGACCACGTCGGGTGTCGCAGATCGCAGAGTAAGTTATATCCTTCGGCAAAAAAAAAAAACTGATGTCATAACGGCGTTGCAAAACATCAAAAGAGCACACATTCATTTCTTCTCTTCTACACTGTTCAATTTGCAGCACTGTAAAGGTTGTGGTGCGCTGGCCGGGGTCCTGACTGGCCTGACCATGAGCAAGCCAACTCACAGCTTTAGGTTTAACGAGTTAACTCGCCGCGGTAGCTCAGTGGCTAAGTCGTTGTGCTGCTGAGCAGCAGGTCGCGTGTTCGTCTCCCGGTCGCGATGTCCACTTTTCTGATGGAGGCGAAAAGCAAAAACACCCGTATGTACGAGATTTCGGCGCACGCTAAAGACCCTCAGGTAGTAAAAATTAATTCGCAGCCCTCCCCTACGGTGCCCCTCATCGCCTGCGTTACGTCGGCGCCTTAAACCCTACAAACAATCACTTAGGTTTGACGAGTTGATTAACAGTATGGTGGCGGCACCTGTGCGCGCGTGATGGATGTCGCATCCTCTGGTAATTCTCGCGGTACAGCCGTAGCGTGGTTGTGGTGGTGCGAACGCGCAGTGTTCCGTGAAGAGGGCAGGACTGCTGAAATGTAACAGAAACCACGCTAACTACCTGGGTGAAATTTCCGCGTTTCTGTGTTTGCACAAGGGCCGTCGGATGTGGCTGATCTATTACTTCATATAACGATTACTTGAATCGCGATCTTTAGAAACTATTCGGTACATTTACCGCGAGACCGCTTCGCCACAACATCTTTGAACTCGTAGCTACACACCTTGACCAAAACCGAATGACTTACGAAACTTTCGGCATGAAACTTTATGCATGCTATCTGATAAACACTATTGCGATAAAGGTTACTAGCACATCCGGGGGTGGATTACCAGAGCATTTTTGAGACGCCGGAGGGTTGGCCACTCGAATTTGCAGCCTTTCGGAATATTTGAATAACATTCCCTGTCAATTAGACCCTTGGCTTTTCTTCGCTATTTAGCTCTTGTATTTGACGAAACAGGTAAAAAAAGTAGGTGCCAAGAAGACCGCTTGGCCACCATTCAGGAGTGTCGCAATGAAATTTAGACTTTCCCATATAGACTGCGACAGATACGTCACATAGTCCAGACGAACGCCTGCTTAAAACCAGACTTTCCAGTGGCTGCACCGCTAGCGCTACATTTCAACCCCAGCGGATTATCTGCAGCTGAAGCCAAAGCGTAACACGTTGGGCTTCATTCTGAGCGTGCCTGGGAAGTTCCCGCCTGTCTTCCCTTCTTCCGATTCCCCGCTCCACTCTCGTGGAACCGCCACAGCCAGATAAGAGCCGCGTGTATCGGAATCCAGGGCATCGGTTGACGAGCTCTGCAACCGCCGAGGCTCGTGATGTAGCCGCCACGCTCCAGTGGTTAAGCGAATTACGTACGAGTGCGCGCGGGTACTGGGAAGCGCTATTGCAAGCCGCGGATTCGAATTCGCCCGAAAGGATAATCGCATCACTACGCTTGGCTTCAGCTCTTTAGGGAAGAAGTGGAGGGGCCACTTCGCATACTTTCGCGCGCTTTTGCGTAGGTGGGTGCTTTTCGAACGAGTAAAAAAATATACTGAATTTACGGGGCATGACGTCGACTGAATGTGTCCGCTAGGGTATAGGAGCCCATGTATATGACATCATTTGGAGAAATAACTGCTGTCATGACTAGTGCTAACTGTCATGTGGAATGGTTATCAGGTGGGTTGGTCTTTTTTCTCTAAAACTATTAATTTAGTGTGTCAGTTCCGCACTTCCGTAATTTTTTAGGCTTAAAGAATATTCTGCGTTTTCTTCCGTGCCATCCAATGCCCCCTTCCGAGAATTATACGAGCCCTCTTGGCGGACATAAAATCAGTTTGTACTTTACTACTACCAACCTATAAATATTGTATGGATTTGTCTCACGTTGGTACGAACCGGACATTTAAAGGTAGGAACCACCCTCACGTTGGTAGGAACGGTCACGTTTGTAGGAGCACTCAACCGCCCTCACGTTGGTAGGAACCGGAATTACACCGCATTCAGGCACTCTCTACTACTATATAAGACAAGTTTTCGTAAAGAAGGCTTTTTAGAGGATTGTGGGTCCAAATTTTCAGTGTGAAGATTTGGCTACGTTACTTGCTCCTTTTGGTACCGGTGATTTTGATATAGAGTGTTTCAGGGAAGCATTCAAGTAATTTTAAAAAATAGGCTTTCGAGGGTAAAATTGTTTTTCTTTCGGCATGTGGTCAGCGGTCGTGGCGGACTCAATAAAACAAGTTACAGTTGGTATTTAGGGCAACAATTAAGCAGTAGTTCTTATTAACTTTTTATTTATTGCAGTTGTGTGTGTGATTGTAATATGGAAATTGTAGAGCATCATAACCAGCTATCCAACATTAGATTTGCGAAAATGTAATTGCCCGCACAAATATGGGTTGTGTACTTCAGTCCTCCGAATGCGCGCATGTGGATGGCGTCGGCTGCAAGGCGCCGCAAAGCCACGTCCATGGGTTGACGTCACTCAGAGCTGCACACATCACTCGTACGCCGCGCTTTTATACCGGCGCGTTTGGAGAACTGAAGTACTCAACCCATATTTGCTGCGGGCAATCACATTTTCGCAAATCTAACGCTGGATATCGTGTTGACTGATGATCCTCTACAATTTCCACATTACAATCACACACGCAACTGCAATAATTAAAAAGTTAACAAACAAGTACTAGTTAATTGTTGCCCTAAATACCAATTGGAACTTGTTTTATTGCGTCCGCTACGGACCCTGATCACTTCGCGCAAGGAAAACAATTTTACCTCCGAAAGCCTATTTGCTTAAATTACTAAAGTCGTCCCTGAAAAGCCCTGCATTTCCGGGCCTTTTTAACATCTTACGATCCAGAAATTGTTCCTAATTCTTAATTTTGCCCAAGTTTCGCCCTGTGATGGTTCCAGGACATCCTTTCGAATTGCCAATCACCTTTCTGGATGAGACTGAAAGCCAACTGTAACAGGCTTTCACGAAAACAGCGGTGATAAGCAAACTTGAAATTAGGGCTTAAGGAATCAGCGTCCCTCGAAACACAGCAAAAACCTCACCTTTTAGTGCCTGCTGCCCCGGAAAAAAACTTGTTTTTTTTATATATTTACTGCCTGATGTCGTTAAAACTGCACCGGCCATTCCAGTTTGATGCTTAGGCAGTTTAGGGGCGCTTGAGGTTGCGTGCACAGTCGGAACGCGTGCATTACGCCTTATAATTTGCGCGAGAACGCAAGAAGGCAAACGATAAGGGGTTAAAACGGGGTGCAGCTCGGTTTCCATGATCGTTTGTATTTTGTGAGCACTTCGCAAAACAATGTTTATCTTTAGCTTTATTTATCGTCAGTAATGAGGAATGTTCCGCTCCCGCCCCAGGAGAAACTGATCAAAAGTTTTCATGCAGTTAGCTGCGGCTCACTTCTTTTTTTTTTCTTACGAGAACCATCAAAATGTAGTTGGTAACACTTGCTTCGCCAAAATAAAGCTATTTTTCTGGCTCCTAATCAAACTCCGTGTTTAAGGTGGCACCTTTCCTGGCTTCTTCCTGAAACTGTGTGGCGGCTTCTTTCCTTTTTTTTTCTTTTGAAAGAAGGGGAGGGGGGGAGGGGAGCTGTCCACGCGGCGCTTGGGTTACAGTAATTTTGAGCTCGAAGAGCTATAAATGTAGCCTTTTTAGGGGATGTTATAAACTATGGATGAAAACACGGCGTCAATACCAGTTCTTTGGACACCAACACACCAAGTGTGGCGCACATGGGCACTACTGTTTCAACACGTGCCACGAAATTAGGCAATGTCGAGCAGCACTGGGACGACCCACTGCACGATATACCCCTTCGAGGAAACAGGATCACAGTTATCGCGATTTTTTCGACGTTTCATTGTTTTGCCCTTGGTGTTTCCGTAATCCAAGAACCCTTGGCCAAATCTCAACTAACACACCCGCTGTGGGGCCTCCTTTACAGAAGTTATTACTTGTGAATCGTGTGGCTTTGAATTCACTTTCAGATCTTCTATAAAGGCTGTCTGAAAATTAAAAAAAAAACAATGTCCACATTGTCTCTGCTATGCGACCACTTGGCAACCGACACAAAGGTGCTGTCACATTCTTGAAAGCCACGAACATGCTGCCACCTCCTGGGAATTCTGCATATCAGGAAACATCTTCAATAGTTCTCGAGATACGTAAACGTTTGCCAAAAGAATGTGGCAAATGATAGCTGTGACGTGCGCAGTCATGTCGAAAATAGCCTGTGTGGCATCTCAGTGTACGGCACCTGGGAAAAGCGTGGACATGGATCACTGAATGGGTAAGAGCAGTGAAAACTTTCCTTCCTTGCTATAATGCCCCCTGTTGGGACAGTGCATTGCGATCCCAGGGATTCAGTGAGCGGCACATGGTGGCGCTAGAGGAATTTTAGCACATGGTCAACGCCGCCGGCGACGCCGGATTTTTGCGCCACGGGACCGTTAAAGCCTTGCGTTAAAATACGCGGCGTTGCGCCAGAAAACGCGATGTAGGTTGGCACTAGCGTGCTGAACCTCCCAACGCATTAGCTCTTTTTCAGTGCTCACTCTTCTCGAGCGTCCTGTTCAAAGTAAAGAAGAGCAGCCACAACAAGCTGCACATTTTTTCCGCATTGTAACTGATAAGAGAACAGTTCGGCCTTGCTTTTTATGCACGGCGAATGTTATTCCTGTGGTAGGCCGTGGTGAAAGGAAAAGACTCGAATTTTCGCGCGAAAGCCTGAAAAGTTCCGGTGCATTGTGGCGCTTTAACTGGAGGTTCACTTACCTTTTGTGCTGTGCTTGCGGACCCCGCATTTAAAATGAGGAGACGGGAAACGAAAAGCGGACAATACTGCACTTTCGGAGCACACGGAACCTCTGAGGCCCACACTTTTTTCATTTCTGTGGAATTCGGGAGGCCGCGGCGTGACGCAAGGACACGTCATTATTTATTCTTTTTGGGTCCGAATAGCTATCCAAAGTCGGGATCAGGAGTTTCTATTCAACGGGACAGGCCTACAGACGGGTCGATAACATTTCATCTGTGTCGGGGGGTGTATTTAGTTACATGTAGCTTATCAAAACAGGGGATCAGGGCTTGTTGTATAAATAGGGAAAGAAAAGCGAACGTTAAAGAGCACTATGGACAGTATTGTAAAATTATTCCGTGTCTTTTTGTACAAATATTAAAATTTCTAAACGGTGGGGGAAAAAGGATTTACAAATTTGTGCTGTCGGCGTGATCAGAGCCCAGAACCTTGGAATAACACGTTCGATGCTTGACCAGTGTAGCTTAAAAAGTGGCTGCATTCCCTTACGATTTCTAATGTACTTTTACGTAAGGGTATCTTTCGTTCAGGGGGGTAACCAGCATCACTGAATAGTTTTGGGGAACAGTGTTCTTTCACCGTGCTTTGGGGTGAAGGGGACCTTCACGGCATTGGTACTTAGGCGTAGCAGTCGCACCGCCATGCGGAGCTATCCTCTGTTAAATCTTATAAGATTCATGGTTACTTAATCTCAATGCTTGATTGAATGCGTTTTGTTTGTAAGTATATTATCCCTTTTTAGAAGCAGTAGGTTTCAATCACGATATTTGCGGTATTACCACGTTTACCTTTGCTGCGCGTCACATTCCGCCTATAACTACTGCTGACAAAGATGTTACGACATCCCATCTTTTAGTTAAAGGGGATCGAGTTACGAACTTGCAGATACGCAAAACGCAATATTTAGATGAAGGAGTAGCGAGCGAGTCGCGAGCTGCACAATCATCAGTGCCTCAACCGAAAATTCCTGTCGCATTTGTCGTATTTCAGCGACACCCCAATCCGCCACCGCCATCTTCTGAAAGCATCCCCGCCTTTTCCAAACTACAACACTTGCTTTCTCCAACGAGCACATAATTTACAGAAATTATTGACTTAATTTAGATTATCCTTCGTGCGTAGGCACGCGCTGTAGGGCAAACATTTTCCTCTCATTCCATCGTAAGCACAACCAACGCTATCTTGGGTGCTTATAAAGAAATTAAGATAAAGAACAACAAAGTACAGCATCTCCCATGTCGGTCGATCCTTCATGTTGGCCTAGTTAAAGCTCTCGGAAGCGGGCGCGCACACACACGAATGAGCGGTCGAGTATACGCACAGACACGCAGACCAAGCTCCCATCCGTCTTGAAGTACGGCATGTGTGCGTGCCACTTCATATGAGTTTTGAGCCAAATCCAATTTAGTGATTTCGCGCTGCACTTGGCATCCTCATCCCGCGAAGATCACCTCTTAAAAGTGGTTAGTGGAAGGCGGTACCCTCAATCTTCAAAGAGCCGTGTTCTCTCTTCCTATCCTTTTCTGAGTAGCTCCCGCTTCCTTAGGGTATGACGCTATAGCTATGGCATACTTAAACCATACATATTTTTTTTGTTTGTTCTGAATATTTCTTCTCTGAATGCAAGCTTGTGTGTGAGGCACGCTTTTCGCCTTTGCACACTTCGTTCAGAGAACCTAACCTAAGTCAGCAGCATCGGTGCACATCACAAATACATTTTCCAGTTCCAGTTGGAATACGCAAAGAAAACGCGAGAGAAAATTTTGTTAAACTTGTTCACGTTGTTCTCTCTTTCGGTTCTCCATTTTTTTAGGTTTTCAAGTTATGTTCACACGGGACCGTATCGGCGTGGTTGTTTATACCCGGAGAACGTTGTTTGTATCCCAGGAAAAAAATATCTGAATGGAATAGATGTGATGCTCCTTAGGTCGGTGTAAACAGGCGTATTGAACGCGAATAAGTTGGTACTGGTTTCTCCGAAAATAAGATGCGACATCATGCAAATACGAAGAGTACAACAATTGCAGAATAACTTCGATTCAGTTTGCTCTCCAGCTTGAGCAAACATGCGAAAGAAATATGTGTAAGTGAATATTTATTCCCAAAACATTTTCTTTATTTTCCACCTACTGGCACCATACCCGAAAACAAATATATGCGGACAGATGACTGTTAAAAAAGCGTTACTTTTTAGGAATGCGCATATAGACGCTGACTTCCAATATCAAGGATATACTCACCCTTCTTCTCCAAAGCAGAAAAAAAACGGGGGGGGGGGGGGGGGGCAACAACAGAAATAAACTCACTACGACAGGGTTGGGAGCTTTCGTTTCGTGTTTTTAAGTTACCCTGTTACACTGGGCTGTCGCCGTGAAATAATTTATCTCAACGTACTATATCCGTCGTTTTGTTTACTTAAAGGGGCCATGAAGACAAATTGCAAGTTTCGTTCATTAAAAAAACTTTCTTCTCATGGTGACGATGACACCGATATCATCGTAAACTTCAAAAAATAAGCCGAAACGAACACCGCAGGACCGCCAGGGCAACCGAGTGGCTACTGCGAGACGGGACTAGGAGTAGGGGAAGTCCGTTAATCCAATGGATGGACTATTTAAGAAAAATCGGGGGTAAAGAATAGACTCGGGCAGGGCTGGACAAGAGCTAATCTAGGTGAATAGAAAATGCCTTTGTTATTTAAGATACAGGACGACCGCCACTTGTACCCACACATCAAGGGCACCATCACCACCATTTTGTCCATTATGAACGAGTTACATGGGCATCTCAAACAGCGAGGCATAAGCTGCAGCTCTGGGATAGACGAGCTTCAGTTTGCGAAAATTCGCAGGTTTCGTGGCGCACGTTCGACGCCTATGGTGCTCGCTTGTATGCTATGCATGCTTTGCCACATGTACACTCATTATAAGGTAAAGTACCCTTTACAGGACGACAGGAAGTGCGCTAACATTAGTGATTGCTTTTAGTGAGTGAGTGAGTGAGTGAGTGAGTGAGTGAGTGAGTGAGTGAGTGAGTGAGTGAGTGAGTGAGTGAGTGAGTGAGTGAGTGAGTGAGGTGAGTGAGTGAGGTCACAGAGGGAGGGAGGGAGGGAGGGAGGGAGTGGTTAGGGGGTGGGTTATGCAATGAATTACAAAAATTTGAACCGTTTTGAGAAATGACCTCTCCAAATAAGTTAAAGACAATCTTCAGGTGATGAATTTAGGCGAACGCGGACGATTGCGGAAACTAAGAGTAACGATTTGGGCACATTCCCGTACAAAACAGGAGAAATAACAGCCGTCCAGCTGCATTGCTTCACTTTGTAGGTGGGACAGCATTATCAAGAAAGGAAAAAAACGATAACATCATCCGTGACGGGGCAAAATTGACGACGAGTGCCCTGAAAACCTTCGTATAGAACGCTTGCCTGAAACCGCCGCTGTCAAGCTTGTCTGACGAGCGCAAAAAAATTGTAAATACAAAACGTCTCTCCTTACTTCGCGGCGCACTTTCCCTGTGTGATTTCTATCTTTTCTCCCAAATTGCTCCGCAGCAGTTCTGTACTTTTACTCATCCTGTACTGGGTGGTGCGATGGGAGGGAGCTGACAGTGATAACGATGACCTTCCCTAGACGTCACATATTGTCGATATCCTTTAGTCCACTTCCACTTCTTGCGGGTTTACGACATGTTTCGGTCAATGGTTCGCGTTTTTTTCTGGTATCTTGACATGGTGTCCGGATAAAGGGACGCCTTTACCAAGGTTTCGAGAGCCGTAATGTATTGCCAGAAAGGTAAATATCTGCAGCACTTTTCTGTAGTGACGAGTGTGGTGATCGAGTGTTACAAACGTAGAGGGCCTCCTACAAAAAAATGAACAGAACAAACGTAAATTGCACACTCCTTGGCAGCGCTCAGATTAACAACTCCCAACAGTAACGGAGAAAGAGAAAAACATCTTGCCGACATTATGTTTTTGTTTACATTGGACCTAGATATTTCGAACCCCACCCCTCGGCCTGTGTGACTTTTTTGTTCTGTGAAGCCGATTTTTCGAAGCCACCTTCGTTTATGTAATATTTGAAGAGAAATATACCTCATTTTGCTCATAAAAAGTCTCTATGATGCTCCGAAGCGTCCCAACTTTCGAGTAGTGAAAATGTTTTTGTGGGCTTTCTGATTTTAAGTAAGCACAAGTGCGGTCTCGAAAAAAGCTGTATATTCCGTTTTCGTCCACGTGTCCTTAGGCGAAAATCTGCCACATCTGACCGCTAATACAAATGCATAATAATCACTGAGAGTATTTTCTAATAATGAGTAAGAGTTAGTTTAGAGCGAAATTTATGGGTCCCAAAATAACAGCGCGAATGACGAATTCAAATACACGGGCTTCTATAAATGGGGGGGAGGGGGTAATATTGTTGGGTAATATTGTTGGGCCGTTGGGTAATATTGTGCTAACTGAAGTTGCAGTGCATGCAATTTCAATTTACAATATCACACATGTACGCTAAAGAGCTTTTATAGCCATTAAGCCATTTGTAGGAGCAGTGTTGACTGATTGTGGGGGTTTTCGCGCCGATGCTACACAAGCGGTGAGGCGCGTCGTAGTGGAGGACTCCGGATTAATTTTGACCACCTGGGGATTTTTAACGTGAACTTGAAACAGTGTTATAACTAATAAACGAAACAAATGTGTTACTGCGACGCTGGCTCTGTCGTGGCCACAATGAATTTTTAACAACGACTGTAAGATGTTTCGTGTTTGACGTGGCTATTGTTTACAAAACTACTCAAAACGAGTAACACCGGAATTTTCCCGAGCGTTGATGAATGGCTTCGCGAAGTTCAAGAAATGACTCCCCATTGCTTCATAACTAAATGTTTTTTTCTACCGCTGTCTTTCTGCCTCTTTCTTCAAGTAGTGTTGTCCAGGAGACCTGGTATTGTAGGGTTGGTATCACATAATGCAATATACCAGCGATAATGCGACCCAGACTAGCGCCTAATGGCTTTTGATGCATATTGGAGCTAAAAATGAGCGTGTAAAGTTAAGAAAAGGTGCTATATACTATTTTTTACAGAAGAAGTTTTCTCCGCGGCGTAAAATTTGAAGACAAGCTCGATACATGCACGCGCCGCAGACACCCGAAAAAAAGTGTGAAGGACCCAGGGTTCCCAGGCCTATGCACTATTTGTAGGGCACTGGTGCGGGAGTCTCCATTAATGTTGGAAATTGCCGTGAGCGTAAATTAAGAGGAGCCAAAACAAGGTAACGAAAGGCAAAGCAAGGTGTTTGCCGATATCCTGGGCCCTAAACTGAGGCCGAAAAAAAATGGGTGGGGGATCATAAGATTATCAGACATGGGCATCCGCTGGTGTACTACACATGATGGCCACCCGCAGATTTTCCGGTGAAGGAACTTCCCCTCCTGTACAAGGCTATCGGGAGATTTTGGCGAGCGAGGGGATCTTCGAAGATCTCCCCTGTGATTAACAAGTTGAACGGAGGCTTCGGTTGGTTGGACGACGTATCGTAGGCGGACCCGCAGAACACTGAACGGGATGTACACGTCGTCGCATTAATCCACCCGTATAGAGGGAACGGGGGTCGTTTAGATGGTGATGGACGACCGATGCGAGGAAGTGAGACATTGAAACTGCTTGCAGCGGCCCCACAGTAGCCGATGAGTTTGTGGATAGAGCCGCGGCATTCGTTTCGACACAGCCGTAGCGAGAGGAGCATAGCTATTGCACTAAAGCTCTGCAACTGCAAAAAAGGTGACATCCTTAAAAATTGAATCGTGATAAGTTTGGCAAGGTGCGTAATTTCTAATGCGAATTTAATATTCATCTTAGGCGTTTCGGTTAATCCAAATTATCCAAAATTACAGGTAAGTATTTCACAGGTAATTAATTACGGGTGAGTAATTACGGGTAAGTAATCCATCGTTGTGTTTTCTTATTCTGCGTGCTTTTTGCGACCTTTTTTCGCTGGTTTCCCATCCGTCAAGTACAAAGGGACAAAAATAAAACAGATGTCCACGCTGGCCTTATCTTATAGTTAAGCGTTGTATTCTTGAATGATTATTGTGTATTTACGGACAGGTCTCTATATATCTGCGAAGAATATGTTTTTTTTTAATTTTGCGACTTCGCTTTGTTTTTTATCTCACAGCCAGAATTGTTTCTTTCGCTTTTCCGTGACATTTCAACTCCCTTGCATTGTTGCCCACTCTGTGCGCAATGCCTTGGCGTTTTAAAGTACTGGAATAAATAAATAAATAGATTTCTTTGTATGGGGCCTGTCATTGCTGCCTAGATTTGCTTGCAAAATACTTTCCCGTAATAAATACCCGCTTCAAAACCCGCTTGAAAAACGTTACTTAAGAACTGGTCGAGGCAAGGTTTCGTTAGAAGCCATTTCAGACCTTTACTAACCTTTACGAATGGGAACATTCCCGCCCCCTAAGGTTCCTCATTGGAGAATAAGTGTAAGAGGGGATTCCGACAATAGATCAGAGAAGGTCATAAAAGCCAGCATTAAATGCTCATTAAGCCACGTCTTCAAGCATCTAGCTGGGGTCACCGCATTTTCATTTTTCTTCGCGCGTGTTACTTGAGTGACGACGGTAAATAATAATTTTGAATAGCATTTCGATAAGTAAGGATTGTTAGAAACCCGCATAGAAAACCGCGTGCAATCCAGGAGAAAAGTCGATGCCGTGCTCTGGCTGTGCCGATTCGCCTGAAAGTTCAAAATCGGCACAACTAGCACCTTGCCCGGACTGCTCTCTAAAAATTGTTTCAGTATGCCTAATATTGTGGCGGGACGTCAACCGGTGCACGACACTAAGGGGATTGTAGGATTTGCTTCAAAGCAACAGACCGAAAGCATTGAAGCAAGGCTAGACACTCCGGGAAAGCAGCTTGGACGAGACACTATAACAGCCTGTCAATACTTAGGGTTCAGGCAAACAGCCTGGCCGGCAAGGGACATCGCCTTTTGCAGGGGATTGCGCGTCCTGTCTGTTTGCATTTTCTCTTGGGAGACGACGGTTGATGTTTTGCCTCGCGTGGGCCTCGGCTGGTCATCATTGTTTTCTGCTGCTTGAACACTGATCTTGACTGGCGCCTGTCCACTCGGACACGCCTGAGCCCTCCTGAGAGCTGCGGCAATTTCTTTCGGGCCAAGCTTTATTGCCCTGCCGAGTCCTTTGGGCCCTTCTCAGGAAGCGATGTTCGAAGGGCTACAAGCTATACTCAGATGCACAACGGTTACAACCGGTCAACAGACGTGTACACGTTGTAACCTGTACAACGTGTAAACATTGGATTATGTTGTGAACGCCTTCGTGAAGAACGTTTTGGTGATGTTGTTCTTTTGAGCCCACCCAGGGGATCATCCGAAGAGATTGTCTAGTCTAGTGGGAAGGGGAGTGGATACCCTTAGGCTTTGCCAGAAAAGAGAGGGGGATTGTCGACCATTCCTATCGATAGCCCCATATATTCGTCACTGAGCTAACTTGACGTTCAAATTACAGTTATGGTCAACAGGTACGTCTTAAGCGTTATTTCATGTCATTTCGTAAGCGTTATTTTGCTCCTGACGTAAGCCCGCATACTATTCAACCTTCTCAATGCACAAGCTGCCATCATCAGGCGCAAAACAGAACACCACCTGTAGTCCTCTCGTAGTTTATACATCCTTTGTTATGCGTAAATTTTGCTGGTGTGCATTTCATCATCTCTCGTGTAAAAGTAGCAGACGAAGACGCATATGGAGCGCGGGTAATGCTGATACCACCGTCGCACCGCAGCAGGTCACCGCACTGCACTACTAGAGCTTGCCAACCCGCAAGTCGTGGACCAAAATCCTGGCAGGTCTGCGAAAAAAAAAAAAAAAAAAAACACGACGACGACCTTGCGTGTATGGAGCATCCAGTGGTCTTGCTGCGCCGAAGGATAGAGCTCAAAACTGCTGACTCAGGCGGGTTTCGTGGACCCGAAAATAACCTTTTCTTCATCGTGGGAATCGGCCTCTACATGACGGCTATTTCAGCGGTTGGAGCGAGGGGGGAGCGGGGGATGTGCTACGTCGAACGAAGAAAGTACGATGGCTAATGACACCTTTGTGGTCTAGCTGCGCTAGTTTATTGCAAGTAACTACGTCGGGGAACGACGGTTCATTATCAAGTGAAATGCGGACGCTCAGTATGGCCGACTGCAGCCGCGAAAAAGCAACATGTTTTTCCTCTACGTTACCTAGATGTCTCATGCATCACCAGCTACATTCGTTCTGCAATTCACCAGGTCACTTGATCTTAAGAATAGTGAGTGGAGTGCGTAACAATACGAGTGAATTAATCTTGCTATCTTTGTGGTATGTCATTAAACTGCGAAAATGATGGTCTGATGCGAGTCTAGGCACGGGAAACACTCCCGGCACATCGAAGAGTAAACAAGCACAAAAAATGCCATCAACCTTTGAGAGTCAAGTGTGTCCTAAACTAGCAGGATAATGCATTGCCACTGTTTCCGCTCTCCAACCGAATCATCATCATCATCATCATCCTCATCACCAGCCTATCTATGCCCACTGCAGGGCAAAGGCCTCTCCCATTATTCTCCAATTACCTCGGTCCTGTGCCAACTGTGACCAATTTATCCCTGCAAACTTCTTGATCTCATCTGCCCATCTAACTTTCTGCCGCCCCCTGCAACGCTTGCCTTCTCTAGGGATCCACTCTGTTACCCTTCATGACCAGCGGTTATCTTGCCTTCGCATTACATGCCCTGCCCACGTCCATTTCTTCTTCTTAATTTTCTACTAATATGTCTTAACACCAGTTTGCTCCCTGACCCACTCCGCTCTCTTCTTGTCCCTTAAAGTTACACCTATCATTTCCGCTCCATTGCCCGCTGAGTCGTTCTCAATTTAAGTTGAACCCTCTTAGTGAGCCTCCACGTGTCTGCCCCGTAGGTGAGTACCGGTAAGATGCAGCTGTCATACACTTTCTTCTTCAGCGACAATGGTAGTCTGCTATTCATTATCTGAGAATGTCTGCCATATGCGCCCAACCCCATTCTGATCCTTCTAATTATCTCTGCCTCATGGTTGGGATCTGGGGTCACAACTTGGCCTAAGTAGATATATTCGCTTACCACTTCCACTGCCTCGCCACCTATCTCAAACGGCTGTGCTATCCCTAGGTTATTCATCATTACTTTAGTTTTCTGCATATTAATTTTCATGCCCACGGTTCTACTCTGTTCGCCCAGTGCAGAAAGCATGCTTTGCAATTCGTCCCCCGAGTTACTTAGCAAGGCAACGTCATCAGCAAATCTGAGGTTACTGAGGTTTTCTCCATTAACCCTTACTCCCACCTGTTCCCAATCCAATGTTCTGAATACTTCTTGTAAACATGCTGTGAATAACATTGGAGAGAATGTGTCTCCTTGTCTGACAGCTTTCCTTATAGGTATTTTACTGCTCTCCCTATGGAGGATGATGGTAGCTGTAGACCCATTGTAGATATCCTCTAGTATTCTTACATAATGCTCATCTACCCCCTGGTTCCGTAATGCCTGAATGACTGCTAGGGTTTCGACCGAGTCAAATGCTTTCTCATAATCTATGAAGGCTATATATAGGGGTTCAGTATACTCAGCGCACTTCTCTATCACCTGATTGATCGTGTGAATATGGTCCATTGTTGAATAACCTTTACGGAACCCTGCTTGTTCTTTAGGTTGACTGAAATCTAAGGTTGCAGAAATTCCGTTAGCGATTACCTTGGTAAATACCTTGTAGACGACTGACAATAAGCTGATCGGCCTGTAATTTTTCAAGTCCTTCATGTCGCCTTTCTTATGGATTAGGATGATGTTCGCGTTCTTCCAAGATTCCGGTACCATTGCGGTCATTAGGCATTGCGTATACAGGTTTGCCAGTTTTCCAAGTACAATTTCTCCGCCATCCTTCAAGAGGTCTGCTGTTATCTGATCCTCACCAGGTGCTTTGCCCCCTTTCATTTCTTTCAAGGCCTTCCTTACTTCTTCGGTCGTTACTGGTGGGATGTCTATCTCCTCTGAGCTACTGTCTCGTTCGGCATTATCCTGGATGTACCGGCTACTGTACAGATCCCTATAGAACTCCTCGGCCACTGTGACTATTTTATCCCTATTTGTGATGACATTGCCTTGCTTATCTTTAAGAGCATACATCTGATTTTTCCCCACGCCAAGACGTGGTCTATGTTACCGTGGTCTAGAGGACAGAAGAGAACTGGGAGTGGGATTTCTAGTTAATAAAAGCATAGCTGGCAACATAGACGAATAATATAGCATTAACGAAAGGAAAGCAGGTCTTGTAATTAGGCTCAATAAGAGGTACAAGCTCAAGGTGGTGCAGGGCTACGCGCTCACATCCAGCCACGACGACCAAGTAGTGGAACGCTTCTATGAAGATGTGGAATCGGCAATGGCTAAAGTAAAAACACAGTATACCGTAGTTATGGGGGACTTCAATGCTAAAGTAGACAAGAATCAGGCTGGAGACAAGGCAGTTGGGAACTATGGTCTGGGCTGTAGAAATAGCAGGTGGGACCTACTAGTTGAGTTTGCAGAACGGAATAACCTACGCATAATGAATACCTTCTTCTGTAAACGGGAGAGTCGGAAGTGGACCTGTAGGAGCCCGAATGGGGAGCACAAAAATGAAATAGACTTGATATTATGCGATAACCCTGGCGTCATGCAGGATGTGGAAGTGCTCGGAAGGTTAAGGTGTAGTGACCACCGTATGGTAAGATCTCGAATTAGGCTAGATTTGAGGAGGGACCGCAACAAGCTAGTACGAAAGAAGGCGATAAATGAGCTAACAGTAAGACGTAAAATAGAAGAATTCAGGATCGCGCTGCATAACCGATATTCCGCTCCAACCGAATAAGCGTTCATTAATGGAAGCTTCTCTCCAGAAGCGCACTCGCTAGCCGGGGATTTCTCAAGCGCGTCTAAGAGCGCATTCAACGTTGCCCGCGGCATGTGCGAAACGTGATCACTCCCTTCAGGACGTTGTTGTTTGAACGTTGTGTCGCCTTTCTTTGTTAGCGCTCGCGATGAGTACCAGATAGAAAAAAAGGTAAGCTCACAAAAAAGCGTAATACTTGAAGGCAGCGAAGCTTTACACAACCTTCCGGGCAATCACGACGGTTTAAGTTCACGATTGCAGCCGATTTGATTCTTCTTAGTTGCCGCAACGACCTTTCGCCATCTTTGTTGCTATAATTGGGACGTTCCTTTATTTTTTTTGGAAGTGATAATCAATGGACGTCACCTTGGAGACGCGTACGCTATGATGTGTCTTTGTCGTTCCGAGCAACTTCTGCAACAATTACGGTGAACGGTGCTTTTTTTTTTTTTTTTTTTTGCGAATCCTAGTCAATCTTCCTAAGTGGGTATGCTTGACTTGCAAACGTCCGCCGGGGATGCTGGGCGGTCGTAGCGAGGCACGCACACACGAGCGCTGAGCAATATTTTTGGTTTTGTTACTTGCCGGGCGGTGGCCGCGAGGTCCTCGCTCGCGTGCGCGCGTTCGGCAATTTTTCGGTATTTTTAACTTCGAACACGAAAAATTACGATTTACTAACAGCCTCGCTGTTAAAACAACGCCTTTAAAGGGACAGACCAGTGATCGTTGGGGAGTGCATGCCCTCTAGCTCATATGAAATACAGCTTTTTATATAGTGAGGTAACCACAAGGTATTTCTAAATATATTGGTGGAAATAATTTTAATGTGGCACTAAACTTTTTGAAATCTGAAAGGTGCGGTAGTTCCTAAACGTGACACCACCGTACGTATACAATCAGTCAGTCGATATCAATGCGTGATTTAAGAACCGCATAAAGGAATAGAAAATACTGCAGTTTATTATTAAAGCGAAGCTTTCTATACCTCACTGACGGCGTCCGGCACACGGCAAAACGCGCTGCAGAAAAGCCAACTTTACACAAGCTCCTCAAGAACGCTTCCCACTTTCGGAATCGAACCCTGGTTCCTCGCGTTATGAAGCCAACGTCTATCCGATTGCGCCATTCTGACACGGTCAAAACAGTTTTTATTGTAAAGCGAAGCTTTCTATGCCTCGTTAATGGCGACCGTTGACACCGAAATGCACTGCGGGATAGCCAATTTTTTCTGACAATGATGATGATCGCGGGAGAAGTGAAAGAAGGTTGAAATGCGAAGCTTTCTCTTGCCGAAAGCCAATGCCTTGGAAATGCGAAATCGAAGTACAAAATGCAAATAGTTACTCCCAAAAGCGATGCGGGAAAGCCAACTTACACAATAGGTTTCCACAAAGGCACATGCGCAGGTGCACAGTCAACACTTTACCCCTTGCCAATCCCCCCGAAAGGGCACGTGCCGAACACTTCAAGGCCATCTTCTTTTTCTTCTCCGTCTTCTTCGTCTTCTTCTTCTTCTTCTTCTCTTCTTCTTCTTCTTCTTCTTCTTCTTCTTCTTCTTCTTCTTCTTCTTTAGATCACTTGAAAATGCTGGCTTTGGAGAAAGGCATTTCGGCGGCAGACGCAGCAGACGACAACGAACGAATCCCTCACAATATTCGACTTGGGTCGACTCGATATCTGGCAGAAGAAAGCTTGAGGTTTCGACCTTTTTTGTCGTTACATGAATGGGCTTTGTTTTCCTTTCTTTTAGCTGGGAACAAGTTTTTAAATGCCGCTGGTTATCTGACGTACAGTTGAAAGCCTGTTGCCGCGCGCCTAACTGGCATGGTTGGCAGCACTTCTTTTGGTAGCATACTTAAGGCTGGAAGATCCAAAAATCCGCTCTCAAACGTTCTAGGGCCCAATCAGGGAAACCGCTTCGGTTCAAGGTGTTTTCCTTGCATTTGGGATAGGAAGCATATACTCCACAAAAATGGGTTGTCTGTCTTTCAAATGACTAACCCAGGGGATGAGCTCTGGTCAGCTAGTCGAGACGTCCATGACAGCTTCAGACCGCCAGATGGCATAGCGTAAGGACTACTCAGCGCACCGATATCATGGTTCATTGACACCACTTGGGGAATATTGAGAACGTCAGCGGTTTCACATCGCCCGAAGTCAACTAGAAACGCGATCGCATGATCTGATAGCCGCTTATGTGGCTGCATTAGCGTCCTGTATCTTTCTACTTATAAGTAATGATAGACAGTGGTGCCGCCCGCGAGGCACCCTGTGCAAGAATTTCGAAGGAAACACGCTGAGACTGTGCCAAGAATACGCGCAGCCGAAATAAATGACAAAAGGCATTGTCGTTTGACGACACCTTTGCGGTGGGATTGCTTTCAAACCTATATTTCAGTGTCTGTATTATCATTCCGCGCATAGGGGGGGAGCACGTACAGAAGGAAAGATGGAGGAAAGCGAATGTTGTAGCTTTAGTCTCGCATAAAAGCCATTGACCACTCTTATAATTTTTTCTCCCCGATTATTTCGTCTTCTTTGTACTTTTTTTCAGTACATGTAATCTTGTATACATTTGTCAGGTCCATAGATTATTATATATCATCGTGATCATCCTCATCATTATGAATGTGACTCTATCCCATTATGTGTGCATGTATACTACTTTTTATCTTGGATGGACTGTTTAGTTCGGGATTTCTTCATGTTTCTTTTGCTTTTATTCGTTTCTGCATGTATCTGTAACCGTGTTTTGTCATCACTATTGCTGCCTTCACACTTTCGGTGTAATTTATGCGCCACCGCCGTCACATGGCATGGGACCGTTCGGCAAACGCTAAGGTTATTAGATCTCTGAACCCGACCTTTGAGCCGTAGGAGGAGAAGCTGTGCAGCACCAGCCCTGACTCCTCCCTGCTTCGGCTAGTAGAAAGGACCGTTGCAGCAGGAGTCTCTAATGGAGTCCTGAACTGATGACTTCACCTCACTTTTTATATCGTAGTAAAGAGAATTCACTCTCTCTCTCGCTCTCTCTCCCGACTATATTTTGATGGGTGCATAGTATACTCTCTGAAGTCCTTTCTCATGGTTTTGATTATTTGTTTTCTCATTATAAGGGAGCTGTTCTCACTAATTCAGAGAGATCTGATAATAAAATAAGAAATTTAAATATATCAACCAGGACCAGTCATTGTAACTAGCAACTGACGTACCTATGTTTGTGTGTGGAACACCATACGTGTCCTAAGGCGTCATAATTTTGTTGTTCGTGTTTGAAGGAAGTCCTGAGTTCTTTTTTAATATGTTCCAAACAGTTGTTGTCTAATATACATGACAGTCGTTTCTTAAAAACGAAGCTCTCCTTTGGCGCCAGAGGAGTTCACGTGAAAAGATGTTACGCAAGATGGGATTTATCGCTGCTGAAAACACTGTGGGAACACAATTTGGACATACTCTTAGTTTCTTGGAAAAAATATGAAAGATAAAATTGCATCCGTAAAAAAGCACATCCTAAGACCCCTGTTTTTGACCGTAAAACGTTTTTGCTGACAAAGGACTTCCCCCGTTCCGTAAATTTTGTCGTGTAAGCGGAACATGCTGCACTGTAGTTCCCGCTTCAAGTATGAGCCATTATAGGTTGCGGAGACGGCTATTGTCTGCGGCAAGAACGACGCTAAGTTGTGGTAGAGCCCCTTTTTGCTGTTTTCTGTCACATGATTTATTTTTCCCTTTTTTTATATTTCCCGTTTTCTTTTCAACGAATTACCGTATGGGGTACCCTAAAAGGCCTCACATCAGGGTTGATGACAAGCTCTTTTTTAGAACTCTCTTCCTGACAAAATGAGCTCACGAAAAGCTCCTTCTATCTGCAATCCAATCTCACAATGACCATGGGCGACATGATGTCTGGGTTCAGAAAAAAAAAAAAACAGAAGGCAGCGAAGGGTACACACACATACAAAAAAAAACAAAACAGAACGGTGCTCTGCCCCAAAGGCAATTCTGTTCGCAGGGAAACAATTGTCCCTCGCCGAGGTTTAATCCTGCTGCTTAGAAAAAGAAACAACCGGTCAAGACAAAAGTGAGGACAGGGAAGAACTGGCCATAAACATTTTGCTAAACAGAAAAGTGCTTTGTGTAGTACTCTTTAAAGCCTTGAAGGGGGGGGGGGGGGGGGCACTAATTTCCAGAAAAGCCAACTGGTGTTAGTTGGACTTTAACTTTCTAGTTTTCTGTTTATCTGGCATCGGGAGGATTAAGTAAATTGAAAGCGCCGTGAAAAAAGTGGAAATTTGCATGGCGCCTTATAATTCAGCCAGAAATGGAGGATAATCGTAGACTGTTGCGCAGTCATGGCGCTACGCCGTCAAGGAGCAAGCTCACACTGAGACAACGTTGCTCGTATACAGCAACGGTCGTAATTATAGCTCGGAGAGGGAAGTGGCGGGGGATGGGGCTAATAACAAACGATATTGCGTTTGTGTACTCATTTTCTCTTTAAATCTGCGTTGCATAGCTGTTCCGTAAAGTTTGTTTCGCAGAAGCGTGAGACGATGAAACTAAATTATTTACGGTAGCAGCTAATCCATGAGCAGTCCACTGAACGTAGACCTGACACAGTACAGCTCCCGTGCTTCATTTTTACTCTATTCATCATTATTCCCCGGCACGCCCAAACAAACACATTATTGACACCGGCAAAAGCCCATCCCCTGAATTCCCACTCTACAGACCCTCCCCCCACTTGTCATAGCGGTGAGATTCATGTACTGTGGAAATACCCGACCATTCCATTGTATCTTCTACCTCCCCCCTCTGACCATGTTACCCATCGCTCTGGCCCGGCATGGCTAACTCAGGCGGCTACCTTCCCAAATCAGCTTGGCTCACATACAGCGCGCGCTAAACTGGGCCACAACCGCCAAAGCATCCTAGGGTACGGACGCTCAATCCTTCGAGCCACTAAATTTTTCAACCAAAGCAAGCAATCAATCAATTATCTTATTTTGTACTTGCCAGCACTTCGTCGTATCGTGCCACACTCCATCGAAAGACGCTTGCTGTCCTGCCGTACGCCTCTCGTCCACTCTTTTCGCATTATTCCTCTTTGTTGACAGTTGTTAGCGCCCGCACGCATACTCCATCAGCCCACGGGGTTCTAGGATGCAGCGCAATCAAGGATTGCCCTACGGTGTCGCAACCCAACAAGCGGAAACAACAAGTGTCTGCTTGTTGTTTCGCCATGCTTTCCTTGTACTATCGTCCTTTTTGCAGAATACCGCTGGGCCTTTTAGCCACCGCACCTAAAGCTACAGCACTCTCATTTCAAACCTGCATCTTTGCCTCGTAGTTCAGAACCAATGACCCAGAGTAAAAATTCAGAGAAGCTTGCACTCACGCGCAAGACTTGAATGGCGAAGTTGTTGCAGGTGAGCGTTGCCGCACACATAATTAAGTTTCAGTATCATTGTTTATTTGCACAGCTGCGATGCTAGTCATATGCATCGAAGAGGTCGTAGTCGTCTTCGCGGCGTGTGGTGGGTGCAAAGTCATCCTCATCGTTGTAGACTTCCACCAGCTCTTCGCTATCGACTCGAGGCGGCGGTGGCGGGGACTCCAAGTCGTCTGGGAAAGGATTCGCAGACTCGTAGCCATGCCAGTATCCATAATGGCTTTTGGAGAGGGCGGCGGCCGCGGTGACCTCTCCCTGGCAGGGTGCTTTTCGACTTTTATGTTAGCACTGGAGCTTTCTTTTTTTTTTTTTTTGTATGCGCGGTCGGTAGCGCTGGACGACAGCGCTGGGGTTCTGTTTTTTTTTTTTTTTTTTGCTATAGCCGCTGCATGAGCCGAGGACGCTCAGCCATGGCCGCGAGGCACCAGCTCACGAGCGCTCGGCATGTTCTTGGTATTTTTCCTGCAACGGCAAACTTACGGCTTGTACAAAAGCTTCGCTGTTCAACACAGCTTCTCTTCGTATACGGCGAAATGTTAAAGCCTCGCCTAAACAAACGCAAGGCTAAATTGCGGCCACCTGTTGCCACAATTCAAGCACTACACCAGCTGCCGCGCCGCCCTTGCCGAGTGGCCCTTACCCATGAGACCTGCTGCGTTTTCTTGCGCTGACGGCGGCTCTCCCCTACGAAGCCCCATAACTTGTGTACAAGTAACGTAATGTCAATTCACTGAGACGTACAGGGTTGAGGATCTCCTCGCCCACATTTCAAGAGGCAAATATAGAAGCAATGCTTACATTTCTGGTAGTTAAAACAGTGCATAACAATGCGATCGATATTGGGTAGCCCGCTGAAAAACAGAGGGCAAGCTTGTATAGGGAGGAAAAAAAACGAATCAAGTTCAGTGCGTGTGCTGCAACACTAACGTTTCCAACACGGAAGTAAGAACTATTATAACAATTACTCCCACCATCTGACTGTATCACTGACATTCCTCCACGCAGAAAACCCGAAGAACTACTTATTATAAGGCTATGAGCAAGTGCAGTTTACACCCCACGCATCATTCAGAAATAGAGAAGGAGCTCCCCCTTCCCACCTTACAGAGGCTTTACTGCAATACGAAAGGAAAAAAACCTACAAAGAGAGGGTTTTTACGAGATTTTTGCTATTTCTTCTGCTTTAGCCCGTTCCAAAAAGTGATCGGATGCCTGACAAATGAAGAAATATTAGTCTTGGCTCTCAGGCACAGCACAAGGAAGGAACTCCACTTCACTGCAAGAACGTTTAACGATGTCTGTTGTGAATGAGTGGAAGCAAGCGACTGGTTTCCGCTGCTGAAAGGCGGCCCATAGCAGAAGCGTCAGGGGAAATATTTGAGGCTCAAATGCGTTCATGCGTGAAGAACGTGCTATTGTCCTTCCGTATTTAAATATGAAAGCTTACACAAAAATGAAACCATCAGAAAGGTTCTCCGGTTTATTCTTAGACGCTCCTGAACTGTGCGGATTAGGTGCAGGGAAACTACGTCAGGGCAACGCACGCATCGGGCGTGTCGAAATTGTAACACGCGAACAAGGGTACTGCCGCAATATACCCCCGTAACTCTGGGGAATTATTGGGCATTTTGATTGAACCCTGAACGAGTGCAAAAGTTCTCCTATTGCTATTCCGGAGAGGAAATGAGCAAAAAATGAAAAGTCGGGGATAAAGGAATTGCGCGGGTACCGAGTAATGGTGGCAGGTAGCCACGCATCGATGCATGGTGATCGAAGCGTGGTTATTCGATTCAAGAAGAAGTAGAAAAGAAACATTTTAGAATCGTCTCGCATACATTTAACCTATACGCTGGGAAAGCATTCCTAAAATCGAATGAGGCTCGTCAGTTTTTAAATGACTGTTGTGTACTTCCACTAAACAGACCCATGTCTTTCCGGACTTGCTTCCCACTCAAGCAGCTCATTTGGGTAAAAAACTCAATTTTTTTCTCTTCGTGAAAATTGTCAGGTAAACATTGTCAATGCCCGGTAAAGAGAACTCCCGCAACTACGCTGTTCGATTGGCCGTGCCCGTAATCTTCTTGTCTGGCAGTCTTTAAGTAAACATTACCATAACGTTTTTTTTTGTTTGTTTTTTTTTGCCTTCACTGCACGGGACATTAGCGGTGTATACATACGGACTTTTTTATTGCTCAAAGTACCCGCACATGACTAATTGCACAAAGAGGCATTTGTAAATTTTGTCTGGCTACAGCAACTGTTCCCGTACGACTTAACAACAACCACATCATCATCACGATCATTCTCATCGCTAACAGAAACTACAACGGCAACAGCAGCAACAGTAACAGAAGACGACCCAGCAGGTGATCGCGTATAGCAATGAGCGTTGCTCGCAGCTATCAGTGCAGGCCCGCGTCTTCTCCTGCAAACCATTTCTGATCCTCGCCACCTTTAGAAAGCGCGCTAACGCTGCTTTCACGGCGAGGTGTACGGCCAGTCTGTGCTGGCCGTTAGAGGACTCGTGAAAGGGCTCAGGTGAAGTGCCCGGGCGCGTCCGCCAAGTGGCCGTTGATGACGCGGCCGGCTGGTGGATGCCGTCCGGAGTAATTCCGTTAGCCGTTACTCAGCTGGGAGACCAGGCTGAGTAGTCGGGAAATTGTTTCGGAAATGAGCTACGCCGTGTACGTTTATTACTCTTCTTCTCCAATACTCTTTCCACTTCCTCGTCGCCTAGCTCCAACCTGTGTCGTACTGCTTCTTTCTCGCCGACAGTAAGACCAGAAAACGTGGAGTGCAGAAACAGGAGGGACGTGCTGTCGTGCACTAATTCCATTCCTTTCTCTAGATCTACTTTCTCTGTGGTCCGTTCCCATTGCTTATGTTTTCTTACTTTATCCGAATCATCTGCCATCTCCTGGCGGACCTAATTGGACCACCGATTACTTCCTGGCAGCAAACACGCAGACGTGGTTGGCTATCGGCGACGATGACTTGTTTGTGCGCTGTTTCTGGCCTGTATTTGTGGCTGGAACGCGTTTCCAGCGCTGTGAGTTCGATTGGTCTCTTAGGAAAAAGCCAAAGCTGGCCTGCCTGGTGGCTTATTTTATTTGGCTTCCGGAAAGCTTTCTCCTAACACACTCTTCTTCATTTGTCGCAAACGTTTCTGGTCACGGTAAAACACTGGTTGCCGCCAAAGCTCTCACAAGACAGCACTCTCCGGGGCTAACACCAGCTTCGAGATGAGGAAACAAAGTTTTCTAACCCTTAAGAGCATATTATTAGGTCAAGTAAAAATACAAATGGAGTTAAGGTGAAGACGTGATCACTTTTTCCTTTCTCCTTTAATTTTTTTCTCTTTTCCTTTATAAACGACAATGTTTGTATCGCTACGTCCGTGGTGCACGGCCGTAGCGATACAAGGAACTGCCTAACATGCCCCCACAAGCCTTTTTTGACTTGGACTGGGCCGCACATGTATCCAGTTCCTCGAGAAAAAAATATCATTATTACTATTGACGTATGTTTAGGTCGTTATGCTTTTGCGTCTGTAATATCAGTCCCTGATAAGTCTAGTATATATTGATGAATGTGCTCCGAATTTCGAATATTCCCCTTCTTGAGCTCTGCCAACGAAATTAAGCTCTTCTATAGGGAAGTAAGGGAAGGCGCTCCTCTATCATAATAGAATTTCTTTCCGTGGGTTCAATTGTAACTTCAGTAAAGTTTGGCGGAGTTCTGTCCTTAATGCTTTACTTTCGCCGCTTGAAAAAAAAGAACCTCCTGCATAACAAGTACAACAAAACTAGAAAAAGAAGAACCATTTCGGTTTCGGGCACTTTTTTACCCTTTATCATTGCAGAAAATCGTGGCACCATTCAACGTTTTTTTTTTGTTGTTGTTGTTGTTGTTGAACCGCTGTGCGCCCCTAGCCGCCACGCCATGTTAAAGGGGTTTTTTTTTTTGTACCTTCGAACAGGCAATTGACTTGCCACTAGACAGAACATCGATATATTTTTAGAGCCCATATCAGCCAAAACAGTTCATATATAGCCCTTAAGCTGTTATGTTTCCTCTAATTTTTATGTAGCTTACGATTAAGAGTGTGTGTTCTAAAGATTTTTTTTTTTTTTGAACCGCCCGAAGGTGACCATTTCATTTCGGTACCCTCACGCTCATTCCGATTTTTTTGGCAAATCCCGTTGAAGTACCCTGGCTATATTGGCATGGCATTCTAAATGATAATACATTGCTTTGATAAATAGACAGTATATTGAGACTCTGTCTTCTGACGTCTCTGTTCTGTGCATACACTTGGCGTGAATTCGCTATCCCGGGCCAATGGCGCCGTACCGGCGAGAGACGCCTGAGAAAACTAGTCGCTGCTGACTATTTAGGCGAGGCATGAGCAGCCCGGAGCTCCAGAGCGTGCTAACGAGCGCACATTGTTCACTAAAAAAGCGGGGATTTTCCGACACTCGGGGGCGGAAACGTTCCAGATTAAACTTCCACGCTCGCCGCACCCACACCCAGGCATGCGCCCTCGGAGCACGAGGTGTTTGCAGGCTGCGTTCGCTGCTCATGTCGCCTCGGGGCGGGAATGGATGCGGAACGCGGAGTATAATAGCGCTAGATGAGTGAGGAGAGGGAGAACGGCAGTTTTCCCTCTAAACGGTTGCACGCTTGCGCCACGTTTGGTTCGTTCCATGCCGGCCCATGGCTGATCCTGCCAAGTAAGGAATACCCTAGATTGAGCCCCCCTTCTTCCAGCATCTCTACGACTATTGGCAAAACCTGCTACTTATGAATACCAAGTTTAAGGTGGTTGAGAAGGAACAGGGGGGTGGCAAAGAGGTGATGCAACATATGAGCACTGGGTAACCTTAAAAAGTTTGTTCTTCCCGATCCTTATGAAATGTGGCATAAGTTCAGGGGACCTGTCGGAAAGGCGCAGTGAAGCCCAAATTATGAAGTACACCACACGTTCAAAGATACTTTAACTAAATCAGTTTCACAGTGTCTTGTACTCTGCCACACTCCGGCGCAGGTACTGTAACCATAGAGTTTCTGAGTAAGTATACTAGAGAGAAAACTGCGCCTGGTAATCTATTTTGTCGGGGGGGGGGGGGGGGGGGGGGGGGGTTATGGCAAGTCTCCCACTTTTGGCTTGGGCTTGGCATGACAATTAGATTCTAATGCGGTTTTGAGCATTTGCTTTCTTCACTATGCGACACGTGTAGGAGCTACGAGGAAGGCGAAATCCTTCCTGTTCTGTGTTAGCCGTGTTTGGGTAAACAGCAGGCAGTGCGTCATGGTACCTGACGTTGGTCATGCCGCTGTTGAAGGGCGCATGATTGAGCGGGCGATATGCCGCCGCGAAATTTTTAGCTGGCGAAACAAAGAACAAAACGTACTTCGACGAAGACGTGATACGACCGATGAGGGCGCCTGTATCCGTCCTATCCTGTATCCGTCCTATCAGCCCACAATTGCTTAACGCCACGTTTTCTTTTTTCTGTAGCGGACGGTCGGTGCACCGATTCACCACGAAGGCGACGTTTTCATAGGCGCGCTCAAAAAACTTTCCAAACTCTTCAAACAACTTATTATTTGAAATCATCGTAAAATTAATAAAATAGGATTCTGTAATGAGTCCCCCCCCCCCCCCCCAATATTAACATTGTACGTAACTACCACCTTGACCTGTAGTTGCAGAATAGCAGGTCAAGATGGTAGCAGGTCAAGTAGGTCAAGGTCAAGGTGCACACTATTAATCGCGTTTTTGTGGCACTTTGTTTAGATTTGCGTTCACTAAAACGTTTCAACCAAGCCAATGATGAAACTAAGGTGAGCGCATGATGTAATGGCGGCCCATGACGACACAGTCGGCCTTGATGTGAGCCGCATAGATGCTAGCGCCAGATTCCTCTCTAGTGTATATTGTAAGAAAATCAATGACTGTGGCTGCCACTACTAGCACTAGGGGCGCAGCAGTCGTGCTTTTTCCGCACTACCTCAGCTGCCTGCTGCGGTCGGAGCAATCGCGACGTAATACAACCGTGTTGCTAGGCGCGTTTGAATGCGCGGTACTCGCACTTGGAAATTAGGCACATCAGAATAGTCTCGCTACAAACTTGCATAACCTTCCGCGTGCTTCACCTCCAGCTATTTCCAACAGCAAGAAGGTTGGGTTATGGAGAGCAAGCACAAGTTACCGGTAAAAATTACTACAACTAGTCGAGAAAAAAATGTCAGAAGGAAATATATACAAAGTAAAAACCATGTCCAAAACTTGCACCTTATACCCCAATAAATTGCTGACCTCCCGAAATCGCTCCTGTACCTTTACACTGAACCGTTGTATAAGCCAAGACTCAGTTTTTTCTGTGCGAAGAAAAATGACAAATACAAGAAGCAAGAAGCCCAATGTATAGCCCACGAAGTATATACACATGAACCCTGCGATGCAACAAAAAGCGCACGAAGTAAAGCTGCACTTGCATGTGGGCATTTCAAAATTTGCGCCAGGTGACTTGCGAAGGCAGCGTTTTTTCTTTATTTTTTCCCACCGATGGGCATGTTTAAATGTCCTTGGGGCTTGAAATTAGTGTTAAGCACTTTGAGCGCTATTCTGCTTGGTGACTGTACTTTGACCGACTTAGGACATGCCTTGACTGCTGGGCGTCCAAAAGAGGCAAGACCCATCAAATCCTCTTCGAGTCCTTCATGCTTCTGAAGCTCCTGCTTGAGCAACCCGGCCAATTGCTTACCCTTTTGCTATGAAACTGCAGCTCGAAGTGTGCATGTCTTGAACGGTTGTAAAAGGTGTGCAATTCTTCAATTGTTGAAATTGAACTTGAAATGGCTCATTGCATGTGCAGCTTTCACAGGCACCAAGTACAAACAACGGCGTCAGGATCCTTAACCTAGTTATAGACCCATTCAAAACACAGAAATTGACAGGGGAATATAGGCAGGCCTACAAAAATTCAAGGAAAAAACATGTAAATGTAAAGGTAGCCTGTGAGCAGCACAGCACAAAAAAATATGACACGAAATTGAACCAGGAATATTAGGAATCACGAGTTAAAACCTGATGATGTGAAAGCTCTCGATCAATATCTTTGACTAGCCAAGAAATAAAACGAGGAAATTCATGAAATAATACATGACTATCGCTTGCGCCGCAATACCTAAATATGATCAGCGAGCTGTACCAAGTAAAAAAGTGTTATTTCAGGACAAGGAAGATAAAAAAATACACTTTTAGAAAGGCCGTAATATTGCAAGTACTTTGTCTTAAAGACAAAACAACTGTACAAGAAAGCTCGTTTTAAATATTCATACCAGTACACTGCAATCACCGCTGGCCGTTTACGTTGCTGAGTAGCGGAATAAATATTAAGGGCGAAGTCCTTTAGGGGCTTGGGCTGTTGGCGGCTCATGTAATCGTCGTAACCATCGTCTCATGTAGCCGCGGTACTAAAACACCAGGACATACGTTTGCGTCTCGCGCTAGAACGTAACGCGTACTAAAAAAACACCGGGACACTCATTTACGCCTCGCGCTATAATGCTTCATGCTTCAAGTAAAAGACACATGTAAATGCTTCAGTAAAATAAATGCTTCAAGTAAAAAAAGTAAATGCTTCATGTAAAAGACACAAGACTTTTACAGCAAAGCCGTATACCTCTACCCCCAACGGTTTCATCTCCGTTGGCAAAAACGCCAAGGCGCCAATAATACACTTATACACTGCATGCCTCACCCCTCCTCATGTTTGACGTTAGTAGAGATGGCCGGGGATTTTTTCGTTTTGTTTTGTTTTGTTTTGCTTTGAGAGGTAGGACGACTATTTACGCCAGACTTTCTAACTGCGCTGTTAACTCCATCTTATTATTTTTTCGCCCGCATGTGCCTTGCCTTTGGAGCCGAGATAAATATGTGCGTATCGGATATCATTGGTGCAACATTTGGCGATACGCCGGCCACATTATGATGAGCTGTCTCTAGGCCCCGGAAGATTTTTGAGATATTTTCTTGATCGACGCCTCACGTACAGCCGCCGAATTTTTTAATAACATCGCGCGAGCGCCGTCCGGTGGATGGGTCAGCGCCTCATCACGGTAGGAAGCTGCGGAACGAGCGACAGTACTGCGCATGCGCAGAACGATTCCGCTGCTGCACCCACCGTCTGCTAGGCTTTTCTCGCAACCACGACACAACCCCTTTCCACTGGTTATCAGCCGCCTTGTTGTGGATAACCCGCACGCAATATCGCTGTAACCGCCCAGCAATGAAGATAGCCAGCTGATTGAAGCTAGCCACAATGAAGATTGCCGGCTGCCGAAACCCCCAAGCGCTCATCACTGTGCACCCATGTGTAATGCAAGAAAGCTCTCCCATTAGGTCCATGTGACGAAATATCCTTCCTGTTAGACGGGAATCAGAAAAAAAGAAGATGGGGGCTATCACGCGTCCCGATGCAATTTGACATAAACTCATGTCGAATAATTGGTTGATGTTTTATCGCGATTTTATTTCGCAATATTTGTATTGCGTCTTGATCGTCATTAATAAAGCCTTTCCACTGCCTCATATGATCTTGATTTATTATTATCTTGGAGCCGTCGACGATCGGCTTCCTAGCTCATTCATGCTTTCTGTCAGTGTTCTCCAGATGCACGTATATCATATATCAACAGTCTCCAGTACTTAGCTATCATGTGAATATACTTTCCGCGGTACTGGTATGCCGTTAACACCGCTGTCGCTTCTCTATGGTGTGGACACTGCCAATGGGAATTCCCATAAAGTCGGCGTGGTCAGCCGCTAGCGTTTTTCTTTCTTTTTGTTGTTGTTGTTACGCGCAAATACCACTAGTATAAGCCTAGGTTATTCTGCAAAGGCGCTCTTATACTTGCTTTAGGGGCTAATGAACAAGCACTTCCTCGCGCTGAGTACTTTCAGCCTGGAGGGCTACTTTTTTTCGCGAATGGCTGGAGGACTATCAGCACTCGCTAGCGATAGTTTCATAGCCACTCGGGGAACATGAAGAGCTTGCTTAAAGACGCGTCCGTGTAAGTGCGTACAAGCACGCACCACAAAATCCCGAAAGAAGAAGGAAGGATACGAAAAAAATGCGCGCCAATCCACCCTGTGAAGGTGGTTGGAAAGCGAAGCTATCAATGACGCCCACAACAATTACCCATGTGACGTCATTTGAATTAACACACATATATGGCTCCACAAAGAGTGAAACCAGAGACAAGTGAAAGGCACCTAACCACACCCTTTATTACTTCAAAGAGATATTCTTTGCTTAGGTTAAATCAATGCATGATTCATGAACGGTGTTTGGTTGAGTTGTATAGGTGAAGCACATGAGTGGAAACTCTTTGTTTATAAATTAAAGGAAACTGAAACCCGGTGTTAAACGATTTCACTTTCCCCCTCTCTGCAGCCGCCGACGGAGGCGACGAGATCAGCGGCAGAGGCGGAGATGTGGGATACCATGCGTTGGTGTGGGCTTCCTTTAATTTTTACCAACTCCTAGCGCACGGGCAAGGCGTGCACATGGCCGCTACACGTGCTGTTGACGGAGCGCACAGCGACGTGAGAGGTCACGTGACGCTATCATGTGGAATTCAGCGAGAACACCGGGGGGTAAACCCCCAGATGAGCTCGGTGGGTGCACCGTCTCTCTCCCCCGTCTCCGCGTGGGCTCATAGCTCAATCGGTAAGACAACGGGCTCTCGCTCCATTTCTCCATTCTTTCAAGATTCGATTCCTGGCGGTGCCAGTAACTACTTTTATTTGTTCGCGGAAGTTTTCTGTTGACACCAACTGTCGTGACAGAACCCTTGGGAGGTAGAGGTAAAACGCTTCGCTTTAAAAGTGTTCCTGGATCAAGTGGTGCTTGATCCAGTATACAATATACCGGCAATTTCTACATCCGAGCAACGCCAGACGCGTCATATAAATGCCCGCTTCACCATGTGTGCGCGAGTTGTGTGTCCTGCCGGAAACTGACAAGGAGGCTCGATACCTCTACGGAGTGTCCGATGCCCCACTGTGCAGAGGAGGTTGGCCTGAGGGGTGTGTCCAGCGGTTAACTACCGCATCACCTAGAACAAAGTTATCCGCTCCGCACGCGACCACGGCGTACCGTTTCCACGGTCATGCCATCACGCCCATGTCCTGCTTTATGTCCTTCACGTCCATGTCCTGCCTTCACGGCGGGCATGGACCTCGCACGAATTGACACACACCGCAGCAGCCAAAACACGTCGCCGCCCTGACAAGTGTTTCTGGGTTGTTTTTCTGCTCGTAAAATCAGCTCGTACAATCCAGCAGCGCTTTGAGGCACGAGGAAAGAGGGAAAGCTCTATACCTTATAGCCTTCGCCACCCTATTTAAGGCCTCTTTAAAAGGCTTACGACAAATTCAATGAATATGCCTAAAAGCATGTCGCACCAACTTTGGCACATTCTGATGTCGATAGTGTGAATTACTGTAGTCATCCCGAGTACCTCAGTGTTTTTTGGGATTTTGGGACGCTGCTTTCTTGGAGCCAAAAGAAACGACAGAAGTTGTTTGCTTATCCAAGCTTGACGAGGCGCTGTTGCAATCCGGCTTCTTGCGAAGCACCAGCGCGCAGGCGCCTCTTTCCGACTTTATCGGGCGTCTTACTGCAGCGCACATTATTCTTGTAGCCCCGGCGAAGCATTTGACTTCACACGCGATAGTTCGCAGGCGCCGATGGGACGGCTTACGGCGGGGGGGAAATGACCAGGGCGCACTACGCGCACGCACTGGGGATATCGGAGTTCAAGCACTCAAACAAATCACAGCCGAAGGTCAAAAAACATATGCCATTCGTGTAAAAGGCTTACAATGCTAGAAATGACAAGAAAGTGCCGGGGGGTAGGGGGGGGGGGGGAGTGAGAGAGAGTGGAGGCTGGGCAAAGTGGTTTCACAGTGGTAGTTTGCTGATACTGTGCAGATTGGGGAGGGTCCAACGGAAATGAGATGTAGGGATAAAAAGCGGGAAGAATATTGGAATCAAAAGAAAAACTGAAATGCATAAAAGTTCCTTGGATTGCGAAACCAAAATAGCAAGGCTTCGTCTGACGACGTCTTTTATTATTTTTTTTTTTGCCCAAAGGATAAGTAATCGAGTTGTGTAGGGCAGAGTTAATCAAAAAAGAAGTATCAACAAACTCCTGCTGATTCTTCCACCAATGTGTTTCATATTCAAAGAGCATGCATTTTCCTTCGAGACAAACCATTTGTCTGGGCAAATCGGCGAACCGCGAACACACGCCTCCACGCTTCAGCCTCAGCCAGAAGCCGTGTACACTTGAGGCAGCGTGAAAGAATAGCCGCCCGCGAAAAGCGATAACGATAGAATCTCGTCTATTTGTGCCAAAAGTATTGCAACACTTCTGGGCCAGAAAAAAGTGCATGTTTAGAGATGAGAGGGCTGAAATTCAAAGCCCATTCACTCGAATATTGGCGCAACTCGTGCAAAACAAGCGAACGCCCCAGGACAGGGCTGTTTTTTTTTTAACTCTTTTTGCCTTACCGTAAGCGCTAGTATATCTCGTTTTTTTCTTATTTTCTTCTGGTATCTGCCCGAATAACTATTACAAATAACTGAGAAATGCCAGGGATAGCAGCAAAGATTTCGTCTATTTTGCGCAACAGCAGCGCTAGACGTACAAACTTCCGTCCCATTTTGCGTCTTGATGGCGGCAACATCGACGTTCGTGTCGCCAAGGTGCTTTTAAAAGAGCTGCGATTACTTCTGAGTCGCGGCGTTATATCTGAAAAACCGCGCATATCAGAGTTTCTTGGCGTGCAGCCTTACTTTCGCAACAAGTCTGTCATTTAATCGGTATTCACGTTTCCGCTCAAGCCAGTTGCATAACTCAGCAGGATGGCGAAATGTACTCGCTGGTAACGCAACTTGAAAAGGGTGTTACGGCGCACAGAAAGAATAAAATATTGCAAATAATTACATTATTAATGTCTCTCACAGACTCCAGTCATGGGCGAGATTATCAGAGCGTGTTTGTTGCTTCGTTCTACGATACGCGAATGAAACCGGTTGAAACCGATACCGATACACCGATACCGAAACCGATACACGAATGAAACGCATATGCAACAGAACTGCTATACGAATTCCGCCCGAGACATGACCGCCTTCCGAATTCTCTAAAAGAAAAGTAATGAAGTGACTTTGAAATGACCACTTTCTGCGAGAACACTCTACCGAATGCCAACGCCCGAATATGCTTAGGACGCCCTCGTTCTGGTTAGGCGCCTCTATCACGCCCATCTAACCGACGGTTTCCGGAAGCATTGGCAGCGAACCATCATTGCCGCTCGCAGCGTTTAGCCACTCTTCCACCTTCTCCTTTTAGCTCACTGAAGCTTATGCAAAGCAACTTTCTAGCCACAGATGGCGCGTCCAAACTTTACGCTTTGCACACGACTGAACTTCCGGAAGTCAAACAGCCTCCCCTGCTGTGATACGTCATTTTACCGAAAGATTGCAAATTAAGCGTCAACCCCGCAGCGAGCGTTTAGAATGCGTTTCAGCATCACGGGTTTCTTCCCTCTCCTTTTCAGCCACTATTTGCCGGTTACTTTCACTGGACTGCATTTTTCCCGTAATTGAAGCGATTCGATCACTCCTTCAGGGCTGAAAGATTGTAATGTAGCTTGCAATAGGATATTCCGGCTCTCCCCTCTCTCGGTTAGCCGCAAACACCAGCGGTACGGGAAAAAAGATGCTAGGAAGCTCACACCAACGCGTAAGACCTGAAGGTGGCGAAGCTGTACGCAACCTTCACAACCATCGCGACGGCTTAAGTCCATGATTGAAGCCGGTTTGTTTCTTCTTCGTTGTCGCGCCGACCTTCACTCCATAATTATCGCTATAAGTGTGAGCTAGCGTAAAGTCTTTCTCGTTCCGAGCAAGTGTTGCCATGATTACGTAGAACGTTGGAGTTTCTCTTTTTGACCAATCTGGGCTAACCTCTCTACGTGGGTGTGCTTGGCTTGAAAAACTTGCTCCGGGGACGCTGGGAGGTCGCCGCGTGGCACGCACACACGAGCGCTCGGCATTCTCTTGGTTTCCTTAACTGCCCGCCGGTCACCGTGAGGCACGTTCTCAAGTGCACTCTTCATTTTTTTTGTATTTTTAACTGCAGACAAAAGAATTATGATTTGCTAAACAGCTTCAGCGCTTTCATGCCAAAATGACAGCGCTGTCATGTCCAGCCTGCGCCTGTCATCCAGGAGTGGTGAGTTTTATCCACCTCCCCGCCCCCTTTCCCCTCTAATGTTAGTCAACCTTCTGAACGGAACCGTTGATAGTCTCACCATCTTCAATGTTTGCACCCTGTTCTGTTTTTTTTTTTTCAATACTTGCCAATACAGCACCTCTTTGGTGATCCGGTCTCCCATCCCCTGCCCCGAACCTTCGTACAACACGGACCCCCCCACCCCCCCCCCCCCCCCACCCCCCCCCCCCCCCCCCCCCCCCCCCCCCCCCCAACGCCGACATGGACCTTCCCTTTACCATGACCAAACTCCACGCCATTCTTGCCCGCCTCACCCGACACCACACCGGGCAGAGACCACATTACCTATAGAACTGTCCGCAACCTCCCGGGCGACAGCCCTTGAAGACTGCCTCACTTATTACAACAGCCACTGGGAAGCCAGCACGTACCCTCACAGTGGCGCCACTCAGACATCACCCTTATCCCCAAGCCCAACAAACCCGTCTCCTCCACCACCCTCCGACCCATCGCCCTCACCTCCTGCCTCGGCAAGATCTATCAACCCCTAGTTCACCAGCGCCTCGCCACCTACCTCTAATACCGTAACCTGTACCCCCTTACCATGTTGGGTTTCCGCCAACATCTCTCCACCTAAGACGTCCTTATACAAATAAAAGAAAAGCTCCTCGGCCACCTCAGCCGTGACACCCCCAAAACACTCCTCACCCTCGATGCCAAAGGGGCCTTCGACAACGTTACGCACCAAGCCATCCTCGATAACCTTTTTTTGCGGCCACCGCGCTTACCAATTCGTCTCCGCGTTCCTGCGGGACCGCACTGCCACCCTCCGGCTCGGCCATCTCCAATCCCCTACCTTCCCCACCCCTGCCCAAGGCACACCGCAAGGCTCCGTAATTTCCCCTTTACTATTTAATATCGCCCTCATCCAGCTCCCCAGTCTCCTGAATGCCATACCCGGTATCCACCTTGCGCTTTATGCCAATGACCTCACTATATGGACTACCAGCGGCTTCAGCGGCACGCAACACGACACCCTCCAGCAAGCCATCGACACTACCATCCCCTACATCCACGGTCGAACCAAACAAGTCAGCCCTCCACGTTATCCGAGCCTGCACCCGCGCCCGCCATCCCGAATCCACCCCGGACCAACAAGTGACCTTCCACGGCACTCCCATTCCCCAAGTCACCGTCCTTCGGGTACTCGGAGTTCCTTTTTTCTACGACGGCTCCGGCACCATTCTTCTCCCACAGCTCCACAAAACAATCACCCAACTTACACACCTCAATCGGCGCATCCGCGGCTCCACCTACAGCCTCAAAGAATCCGACACCTGCAAACTCGTTAAAGCCCTCCTCATCAGTCGCGTCACATACAACTGCCCTTTCGTCAACCTCAAGACACAGGAAGCTAACAAGCTAGACGCTCTGATCCGCAAGAATTACAAAGAATCCTCAGGCCTCCCTACCTACACCTCCAACACACGCCTCCTCCAGCTTGGCCTCCACAACACCCTCTAAGAAATCTTGGAAGCCCAACGCAGTTTCCACCTGCCCCGACTCTCCCTCACACCGGCTGGTCGCCGGGTATTTCAGGTCATCGGACGCATGGCCCTTGCCACCCCACACGCGCCCCAACGTATTCCCCTCTCCATTCGTCAACGCATCCACGTCCCTCCCGTCCCCAGGCATATGCACCCCTTCTACAACCAAGGCCGCCGCAACGCCCGCGTCCGATTCCTCAAAAAATGCTACGGCATGGATCCAAACACCCGCTATACCGACATAGCCCAGTCCTCCACACGCCACAGCACCATCATCGCAGTCCTCACCAACGAGTGCCGCCTCCCCACCGCGGCCTCCTACTGCCACATCCCCACGCTCACCACCGAGTCCGTCGCCATCGCCCACGCTGCCCTGACCCACTGCCGCCAACCCTACCTGACCAAAATCACTGACTCGCAGCAAGCCTGCCGCCTCTACTAAGCCGGCGTCGCCCCGCCAGCAGCCATTCACCTTCAACACCTCCCTGAAGACATGGACCTACCTCTCCATTGTCTGGAACCCCAGCCACTCCGGCCTGACAGGGAATGAGGCGGCCAACGCCGCAGCCCGCGCACTCATTACCCGGGCACTTTCCTCGCCTCGCCTCGACCAAGCAACTCCCCCACCCTCCGAGCCAGCAGCCCTGACACCTCTCGACCCCACGTACAAATCCATCCTCTCCCACCACCCTAACTCCCAATGGCGATACCCCCCCCCCTTCCCTCACTGCCCAACAGGCCTACATCCTCTGCCGACTATAGACCGAAACCTACTTTAAACACATCATCCTATCCCACATTTCCCCTTCTCTCTTTCCACCCGACTGACCAGATTGTCACATCCCCCTCAACACCTACCACCTTGTCATCCACACCTCTTTACTGACCCTACCTGACCAGCCTGCGGGGCACTCGACACTCACTACCATTCCCTCTGCGAATGCCCCGCAGACCCGTACCCCCCCGTTCCCTCCCCTCACCACTGGGAGCAGATGTTGCGTGACCCGGGGGAGTCAGGCCAAGTCCTGACGACAGCCCGGGCCCTGGTGGTCGCGGCGGCCCTGTGGGCCTCCTCCACCCACAACACCTGATCCCGATGGACGAAAAAAACGTATTCCTTTCTTCCTTCATTGTCTTCTCCTGCCCCCAACACCCACATCCCCACCCCTCCTCTTCCCCTGAGCTGTGGGAGCCGAGCTGACCAGCTCCTCACCGGAGCGCCAGGTCACCCTGGTGCGGCGCGCACTGGAGGCAGCCCGGACAAGAGTCCTACTGGACTTACGAGGCTCCCTTCCCTTTGGATCATTGAACGTTTTGCCACCATCACCACCATTTTGCTAATACTTGAGGGTCATCCTTGATTCCTGGTCGACATTAACGTTCCAGACCTTTGGAGATTCGTGCTCACTGTTAGGTACGCCTTTAAAGTATGCAACCCCTTACACCAAAGAGTGATAATTTACTGGAAGAAATAATTGCCCAGACCAGGATACTGACACTGAACGTAAACTGAGGAACGGGCAATTTTGGCGACAATTTTGTATTACAGCGTAACGCCTAATGGTACGCATGTAAATATTGCTAATCTACCGCGGAGGGGCCGATGTCACTAACGGCGTCGCTATGGTAAAGCGTCAACCGCATGCCGCGTTTTTGCACGCGATTCGGGCGCGTCGGCGTTGCGCTTGCGATTTTTTGACGCCCGCCTCAACGATTCCGCGTGCGGCAGCTTCTGCCTCGCTGAGAAAATGACGTGCGTCGTGCGCTGCAGTGGGAGGACCCTGACGACTTGCGCCAATGGAGAGGCGCGCGCCTCGTGGCGGCAGTTTCGAAGCGCTCGAGACAGCCGGCTGGCTCGCCGCAGATGTTTAGGCTTACCACGCCGGCAGATATTGCATGGGCGCTTTCACTAGCGGCGCGGACGATATTTTATAGTACCGTTTTCGCCTGCATTCGAAGCTCATTTAACGCACGAGCCAAAGGGAAGGGGTAGAAGGGCATGGTTAGCCTCCTAAGAGCAGGAGGCCTCTTGTCCGGGCTGCCTCCAGTGCGTGCCGCACCAGGGCGACCTGGCGCTAGGAACTCCCACTGCTCAGGGTAAGGGGAGGGGTGGGGATGGGGGTATTGGGGGCAGGAGAAGACGAAGTGGTAGGTATTGAGAGGGATGTGACAATGTGGGCAGTCGGGTGGAAACAAGAGGAAGGGGAATCTGGGGATAGGATGACGCGGCGTTTTCGTGAGCAGAAAACGCTCCATGCGGTTCACGCTTAACGCGGAGAGCGCACGCTGCTAGAGCGAGGAGGGAAGGAGCGCTGTTAATATAGCAACGCGTAGTGGCAGCTGCGTAATGGCCGCAAACGCACGCACCGTCAAGGAATCGTCGGGGGTTGTCAGCGCATGGGTGCTGTGGAGCCAGTTATATTTACTCCTCCAAAGATTACCCGACGAGGAGATAGGTGGGCGAAAACAACGCCGTGTCAGTGAGAGCGGAAAGGGTTGCAGTGTAATCCCATGAAACAGGAGATTCCATTATTTTGAGGCTCCGAATAATCGGGCCAAAGAACTTTCGATGGCTACACAGACAAAAAAAAAGGCCCAATGCAGACCTCTACAAACAAACTTGGTGGAAGAATTACGTGTTATCACTCTAATAAATACGTACTGTGATTGTGATGAAGCACATTAGAATAACGTACCGTCCTTACAATAAAATAGCCTAAATATCACTGGAATAAAGGTAACAGTCGCTATAGTAACGCAATAAAGCATCACGAAACATGCAAACACAATGTAATCAAAACGCCTCAAAGTGCTGTCTTGCAAACTCAAAGCCAAGACAGTCAATGCCACGGAATCCAAAATCCAAAGCCAAAGCCAGTCGAAGCAAAGATATCCTGGACTAGGGATGCCCTTCACGAGATGAGGCCCGTTGCATGAGCCTCGGCTCGACAAATGAAAATTCTCTCTTTTCTCTCTCTCTCTCTCTCTCTCTCTCTCTCTCTCTCTCTCCTCTCTCTCTCTCTCTACTCTCTCTCTCTCTCTCTCTCTCTCTCTCTCTCTCTCTCTCTCTCTCTCTATATCTATCTCTCTATCTGTTGTAGGTGCTTAGTGGTTTCGTTCGCAAAGTGTATACCATTGATTTCGGCAATTGAAATCTCGAAACGATCAAAGTAAGCGAAGTAACTGGAGTCAATAGAGAGTTTTAGCTAACCGTGTTCGACGCTCCGCTCCGGTATCGTCGGCCCGCGCAGCGCAACTGGAGCCAATGCCGTTCGCAGCGAAGTGCGCCACGCATGCGCAATGGCGCTTCCGCTTGCTATCTGAGCGGAGCGGACCGTGAAAGACGGTCAGCTAAAACTCCCTAATAATTGAATATGCACATTCCATCGCTTATGCCGTCCGTCAGTGAGCTCCGCATCCTCGTTGACGATTATCATTATTATTACCAAGCTTAATTTTTCTTTTATATATATATTTAGTTGTTGGTAATGTTTGGTCTGCTCTGTTTCTTTAATGGTCTTCCTTGCTGTGTTTGTACACTGTCTCGTCCAATCATCCCAGCTATAGCGCTACGTCACGTCCACACTACCCTTAAGTCTCGGGCATCACAGCGCTGTTTGTTAGATTGTTAGAGGCCTCCGCAATACCTTAGATTGCTAGAGGCCTCCGAGGCCTCTGCAATACCAAAACAAGACAATAGCTGTGCAACTAAAACACAGCAGCCGAAGCTTACATTTCTGCTATACGACGTGCGGCTTTCCCCTTTTCTTTTTTTGTGGTATATTAGTCAGCGTAGACCACGCAGTAATTACGCCTCCAGCCCATGTTAAGTGCACCTATAAAATGCTGAGACACACAAACCGTGTAAACCTTCTTAATCACTCAGCCAGCCTTTAGATTATAAATTAGCTAAGCACAGGGTTTTGTCTTTGTCGCGTCCCCCTAAAACATTAGGAACTGCGCAAGGCCTCACAGCGTTCTTTGTTTTCGACGGCGTGAAAGCCGTGTATAAACCTGGCCCCTAATTCCGCGCACCGATCAGGCTGCGTCCGCCCTTAAGACCCAGTTAAGGCGACAGGACACGCGCTCGGGCTAGTGCAGGACGCTGCGGGATGCGCAGGGCATCTCGAGAAGCTTAAGGAGTCTCCCTCGATGGCCGCACCGCTGCAGGCCGGGTTTTTGCCGGGAATCTAATCACAAAACAGTGACGGCAACATGCATGATCGGAATTTAAAAGGGCTGAGAGGAAAGCGCGCTGCCCTATCGCCGACGCTGCGTGAGCGAGTGCGCTGCCGGTTGTCAACCCCTGCAAGCGGCCTGCGTTGGGATGTTTTTTTGAGCAGAATTATCCGAAGGCTCTTCCGACGACGCGTCCTGTGCAACTATGTTCGAAAAGATTTTGTAGCGCGTGAGCTACACTGGCCGAGGTTGAGCAGTTTCGCGTGGCTCCTGGAGAGCCGTGCTCAGCATGCGCGAGGAGCAATGTCGTCACACGGCGCACAGAACGTTGCTCGTTGCCCGGCGTCTCTCAAACAGAACCCACGCGCCCAGCGTCTTCGCCGACCTCCGTTCCGCACTCCGTTCCGCCCGGTCCACTCGATGGTCATGCGAGGGGTGGCCGGGTGTGGAACCGATGGCTCGTGCGCCGCAGCAACACCGGAGTGCGCCTGTGGAACCAGCTTAGCTCTGGGCGATTGGTGACGCTGCGTCGGAGCCGCTTGATTGGCTGATTGATTGGCTTTAATGAGAGAGAGGCAAGAAGCCCTGGTCGGATAAATATACATAATGCGTATACCGGGTGCGTGTCACTGAAGCAGCAGTAAGCATGATAATCACGCTAATCCTAGACAGCCAGGGAAGCTAAAAATAACCAGCTGAACCTTAGCTAACGCTACGTATATCCTGGCATTGCCGAGCTAAGCCACTGCTAAGTTTTTCTTCTCTTTAGTTTACTTAACCCTGTAGCTTCATGTTGTGTCTGAAATCAAACTGGAATTTCGCGTTCCGAAGCAACAGGCGTGCTCCGAAGTGCACTGTAGTCTAGGGCTACGTGCTAATTTGAACTACCATGGGGTGCACCAAAATATCCACACGCCAGTATCTTGTTTTTACGCGTCGATCATAAAAAGGGCCACCTGAGCGCGAGCGCTGTTGGATTCTTGTTGGGCGCTAGACTCGCACTCTGGAGTGCTAGATTAAATTCTCATTTAAACTCAAATATGGTTTTATGTGAAGAGCACTTTTATGGGCTCGCTTATCGTCGTAGCTCACTCGCTGTGACACTTCGGACGTCAAGTGACTGCCGGAATCAGGCGGCGCAGCGACTCATGGCCCAAGTAGAGCTTGACGGCGTACCGTAACGGCGTCGCTCAGAGGCTTTGAAAACCAAGGGGTTTATATAGACATGGGCGTACGAAACTCCTGAGCCGTTGTCGCTTGTCATGCATGTCCCCATTGTTTAGCGCAAAAAAAACTGCAGGTACATTTGAGGCAAAATCTGTGTATATAACTTGCAGCCCCCGCGAACATTAGTTAGGAACGCCCCCGTTCTTCATCCGCTATACTGAATCACTATACTCAGCCCCAGCGTCATTTCATTCTTGCACCCTTTCGCCGTGTTCTGGCATCTCATCAGGAAGTGAACGAGCAGAACAAAGCCTAATGTCCAAGCTGTCATTACGCGCATATGCGGAACACTCCTTGGTCGTGTCTTCGGGCCCTGCAACTGACTGGCGGGACTGTATGCAAAGCAGCCTCCTATTCAAACTGCGGGGCCCCGCGAGTTCAAGGGGCAAGCAACTGCTTCGAGTGAGAGCAGTCGGTTTGCCTGCTCAGGTTTGTCTGCAAGAGCAGGATACTTTTTATGTTCTTGTGTTTAAACTCTACATTATAGACTCAAAGCCTCCAGTGGCAATCACTGAACTTGAACGTTTAGTGCTTCAGCGCTGGGCGTACCTGTCTGCTACAATTTTTCTTCATTTTTTCCTTTCTCTTTTTTTGCCTATGTTCACTTTCCCACGTGCAGGATAACAAACTGGGCTCTAGCCAGGTTAACTTTCCTGCCTTTCTTCTACATCCTTCTTTCCTTCTTTCCGTGTCTTTCAGGCCCTTCTTGTGCGTCGGTGGCCCGGTCATTTTTAGAATGCGATTTTACATGTTCTGGTTTTCGCGAAGTTGGAAATATGCACGACCATTTTTTTACTACCCTCTTTTTAACTCAGAACTGTATTTCTATATATCTACAGAATTCAAGCGTAGGCTCTCGGCACAGATCCTGGTTTGCCGCGGTGTTCGTCAACAGTGGAAACGATTTGTATTGCTCAAGACCACCCTATAGACACTATGTGGCCACTGAGACGCTACGCCTGCACATCAGGCTCCTCACGAGGCTACCATGTCACCATTTTGCGCAGCACCGTCGAAGTCGACCACGCAGAGAACAGGGCTGAAGTAACGACGTAGTGCACGCCTGCGATAACACCGTGCTCACCGTTGTGGTGACTTGCATCCCGCAAGATTCGTCTTCATGTTCCGGGAATCGGGAAGAAGGCCGACTTGCAGCCACTGGCCGTGAAAAGCTTTCCGTGAAGTTGCTGCATGAGCGGCACAATGACCGGAGACCTATGTACGAAGATGGTTCTGTAGTGCTCTCGGGCTCGGCAGGTACGGTGGTTATACTATCAGAATTAACCACAATTCGATCCCATTCCGTGCTTCCCATGCCACGAGCTCGACGCCTACTGAACTTGCAGCCATCCGTGGGGCTCGAGTCGTCAATACGTTATTAGAGACTTTTAGCAAACCGTTTTCGACGGTCCGCTCCGGTATCGGCGGCACGCTCAGCGCAACCGGAGCCAATGCCGTTCGCGGCCAAGCCCGCCACGCATGCGCAATGGCGCTCCCGCTTGCTATCACAGCGGAGCGGGCCGCGAAAAACGGTAAGCTGAAACTCGCTAAAGCTGCTTCCCCCGAAAGTGACTCGTTTTTTATACTAAAAGCGACCTTCAAAGAATGCGAGCAGCCCTGCTCTACGGTTCCTTCCACCAACTGGGGACAGAAATACGATTAGTGATTTCATCAGGCCGTCACAAAGCGCCATAATATTTATTTTACTGGCTGCGAAGTCACTGGGGAATCACCGGCAATGTTTTTGGTTGATTCAGCTGCCTGGACAGGCTACGACAGTAACAGCCACCATCTTGCTTCTCCTCACAAGGACCGATGCCGCTAGGATGCTTCGTCATTTCGCGCGTAGGGCTACCATTAGTCAATGAAATACACCTGACTTTGTGCAGCCACGCCTCTACAATCAAGACCCCCTTCTCCAGCGCCGTCTTCCGTGTGGGCTGTATCGATCACACTCTACTTTATTTTCTAGAATTCGGTTGGGAATGGCCTTAACGTAAACCTACTCCTTCCTCATCGGCATGCCCAGTAGCGCCCATTGCTAAGTCTGCGTAGTTGAAGAGACAATCGAGTATGTGCTCTTTCGCTTCCCTTAATATTCTTCAGAAAGACGTGTGCTCGCCACCGAGCACTGAACAATCAACCGTTCATTGTGCAGATCATCTTGAGACGTCGATCCTTACTATCCACTTCGCAGAATGCGACAAAAGTCCTTCAATTTTTTGCTGAACGACACTTAGTTTCCAAAAAGATTCCAGATCGCGTGCGCGGGTGCGCTCCTTTCACCCCTTCCCTGTCGGCCTGCCTGCCGTTCCGTTCGCTTTTCTCCTCCTTCTTTTATTATTCTGATCACATCACTCGAGGCATGTCTGGCTCCACCAATTCTGTATGTGCGTGACAGGAGAGGAGAGAGAGAGAGAGAGAGAGAGAGAGAGGAGAGAGGAGAGAGAGAGAGAGAGAGAGAGAGAGGAGAGGAGAGGAGGAGAGATGAGAGAGAGAGAGAGAAACTTATTTACGCAAGTGTCCGCGAAGCTCGGTGGCTACCGGCCGAAAAACTGGTGGTGACTTCGGGGCTCTTTTCCCCAGGCTTGTTTGTCTTGACCAGTCGAGCTACCCAACGCCTCCCTCCACTTCTAGCTGCTGGTGATTAGAGGAAAGAAGACCCTGGGGCCATTCCATACGGAATGACTTAGTGAGGCGTGCACCCCGCATAGAGGCAGGCTGATGAAGGGAACTCTGATGAATTGATGTGATGTAGGCAGGCTGCGGGCCTGGAATGGCATATACCGGCTCATTCGATTGAAATATTGAGCCTTCTTCGGAGCAATTGTGCTGCTACGCGCGAAGGAGCAGCTTCCCTTCGCGGTAGGCGGATTGCCGACAGGTGCTGCTCATATCCGACAGACACATAGGTCTTACACGCACGTACTTATTTTTAGTACAATTAAAGGGCACTCTTAGAGTTAGTGTCTTTCGTGGTTATATAGGCAGATAAAAACGGTATTTATAAATAGAACATGTTAAAAACTGAGAAAGTTTTGTAAAAGTTACAGGTAAGTGAGGAGTAAGGAAATCGAGGTTAAACGAGAAATATCAGAGAGCGTGACTCTTTTGTGGTGGAGAAAATAATGCGCCTTAAAATAAATAGAGGTTCTCGTGACAGTGCAAGAAATGCACCACATCGCCTAAAGCTTTTTTCACCGCAGTTAAACAGTCAGCCTAGTTCGTTTCAAAGGCTGTCGCGAACGTATTACAGGCTCTTCGATGCTACCCGCTAGGTATCAGTCTTGGCTGGGCTTGTTTCCAGGTCAGTCTGAATGGCCGAAAATGGTTGACAACTGGACCACGGGCTCTGCCCCTGCTGCCCTATAGCCGTCTGCCCATCGCTTGTTCCACAAGTGGCAACTCCCCCTCGGGTCCCGCCAGGAGGATTCTTCCCTCTAGTCCTCCTTCGTCCCGCCTCTCGGAGCGATTTCTTCTACTTACGGAAGCAACACGAGCTCAGCCACGATGGTGTCGGCGGTACCTTGGCCCTGTCTGTGAGTTCCACCCTTCCTTCCACCCTGGCTTTGTCGTGTCGATGCTTGCTTCGATGGATCATGAAATGCGTCGGTGGATCATGAGACAATTAGACGGTGTCGCCGCTTGACGCGACGGTGACACGATGTTTGGGCGAAGACGAGGGAGTGGCGCCCCACCTTCGACCCCGGCAGTTGCAAGTTGATCCGGGTGGGTGACGTGCCAATTCATCTGCTGTGATTGTGGCGTCGTCGGAGTTGTTTTTCCCAACATCAAGGAATGCATTATTCTCCACATGATTGCAAGTTAGCATTCAAATTTAACGAATTGTAGAGGCCCCACTACAATCGCCCAGTAATGTTTCTTGGCGGTGGCCTTGGTTGGCCGCCGCCAATAGCGTAAACAAGATCATGTGACGTCATAAAGACATCGCCGGGAAATGGCTGGTGAGCCGCCACTGCTGCATCTGTTTTATTTATTATTTAGATACTTTGTTTCATCTTCGCAACAAGAGTGGCATCATTATTACGGGACAAAGAAGTCTTTTTTTATAGAAACAAACTTGCATTTTGTATAACGGCCCTTTAAATTTTAGTGTCCTTTAACAACGCTGCTCAAAACTGCCTTATACCACACGCAATTATTAGCTTTTAAGGGCATGCAAAATGTTTCCCTCTTTTGATATGTATTTTCATCGTCTTTACGTTTATATTCCGGCTAGATTTTTTGGCAAACTCGGTACTATTTTTTACATACGGTACAATTGTTTGCTTTCAATCTCTCTTATTGGTACCCACCTCACGGATGCAGATTTAGAAAAAATCTTGTGTCCGTCACGCGCTTCTACCAACTACTCTGCAAAAACTAAGTGTGCCGTATCGGTCTATAAATTAAAGCCCGTAGTTTCAGTAAGAAAGCGCGCGTTTTGTCGGGTTGTCGGCGGCGAATATGCCGATCGGACTTTCACCGAAGTCAGCCATTTTCCGACCACCTAGGAAGCCGATGCGCATGGCGGGTTCAAACCAATTCCCGCGCACGAAGGCAGAGGAGACTCAATTGCCGAACGGCCTGTATCGCGCACTAGCGTCTGTTTCCGGTTCATCCGGCGGGTGGAGAACACGCCCACTGCACAGGAGATCAAAGATGGTGGTTTCGAGTAATAGCTGTATGAGAGATGACACGAGGGAGCAGAAAAGGTGAGAGAAGAAAAACCTCGCAATAAATCAGATAGACAGCCTATTCTCTAATACATAAAATCCTGACGATGGAAACAAGTGATCCCTTAGCTTGGAAGCATCGGTTGGCGTTTCATGGTCATCTTTGCAGTGTTTCTTGATGTTTGTTTACAGGGGAGTAGGATATTTTATTTGTGCGCGAAAGTGCATTGTCCCGCGGCTTTATAGCGCGCGAAAAACAAACTGAGAGATCGGTCGGTATTGCACTTCAGAAAATGGAATGCTCCCTTCGACAGGAGGAAAAGCGACAAATCTGACACACAGCGCTGAGTCTCTCCTATGCCGAATGAAGGGTGGCGTTGTCGTAAGTCGTAACAGGAATCCTTCCTCACGTGACTTTATAAAGTCAAAGAAATCCTCCTCATCGATTGTGGGGAGTTTCACTACACAATCGCGGCGGAGTTGAGAGTTTTGGTTCTTTGGGGTTCGTCGTGTGATTTTGAAGGATCTTCAAAGCTTAGTTTTCTCTGTGTGCTTTTTCCTTGAGGGACAAGGAAAACCATGCAGACGCCGGTTCTGGCGGCCGCGCTGTCACGATCAACTCAATCTGTGACGTACGTACGCCCTGCATTATTTGTTTTCGGACCGTGCACATTCGTGAATTGACAGAGGCCATGTTTTGTCGTTTGCCGCACTGTTGAGCCACCCGCGCTTTTTTCCGTTTGTCGCGGCTGTTTGCGTTGGGCCGATCGTTGCAGACCGCGGCGGCAGTCATCCCTCACACAAAATACGCCCAGTTTGCTTCCCTTCTTTCACTGAAGGGCCTCCGCCAACGTTATCGATTGCTTCCATTACACAAGAGAAGGCGCGATTGTCTGTTTTGCTCTCGCCTGTGTTGACCCCGCCGCGCTCTGGGCCGATGCGAGAAAATAGAGTTCAACCCAAAGGCCATATGCGGCATGTGAATGTAACGAGATGTAATCATCCTCTTTCTTGTTTAGAAACATCCGTTAACCACATGCATTCATGCCGCCATTTTATACTGGCAACTTGATCTCTGCTTGTGATTAAATGGATATGGTTGTGGTTCAATAATATGGAAAAAGTTCGCATACTTTGCTTCCTTGTTGTTGGCTTTTTCTACTGCTTCACATTGCCCCTTTAAATGGTAGGGTGGTAATTAAAGGTATTGTTATTTCTTGTGTTCCCGCCTCCGTGTCCGTCATTGCGCTAGGAGGGCCCTACGTAATATATTTATCGGAGAGGTAGTCCAGGTAGAGACGCAAATCGGAAAAGTTCCTCTCTGGCCTTCACGCAGAGACGAGGAAGATCGTTTACTAACCCAGCTATTAGGGGGAGAGAGAGAGTGTTGTCCATCATTCCAGACATGCTCGCGTGATTAGGACATCATCGATCAAGTTATCGCACCACCTGCGTATTTATATGACTAATTATAGCGACATGCATGAGGACTGTTTCGAGGCCAGACAGCCCGGAACCCAGGCCAAAACAGGTAAGAATATCAAAATACGCTTTCGGAGGCAATGTGCTTCACCGCCAGTAAGGCTCGTGTTTGCTGTGGGGCACGCTTTTACAGGTGCCCTTGCGCAATTTGTGCTTTTCTGCGCCCCGCTTGGACCGAATTTTCAACATCAGTAAAATATGCTGTTTGGCTAGGTGGGGCCGTACTGCTCAGGAAAAAAAAGCGCTACAAACCACGACAGAAAAAACGAAGAAGAAGAAGATGAGACAGAAGCGCGTCTGTCACGTCGTTCTTTGTTTTTCCTGTCGTGGTTTGTAGTCCTCTTTTCTTGAATTTTCAACAGCGGAGCTTTTTAGGGACCCGCCTTGTCCACCGCTCCGTCGTCTGCTGTCGCGATCGCAGCTGGGATCCAGATGGCAAAAACGGTTCCCAGTATAGAAAAATCATAAATAAATGAAAAAGGTCCTAGGGCCTTCATATTTTGATATAGGGATCCTGCGCTGGGTAGGAGGCGTTCCGAACATTGTACACTAAGCGCCGCCCAGGGGAAGCGGCCGCAGAAAACGTTTAGTAGTACGGAAGCAGACGATCCGCCCGTGTCCGTGCGTGTATCGGCCTGAGCGCGGGTGCGCATGGGCTGTTTGAACACATTTGTGCCGTGTTGTGCCAGGGGAGAATGCCGCCGGTCATTTCCGCGGTAATGGATCTGCGATGGTACCACTACCAGAAGGCTTTCTACGAGAGCATTTCATGGATGAAGGGCTGGAAGCTGTGTACAGCAAGCTACGTGTACGACGTGGAGGAACCGCAAGGTCCCGACGGTTCCCGTGTGACTGGCAAGTGCTATTCGCAAGAGAAGACATTTCCTACAACGTCACTATACAGCTGAGCACCCAAATAGTGTTTTATTTTTTTTGTTTTGTTTTCAAAGAGAAAAAACAATTCTAGGCCCAGGTTTTGTTGTACTGTTTGGCTGCCTTTTTCTGGCTTGTCGCTCCTCGCTGTCCCAATTAGGCCTGTGCCTTCTGCATCAGGCTCCGCTGGGATTGCGCTGATCCGAGCTCGTGTTGCCGACCTGTGCAAGTAGACAGGAAGGAGTTCCTTCAATCGTGAAAAAAGCTAAGCGAAAAAAACAAATATGGTACCAAGCACATTAAACTAGAGAATGTTTTTGAGGGCGCAATCTTCTCACCTGACCGGGCGAAATGAGCGACTAAAAGCGTTAAACGGCAGTTTTAGAATAGGTGACCCGGCGTTGGGGGCGAGACCAGAAATTAGGGGAACCCAAAAGCAACGCGCTTGCGCGCGGCGAGTTTAAGAGGGCTTCCCCAACAACCCGCAGCCAGCTTGCGTGGCACGGGTCGGCTCGGTTGTTGGGTACTTTAGGCTTAGAATCGTGGCGGATATTGATCGACGCTATCTGTACAACTGCGAATGACAATCCCTATCACAACTTTTCAACACACTATCATCCCCCTTTCCCGCATGTGAAGCTTTATTTTTCGCAATAACTGCCATTTGGACGATCAATGACCAAGGCATCTGCCGTGGCCTGTTTTGATTCTTCCGCGCAGGTACCGCCATATTTCCGCCACTCGCCGCACTTTGTAGTCGCGACGGGGCGATCCAGAAAAATAAAAGAGGATCGGGGGGGTTACCACAAAAAGGACGTGTAGATTCTTACAGAAACGACTTCGTTTTACCGCACTAAGGGCTTACCTCTCGAATCGCTCCACCGATGATCAAGGAAGGGGGGGGGGGAGGGGTGGGACGATGTAATGTACGCCGGATGGGGCATTTTTTTTAAACCACATGCAGCGACGGTGACAAGCGACGTGAAAAACGTGCGCACTCAATGTGTACAACAAACAAATAGGTGGGGCAAAAGCGACAAGCGAAAAAAAATAATAAATTCGCTGCCGCCAATGCTCTCCGTCGTCAACGCTCGTCACTGCCAATCCCTTGTGGGCCGCTGCTGGCCAGCTAAAAGTGAGCGACAGCGACGGCCCGTCGCCTGCCGATTGTTGTCGACCCCGGCGGCCGGAGTATAATTTTTTTCGTCCGTCGATGTCACGCACACACCCTGCTCTGTACCCAATGAGGTTGTATAAGCTTATTGGCTGTGTACCAACGAGTTACGGTTTTTGTGTCGCTCGCCGCCGCATATGGTCACCCCTTTACCCTCGCGTTGCCCTCCAAAAGTGCACTGCATATCCTGGGTCCAATGTGGGCCGCCTCTGGTGTGCAGTTCTGGCCTGTGGTTTAATAAATATTCGTAAACTCGTTGTTCCTCGCGCTTAGTCGCGCAAAAGTTCGCAACATCAAGATTCGCTGCAATGAGAAGTCCGATTGCCCTACCTTGCCCGTCGGACGCCTGAATCCAGCGCTATCGCCGTCGACATCGTACGGTTTCGACGGAGAGGAGTAGAACATAATATTCGCATCAAATCCTTCCCCGATTGTGGTACTTGCGATGACACAGAGAGAGAGATGAAAACATCTTTATTTGCCCTTCTATAAAGGCTTCTGCGTTGCTGGGGGAAGGAGCTGCTGTTACCAGTCGCCCCCAAGAACTGCCTCAATGTGTTGGAGGAGGGCCCTCCCAGTGCTCCTCTTCTGTCAGTCGTAATGAGGATGGTGGTCAATTGTCGGACTGAGGGCGCGTACCGGCCGGCGCTTTCGTCCGCTTGCGGAGAGCGAGTTTGAGTGTTTTTGGGGATCCTCTGGGGGGTCAAGCACTCCGCCCAAGTGCCAGGAGTAGGGGAAAGGGAGTCTGTTGTGTTGTATATGTTTCTTGTCTGTATAATCTCTAAGCAAGTCCCACCATGTAGTGCTGGTTGTTAGGGTACCGTGACCGCAGCGTGGGCAGCTAGGGTGGCCAGGTTTATTTTCTATGTAGTGCATGATATGGTGGGGTGCGTAGGACACCTGCTTGAGCTCGGCGGATGCAACTTGTCTTCGATCGCGGCCAAGAGATGGGAGGAACGCAGTGTGTGTCTTGCTCGGTGCGAAGGTCTACCAACTTTGGTGCCATGGCTTGTCTTTCTTCGACGCGGCTGGTGTGGCGGTCGTATTCCTCCGGCAGCGCAATTGGAGGCTCAGACTCGCGGAAGAGAGGTTTGCGCGCGCGAGTTGGTGAGCCGCCACATTTCCTGGTATCCCTTGATGACCTGGGATCCAGCGGAGTTCAACCGAAAGCTTCTGGTTGGGAGGTTAGATGCACTTCGAGAATGTTGCGTATTGTGCGTGGCTATTTTATTGCGGCAGAAGAGGCGGATCGCATCCTGGCTGTCAGTCAGTATAAGCAGTTTCCGTCGGCCGGTGAAGTTCGTGATGGCATCTGCTATGGCTAACGCTTCGGCATGACCGGGATCACTAATTCCTAGGAAGCGACGAGTACTTTGTCCGTTCCCGTAGTACGCGGCGGTAGCAACTATATCGTCGTCTGATACGGCGGCGTCGGTGTAGACCGGAGTGTAACCCTGGTCTATCTTCTGCGCCACTAAATGGCGGGTGGCACGCGCTCTGTGGGCTCTGCGCTCGTGGTCGTTTTCCACACTCATGTGGCGGGGGATAGGATGTACAGTCAGCCTGGCAGGTGTTCCCAAGGAGGGCGTTCTGTAATGTAGCCTTCTGGTTCCTAGATTTGTGCCCCTAGGGAACGGAGTATAGCTCGTCCCTGTCTAGAGGCGCGCAGCCGAGATTCTTGCGCTTCTTTGTGGATGTCTATGCGGAGTGATACGAAGCATTGCGCAGGGAACATCGTGACACCCGCCACCGCCGCTCGCGTTAGCTGCCATTTGTTTTGAGCGTCTGCTGGTGGTACTACCAAAAATAAAACGGCGCTCCCACTAGGGCGGCGCTACCTGCCAGTCAAAGCTCCAGCGCAGGTTCCCTATAAGGACGGCTATCTGTGCCTCTGAAAGAAAATGTCTTCCTCAGTAATGCATTTTTGCTAAGAGGCGAAGCCGGCTTTAAAAATATTGGTATCTTGGTTTTTGTAAGCTGCCTCGCCCACATTGCCTTTTGCACAGTGAAACACGGTCATGTGCGGAGGGAATATGATTACAAAAAACGGCTCTAACTCTTCTGTTATCGAAAGTACCCCGAAACAAAATACATGGCAATTAATCACTAAGATGACTGATAATTAGTTAGTTCACAGCAAAGTGTAAACGTTACAGAATCCCTGCGTGCTTACAATACCTGGCCATCTACAGACGAGTATGGATTTGTGGGGATCGCGACTTGCACGCGAACCCCTTTCTGCCTAGCTTTCTATCGCGGCTGGTGTTGCACAGCCCGCCTCGCTTGCGCGACGGGAGCGCTCCAACAACCGTAGGGTTTGTTGTCGCCGGGGTGAAGTGGACCCTTTTTCCCTTCTGCCTTACCCGAGAACCAGTTCTTCCTCCGCACTAGTGTCACCGTTTGTGGAGGTCTGGTGGGATGTAGCATGGCGAGAGGACGGCTCCTTGTCTTGGGGATGCGGTAGCGCGCGGACGTTTCGGAGCCCTGGACCGGACCTGGGGAACGCGCCACAAAGGGACGCTTCCGGGCGAGCTCGGAGACTGCACCCGCGCTCGCACGCGCGGCGCCCCGTTGCTCCTGTATTCCATCGGTGAGTCGAACCATCTCGATATCTAGCGTTGTTTAATGCCTCGCCTCCAATGTTACCGTTATGGCCTACGATTAGTCTGCATACAGTATATTTGATTTGCACGTTGCAATAAATGCTGTCATTGGTGTTTTGCCCTTGTCGCCTCCTGCCTTTGTCCGTCTCCGCAAACAACGGACCCTTCCGCAGCCGGCACTCGCAAGGCATGTTTGCTGAGCGTGATGGCAGCGGGGTGGGAAATAACTAGCGGGTGAAATGTAGAATCCCACAGGTTACAGAAAATGGCTGTTGCTGTTGTTCTACTGGGACTATCCGGAAACATATTATATGAAAATTAGCCGCTTATACGACTCTATAACATTACGCACAGGAAAGAAGCCGAAGCTAAACAATCTTCGTAAAGACAACGTATAGCACAGCTGCGTCAGCAGAATTCACACTAGGTGGAACTGGGATAGCTTTTTCCTTTCCTGAGAAGTTCATGAGAAACCTGTATAGCTTTTCATTGCAGCTGTTTGGCTGAATTCTAGCTGGTCGACATTTTTTTATCGAACAGTACAAGGGAGAGATATATAGAGAGAAATATTTATTTATTGGAGAAATTAGTTCCAAAAACAAAAAACAACAGAAGCTGGCTACTCCAAACTGCTCCAAACTTCGGAGTAAGAAAAAAGTACAGGGGCCTCTAAAGAAGAAAAGAGGTATTAAAAATTACCTTAGAAGGGTTTCTAATAAAACATGTCATGTTGGCTCAGTGAACAATAAGTCATGTACAGCGTATACAGTAACACACTGCGAAAGTATGCCATTTGAATGTATGCACCATTATACAATATGTCGTCTTGATAAAAATTTTTTAGGCTAAGCCGGTAGTGTGCAGGGCACAAAAAAATTAATGTACAAGCTTACGTCCAGTGTGAGGCGCAAACTTTTTTTTTGCTAGAAAGCTAGAGAAAACACCTTGCTTTCTTACTGACATAAAAAAATTCTGCCACATTTAAAGGCAAAGCTTATTCTTCTAGTTCTTTGTGGTCCACAAGGCTTAAGATTGACCTAGAAAAATTTGTTAAAGGGTGTAAATATGCGCCATTTGCTTGCAAAATAAGAATGTAATGTAGTAATCCTATGTGTATCCATGAGCAAAACAAAATGAAATTCGCATAATTCAGTACACATACGTTCCCCTACCTTCAGTGGAACACAGAACACCGATGCGTGTTGCCACATGTTGACAGGAGAACGTTCATACATTTTATGATTTTGGAATATTCATCCGAAGAAACTTACTCCTCGTTCAGGGTTTCCCTAAACTGGTCTTCAAAAAACTTCCCTTTCAAACTAGGAGGAAATAAAAAATGGACGGCGCTGAAACGCATTAAAAAATAACAAGAATATCGAACCGAAAAAAATACCGGCTCCGTTTCGGTTACAACTAGGTGAATAAATTTCGTTCCGGTTCAGTCGTGGTTCGACTAAATAACAGCCCAAAACTATTCGCAAGACTGAACCGGCTCTCGAACAGGTTCGGTGAGTTAATTATTTGGGAAGCGCGAAAAAAATGTTTTCCAGTTTAAAGCGACCTTAAGTACTACATACAATTCTGGTGATTTCGAAATACTGCTTATTGCAAATAAAGTTTGTACAATCTGAAAGAGAACAGTAAGTAATTAGACCAGATATTAAGGAAACCAGATGAAGTATCAATGATTTGCCGGCCACGTTCCTGCCCAGCACTTATGTTGTCCCAGGGACTACTTAAAGTAAATACCAAGGGTCATTGAGGCGGAATAGTGTTCATGGGGGCGCAAATTTAGGAAAAGAGGCATTTAAAGACATTTATAAGCATCTAGGCACAAACGCCAAAAAACGCATTTATGGGCACAATAAAAATATCGCAAAAGCCTCTCTTAACCTGTAATTTCTGCTCATATATCAAAATGATGCAATAGGAGGGCAAAGAGCGAAAATGGCATTTGCCTATAATCCGGTCTCAAGCCATGACTGTCTCCGGGATATACTTTCTCCTTCTTTTTTTTGTTGTTGTTGAAATTGCAAATCATATTCCTCTCTCTGGAATCGCCTATTACCCTCAACATTTAAATCCCTAGAGTTAGGCCTCGTACCGGCTAATGACCTCGATACATTACCGGATAACGTATCTAAATACCAGCTGTGTACTTTTCTTCATAAGTTGTAGTTTAAGAATAACACCCTACAGCAGCCACATAAATGCTATCCATGAATTCCACTGCTGGGCCAACTGGGATCATTTTGTTAAACGCGAGCTCTACTTTACGCCCAGTAACTCATCGCTCTGATCACTGGCATCCATTTTTAGATAGCTGATACGGATGTAAGCCTCACCATGACTATGTCTCCGTTCCACCAAACCACCGCCCTCGTTCGCTCCGCTACATAGCTGAATCTCATAACAGATTATGTGAATACAAACTGAAAGGGCATTCTACGCGTTAAGCACGAGCTCTTTTAGTAAGATTCTGTTTAATTTGTCGACAACGCTACGCCCCCTCCGGACGCCGTAGGCGTAGCAGCAGAGTAGCGAGTAGACAAGCCAGTTCGTCAGTGAAGGGCATCCTCGAAAAAAAACAAAAAAAAAACGCAGCCCTGAAAGAGACAAGACCGCAAAACCAGTGAAAAGTATGAGAGCTGGGCAAACTAGATGGTGCGGAACCTGCCTTCCTTTCTGCATGGGTCATTTATTAGGCGCAGAGCACTTCAGGGGTTCCCCTTGCCGTCGTAGCTCGCTCGCTGGACCCAAGTACAGCCACACGGTGTTCCGTCGTCGTGGCGTAACCCAGAGGCTTCAAAAGCCAAGCGGTATATATAGTCATACGCGTTTGAAACTCGTGAAACGCTGCCGCTTGTCATACATCTCCCCGTTGTTTAGCGCAAAGAAAACTGCAGGTACATTTGAGGCAGAATATATGTAATTAAGCGGCCGCGCCCGCGTTCATTTAGTTAGGAAAGCTTGTTGGGGTCGGGTTGTTACGATAGTAAGCGGGGAAAAAAGCGGCAGTGCAACGCCAGCACGTGCGGGAGGAAAAGCAAGCACTAAAAGAACAAAACTCACGCTAGCGCAGTTTCAGGCAGGGACCGGGCGAGCACTGCGAAGGCGGGAAATTTAAAATTGCATTGGGTGGCAGCAGTGACCTGATAACGGCACTACAGCCCACTATGGCAAATCACTGCTCTGCACTTCCGACATCTTTCACGTTGAGTGGAATGGCCTTAATTTTTTTCTTGGGTGCTGCTTTTTATCCAATACGAAATATACGTAACGCCTGCAAGTTGGGGGATGAGTTCTAAGCAAAATCAGAAATTTAGTGCTATAACGCTCACAATTTTCTGTGATATATTTATTATCATTGTTTGCATGTGTTAGACACGTGAAGGTGTCCGATCTGCGCGTCATTCAAAAAATGGCTGTGGCTTAGCTCTGCTAACTTTGGATATGCAAAGCGAAAACTGGCTTATCCTGGTTAAGTCTTGGTTCCACTTGGTCAACCTTTGGTTTTAGCGTCAATTATCATACTATTCTGCTAAAGCCTGCCTTTGTCTACGGTCGGATATCTTAAATAAAGGCTGGACAAAGGAAGGGATGTCTAGAGCAAAATCTACCTTTTGGTGTTTTGCTTATAATCTGGCTGAAGGCAGCAAGAAGGAGCAGAAATTATTCGTTTGGGAACTCGGCGCGGAATAATTTCAAAACCACGTGGTGAGCTCTTTCACTTTTTTAGGGGCGAAGCTTCTTACGTGCTCGGACTGTCGGCGTCTCCTGTCGTCGTCGTCGTTTTATGTAGTCACGGTAATAAAACACCCGGACGCTCGTTTTCCAACGCCTCGTGATAGAACGTTCCATGTCCGTGGATAAAAACTCGTACTAAAAGAACACACCGGGACACTCGTGTTTAACGCCTCGCGCTAGAACGCTTCATGCTTCAAAGAGACCAGACATTTACAGAGACATTTACAGAGCCATGCATTTCTTTGTATACCTCTCCCCCTCCCCCAACGGTTTCATCTCCGTGGGCAAGAACGCCAAGGCGCCAAGAATACACGTACACACTGTATGTTTCTCCCCTCCCCAGGTTTTGTGTTAGTGGAGATGGCCCGGTTTTTCTTATGTCAACGCACTTCTCAAAAATATTGGCGCGTTTAATGCCTCGAAGCTACTCCTTTGCTATGAAGCTCGCCGTATATTGCGGGCTGGCAGAGCAATTTAGACCACCTGGGAATCTCTAACGTGCGTCGAAAACTCGACACATAATATTTTTGTTTTTTAACTACATCAAGAAGCCCCCCCCCCCCCCCCCCCCCCCCCCCCCCAACCCCCTTCCTCCTTTGCATCCGTGTGCTCAGCAGCCAATGGCCCAGCCTTGACAGCTTTACACTTTTCAAGTATGTACACTTTCGAGGTGTAGGGCTTTTTTAAAGAATATTATACAATGCAACAAGTACGCACACTTCGGGTGTGGGCCTTCGCCGCTGCGCAGGGAAGCAATCTTGTGGCCCGATTGCATTTACATAGTCACAGCGAGGGAAGGGCAAAGGCAATGTTCCACATCGCTGGCGGACGGCAAAAAGTTGGTCATTTCGTTTGCTCAGTCTTTCACTCTTCTCACGCTACCAGCAGCAGCATTGCAACACTGGTACGCATACTTTTCTTCCTGTAACGACCATGAGAGCGTTGATACTGTCGTGACTGATCTGAAGGGATAAGTGCGGGAGAAGTTACGAAGGTGACGGTCAACGGCCGAATGGCGTTGACCGCGTGTGATCAAAACCGGATGGTATTATCGCTTCTTCATGAACCGATACCCCTTATTTCATTTTTCGGTTCACTTTCGGTAGGGCTTCGGTGCGCTCAAAGCGGTTCGGGTTCGAGTTCACTTCCGGCAAAAATACCGCTTCGGTTCCGGTTTCCGGTTCGGTTCTGTTCCGGTTGAACACCCAGTAAATAACACACCTGCTCCGCGTAGTTCTTCTATAAAGGTTCCAACTACATGACCTTATTTCTCGCTTTCATACTTTCCCGCCGCTTTTTTCATAAGTTGGCAGGAAGTGTCGATCTTCACGTAGGGCATTGCGGCAACAGTTGGTGGCTGGGTGGGGCATAATGGCGCCGCTATTTATCGCCGCCCGAACGACGCCCTCAGACTGCAGAACCCGGTGGGAGCAAAAAAATTGAAGATGAATAGAAATCGATGGCTCCGTGACGCCAAACGAGGAAAAAAGTTTGGACCGTTGGCTTCGCTCCGTCGCTCCCCGTTGAATGACCGCGTACACTGCGAGGCCAAAGTGGGATGTCCCCGTACTCTTCCATCTCCACCACCACGCGCAGCCGAGCGCACATCACTGGCATGACGCCTACGGTGGTTTGACTACATAATAAATGGGAATCAAGGACGGGGTCAACGCTCTCAAAAGGCAAAAAGGCTTGCGTGTTCAGTAAACGTCAAATATACGTTTGCCAACCAAATGAAAAAGTTTCCATGAAATTTATTTATTTAAATATTTAATATTTAATAATTATGTAATTAATCATAATAATTTATATTAAAAATTTAATAATTAATAATTGAACATTTAATAAGTATTTATTTATATAAATCAAGGGACGGTGTGAACACTCTGTAAAGGCAAAAAAGGCTTGTGTGTCCAGTAAACGTCAAATATGCGTTTGCCAACCAAATGAAAAAGTCATCATGAAATAACACCATCCATGGCTCTACGAGAAAACAAGGCAAGAAATGGAGGTGACTAAGCCTTATTTTACAAAAGAAGAACTACAGAAGCATTGCAGCTAGCATAGTTGGTACATTGGAAGACTGAGACCAGCGGCAAGGTACGAGCACAAAAAGTAGGGTCCAACATGCACAATTGCATACACTCAGTAAACTGAACAATAGCAACGAAGATTTGAAATCAGAGTAGCCAGTGCCGCGGGCGCCGTCTCGCACAATCCCGATGGTGGCTCAGTGACGTATACTGACAGAGAGGCCGCGGCGGGCTCCGTCACGTATAATCCCGATTGTGGCTCAGTGACGTACTGACGGAGAGGCCCGTCTAACACCCGCAAACATCGGTTCTCAAACTAAGATAGCCTAAACGTCTCTTGCAGTTCCTAGCACGTCCCACCTCCTCTCCAACGCTCTCTCGAACGGCTGGCGTTATCTTCTTATATATTTATTTATTTATTTATTTATTCATTTATTTGTTTGTTTGTTTGTTTGTTTGTTTGTTTGTTTGTTTGTTTGTTTGTTTGTTTGTTTGTTTGTTTGTTTGTTTGTTTGTTTGTTTGTTTGTTTGTTTGTTTGTTTGTTTGTCCCCTCTTCCTTCCTTTCTTACTTCATTCCTTCCTTTCAATCTCTTTCACATCTAACATCGCTTTCATCGTTCTCCGCCTTCCATCCGCCCGTCCTGTCCCGAGCGTCCGGTGCCGCGCAGCTGGCCGCGTTTATTACGCCGTTCCTTCGACCGTGACGTGGAACTCCCGAAAGGTCGGCCCCACTTCAGCTGAACCGCGGTCCTCTGACTGGCGCCGCCTCGCCGTCTTCTCTTCACTCGCTAAAAGCGGAGGAGGCTAGCGCTGTTGACGCCAGATTTTATTTTATCCAGCCCATCATCGATCAACTCGAGGGCGATTCTCGTGTCACGAAGTTCGTTTGTTGGGGCAATATCCTCGCCTGGGAAGTGTACAGAGCTCTACCGACCTAAGTGCGCTACTGCGCCTCGGAGAGTTCAATCTTCTTTCAGGATAGCGGTAGTTGCTTTAAGGTGTCTTCGTTCCTGTAGGACTGAAAAAACAGCAGGGCAACAATTCTACGAAAAAATTTTATTCTCTGCGTTGAGTATATAAAGAGGCGTCGCTACAAACCAGAGGTGCAAAAGCTTCCCTGCGTCATTCCCTCTTTGTTTCTCTGGTTTTTCTTGCGTGGCTTTCGTTGTAATTACTGTAACGATTCTGAATGTGGTAGCGTTTGCCAGGCCTACCGAATTTAGCTTCTTGGTAGGTAACTGGAAGTCTACCATCAACATCCTAAACTTGCCAGCGGCCTTGCCTATGCATACCTTTGTGGCTATATATATATATATATATATATATATATATATATATACAGGGTGTCCCAGCTATCATGCACCAAGATTTAAAAAAAGAGAAATTGCGTAACTCGAAAGAAGCCAGGCGCATAATGTTTGCAGTACTGTGAAGAAGCGGACAGTATTTTTTTCTTTAATGAGACTTAATTAACTAATTGTAATTAATTATCTAACTCGAGAAATACTGTCCTAATCACTAAAGTGTCAATGAGGCACTTGTAGGTAACCACGAGGGGCATCTAACTGCGGTATTTTCAGAGATGGACTAATAGCGTACACATTTATTCTGACTGATAAAGGAAACCCGCGAAATATGAAAAATACCACGTGACGGCGCCTCCGCGCGCACCGTAAAGCAACGCCCTCAAACAGGCTGCCTCTGAGTTAGCCAGAATGAAATAGGCAAGATAAAGAAAGAAGAAATCGCGACCGAGTTTGTTCCTTATCTGCACACGCGTCCCGCGAATCTCGCTGCTGCTGCTCCTTCCATGCATGCTATTATCAAGGTGATGCGCTGTCCCTTCGGGCGGGTAACACGAGAAGCAGTTGCTTTCAATCAGCTTTGTTTGGGGACGCTGCTTTACAATGCGCGCGTACGCGTCGTCACGTGGTACTTTTCATATTTCGCGGGTTTCCTTTATCAGTCAGAATAAATGCGTACGCAATTAGTTCGTTCGCTGAAAATAGCGCAGTTAGATGCCCCTCGTGGTTACCTACAAGTGCCTCATTGACACTTTAGTGATTAGGGCAGTATTTCTCGAGTTAGATTAATTAATTACAATTAATTAATTAAGTCTCATTAACGAAAAATTACTCTACGCTTCTTCAAAGTACTGCAAACATTATGCACTAGGCTTTCTTCGAGTTACACAATTTCTCTTGTTTTAAATCTTGGTGCATGATAGCTGGGACACCCTGTATATATATATATATATATATATATATTATATATATATATATATATATATATATAGTATAAGTAAAGAGAGTCGGATACACAGCAAGAACAATAACAAACAAGGTTTACAGAGTAAAGTTACATGATTTTGCTGTGATCATGTAACTTTACTCTGATGAAGGCAAGTCCCGTTGCCGCTACGTAAGTAAACCTTGTTTGTTATTGTTCTTGCTGTGTATCCGACTCTTTACTTATGCTATTTCTGCGCGCTTTGTGAGTTTTATCTTTCTCTAGGTTTATATACACATATATATTTTATATATATATATATATATATATATATATATATATATATATATATATATATTTTATATATATATATATTATATATATTTTATATATTTGGTGTGTGTGTGTGTGTATATTCTAGGCTTAACAATCCTTCGCCTTTATAGACAATAATAAGGAATGAGTTCTGCATCCTCTACGTCTTTTTTGCGAAAGCTGTAAAGACGAGCGAAAGAATTGGAGCTTCTTTCTCGTGTGCGGATATGGGATGGGAGTGGCGAGGCATGTCGAAGCGGGGCTGCCACGCATTAAGGCAAGTGAACTCCACCGGCCAGCTCATTTCCGCTTAGTGACCGCGTCTACGCTCCCCTTCATCCTCCAAAAAGACGGCTGAAGGGATTGATCAATTTAAAACGGCAGTGGCAATGCCAACCCCAATTCTCACAGTCATTTTCTGAAATAATCTTCGATTATTTGAGGAAGAAGGGCTATAGGGATGATCATGATTGAGCAAACTTTTTTAACGAAAAGCGACGAACGAATGCACCAGAATGAAGCGCTGATCTGCGAAGGTGGGCGCCCACGTCGTTCTGTCTAGTGGTTTCCTCGGCACGTCCATCGCACCAAAAAACCTCGGGGAGCGCTGACGTCACGACGCGTTGCCTAGCAACCCCTGACACAGCTGTGCATAGTTTCGCTCTCGCTTCGCTAGCCTAGACATGGCTCCGCCGAGCCTCACCGGCGCCCGTCAAGCCGCGAAGTCACTGCGAAACGCATGGTATAAAAGCTCCTTTACAAGCGCCTGTCTGCCAGACATAGCGGTGGGAGGACCTAAGCAGCTCTGCACTCCCGAAGAGGGGGCCGCTAACTGGGAATCGTGTCGCGCTGCTAAGCGAGAATGCGATCGGCTAAAGCCGAGCGGATGCAGCATAGCGAGCCATGAAGATGCGCGAACAAATTGAAGAGAAAATGTACATAGATGTACAGGAAAAATAAATGTAGTTGAACCCCGACCCGACTGGGTGATTATTCGGCCGAGCTAAGCTGAAGGTCTCTCTTGGCAAGGCCGGCTACTTGGCTCAAAAAAGCTGGCAAAGCCTAGCATAACACGGCAAAACATAGCAAATTTTATTGCCGGCGTAAATTTCATATATCAGTCAGTATACCCCAAGCAAACGAACGAGAAGTGTTTGCTTCACAAGGTACTATACTTCACTGAAAAATTTTAAAAATGCGAAAAAGTATAAATAATCGTAACAGAAGCCAGGGTTATTTCTAATTTTACGAAACCTTCACTCTTTTTTTTTCCACGTTTAACAAGGCTGTCTGTTTACGTCTTTACGGAAGCAAGATGTGTCATTATTATTCGAATAAAGTGCACAACGCAAAAAAAAAAAAAAAAACCAGCGACAACGGCAAGAGAGGGCACAGGAGAACAGGCTCTGACTTCAACTCTCAGTTGCAGTCAGCGCCTCTCCTGCGCCCTCCCCTTTCCGTTGTCACTGTTTTTTTTTTTTTTTTGCGCTGTGCACTTCTGTCCAATATGAATCAACAAGAAGCCGTATCATCCACTCTATCACGTTCTTATAGTTCTCGCGGAACTACTAGTCTTGTGTGTGATCGTACTCAGAGTATCAACCACTCACATAAATCAAGGTGTTACCGACATCGTCAGGCATGCGGCGAAAAGGGAGAACGGGGCTTTGAAAAGGGCACCTTTTCCAAGAGGTGTGCACGCGAGAATTTGGGATTACGAAAGCGAAGCTAACTGGAGGAAAGCGTGTTGTTTTCTTCGACAGGCTGCAATTAGCGTAGTGCAAATCGTTCCCCATAATCGAACGACGAGATGAAGGGAAAATGTCTGCCACCTTGCCCTTCTTGTCGACTTGTTTTCTTGTGTTTGTCGTTTAGCGCTCTTTCTTGCGGAGCTGATGCATGCTTAGGCTCAACAAGAAAATAACGGCGTTGCTTTGCGATCACAGTCATTTTACAGCGGAGTTAGCCTCTCGTTAGTCGACAAATTTTGCGTTGTAAACAAAAACCCAGGCAGGAAACAACAGTTCTCGCCCAAGACGCCGAGCGTGTGCGTCAGGCTAATCAGGCGTGCCGCGTTGAGCTCAGTACTCGTGTAAAGAAAAAACCACAAAAAATCATTGAAACCGCACGATGGATGATAAGGGGCCGGTGAAAAATAAGCCCCCCCTTCCTCCCCACCATGTGTTCTGGTTTGCAGCTTCTCTCAAAATGGGAGGGATGTCATTCGAGGGCTAGCGCATGCGTCGGGCTAGGCAGGACCCGGCAGTTCTCGCCCAAAACGCCGAGCGCATTCGTCAAGACCCAGCATTTGCCGCCAGAGAAGCCGAGCGCAAGCGACAAGCCTGCCGAGACCACGAGGAGCACTTCGTATACCTTCCCCCATCACCATGAGTAGAGTTTTACAACAGCTGCGCTGGGCATCCACTTCTGCAGAGCGGGATGGCGCCAATTTTAAATCGCGCTTTAGTTTCCTCACTGATGCCGCTGTGCGCCAATACGCCCTGCAGGAAAGCCAAATTTCTCAGACGACGATGTTGAATGATCGTGAGTGAAGTGAAAGAAATAAACGCTTCCCGTGGCCGGAATCGAACCTGGCTCCCTCGCTTCATAAAGCCGGCGCCTATCCGATGGCTTCATTTCGACACGGTCGAAGGGAGTGCTCAGTAGCAAGGTACCGATTCGCGCCGTACATCCCCAAACCCAAATGTTGGGCCTAAGGAGCTCACCCCCGAGATTTACTGCGGGTATACTAGCAAAAGTGGCACGTACCTCCAGAATAGCGCATACTCGCAGTGTGGGACTGGCCGTACCAAAGAATCATCACGAGAAAGCTTCGCGTCCAACCATCGTATCGTTAAACGGAGGAGCGCAGGATTTTTTTTTTTTTTTTGTCGGACAATGGACAGGACTAACGGGCGAACAGTCGAACCTCGCTAATCGAAAATGTGATGCGTGTGCACGATGCATGGCGCAAACCTGGCACCTTGACTTTATTCTATTTCCTCTCGTGAACTTCTCCAATCGCTCGACGACCAGGGCGAGGTGAACACCCATTAAGCTACACAGCATCTCATCCAGCAGAAGGCACTCGCAAAACAAGCAGTCACTGCGCATACCAGCAATGCACCGCATGGGGAGCCAGTTTTACAAAAGACAAGTACGTGTATATCGGCTCCGTATGGCGGTCTCCTGTTCGGCTATCCTTTGTAGCTCTTGTATAGCACCCATGCAACTCGTGTATAAATCCCATTCTGTGTAGCTCATTACCACTGTAGCTCCTGTCTCGTATAACTCCAATCTTTCATAATCTGGTGTGCTTAGCGTATTTTCCGCTGTGTTTCTGAAACCCCTTTTTTTATTTTCTTCTAGTGAAGCCCTGCAACAATAACAGATAAACCGGTTCCGGCCAGCTGCCGCCTTACACCCTGCAAATATTTTACAAATCTGGATATAATTAAAGCTTTTGAGGATATTGTTACAGGGCAATTGGTACGTTGAATGTGTATATCACAGACCAATCAAGATAGCACATGCAGCTTCAGCATCATCGCCATCATCATTATCATTATCAGCCTTCTGAACCCTACTACAAGACGAAAGCCTCTTCAGTTGGCCTCAAATCGCTCTTGTCCTGCGCTGCCGGAGTCTATCCTTCACCGCGAATTTTCTTGATCAGTTAACTTTCAGTTCCTCTGTAACGTCAGCGGCTTGCGACTCTAGTATAATCCCATTCCACCCAAGCACATTACGCGGTCATACCAGGAACGAAGGGCATCATAGCAACTGCAGCGTCAACACCAAAGCGAACCCTTTTCATTCTTTTCCCTTCCCTTCCCCTCACCCAGCCTCGTTTACTCTCCGGTTGACAATATGTCTAGCCGGCGGACGACCTGTCGTCTACCACGAAAGTGTTGTGTGTAGCCTGAGCCCATTTCAAGTTTTAAAAATGTCCGTTATGTGTCAGGACTGTACATTCTGGCTTGTCAAACAAACACAAGGCCGACGAATATTTTCCCAGAGAAATAAGAACTAAAGAAACACGAAATGAACCTGAAAATGGGATAAGGTCAACAAAAACTTAAATTCAACGCAACCTCAAAAACAAATACTTGGATGTACAAGCACTTTGCTCTCAACCGAGAGTGCATCTATTTGGACCGAGAAGTTACGAGCTCCGTTTCCGCATGAAAGGCTTCAGCGGTGTTCGTGACCGTGCCTGATGACAGTCTCCCCTTGAGTGTGGTGCTATTTCGTTCGCTCTGGTCATTTCCACGACTTCACCAAACATGTGCGCTGCTGCGAGTGCCGGAAACAGGACCTGGCAAGCCACGTTGATCTGATACGCTGCTGGGAGTCAAAGCGCGCTCATAAAGCGAGTGCCCTTTTTAAGCCACGTGACAGGCAGGTCGTAAACAAGTCTCCTGGTTTTCTTTCCGACTACTTCACACTGTGGGGTTCGGGTGTATGTATAGAGAAAAGCTCGAAGCACGGGCACATTTCTTTCCTCTCTTTGTTTGCCTCTTTTTTGGCACCGAGCAGTTGGGTATAATCTAGTGAGAAAATCGATGCTGCCAAAAGCACAGCTGTTTAGTGATAACCTACTCGAAGCAGCACTGACTGGCAAAACGCTATTCCCGCTTTGTCGGCATCAGCCCCGTCCGTCTCTCGTGGGTTCTGTTTTTTCAGCACTAACATTTTCTGGAATATTGTAAACTAACTACTCCCTTAGCACGCGTTACTAAGTCATTGCAAGCCAAAATGCGGGGACCGGTGGATGAGGTTAGTACACAAAACATGACGTCCGGCTCTCATATGCCTGCACAACTCTTCCCTCTGCCGCCTATTGACCTTGGCGCAAGCCAGTTGCGAAGTGGAAATCACGGTAGCCTTCACGAAAAAGGCTTCACGAATGACGTTCAACCCGATCCCACAATATTGGCCGAGGTGCGCTAATAGTTCTTTCGCATTAAATGTTGCTCCTCCGTTTTTCTCCTATGTAGAGATTAGTAAAGCAGCGGCTTTTCGCTCAAGCCTTAACGGTTACGTAAATTAGGGTATCTTTATCTTCATGTCCGCCGTTGCCGCATGGCCATCTTTATCAGCTGCGTGACGAGTAAGATAAATTTTCGCGGCGTTATTCGCGTAAATTAGATTATAACGAGCCGGACTGTTCCCGTAATTCAGTTTCCAACCTTCCCCCCTTGCGGCGACCCTCCAACCTCGCCTCTCCTCCCTCACACTGCGGCGCATGCTGAGAAGATTAATAAAGGCGCGATTATACGCCCGTCATGACGCCCCCGCCGCTGTTCTAATACTACAGCGGTCCGATGGCCAGCAGAGCGAGCCATGACTAAGCTGTGCGAGTTTGGCAGAACAAAGAGCAAAGATGTGCCAGGAATCCCAGAGGCGTGTGGTTTTAATGAAATGCATAACGCTACGCGGGTCAGAACAGACATGCTATGCGGCCAGCTTTATAGCTCCACGCGGGCCTCGTCGTGGTTCGGCGTACCCTGCTTTGGGTTCAATTTAGTATGGCCGAAAAGCGTCGGGCGTATTTGCATGAACAGCTTCCTCCCTAGGAGGCGCAGAGGGGCTCCACATAATAGAGCCGGGCTCGGCGCTCCTTGCACGTGGCGAAGATATCAGTCTCGCTCGAGTTGGAATTGGACCGCATAAGAAGTCGGGGGTCTAATCCCAGCGGCGTTTAATGATGGTCTAGAGAGAAACGAAAATAATGATGAAGGTTCTTTTTGGGACCGCGCTGTAATTTGTTTGATGCCGAAGATGTTTCACTGTTTCATGTCGCCTTTGAATATTTTTCTCGCAGATTGGTGAGGGGTGCGCTTTTGTGGTAATTGCTATAGGGGATAGAGAAGTCCTACGGTGCTCTAATGTATCTGTGTTCCTTGAGATTTCTTGAGACCAGTCTTACTGCAGCTTCTTTGTTCGCCTTTTTGTGGCGTGGGTCTCTCGAAGGAGATTAAAACGACCGAAGTTATAGCGGCCAAAAAACACGTCCCACTTTATTCTCTTCTTGCATAAAACTTACCTCGGACACGCCCACTGGTTAGAAAGGCATCGCGTGCTAAAATGAAAAAAAAACAGCGAGGAAAAACGCTGCACAATAAGAACTAAAGCAAAATTAGAGTATGCGGTAGGTGCTGTTCATGTACGCTGTCGAAACTGGCGTAATACGTCTTCCGTAATCCCTGTATGAACGTTATTTGGTTGCAACAAGGGACCTTTTTTATTTTTTAAACGTTGTAGTATTCCGGCGCATACTCCTAACAATCTGCGCCGTTCAGTGCCGCCTTTAGTAAAGGCAAAGGACAATAATTGTGGCCGCCGAACCTTTCATTTGTTTTATTGATAGCATCTTGTCAAATCACAACGGGAAAATAACTTACTTTAGGGAAATCTAAGTGTTGGTTCGATCGATATCCCATAGCATGTCCTAATGCTCAATACATTTTTTATCTTATTTTTCAAACTTTAATCTAACTTGATCTTAATCATGGCTGGTACTTTATTATTTATTAATGGTTAATTTGATGTAGTCTGAAAAAAAACTATTTTCGTGTTGTTCCCCGCACAGCCCTGATGACAAATGTGTTGTGTGAATTTACAGCCTGTGAAACGTTTCTTCTTAAACTGCGAAGGCTTGGGGAAATGTGTTAACAAGGCATGATGTTGCAGCTTCTTGAACCGTGTTTGTGTAACGTCTACGGTCCCATCTTGCACGCAGCGACTGATCTATGACCTTTCTTGTCTTCAGTGTATTACGAATAAAAACGTGCAGCTGCATAGCAGTGCTGCGGAAATTCCTCGCGGACCAATCTAATGACACCCCCCCCCCCCCCCCACACACACAAAAAACACGCTTATACAGTTTTCCGCAGAATATACTCGCTCTCCTCCGCATTCAAATAGGTCAAATATTGTGTTCCTAGTCATTTCAGCAACAAATTTTACGAGAGCGCCGGGGTCGCTTGTTCGAAATAATTTTGTAACAACCTTCTTAAAAAACCATTGCATTCTCTTACTGCCACCGTTATGGGGAAGTTGCTAAGGCTATGTTCAGACTACTGACGCAAAGACCATATCATGGTATTTTGGACGTAAAAAAACGCATGTCACGCAGTTCGGTTGGCGGAGACATGAATGACGTCATTATTCAAAGATATTACTTACAGTTGTTGCAACTGTCTGAACCCGGCATAACGTAACAAACCGTAATAATGCTACAAAACATATATCAGTACTGGTTTTCACTCCCCTTGATACTCAAAAGTATGAACTTTACATTTAACAAACGCATAATGTTTTAGCAGATGGGAAATCGGGAAATCTTTGCTTACACAATACTCCATGGTCGTCATGGCTTCGCCAGCAAATTGCGTCTGCCGCTGCCGAATGGAGGTATCAAAGAGTGTGACCGGGGTCACAATCCTCCCCTAGAACTTTTTTTGCAGCCTTACCGGTGCTGTCCCCGGTCGATTGAAGTGCAGCGGCCACCAAATCCGCATGGACGACCGTCGCGCACAGGTCTGTCAAGTGTTGAAAAGCACGTGCAGCACAGCAACAGTCCGTAAATTTCACTGCGGGCGAGCGCGGTCCGGAAATCCCGTGGGGCAGGGGAGCAGCGGTATCCGAGGGCTCAGCATCCCTCCGCGTGGAGCACCGAGAGCATGTAGAGCGTGCGCCCTGCGACGACCGGGCACACGTACTCGCAGCGAGAAAGGGAGGGACGAGGAGGAGCGGATGGAGCTCGGACACACGAGAGGCAGGAAGATGGGGAAGCGCTGAAGCAAGGAGGAGGTAAGCGAAGGGGTGACGCCCGCCAGTGAACACAAGGCGAAAGGAATAGGAGAGCGACGAATGGTCCACGCCTGGCCCTTCCTCAGCGCAGCTCGGCGCCCTTCGCTGTCATTCCCTTTCAGTTTTTTTTTTGCTTCTTATGGGGAAGATTGTGGGTCATGGATATGTCTTCGCAGTGTTTTGGAGGGGAGCGATTACAGCAAAAAGCGCCATCCGTTGGCACAATTCGGAACGTTAGAGAGATCACCATTCTTTTTTACTACATCACGCGAGCGAACTTTCGCAAATCGTTTGCTTGGAAGCGGTTGGGTTAAGTGCAAGAGCTAGCGCCAGAAATGCGATCCACGTTGGGATGCTCACAAGGGGAAAATAAAGAGCGTAGTAGCGTACTTCTCGCCTTTTAAAGGGCTGGGATAAGTGATGTATGGAAGCAGAAAGGTCTTTATTGAACAAAAAAAGTAAGCCGGCGTTATAGTCGTCTAGACGCTTTTACCAGCGAAGCTGTGTTGCAAACACTAAGTTCGTCATTGCAGGAAATAATACCAAGAAATGCCGAGCGCTCGTGCGCGCGCGCCCCGCGGCTACCTCCGAGCGTCCTAGGCACGCTCAGTGTCTTCAGAAAAAAAAAAAAGGAGGGGGGGGGGGGGGGCATCTCCACTAACGGGAACCCAGGGGAGGGGCGAAGCACGTAGTGTTTTATGTGTATTTTGACGCCTTGACCCTTTTGCCTACGGACATAAAACCGTTTGGGGGTAGAGGTATGCAGCTTTGCTGTAGAAGTGTCGTGTTTTTGAAGCACGAAGCGTTCTAGAGCGAAGCGTTGGAAAACGAGTGTCCTGGTGTCTTCTTTTAGTACGCGTTTTTGCCCATGGAGATGAACGTTCTAGTGCGAGGTGTTGCAAAACGAGTGTCCCGGTGTGTTCTTTTAGTACGCGTTACGTTCTAGCGAGAGGCATTGGAAAAACCGTCTTCGGGTGTTTTAGTACCGTGAGAACATAAGACGCCGACAGCCCGAGCTACTGAAATGCTCCTAAAAAACTGGTAAAAAACCCTGAGTAGCGAGAAAATGCCGAGCGCTCAAGAGCGGGCGCCTCGTGGCGACTGCCGAGTCCCCGGCAAGCGCACTGGGTTTAGAAAAAAAAAAAAAAAACTCCACCCTTCGCTGTAATCGGGGCAACACTAGCTCGAAACAATAAAGACACGTCATAGCGTACGGCCCTCGTTGGTTCGTCTTCGTGTCATCGTGCGCATGCGCTGACACCCTGCTTGGGAAAGGTCACCACGCCCCCCGCATTCTCTAGAAACAATTGAGCATTAAGAAGCCATTACATCGAAGACGTCTTCGTCTTCATCGTATATGACAACGAGTACTAGCACCACATTATGTAAATAAACACGATACTGAAACTAACTATGTGTCCGTGAATGCTCACCTACAAGAGCTACGCCACTAAATTATTGCGCGTGAGTGCAAGCTTCTCTGGACTGCTTTTTTTTTTTTTTTTTTTTTTGCTCGGTGGCGTAAATAGAGGGTATAGGCCTGGACAGTGTGGGCAGAAGAAAAAACAACAACAAAAGTGTTCGGGCCGAATGTCTGCTGGAAGCATGTAACAATGTATTCATTTATTTAGGAATACTGATGTCTGAGCTTCTGAGACATAGCAGGAGTGAGTACTACTGATGTTCAGCACAAATAACAAATACAATTCAACGAAGCACATGATAACACAGTTATTTTTAGAATTGCTCAGCACCGATTCTCCTCAGGCACCCGTTAAGTTCATTCCATAAATCCGCCATCCGTGGGAAAAAGGAAAACGTAAATCAATCAAGAGTCTATATAATGGCACAATAATCCGGGAATCAGATTGTCGAGTACGGCAAGCTGAAGCTGCAACAAAAAAAATGGGCGCAGGAAACCTAAGCCCCTGTGAACTATCTTATGCAGGAGGATGACACGAATCTCACAAGTGCGCCGATGTTCGAGAGACTGCAAGTATAAAACGTCCGTAGCCGAAGTGGACGACAATTGCCGAGCGTAGCATCGAAAAATGAACCTGATTGCCTTTTTTCAAGAGATTCCAGCTTAGCCATGTCGTGTATGTGGTGAGGTGTCCAAACACCATACCCAAATTCAGGTATGGGCCTAACCAAGGTTTTGTACGCTGTTTAATGACGAAGTTCACCAAACTTCATCCAGATCAAAGACATTTAAAATTTATGTCTGGCGCTCCATCGACAGAGCAAGCCCTGGTCGTAGAAAATGAAAAGTGTGTTGAGTCGCTGCACTAAAAGAACAGTTTTCACAGCCAGGTTTTGTTGTTAGCGGCAAAAGAAGTAACTGTTTGCTTAAGCTTTGTTCGAGATCTAGGCGGCGGGGACCCGGAATTTCCAAGTGATGATGAAGCTGCCTTTGAAGTCTCGATAACTTTGCGTAAATTCCAACGCGAAAAACTTTGGTAACAATTTTGATCACGACATAAATACTTTCCTTCAGCTCAGTCCTCTAGAGCAATTTGCGATTGATGAAGTATCGTTTTCTGTGAAGAACTCCTTCCGGTGTTTTTTGTGAAGAGCGCTTTAACGGTCAGCTTTTTCGTTCCCTGTGACAACGCAATGCCCAGATATTTATCGGCATATTGTACTGTGCCCAACAAAGCAGGTTAAAAGGTGGAGTAGATGTTACAGGTTGCAATGTGGTGGCGGTGTCCGGGAGGGGAAAACCCGGTACTCCTGTGCCACACTTGCACAACGACTTTACATGCAGGGGATATGCTGGACTTGCGCGGCATGTGACCCAGGATATAAACAATGGACCTTTTTCCAGCAGCGTAGCCCTCTCGCGGCGGCCGCCCGAACCACACTTGGGGGATTATAGAAGAACACGCCCCCCTTTTTTCCGCCTGCCCTGCGCCGTCGAGGAAGCCGTCCCAGGCGCCACGCGTGGATTTTGTGGCACAGAAATTTTTCGATTGCAATCGTAGCGCCTTGTTGTCGACCGCTTTCAGGGATCAGAAGACGGAGCAACATTTAGCTGGCTCGGCGTTCGCAACCGGCTAATCCAATATGGCGTCGTTTTGTTTACATTTTGCCCCCAGTAATGGCGGATCGGTCGCTGGGAGCGAGAGTAGCGCATGCGCGGAGCGCTACTGGAAAAAGGTCCATTGCATAAACATTAGGAGCGCACACAGCCCGGGAGATGAAGGGGATGTTGCTCGCGATTGAATAAATGGCAACTATTCACGAGTATTTGTTACATCTAGTCGGAACAAGGAGCTTCGCTTCGATGCCAGTCTTCAGGTGAGGTATATATTCTCTCCGATCGCATTGTATACATGTAGTCTAGTACAGCTTCAGCGATTTCTGCCTGGAGCATTGTCTCGACGTGAAACTTTCGTAGGCCAGCTGTTCAGGATTTTCTCATCCCGAAAGTGAAAACCTAGCTCTTTTTTTTACCCCCAAAAAAGTGAAGCCTGGGAAAGAGGGAAGGTGGTGGGATGAAGGAGAGCTCGCCGCTGGTTGGCTCACATGTGAGAGAGGAGGGCGAAGGGGATGGGATTGATAAATGGTTTCGCGTTTGGTTTTTTATATACTTTCATCACCAGAGCGTTTTGTTTCTTACTCCTGTCTTTTTTTCCCCTTTCCCGTCTATCTTCTTTTCATTTTTGTTCATTTATTTCTTTCTATCTTTCATTTCTATTTTTATTCGTATCTTACGTTCTTCCTTTCTACCTTCCTAAACTTGTTTTTATTTTTTCCGCTACCTCCCTTCCCTACTTTTATTCCTGCTCCCCTCCTTCCTTCCGCTATTTGTCGCTCGAATTAAGGATTAGAGGTGTTATCTGGCAAAAAGCAGGAACGCTGTCGTCTGTCGACGTCATTTACAACGAAGCAAGCGTGTGTGCGGCTAATCTTGCCTTCATTAGTGGCTGACGACAATTGCCTTGTCATCGCGGTACTGTGTGGCGATATAATCGGTCTGTTTTCCGTCGCGCGCTTCTATTCTAAGACGGCGGCGATCCTCCTGGTCATGAAGGTGTTTTTGTGAACCAGGACATTGCTGGTTTGGACGTAGTGTCGTTGGGACTCGCTACTAACCTCATCTCTCTCTCTCTTCTTCCCCTCCTCTCTCTCTCTCTCCTCTCTCCCCTCTCCCCTCTCTCTCTCTCTCTCTCTCTCCCTCTCTCTCTCTCCCCTCTCTCTCCCCTCTCTCTCTCCCCTCTCTCCCCGCTCCCCTCTCTCTCTCTCTCTCTCTCTCTCTCTCTCTTCTTCGTTACGCCAGAAGGGTGTATCGCTTAGATGACGCTTAAGGATGCTCCGCATTCAATCTTCTCAACAACCTTCTTAGCCTCTCCCGGAAAATTTCCTGCTCCTAAAATGGGTAGGCGTTGTAATCGTTATAGAAACCGCATAAAAAACCAGCTTGCTCCTGCATACCTTCAGATTACTGCATCCCCACGAAAAAATTAGAGAAAGGATGATGCAGAACGTCGGTGGTCTCGACAAACATTTCTAGCTTTGGTTTTGAAAGCAGTTTTTCCTCAAAAGAAGCTTTTTTCTGAAACGTTAGAAAGTAAATGCTTCCGAACCCATAATTACTGTCCACGAACAAAAAAAAGAAAAAAAACCGGAGGCACGGCTTGGTGAACAGGCAGAGCAAGCGCCCGGAACGGGAAAGAGTAATTTGTCACTCACCATTTTAGACTTTGTTCTAAAAACATTAAACCAAGGGCACGTCACTTCTTGCCAGGGTTGGGCGAAGGCCCCCGGGATTCATTAATTTCCTCTGTCCTATTCTGAACTTGGTCGTCTACTGGCGCTGTTTGGAGCCATCCACCTTTCCGAAGCGTTTAGCACCCGAGGCACTCTTGCCGTTCTCGCGACTTCCTCGAGCTGCACTCGACAGGTAAAATTGAGCTCCACTAACCTCTTCATCTTCCAACCACCGTTCCCTTCCTATTTTGCTTTTACCCGCCTAAAACGTGGCCTTCAGCTTCTCCTAATGGGCACCAAAAGTATAAATGAAAAAACGTTCGGTGCTCTTCCTGGCTAAGGAGGATATTTTTTTTCCAGAACTTCACGTAAGTTTTTTTATAAACATATTTAGGGTGACGATCACTTAAAGCGTGCGGCGATTGACCGCAGACACTAGCGCGTTGCCAAGACAGGCGCTTTAAGTGTATAGCATTACGAAATTTGCTTTTTGCAAGTTGCTTCGGTGTTTTTTTTTTCTAGGTGTACGTAGTTATGGGGACATGTTTATTGCGACGTTATAAGTGTGTGTGTATGCGGAAGATGTTCAGGAGATGTGTTTTTACAAGTACTACGATTCCAAAACAATCGAAAAAGTGACAGCTTTTCATAATCTTTTCCCTAGAAAAGGGTATTTCTGTTTAAATATTTTTATATAAAGTGCATTTGGTGTACACTCAGCATTTTGACCAATTGCTTGCTAACAGGGCATTCGGTTCACGAACAACAACGACGTCAATTCTTCTAAAAATTTCCTTCTCTGATCCTGGCACCGTATAATGGAGCTGGTTTGTAATTTTGACTCCCGCACCTGGGGCCACCACATAAAGCTTCCGGCTCCACCTACGTCTTTTCAGATGAGAGCGCGACAGAGAGAGAGAAAGAGGGAGAGACCGAGACAGAGAAGAGAGAGAGAGAGAGAAGGAAGGGCTCCCTCTTTAGAAAAGGACTGCAGTGACGACGGCTTAACTCAATACTCTGCTGAATGCCAGTTTTGTTCAGAACCCGGAACTCTACCTCATATTATAACACAGTGTGGGCACAAACCCAAACTTCGACCCCTCTGATCCGCTCTTCCCACCCCTGAGCTGTGGGAGAACCTGGTGGCCAGCGACCATCTGGACGTACAGCAGCTCCTGGCATCCAGGGCGAAGGCTCTCTGCTCACCTATGGATTCCCGGACTAGGGAACCACTCCCACTTCAGAAAGCTCAAATAAACGCTTCTCTCTCTCCCTCTCTCTCTCTTTTATATATATATATATATATATATATATATATATATATATATATATATATATATATATATATTCCTGAGACCCGAGACATGACGTAGAAAAACCAGTTCATTTTTCTAAATAATTGAATTTATTAGAGTAGAGAGATTATACAGATGTCATTCTTTATTTGCTATGACGTCTTGTTGAAAAGTTATCAGATGTGCAATATATTGCACACTGGGACTAAGTTGTGAAAAAACAAACATGAAACATGTCATACGCAGTGTGTGTGCATGTGTTGTGTGTGTGTGTCTATGTGTGTGTGTCTGTGTTGTGTGTGTTGCGCGTTGTGTGTGTGCGTTGGTTTGTGTGTGTGTTTTGTGTATGCCTTTCGTGCGTGTCGTGTGTTTGTTGTGCGTGTGTGTTGTGTTGTGTTGTGCGTTTGTATTGTGTTGTGTGTTGTTGTGTTTGTGTGTGTTGTGTTGCATGTGCGTGTGCATGTGTGTGTGTGCATGCCCGCTGTTCCCGATGAAGATAAAGAAGCCGATCGCTTATGGAAATTCCGCCCTCTTCTTGAGATTATTAGAAACGCTTGCCTCACTCTGCCGTGTTCACCAAACATTTGCGTTGACGAGCAAATTATTCCCTTCACCGGTAAGTGCGCAGTTAAGCTGTTCCTTCCTGGGAAGTCCAACCGGACAGGCCTGAAGAACTTTATTTTGGCGAGCCCTTAAGGCCTTGTCTTAGATTTTGAAATTTTCAGGGAAAGGAAGCCTCCCACAAAAGAAACAACGTGTGATCGATGCTGCTTGTCCCCATTTGCCGCAATCCTCTAAATAATTTCGAGGGCATAAGCATTGGCGCATCTCAAGAGATTGTTTATTATTTATTTGCAATAAAAAAATCCCGGACCATCTCCGCTAACGTGAAACCTGGGGAGGGGTTACGCATGCAGTGTATAAGTGTATTCTTGGCGGGCTTGCCGTTTTTGCAACCGGAGATAAAACCGTTGGGAGGTAGAGGTTTACGGCTTGGTGTAAAAGTCTCTTCTCTTTGAAGCGCGAAGCTCTCTAGCGCGAGGCGTAAACGTGTGTCCCGATGTTTTTTAGTACACGTTACGAAGCGCATCAGCGCGAGGCGTAAACGAGTGCACCGGTTTTTTTTTTTTAGTACGCGTTAGGTGCTAGCGCGAGGCGTCAACGGGTTTTCCGGTGTTTTATTACGGTGACTACATGAGACGACGATTGAAACAATAGACGATGACAGGAGACGCCTACAGCCTCAGCCCCTAAGTGGTTTCGCCCCTATAGACCCTAAGTTCAATATAAAGGAAGAGCAAAATAAAATAATGGGTTCTGCCAAATGTAGTCACAAGAGTTCAATATTGTCCTGACGTGCAACCTGTTGCACATCGAATTCACGAGTGAAATCATGAAGAAAACACAAAAGTCAAGGCAAAAATAGCGGTGGCGAATGATACCGTAGCCTTTCATGAGCTCGGAAAGCGAAAATCAAAGGTATCACAGCATTTTTAAACACATGAAAAGCATGTACTTCGGCGGCGTCGATAGAAAATCTCCGGAACGAAAAACCCCATTTTTGTTTATTAGTATGAGCGCAATCTCGCACCTACAGTTCATGAAACACGACACATTGTACCACCAGTCTCTACTCCAGCTTGAGAGGCTGTTTTGGTTTCGCTTTCAGTCAATTTAGGATCTTAAATATATATATATATAGATATAGATATATAGTAAAAAATGGGTATAGCTTCTAACAAAACTGTTTATTGGTCGACGTTTCGGTCGGATGCCGACCAATAAACAGTTTTGTTAGAAGCTAAAAAAAAGGCTTTGATAAAGGTCGGCATCCGAGTGAAACGTCGACCAATAAACATTTTTGTTAGAAGCTATACCATTTTTTACTATTTGTTATGGCAACCTAAGACAGCCCTTCTCGCAATCTAATAATATATATATATATATATATATATATATATATATATATATATAAGGAAATGAGGGGCTCGTTGAGGAAATACAGAAAGATAGGTCAGCAGTCTGCAACGCCAAAGGAGGCATAGGGGTGTGGTTAGGCTCTTTTTCTTTTTCACTACGCTTAATGAAGTAAACATTTTTTTTAAATATACAGAGAAGAAGAAAAAAAACACGCGCCAGAGTGGGGACCGAACCCACGCCTTTCGATTACATGTCGAATGCCTTCGACATGTAATCGAAAGGCGTGGGTTCGGTCCCCACTCTGGGCGCGTGTTTTTCTTTCTTTCTTTCTTCTGTATATATTAAAAAATGTTTACTTCATTAATCGTAGTGAAAAAGAAAAAGAGCCTAACCACACCCCTATGCCTCCTTGGCGTTGCAGACTGCTGACCTATCTTTCTGTATATATATATATATATATATATATATATATTAATATATATATATATATATATATATATATATATATATATATATATATATATAATATATATATATATATATATATATATATATATATATATATCCACTGGATCAATCAATCATGTTGACTGGGGCTACGACCATAACTATACCGAATGCTGTATGTGTACGTGACCTACCGGTGTTTCGTGAAACGGGACGCTACACCTACCGCCGTTATAGCAAGCCTTGGTTGGTTATGTGTGCACACCGTTTCGTAGGCGTGCTGGCGCAGCTCGGTGAACATTAGACAAGGGTGGCACCATCACTAGAGGCTAGTCTAAACTGGCGCGGAGCCACTACATCTGCAACGAATTTATGTCGTTGCCAGGATGCAAAAAATATGATTTCCATGAGATGAGAGATTTTATGTCGCGGCTATAAAGCTGATCTCATTGTTCGCATTTGGCGAACAGCACGGCACAGCGCCATACACGGACTGTGCCATGCCGTAATCGGATACCTTTAACACGTGCGCAACTTCTATGCAACCCGAGCCGAACTTAAAGGGAGCCATGAAGACAAAATGCAAGTTTGGTTCATTCAAAATATTGCCTCGTTAGAATCATATTGACACCACTTTTACCGTAAACTTCGCTCAAATAAGCTGTATAATTAGGAAAAAAAGGGAAAGGCCATGCGACCCACTCGCTCATTTCCAGCAACAGAACCTATGATGTCATACCAGCCAGCTCTGCGATTGGCGGAGGCCGGCAAAAGCAAACGCAAATGAGTCAGAACTCATAAGCTTGCCGAACGAGCTATTTGCGCTTAATTTTAGGCAACATTCTTTTTAAAGCAGTAAGAATGGTGGGACCGACATTGGAAGTTTCAAAAGCACACGTAAACATAGACGTACCGATGCGTACTGCTATTGGTACTGCGCGAACTATGCTTGGTTTAGCTGCACGGGACTGCGGGGCTTTGGGGTAGTTTTAGACGACACTGGCCGATTGACGCAAGCAACGGTGTCTTACGTGACCATATTGTCGAGCGAGCACTCTGTTTCACGAAACGATTATTTTCTCCCTGAAAAAAAAAAAAATCCAAGCCAGGTTAAATACGGTCAAAAACAAACCAGAGGCAGAAAACGGCTTACCACGGTATGGTGGCGCCATCTAGGTTCACTAACTTAAACAAGGCTTTCTACTCGGATGCAGAGTGGTCGATTCCTGTGATGTCATTGCAGACCTCAAAAACACACGTTTTAGCGGGGAAATCAAAATTTTAACGTAAATAGAATAATTTCTGAGGTAATAAAACACCGTTTGCATCCAGACAAGCGCTGGGGACACTATAAAACATGAAATCTTTCGAATAAAACAAATTTGTATTTCGTCTTCATGGCTCCTTTAATGCACAAAATAGAAACTGCTTCGACAATGTCGGAATGAAGCAATCTAATAGACGTTGGCCTTATAACGTGAGGGACCCAGGCTCTATTCAGACCACGGAACCGTTTTTTTTTAATCTTGATGCGCTTGATGTGCCTTTGTGGAAACCCAATGTGCAAGTTGGCTTTCCTGCAGTGCGTTTTGGGCGTAACTATTTGGACTTTGGAATATGAAGATATTTGCTTTCGACCAGGGAAAGCTTCGCGTTTCACACATCTTTCACTTCACCCACGATCATCGTCATTGTCACAGAAAGTTGGCTTTCCTGCAGTGCCTTGAGGCAATTTTAAGCATAGAAAAGTTCACTTTAGGTTTCGCATGAATGAAAAATTGTGTAGCATCCTTATGCCGCTTGTGCAAAGTGTGAGTTCTTTACAGCCAAATTTTGTTGTTCTTTTTTAAATCCTGTTCTGCCAATTGTCTTCGTTTACGCTGTTATAACGATTACAGGTTTTACTTCCTCCAAATCTGCATTTTTGGGGAAACGCGGAACGTCACATAGTTCGCCATTTTCACTATTTCTTTGAATTTTTCTTATTTTTTTTAAGTTTTAAAAAATTTCGTTCGACCAATTATCTCCATTTACGCTGTTATTACGATTACAAATGGAACCGCCGTCAAATCTGCTTTATTCTGGAAATGCAGGGTGTTACACGGGTCGCCGTTTTCCGTAACACGGTCGCCATTTTCGGACCTCCCAGCGTCTCCTGTGCAAGGTTGTCAGGCTAGCATACCCACTTAAGGAGAATGGCCAAGATTGGCACTCAAAAAAAAAAAAAAAAGAAACTCCAGCATTCGCCGTAACCGTGGAAATACTTGCTCGGAGCGGGAAAGACACGTCATAGCGTACGCCCCTCCAAGGTGATGTCCAATGATTATCACCTGCAGAAAAATAAAAAAGCTGACACTTATAGCAAAAACGATGGAGTATAGGTCGTTGCGGCAGCGAAGAAGGTGCGAATCGGCTGCAATTGCGGACCTAAACCTTTGCGATTGTCGTGAGGGTTGCCTGCAGCTTCGTTACCTTCGACAAGTTATCTCCATTTACGCTAATAAACAATTAAAAGTGTTACTTCCGCAAAATCTGCATATTTGTGGAAATGCAAGGCGTTGCTCGGTCCTGGCTGTGGGGGTGCTCGGCAAAGAATGCTACGCAATAATATTACAGGCATGCCAGAGTGAGGCAGTCATATTTTAATCACGCATGTGCTGTATACTAAACAAGACGCAAGCCTGTTGAGTGAGGCTTTCCAACCGATTACCGGACGTGACCGATGGCTATGGCTGATTTAGATGGGAGCACCTATAACCCGATATTTCTTCTTCCCTGGAGAAGCATTCGTCCGAACTGCCGACGTTCGGCGCTACATGCACTATTTATGGAGCTCCCCAATTCGCGTCCTGGGGGCATATGAATATTGAACGAAACCGCCAGGGGGGAATGCCAGGGTGGGATGGCATAACGTGCTTCTCCTGCAGACGACATATTACCTCCTCCCTTTCATCCGCCCACGCTACCGTTGACGAACGTGTCACTTTCGGAGGACACGTGTCTATTCTCAGTGTTACATTTCTAGCTCGCACAAACATGCATGGGCAAAATATGGCGGCCTTTTTGGGGTCTGACGTAAGTGAGTATTTAGGACTGTAGGTGGTGTTGGGCAATGACACTTTGCCAGATATGTTTCGCGACCTAGAGTGTCCGGATCCTATCAAAAGGGATTGATTGATTGATTGATTGATTGATTGATTGATTGATTGATTGATTGATTGATTGATTGATTGATTGATTGATTGATTGATTGATTGATTGATTGTGAGTGAGTGAGTGAGTGAGTGAGTGAGTGAGTGAGTGAGTGAGTGAGTGAGTGAGTGAGTGAGTGAGTGAGTGAGTGAGTGAGTGAGTGAGTGAGTGAGTGAGTGAGTGAGTGAGTGAGTGAGTGAGTGAGTGAGTGAGTGTGATTGTCGAAAAATGGAACAGAGGGGCCGATCAGAATGGTATTGTGTAATGTTGGTGCACACTGGAAAGCAGACGATAGACAGAACCAATGCGGAAATGTGGGCTAGCCGGAATACCTTCATCTCGCACAGCGTAAAATAAGGTATGGTGTTCCGCCTTTCTTGCGCTGTACATGATGAAGGATAACAAGAAAACGTAGCTAGTAAGGTAAGCGCCACAGAAAACAACAGAACTAAGAAGTGAGTGCACTTCTTCAAAGTTGATAGGATAGAGAGAATGACCAAAAAAGAAAACTAAGCTTTGATTCATCCAGATCGCCTGTTAAATTTTCCAAGGCGGATGTTCTCGACAAAAACATACGTGATTCACACCCCTGAATCCCACAATAGAAAAGTAAGGGGCACGATTTTAATCAGACTTCACCCTTGCAAAGCGCACGGAGGGGGGTCCCCCGAGTGTAATTTCCTTGCTACGTCCAATTCACACAAATATGAGGGGAGTCGAGGGAGGTTTGATTAATCTCCCAAAAAGTGCGGCTCCTCTATTTCAACATATGTATATGTACACAAACATTTGTAAATTCACCCTTCGTAGCTGATTCTTATTTCTGTCCTCGGTCCTTTCAAACTTTCACTGTAAGCGAGCTCGAGTGGAATATCGCTCAATGCACAGTGCAAAAACCCGAGTTGGCGAACCATTTCTATGTTTCCCCTGCCCACGCACATAGTGTAGAGAAAAGGAAAGCTCATTTATGACAAGTTCACACCCAGCAAGTCAGCAGAATAGCCAAAAAACAAGCACGCTTGTTTCCGCACAGTGCTCGCATTCTGAACCTCTTCCTCTTCCTTTTCATCTTCCGTCCGGGCTCAGTAGTGTCATTGTTCCTCTTCTGCCGAGTGTGCCTCGCTTTTCGAAAAAAAACCGCATCGGCAAGGCAGTGTTGTACGCAGACGGAGGGAGAAATTCCAAGGGACGGGGTTGGCTTTTGTCCAACATTCTTCTTCTCATGAAAGACATTTCTCGGCGCTGTGCTGCCGACGCCACTTTTTATATAAGTTCTGCCTGCGCTGTTTGCAAGAACTCTGAGTACAAAGAGGACAAACGAAAAGATTAAGCTTGACACGCTCTGATTGATTCATCTTTGCCCATTTCATGCCTTCGGCTGTAGTTTTATACTGCATCTTTCTTCACCGCGTGGCGTGCACGGGTCGCTCGTCCGTTGAGGAGACGCAGCAAAGAGGAGCGTAGCGGTTAATGACGCTCGCTTCTCCGCCTCCTGTCGGGTCGGCCTAAGTCACTGGACATTAGCCCGTAAAATGTTACAGAACACGCAGTAAATAGTCATCCGAGGTGTCCGCTGTGTCTTACCCCCGTTTCATTCCCAAAGTAAGAGCGCTCGTCACGTCGCAGCCCATGTTTTCATCGCAAGGACAGTGTGGAAGCCTCGGAGTATTGATTGCCGTGCTAGGAGAAACCGTTAGCAGCGGATCACTGACTACTGCCTTTCCGGCTGTGTAACAACCATGCGCAGCATAAATTTTGGCCTTCTGCATGCATGGCTTGCACTGGTGGAAATTACAACAAAGATTTAGTGAAAACGGATATATGTCATCCAGCTTGCGTACTACGTCATTTAAACATACTGAAGAAAATATTTCGCAAAAAAATAAGAACGGTCACGTATCTGCCCCTTCCGTTGCAAATGTCGATGAAAGACGATAGTCGACTGGCGCCCCTGCCAAAAGAATGCACCCCTTCTCTTTCCCGCTCACCTCTCACGCTGCTCCTCTCCCGTCTTGCTCCTCCCTGAATAACACGCAAGAGTTTTGCTCAAGTCAATTTAAATTTACTGCGTTCCAGTGCTCCATGTCGAGTGCCTCGATGCCAGTGCTGCTGTACGCCGGAGACGCGCCTTAATCTAGGCGCCCTACTACAACGTTTATAGAACCACGTTGCCCTGTCCACGAGCGTATACCAAGCGGAACGTCATTGATTGATTCTAGGGTGTAATGCGCCGACGCAACGCAGGTGATGAGGCGCGCCGTAGTGGAGGGCTCCAGATTAGTTTTAGCCACCTGGGGATCCTTAACGTGCACCGTAATCTCGTACACACGGGCGTTTTTTTTTTTTTTTTGCTCCTCCCTTCTTCCCCTTCCCCAACTACGGCCATGTGGCCTCCCCCATCTTAATAAATGTCATTCATTCATTCATTTTTTTGCTTTTCGCCTCCATCACCAATTGGAACGTGGAGCCTATCTATTGGAACCTTCCGTCGCTGTTGCCGTTGGATTTCCTAAACGCCGCCAGGAGCTATAGTATCGCGTAACAGCAGACGACGGTTTTCTGCAGTTGATCTGGTATATCATTTGCTATCGCAAAAAACAAGCATGTTTAATTTTTTTAATAAAGGAACACTGCAAATATCACTTATGTATTGGTTTTATGCCTTATGCTTGCATAATGTCTTGTTCTTGTTCAACAATGTAGACAAATATGCACATTAAAACAGGACTTACACGTTCAGAATAGGCTGTGGGTATTGCGCAACTTCTATTTCACTTTGGCTGTGTGGCTGAATCGAGCAACAGACATACAGACAGACAGAGAGACAGAGCAAAACTTCTCCGTTTATGTAGCCAAGAAAGACTATCGTCGTTAAAAAATAAAAAAAGAACGCGTATCCCGGTTGGCACCACTTCCCCCTCCTTTTTGAATTCGTGAACATTTTTTTCCAGCGAAGCTATGTATCAAATCGTTATTTTTCGTGTCCGCAGGTTAAGATAGCAACAAAATGCCGAGCACACGTGACCGGGCGTCTCGCTAAACAACCCATCACATAAAAAAACCAAGAAAATGCCGAACGCTCATGTGTGTGTGCCTCGCGGCGACCGTCCAGTGTCCCCCACCACACGTTTATCAAGCCTAACATACCCGCTTAGGGAGTTTGGCCAAGATCGGCGAAAAAAAAAAAAAAAACTCTAGCGTTCGCAGTAATTGTGGCAACACTTGCTCAGAACGACAAAGACACGTCATTATCGCCGACGATGTAGCCGTCACTGAGCCATCACTGTACACATGAGTGTGGCCTTTGTATTGGTTGGATCTCGATTCCTTCGTCGCTCACTACCATCTGCGCCCTATTGAGCCACAAGTCCTCGACGACAGCTACTGAGCTGGCTGGGCTGCGCGCTGCTTTTCAGTATGCTCTAAAGCAGCCGGCCAATCAATGGGCTGTATTTACAGACTCCAGGTCAGCACTCGAAAGCTTGAAGTCGCTTCCAAAAGAACAGCTGGCTTGGGAAATCAATCTCTTGCACTTACAAGCCATACAAAGGGAACACAGCGTAGATCTGCAGTGGCTTCCTGCCCACTGCGGAGTTGCCGGCAACGACGCAGCTGACAAAGCCACCTCATCTGCCCACAGTCTCTGCATCTGAAGCTGTGCCGATCCCATTCACGAGAAAGGATACGGACATACTCGCCTCATCAACCGCATGGAATGCGCAGATGTCTATCTGGACTGATGCAAGGCAGCAATACGCACCTCTTCATGAGATTGATCCCAAGTGTACCTTCAGAATGCCACCTGGACTTGGCAAGCGCGAGGAAGCCATTCTGCATAGGCTGCGCTTGAATGTGGCCTACACGGGACATTACCTGTACAAAATCCAGCAGGCATCTTCACCTCTTTGCTCCAAATGTGACTCACGAGAAGACATCCATCATGTTATATGCGTGTGTCCAAAGTACACCGTGCACAGACAGAAACTCATATTATCTTTGTGCAGGCAGCTTGGTGCGGGACTTGAGCTGAGGGCTGTTTTGGGTCCATGGTCGGGTCCCAGTCAGGCTGCGCGTGCAATCAAAGCTCTTGTGGAGTTCTTCGGAGCACAGAACTGGACAGAGTATTGTGATTGATAATTTTGGCCGCATAAAATGACATCTTTTCGTTTTCACATTTTTTCTCTTTTTTTCTTTTTTTTTCTTTTTGTTTTTCTTCTCTCATCTAGCGGAGCAAGCCAGCCCGACGGCTCGGCTAACATCGCTGGTTCTCATTAAAGTTATTCTCTCTCTCTCAAAGACATGTCATAGCGTACGCACCTCCAAGCTGATGTCCAGTGATTCTCACTTCCAAAAAATGAAGGAAGCTCCCACTTAGAGCAACAGTGGTGGGGCAAAGGTCGTTGCGGCCGCGAAGAGGAAGCAAATAGGCTGCAGTCGTGGGCTTAAACCGTCGTAATGGTCTTGAAGGTTGCCTACAGTTTCGCTACCTGCAAGTCTCACGCGTTAGTGTGAGCTTCCTTCACTTTTTGTCGGGTGTTATTTTCTGAGCGCGTTTATGACCCATCCCTAAATGCAGCCGCGGGCATCGTAGCTTTCAATATCTCCAACAAACAAACCGATTGACCTACATTCCAGAAAAGCAGTCGAGTCCCACGTTGTTGGGAACGGGTGGGATTACCATAGAGATATTCCGTTCCGAGATAGGCACAAAACAGGCACTGCCGGTGCGATGCGGAAAGTTAATTAAACATGTTGGTATAACGCGCCCCAACCCTAAACCGACCTGAAAGACACCAAAGCACTGTTATGTGTGAAAGGAATGCGCAAATATGAGCCAAGAGAACATTTCACAGCACAAAAATCACGCTCCTTGCAGAACTTGTGCACCGCTGGGCTCGAACTCAGGCCGTTTGCGTCATAACCCGGAGTTGTATAGCCGTTACGCCACTGAGGCCGAACGGCGGAATCGTTTTATCAGTTGCTCAAAGCAAGAGAATAAGTGTTCAAACTGGCGCTGCGGGTGCGTACAGGAAGTGACTCGCTTGCACACCCAGGGGAACAGATTATCCCCTGACCGTAACAAGCCTCAGCAGGGACAACTGGACGACAACGAAGACCACGCACGGCGCGTGCATTGGTGGCGCGCGGAAGCCGCGTCGAGCTCTTCGAATATTTGGTTTTATGGTTCCATCCCACGTAAGAGATATCCGCCTGATATGGGTACCTGTTCATAAGGGATTATGGCTGAATGAATAAGCAGACTCTTTAGCGCGGTCATCACTAGACGGCCCTCCGATCGACGTCTATTTCCCTCTATACTGGCCGGAGCACGGATACGTCGGCATCAACATCTGGCGAGGAGGCAGGAGGGTGTAATCACCTCCTTTGATGATGATTTTGATGACTTTGATGACTTTGATGATCTTGATGATTTTGATGACTTTAGCGCGGCCCTGCTGCAAGGGCATATATACGCCATGGGCGGATTCGATGGTGAAGGCCGCACGTCGTCCTGCGAAAGGTACGACGCCTCGAGAAACCAGTGGAAGCTAGTGGTGGCCTCCATGCACGACGTCCGCAGCGACGCCAGTGCCGTGGCGGCCGCCGGCCGCATCCACGTCATGGGCGGCTTCACGGGCCTCGACGTGCTGGACACCGTCGAGTACTACGAGCCGATGACCGACACCTGCACCCGAGTACGGAGCATGTCATCACCCGTAGCGGTCTCAAGACAGTCGTGCACGGCGACGATGTCTACGTGATGGGCGGCTTCGACGGCGCCCAGCGGCTGGGCTCGGTCGAGAAGTTGGACGTGCGCAGGGAGGGGTGGTCCCCGCTGCCCAGTATGTCCTTCCCGAGGAGCAACTTTGTGGCCGCGCTGCTCGAAGGCAGTATCTACGCGGCGGCGGGATTCAACGGCACCGCCACCGTGTCGCTTGTGGAACGCTACGACATCGAGGCCCGCCAGTGGCACCGCGCGGTGGACCTGAGCATCACGTGCAGCGCTGCTACAGCTTACGTCTACCACAGTGTCCTCGACGCCAGGCGCTGGTTCTGAGTCGCTCTCTTCGAACTCGACAGCGTAGAAGCTAAGCGGCACCACCGAGCGCATTCTTCCTGGACGGTAATTATGTGAGATGGCTACGTGTGAGCCGTATCTTCGCACATGATGTCGTCGTCGCCGCATGCACGTCGCATCGCTTGGTGCTTTAAAGTGAAAAATGAATGATTTTGAGGAACTCGACTGATTTTTCTGTGTCAGCAATTTCCGTACGACATTTTTTTTCCTTCGCAGTGATTTTACGTGGATGAATGAGCCACGAAACTTTTAGTTCAGTGGTATAAAACTGAGCAATTCGTGTTTGAAGATGCATGCGGCGTTGCGTGGCTAATTTGTCAGCGAAATTTGTCTGCCTTTATAGGCGGGAAGTGGTGCTAGGGATTATAGCTGCTGATTTAACACTTCGAGCAAACATTTCGAGAGAAAAGACTCTCTATACCTGTACGCGTAATCAGAGAACAATTGAAATTGTACCATGTGTTGCAGTGCGGCGGCAGTACGCGATGTACGAAGCACAGCGACACCTGCAATCAAGAGAAAAATAAAATAAAATGTCATTTTAAAGAAAGCGAAACATTTTAAATGTACCCCTCCTGGCATAGCAATCGCACGCATGAATCACGGCTCGCAATACACACGGCAATTCTCGAGTAATGAAGGGGAAAACGTTTACTGAAATAAAGAAGAAACCGAAGCTGAAAGACTGGGAGGCTTATGCAAAAAAGAACTAGCCCAACAGCACGTTCTATGGAAGCGGAGAGGAAGGAGTATGAGATCCTTCATTTATTTCGAGGCCTCGAAAAAAAACAGTCATGCAGGGAAATTAAACTGGTGCCGACTACTGTATATGGGGTAAATGTGACACAGTCATTGCACACTGCTGCCATTTGATTTCTTAAAATGCCGCCTGAAGCTATAGTGACACGGGCGACAGCAGGCGACGGAGTGAATTTTCCTTCTGTAGTGGATGTAGAATTTGATATCGTAAAAATCAAGCATTCATGATTTTTTTTAATAAAGGAACACTGCAAATATCGCTTATGTATTGATCTTTTGCCTCGTATTTGTGCAATGTATTGTTCTTGTTCCACAATGTTGACGAGTATGAACATTGACACTAAACTTAGACGTTAAGATTTGGCATGGGTATATGAGGCTATTCCGCAGCTTCTGTTTCACTTTGGCCGGGTGGCTGAATCGGGTCACAGACAGACAGACAGACAGACAGACAGACAGACAGACGGACGGACGGACGGACGGACGGGACAGACAGACCAAAATTTTTGCGTTTAAATAGACCAAGAAAGACTATCGTCTTTAAAAGGCATGGACGCAATTGTACAAATTCCTTGAAAAGTTTCGCGTTGCTCTGGTGTTCTGAGGGGTGGTGGCATCGTTAGCACGATTCAATTGCTCAACTGAATGTCGCCTATGCATAGTCACCCACCTAGCTCTCCCGCTGTGATAAAACACGTTTTTTTTTTAATTTTGTAAGGAACTTACATTTTCTGCCGCGGTTGCTCGCAATGTTAGCTTTTGCATGAAGGACAAAACATAGGGAATTGATCAGCTTCGTGTCAGCACACGCATAACTGTATCTTGCTGTGTGTGCACAGTTTCTGGCAAATGCTAAGAGGGTATGTATGTTCTAGGCTCTGTTTTATTTTACCCTGACGGCTGACGTCTCGCCGCCTCTGCCCGCATCATGCCACAGCAAGGCGCCTTTTGGACGCCGCATGGCCTTAGGCTTGGGGATACCAACCCCGAGCCTCGAGGCGCTGCTCTTCCCAGTAGTGGAGCCTGCTCCGCTACCTCGAGGCTACGGGGTTGAAGCAACGCCTCTAGCCACCCCGGCTATGGAGTCCGCGCCGCCTACAACCAGCAACCCTTCTTTCCTCTCTCTCACCACCACCACCCTCCCAGCTTCTTTCCCTTCCCCGCACGAAGTTGAATGCAGGATTACTCTCACGTGAGTACAGCAATATCCTTCCTTTGCTTCAGAATAAAGCACTGCTACTGTTTGGTCGGGTTCTTTGCAAGCAGGAGAATTTTGCACGAAGCGGGGCTTAATCAAGGATTCTCTAAGGATAAGTCACGAGAAGACATCTCAAGTAAAAATCGGCATCCTTGTCTTCTCACTCAGCCAACGTTTTTTTTTTTTTCCTGCACTTCTGTACCATGGATGTTGAGCGGTGACGACAGCATGTGCCCTAATTCCCACGCTGTCAGCTAAATTTAAAGCAACAAGTAAGCCACACAATTAGCGTTCGCTTGGATGTCTTGACTTTATTTTATTTTTCGTGCTTCAATTTGCCCTGTGGGAAGTAGAAGCTAAGATATAAAAACACGAATCAAAGACAATAATAAATGCACAATTTAAATTCGGACTATTGGCAAAATATTGCTCTGTAGCAGTCGTATGGGTCGGTGTATCGGTTTAGCAATGACTGAGTCCAGCGGGCAGGGTTGAAGGGTCAGCCAGGGTTGAAGGGTTTCGGTGTCAAAACACCCTGGAAATTTTCTGAGCACCACATCCTTCTCTCCCAGTTCCTTCCGCCCTTTGTTTCACCTGTGCTATTTACACACTAAATCTATGGGCTATAAGGTAAAAGCAAAGAAAAAAACGGTGTCGGTTTGTTCAAGCCAAAACACGACTAAAATTTTGTTTCGGCGCAGGACCTCTCTCTTTTCTATTTTTACCGAAAGCGTATAACACCAACCGAAAAATATTTGTGGCTACGCCACTTTCAAGTAATTTCAAGAGAACGTGTTGCTGGGCGTATTGGTTGAGGTCTACAAACATACTGAGTAGCGCAAATACACAACACACAAGAAAGAAGACACGGACAGGCGCTACACTTCCAACAGTTTAATAGCAACGTCCGCAACGTACAGCCGGTAAAAGGCTTGTCTATAACACAGCGTTCGTACTCCCAGCCCTATCCTGCCCCGCCGGAGCGGGATTTGAATAAACTACTGCGGAATTCTGAAGTCTTAGCCCTTCGCTTTTGCCTCCGACATGTTTGGAACGAGTATGTACCGGCAGTTTTCGGATGTAGCTGGTTGAAGTTGAAATCGCTGTTATAGACAAGCGTTTTACCGGCTGTATATATAAACACACATCCCGACATGCGCAATAGAGCCCACAGCGTCAACGCAAGAATTTATCTAAAAACCGCCCCTCGGCTTTTTAGCCACCGAAGTGTCACTGACACTGATACCACCGAAGTGTCACTGACGCAGTCACTTCCCTTCAATCTGATACGATGCGCCTCGAGCAATTCTCGGGCCTTCTGATATCTGCTCTTTCCCAGTATCTTTGTCTCAGAAAATCGTGGCTCACACTTTGTGCAGGAATCACAATGCGCTGTTAAATGTGCGCCATTATTAGATTTTAAATTTTGCGCATGCTCCCTTAGGCGGTCGTTCAAACATCTCCCAGTTTGGCCGATGTAGGACTTTCGACAGGTGAGGGGGATTTCGGAAACCACTCCTACAGCGCAATCACCGAACGGCTTCTCGTATAGTTTTTCACAGGCTCTCTTTTTGCTAGTAGTAGTAATGCGAGAGCAAAGTTGGCCGAGCTTACTCGGAGCAGAAAAAACGACAGGGACACCGTACCTCGTCGCGACCTTTTTTAGGTTATGCGACACCTTGTGTAGGTACGGAACCACTTCAGGCCGCTTGTCATTTCTTAGCTGCGCTTTTGTCCTTGGCTTACTACCCTTCACTTTTTGAAGGAGGGTTTCGGCCACCGCATTCACGACCGTCAGAGGGAAGCCAGCCGACAAAAGTCGCTTCACCTGAGCAGCAAATTACTTCAAGTAATTTGCTGCTTAACAAACAAAGTTACCCCGAAAATAATATTGATTTGTAATCGTCAAGCTAAGCTAAGCTAAGTCGTTAAAGACTTTTTTCTTGCCATCCTCAGTTTTTTTTTTCTTTTTGTCTTTAAAGAAAAACTGAAATAAAGCGATTGATTGATTGGTTGAACCCGCCACGGTGGCTCAGTGGCTAAGGCATTGTACCTCTGAATCCAATGACGCGGGTTCGATTCCGGGCCGCGGCGGCTGCTTTTCTGATGGAGGCGAAAAGCGAGAACGCCCCTGTGTACGAGATTTGGGCGCACGTTAAAGGTCCCACGTGGTCAAAGTTAATCCGGAGCCCTCCACTACGGCGTGCCTTCATCGCCTGCGCTGCGTCGGCGCGTCAAACCTCCTAAACAATCAAGATGAACGGAAAAAGAAAGCGAAACGTGTTCTGGCCTTGTTTTCTGGTTTACCCTATTACTTTACACTGGTGATTCCAAAACAATATCATATGCCCACCGGCCGTACTTTCGGGGGGTGAAACAATGAACTCGTACAACCCCCAATCTGCGACCCCGCTTCTACGTCGATGATTGCCCCAAAATAAATCATAAACACCTGTTAGGGTTAGTGCAGAAATTCTCCTTTTTAGCCCCAGTGCATATGAGCGTAAACTTTACGTCAAGGTGAACACATGAAGAGAGCTAACGTCTTGCATCCGCACGTAAAGTGTAAAGGCTCATCCACGCTTTGTATGCACCCCAGACTAGCCCTGATAGAGGTTTTATTCGCATCTTCGTTTTTGATAAAAGTGATGAATTTTATGCAGGAATGACACAACAGGACTAATTTTCTACACAATTGAATGTTACAGAGTTCAGAGTAACGTTGTTTAACGGCACCCTTCAATTTGAAGAATAGTCACAATAAAGAATCACCACGCTACATTATATTCCATTGCCGAGATCTGTTCTTATGGGGTCCTGGAGGAAACATGAAAGTCTGAAACGCATTGGTGTATTGTACAGAAGCATGTGCAGATTTGGGCAAGTAAACCAAGTGTATGCAGCCAAGCGTGCCGATGGGGCGTTTATGGCATCTTAACATTCGCATGCTTGCGGAGAGCAATTTGTTGTTAAGGACTCCTAAATTTCTGTTATATAACTGGTGTTTTTCACTGCAGAATTCACCAGGTAGTATGTTTGTTAGACGAAAAGAAATTTTCACTATTTTGCACTAGTGGTTATTATGGCGCTTCGACAAGTGGTAGTTATTGAGAGCAGAAGAACGTCCGCCGGTGGTAGAGGTTGACGATATGGCTCCGTAATTTACGCAACAGTGGGGAAGAAATCTTACGGCTCGTGTTTGTGCCCAGGATAGGAGCTTGGGAAACATGAGAGCCGACATTGCCAACTGAAGACACAGTTTTAGCACATGCTAATTGAGGTGTATTGAGTGAAATCATTTATCTTGAGAAGGCTCTCAACGTCACGGGAAGCCAAGTATCTTATTAGTCTCTGGATCGGCTCCTTAATTTGTCCCTGAGCTTTAATCAAGTTTTCCCAACAAGTGTAAAAGCGTCGGTATTAGCCGGTAACTGTGAGCTGGACAAAAACCCTGGAAGCAGCACAATTAAAAAAGCCAAGTTCACCACTTTCTTGCCCAAATGGAGGGCCAATCGCGAAAGTGTAATACATAGCATATATTTCAATTTTGTCAAAGGAAAAACCACTTTACACACGGCGACTTACGACACGTGCTGCTTTAACAGACCTTTTTACTTGCACCCATCTCACCAAAACTGCTCCTTTACAAAGCACGATTTCGGTCCCAATTAGGCTAGGCCTCCTCCGTGTGGGTTCCACAAACTGCCTCATAAATCCAAATCATCGAAGCTGTACAAAATCACTCCGTACGTTTCATTTTGTCCAGTTACGCTGGAACGGTTAGCGCATCACTGATGAAAAAAAAAACTAATTCTTCCATTTCTGACTATTCGATGCCGCATTTAAGGCTTGTGACCCTTTAGCAAATTTTTTTACAGCAACAATATTCTAAAACAATCTCATGCCAGCCAGCACCTCCCCCCTCCCCTCCTCTGCATACGTTTCTTCCTGTCATGACTACCGCTTAAAGTAGGTGTGCCAAGCAGCAACACCAACCTTTATTTTGGCTCAATCGGTCCGAAAACCAGTCTGGACTGAAACAGCTTCTCTGCCGCCATCGTTTTTACAATTGAACTTGAACGGTTTAGGTCTGCACTCGCCAATCATTTTTATTGACCCCTCCATTGTTTCCTATGTACGTTTCTTTGTTTTCTACTCCACTACTTGGTAACGCCTGAATGGCCCTGAGAGTAAAATAAAGGAAATAAATGACATGAAAAGAAATGAGTCAACCCAGCTTATAAACAATAATTCCCAGAAAAGTAATTATTCAAATGAATGCAATGTAAAAAACCTTGTCCATAGACAAGTGAGATAAACGACGCCAGTACTTGCTCAAGACGACCCGGAATCGTCAGCGTTGAAGCTGCGTGAGAAATGTCCACACCACTGCCCCGATTGCTCAAGCAAGGCGTTAAAAAGAAGGAAAGAGAAAAAGAGAAGAGAGAAATAAAGAAAGACATGAAGAGAAGAGAGAGGAGAGGAGGGAGGGAGGGAGGGAGGGACACTGAATTATCGTAGCTGAAATATGCTTGCAATATTTTTGTGCATCGGTATGCAAACATTTTGTACGTCCCATTTCCGAGATATGACTAGAAGAAATTACAAGGGCTAGAAGAAACTAGATGACTGTTGCAATGACTGAAAGAAACTAGAAGAATCACAAGAAGAAGCTGCTGACCCTGTTATCCGCTTTCAGTGAAAACACATTGTCCATTATGTTGAAGCAATCCAAACGGCCACCCTAAATTCAGAGTGAGACGCTTCCTGCGCTGCTAAATTTTGGAATGCGGTTGAATGGTCCCGCAATGAAGCAAAACGACGGCAACGCGAACATCCCCGGTCGTGAGATCGTGCCGTTACATTCTGTCTGTTGCTGCAGAGGAGTTCTCGGTGGCGGCGATGGGACGAAATCCCATCGGAAACCGCCCACGGCACTCATTTATTTTTTCCCTGCTGGGACGGCAACGAAGAAAAATAAAGAACATCGAAAAAGTCCGACGCGACGCTACGGTATACGGACGGGAAGACCATTCGCGAAATCGTTCCGTCGCCTCCGGAGCCACCTCATCGATCGCTAGATTTAAATTCGCTCTGCGGCTAAACTCCGAATACGGTGGTCTAAGCACGTATCTGAAATAGAGGGTACCACGTAAAGAGAACGACATGTGAAGCTCCATTTCCGGCTCTGAATCTTGCGCCCGATTTGTTGCCCGTCCGCCTGAAAGGTGTATACACACTACACCATAAAACCTTCCGTAAATTAGATGTTAGTGAGGTCGTCTATTTTAGTGGATCATAATTGTTGCCATGTCACGGGTACTGGTTTCATGCACGCTTAAATGCTTCCATTGTCGCGATTGCCTAAAAAAGATTGTTTCGAAATGTGAAGTTTTACTGTGTAGAAAGTTACTTGACCTCCGAGAGCTTTGTGTAGAAATAGAGATAGAGAGAGAGAAAGAGGAGAGAGGGGAGCCCACAATACCTGACTAGGCATCCTTTGTGAGATTATGTTTCATTCCAAAATAGTAACCAGAATGCAGTAGTAGTGCAGTAAGAAACTGACCCGCAAGTCGAGAAGAGTTATCACGTACATGACGTTTTAATATATGTATTCCGATGAAAATCCCCATTCTATTAGCATGTGTCAATGCGTGAAACATTTCAATCTCTAATGAATTAGTTCAGGTGCGTATATAGCGATGAAAGTGCGATCACGTGGCTTTGCGCGCAGCCTGAAGCCTCAGGCAGTCTGATCGCTCATCGCGCGCGTGTCCGTTTCGGGGATCAGAAAGACCACGACAGCGGCGAGCACCGCCAGCGCTACGCCGGCGATGACGGGCGACAGCGCGAGCAGCTGGTCGTCAAAGTGAAGCACGAGGAAGACGAGCGTCCAGCGGGCCGCCCACATGACCGGGGCGGCCAGGTAGCGCATGAAGCGCCGGCCCACGCACAGCTCTGCCGTCAGCAGCGGCGGCACGTGGCAGAGGCCCACGGAGTATGCCAACACCAGCAGGTTCACCGAGTACACGGCGCTCCAGCTGGGGCTCTCCTGGGGCCCGCCTGTCCACCACCGGCTGCAAAACGGGCGGGTGTCGGAGCGTGTTTAAAACTCCCGCCGATAAGTCACGTGCTTCGAATGAGTCCTGCAATGAAGAGGATACTCTGGCGTGCGTGAAGCCCACAGCGCGTGCAGTTTGTGCAGTCGAGCGTAGTTCTTTGTTTTAACAGCAGAGTATTTGCAGTTTTCAAAGCGTAGCTCTTACAGTCTAACTGCCCACTTTTTTGCGCGTGTAGACCAAGAAGAGCTACTCTCCCTCGTGACTTTGGTTTTACCCTCTCTCTTCTACTACTTGTTCACCTTCGGCGCTTTACATTTGGGTTTAAAATGGCGTATAGGCCACTGGAGCAACGCCTCCCGAGCAATGCAGGGGTATTAATACGTGAAGCCGACTTTAAAACGATTGGCGTAAGCTTGGTTGTTGGGTGTTGCACAGCGAAGCCGACTGATAAGTAAAAATGAAGGAAGCTCGCACTAACGCGTAAGACTTGAAGGTAGCGAAGCTGTACGCAACCTTCCGGACAATCACGGCGGTTTAAGTTCACGATTGCAGCCGATTTACTGCATCTTCGCTGCCGCAACGACCTTTACTCCATCTTTGTTGCTATAAGTGTGAGACGCCTCCATTTTTTTGGAAGTGAAAATCGTTGGACATCATCTTGGAGGGGCGTACGCTATGACGTGTGTTTCTCGTTCCGAGAAAGTGTTGACACGACTACGGCTAACGCTGGAGTTTTTAGATGCGACGGCATCTCATTCACTCGCCTTGTCCCTCCATACGGCGTTGTCGTTATGCGTCCACACCCCTCCCCCATTCTCCTCGCCGCGCGAGCTGCACTCTCCGCCGCTCACCCCCTCTCCTCTGCGATAGCGAACACTCTCTCGAGAGGGGCGTTGGATTGGATTCGATTGGCTTGGCTTGGATTGGATTGGATTGGATTTGGATTTGGATTTGGATTTGGATCGGATTTGGATTGGATGAAAGGGGATTGTGTTGGAATGTGTTGCGTCATAGCCGCGCTACGTCGCGTCATAGCCGCGCTACGTTGCGTCATAGCCGCGGCAGGGGGTTCACGGCACGTTTCACGCGATGGGAGAATCAACCTAACGGAAACAACGGAACCCCCTATGCGTCGCATCTACACAGGGGTTCCCGCGAGGGGAGGTGGGAGTAATTTTTTTTTTTTTTGCCAATGTTGGCCAATATCTCTAGTGGGTATGCTTGGCTTGACAAACACGCGCCGGGGAACGCGTATAGGCGTTTCCTAGTCGGCCCAGCCAAGCGACGCATGGCGCCATCTAAGGGCATGTTTGAAGCTATGTCCACGTGCATGTGGCCTTCAATTTAATCGCTCGGGACCACTTGGTTATAGTTCCACATCAGACGTGTGGCATCAGGGGTAGTAACATATTTAGGAATATCCACAAGGCGAGGTGCGTGGTGGAGTGTTGCGATGCAATGCACTCGGGCGTAGCGATTCTCCAGCTCGACCTGGAGAAAGCCTTTGACTGCGCCTCCCCCCAAGATCCTGTTTTATGTTTTAGAGAACATCAACCTTGGTTCTGTCATTGGACGGGGAGTGGCGCTGGCGTACCGGAACTGCCCTACACGGTTGATAGTGAATAAGAAATTGTGAGTGGCTATCGAGGTGCAGCGTTCGGTGTGCCAGGGCTGCCCTCTCAGCCTTTTATTGTTCTGTGTGTACATTGAAGCGCTGTGCCTGAGCATCATTTATAATGGTAAAATAAGTGGATTTAAACTACAGGAGGCAGAGGCCAACTTTTCGCCTATGCTGACGACATTGCCGTTGTTTGTTCGAACAAAGAAAGCGTGATGTTCACCGTGGAAACAGTGAAGCATTTTGGTGAAGTCACGGGGAGTCTGGTAAATTGGGGGAAATGCCTGGGGTTTTGGCATGGTGAATGGATGTCAATGCCAGCGATCTTTGCTGATGCAACTTGGGTAGCCACCCCAGTAAAGTACTTGGGAACCCCTCTGGAATATTATCGTGACAGTGAGCCCTGCTGGCGGGGGCAGGTGCAAACACTGAAAGAGAAAGTGGAAGAAGTGAAAGCAACTGGGCTGTCAGTGTTCGCGAGAGCCACGACTTGTAACCTTTTATTCGTGGCAAAGCTTTGGTTTGTTATGCAAGTGCTGCATTGTTCACGTTTGAATGTCCAGAAGCTACATCGCGTATCTGCTGTTTCTTTGTGGGGGTCCACGTGGGAGAGGAGTAGTAGCGTGAATTTGTTTCGGCGAATCCGTGACGGCGGTTTAGGACTGACTCATTTCTTTGTACGGAAACTCGTCAGTCGATTTTTGTTTATACACGATGTACAGGACCCTTTTCTGCAAGTTAGTTTAATGCGTGCGTTGCCAGAATTTGTGGTTTCTTCAAGTTGCATGCCAGGTGGTGTTCATGGATATTTTTAAAAAATTGTTATGTCATTCCGATTTTTAGCAACACGCTTTTTAATGAAATATCTGGCGAATGTAACCAGGAAAAAAATATATAAGGATGTATGTGACATAGTCTTCCCAGTGCCACTGTATAAAGCTCTGTACTGCAAAGGTCCAAGGACAAGATGTGTTAAAAGGAGTGTCACCTGGGGCAAAGACTTTCTTTTTTAAATTACACACTCGTACACTTTCAGTCGCAACTTCGATTAAAGAAAGGGGGCTCTCAGTGCCATGGGGAACCGATTGTCCTATCTGTAAACAACCGAAACGCTGGAGCATGTCTTTCTTCATTGTTGGGCCGCAGTGTTCTTTTGGGATGTCCTCCAACGGTCACTCCAGTAAGATTTTCCACTTAGCCCACACGGCATACGTTTTTTGCGCATTGATAGCGAGGACGGTGTGCCATTTGACAGTGTCACGTTGTTGAGCCTGCACAGCATTTGGCGTTCGCGCATGGCTTGCCTGCATTGTGATGTAGACGCGCGACCAACGAGGCAGTATTTTAGAGAAAGTGTGTCAGTTTGTTGACGTGCAGAGAGCGAAGAACTCTCCACCAGAGTAGTTGTCAAAAACCGAACCCCTAACCACGGTTGGGGAATTTTAAACCCCGGACCTGGGGGGCATGGTGGCATTACTGTGGTTTTTTCTTTGTCATTGTACCTAGTACCTGTGTTGCTGTCCGAGATTGGCAATAAAGAGAAAAAAAAGTCACGTAGTGTAGTAGTTCCGCTCCTGCGAAGCGAACATCCTAACCCGGGTTCAAATCCCGTTACCGCTACTTTTTTTTTTTCATGTTCGAGGGTTTGTCATATTTGAATGTTAACATTTGTTATCACGCGTATAATCTATTGTTGACATCTTTATGCATTATAAATGGGATTTCGGGTATTTTCGTTGCCTTTTGGTCAGTTTCAGCTATTGCTTGTACGTTCTTGCGGATTTACCCCTTTTAGGTCGGTTTCGGCTATTTCTGTTGAATATTTTTCTACACGTGGTTTTCAACCATTGCAGGTCCGTTTTGGGTGTTATTTATTTCAGTTCGGGTGGTTTTGTATGCTTTAGGTACGTTTATGCTGTGATATAAACCCCATAAGCAAACTCAGGTGACGGCTGGCTGTACCGACTAGGAAACGCATATGCGCCGCCGGAGACGCTCGGCGATCGCCGCGAGGCACAAACACATGAGCGCTCGGAAATTTCTTGTTTTTTTTTTAACTGCCGAGCGGTCGCCGAAATCTTCACTAACCTCCCTAAGTGGGTATGCTTGGCTTGACAAACGTGCGCAGGAGACGCTAGTAGGTCGTCGCGAGGCACGCACACACGAACGCTAGGTATTTTCTTGGTTTGTTAACTGCCGGGCGGTCGCCGCGAGGCCCACACTCACGTGCGCGCGCTCGGCAATTTCTTGGTATTTTTGACACAAAAAATTACGATTTGCTACACAGCTTCGCTGTTTAAAAAATCTCGGGCCATATCCACTAACATGAAAACTGGGGAGGGTCAAAGCATGCAGTGTGTAAGCGTATTCTTGGCGCCTTGGCGTTTTTGCCAACGGAGATGAAACCATTTCGTGGGGGGGGGGGGCAGAGGTATACAGCTTTGCTGTGAAAGTCTTCTGTCTTTAAGCACAAAGTGTTCTAGCGCGAGGCGTATACGAGTGTCCCGGTATTTTAGCACGCTGTTGGAAAGCGTTCCAGCGTGAGGCGTAAACGAGTGCCTGGGTGTTTTTTATTTCGCGTTACGTTCTAGCGCGAGGTGCCAAACGAGTGTCCCGGTGTTTTAGTACCGCGACTACATGAGACTACGGTTACAACGACGACATTAGACGCCAACAGCCCGAGCCTGGGCTTCGCCCCTAAAATAGTCGCAAATGGGCGCGACGTCTGTCGGAACGCACCTAGCGGAGCGCGGGGGACGCAAGCGGTAACGCGATGCCCGTCGGTACCTCGATACCGAGAGGCGGGTAGAATTACAGTCAGCTTTTGTGCGTGTGAACTTAGTGTCATGCTCACTGCCACGGAATGCTCAAGTTTTGCGTCTCCTGTCTCGGCCGCCCCTAGACGTCAAAGCGCGGTTTCCCACATCTGGTGGGAAATCTTGAGTTCCCACATCTGGCGGGAAACTCAACCGTAACACGAAAGGACGAGGGATGGCTGCTTAACCATGTTTCCTCCCCTCTCAGCGCTCTAAAACCGGGACTCAACGGACAGGGTTTCGTTTCCGCCAAAAACCGGTTACACGAAAAAGAAGCCGGATTCGCTCCAGGAAGGACTTTTCACGGAACCGTTCTCGTTAAAGAGACAGGCAACCGATTTTTGCGAGTGCATGTCCTCCAACTCCGCTGAAAGTCTACGTTTTATATACTGGGGCAACCGAAAGGAATTTCGAAATAAATAGGCGCAGATAGTTTTAATTTGGCGACTACGAAGTATGAAGTGGCGCCATGTAGAGTACTAAACGAGACGCCCGTACGTGTCCAAGCCACTCGTCGGTTTCAACGCTTGATTCAAAAACCGCATTGGGAATACGAACTGTAGAATATAATTGTTGTTTTAGCCGTGGACAAATTTTCTAAACACCTTTTTTAATCTCCCGATCAGTTAAAAGTAACATGGCCGCACGGCTCACCGCCATGGTTGCCAGAATCCCTTTGGCGGGACACGCACGGCTGGTAGATCTAAAAATTCTGATTTCAAAAGCTCTAGGGCGCTACCAGCAAAACCGTTTCGGGGTTAAGGTGTTTTGAAAGATGCCCTTTCGTTTGGAATAGAAAAAATACATTCGACAAAAATCGGTTGTCTGTCCCTTTTCCAGGCGTAGAGAGGAGACAACGGGCTTTGAAGAAGGGCTCTACTCGATGGGAACGCGTTGTCGTCCGGCATGAGCGCTCTGGCACCTGAAGGCGAGGTACTTGAAGGGCGGGAAGGCGACGAAGCCGAAGGCGACCAGGAGGGCGGACACGCCGAGCAGGTGCCTCCGGCCCGTGACGTGCGTGATGCCGCAGAACAGCGTGGCGAAGACGACGTGGATGAGCGTCATGACGGCGGCGGCAACGGGCGCGGCCACGTCCTCCACGACGCCCTCCATGGTCTGCACGCTGCGGCAGAAGAACATCTGCGCGCACGTCGCCTCGCGCAGGACCTGGAGCAGCAGGCACGGAATCAGCTGCCTGCACGCATGCACGTGTCAGATGTGTGTTAAGAACTACAACCCGGCGAAGGATGCAGAATCTTTTGAAGAGCAACACAGCGCCATCGCCATCGACCGCCAGGAGCCTGCTGCTTTGAACCATCTTTTTAAGAACTGAGGTCGAATCTTCCTATGCTATCCCAGGAAGAATTGGCCTGTCCCATCGAAAGTACCATGACATGTCCCATGCTACATGACCGCACGCTCAGCTTCTTTCTTTTGCCTGGCTTCCCCTCGACGTTCCATTAAACGCAGACCTCGATGGTCACTCCTTTCTGACCCTGACGCTCCAGTCTCATCCCTGGGGGGTTGACGGATCCCACAAAGGTGGTTCGAATACCCCAGTGCGCTCGAAAACGCGTACGTCTAACTGAACCTTCAATGGAATCACTGTTGGTAACTCACTATCCACCAACGCCTCGCCACATAGTGGGCACTCACTGTCTTGAGAGTCCAGGTTGACGCAGAGTTATTATCTGTTCCCTTCAGTTCACATTAACGGAAGGGCGAATGAACTCTCACCAGTTCGTTAGCATTCAGCGCATTTCAAGAACTGCAAATTGCTGCCGAAATTAATCGGTACCGAGTATAGTCACGACGCGGGCGGAAGTCACAACCAACGCTGTGTCAGGCCAAAATCAATCCGTGTCCTCTTAGAGAAAGAGCCGGTAAGTGCCAGCTGACCCCGCGGAATATTGCGGATAAAAAGGTCCCCTAAGGCCCACGCAAGGGCAGTGGAATATCCCTGGCTCATAACGTCTCAATTTTTGGGAGATGAAAGACTGGTGTGGAACACACGGCTCAGGGTTTGGTGTGGCACCACGTCACCCTTGCTTCTAAACTCAGATATATTTTAATACAGCTTGCCGCCACGATACAGTGTGCATATTTACGTTAACGGCTAGGATGGGAGACGCCGCCACCATAGTTCAAAATGTAACAAAGGTGTCACATGGGAATTTTTTTCACTTAGTGGGAAATCCACACTAAGTCAACTGGCTGCACGGAAAGCAAGACCTTGAAAGAAAACCCTATGGGTACGGCCCTGTGCTTATTTGAGAAAGCTTTGAAGCACCACACGTTCATTTTCATTATCCTGGCCACTCCCTCTCGAGCGATGCCGTACTGTTTCCATGATGCCGGCTTGTCATTATTGGATCGCGCGCTATGCACGAAAACGTACATGCCGCATTATTTGAGTCATATCACTAGAGACCAGTACTTTAGGCCAGAAAAAGCAAGGATTTAGGTGCCTATAACAGGCACTGAAAATTGCCATTTAGGCATCTATACACCGTTTTTCATAAGCAGCCTCGAAAGGAGGAAAACACTTGCAAACCACTTCTCTCGGCGGCCCGCGCGCCTTCCGCTTCCGGCGGACCAGCGTTGCCTGTGCGCGCTGGGCTGCTAACATCGCTCGGTGCGGTGTGCTCCGCTGCGTAGTTCAGGAGTGTTTCACACCGTGTGCTTAGTTTTTGTGCAACTTTCAACTGTTTTAGCCAATGCTGCGATGCCGTTCAAGGCGCAAACGTCGCTTGGTCAGCCCTCTGCGGTGGTGGGTTATCCAACAACCAGAGAAAGCGAGAAAAAGTCGCCGACAGCACACATATGCACGACACTTCCTGGAGAAAATGAACTGTGGAAGCGACATGCTTTTGCTGCATCGCTTCCCAACGGACACCTAGTTGAGATATCGGTGTTGATAAATCGCAACGACTTTGTACCAACGACCAACTCTAGGGTTTGTTGGGTGCACTTGGACGGCAAGCAGACGGAGAAAAATCCATTTATCACACGCAAAGCTGCGACAGGGAACGGAACCCCCTGAAATGTTAGAAGCAACTTTATCCTTTACAATACAGCATTGATTGATTGATTGATTGATTGATTGATTGATTGATTGATTGATTGATTGATTGATTGATTGATTGATTGATTGATTGATTGATTGATTGATTGATTGATTGATTGATTGATTGATTGATTGATTGATTATGGGGTTTAACGCGCCGACGCTTCATAGGTGATGAGGAGCGCCATAGTGGAGGGCTCCGGATTAATTTTGACCACCTGGGGATCTTTCATGAGCGACGATACGATACAACACTACAATAACTTCTGGTTCCTTGTAGTCAATTGAAAATACCATATATTCTTTGGTCATTATAGCCGATTGGCATTAACAATCCCCTTTTCATATAATCTAACCTTTAAAATCACGGCGTTTTGTTTACTTTTTTTCACGCGAACGCATTACACTTCCAAATGACATGAAAGGATAACTCTCTCCATCGCACACTGCTGGTCGATAGCAGGATAAGCAGGCAGCCCATTGTGGAGACACAGCTCGAGATACGTGAACGCTTCATTTGGCAAATAGCTCAACCTGTTCACAACGCGGTCAAGGGAAAAGCTTCTAATCCTTTTGCGTTGTCACGGAGTCTAAAGTACTATAATTACAAAACAGTTGCTGCTGATCCCGTAAAGCATTTGTGGAGCAAGCAGCGGTTCCACAAAGGTGGGCTCCAAGTGACAGGCCACATGAGCTGCGCAGAGTTAGGCCAATCATGATCACGATCAAGACCAACCAATATTAACTCGCCCAAATGTCGATCCTTCTGCTCAACCTTCGAATAGTATTTTGACTGGTTGTGCGGTCGTGTTATTTTTCCGTCCCGGTAATTTCGTTTCGTCAGTGACCGTCATAAGTCTAGTTAAGAAAGATTATATTGCCTTGCAATGTCAACAGCGTAAAAATCGCCTCGTCGAAAGTCCATCGCGAGCGCGGATCATGCTTTCCGCGGATCATACTTTTGGAAGCTAATATCGGCAGTTAACGATCAGCGGTGGATTCTACTAAGCGTCTTCGCTAGGTTAAAAATGCCGACCATATAATGCGGCGCAATGCGAAATTACTGTGCCAGTTTATCACTTCTGGGGTAGAATTGGGGAGTTGGAAATTTGTCCCAAATCATTCCCGGAAATGCAAGCACGACTGCGTACAGTAAAAGGATAAAATTGTACTAAGAACGGGCAGTTTTTTACGTGTTCATCTAATTGTTACGGATGTATGAAACTGTATTAGCAATCGAGAGAGCATCACTAATCCTTTGCGGGGCGTTTGCTACGGTCGCTCAAAATCGTGTATACGTACAGAGTAGCGTACACGCTGTTCTTTTTTTTGTTGTTGTTGTTTTTGTTTTAAAAGCGCAGCTTTTAAACGGCCGCATCTGTGGTTTCATGGCGTTCTTAGCCGTCGGCCTCGTTGTAACAGATATAACGGGAAGGACACCATAGAGCGAGCAGAAAAAAATTAGCCGCGTATCTGCTCATTTCGTTGCAAATGTCGTCAAAAGACGATAGTCTTTGTAGACATTTGCCAAGGAAATGCCCCCCTTTGCTTTCCCGCTCACCTCTCATGCTGTTCCTGTACCGTCGCGCTCATCCCAAGGTAAACACACTAAAGGTTTGCGCAAGACGATTTGAATTTACTGCTTTCCACTGCTACAGGCCGGGTTCCTCGATGCCAGCGCTGCAGTACGGCGGAGATGCGCGTGAATGGAGGCGGCCGATTACAAGGTTTATAGAACCGCGTGGCCGTGCTCCGCGTGCATTCCAAGCAGAACGCGGAACCTAGCTAGTGGAACCTTTCGTTGCTGTTGCCGCGTGATTTTTCATATGCCGCCAGGAGGCGGCGGTTTTCTGCAGTAGATGTAGAATATCATTTGTTATCGAAAACCTAGCACCCATGATTTTTTTAAAAAAGGAACACTGTAAATATCCCTTGTGTACTAATTTCCTGTCTTATATTTGCGTAATGCCTTGTTCTTGTTCAACAAAGTTGACAAGTATGAACATAAAACTGGGCTTAGACGTTTACATTTGGCTGTGAGTATATACGACCATTGCGCAATACTAATTTTACTTTGGCCGGGTGGCTGAATCGAGTTAGACAGACAGACAGACGGACAGGCAGACATACAGACAGACAGACAGCCAGATTAAAATTTCCGGGTTTAAGTAGCCCAAGAAAGACTATCGTCTTTAAAACGCATGAGGAGGGTACGGCGAATGTGTAAGGAGGAACGCGGTATGCCGGCATGCCGAGGCTGCCGCGCGAGACGTGCTCTACCGCGGCGACCGGCCACCGTGCGTGCGTTCCCCGATGACGCAATCACTCCGTCTGTCGCTCCAGCTTTACGAGCCGCCCGAACACAGGCTCAGCATCACCCACGCCATAATCCAGAGGTGCGCAGCGCCGAAGAAGCAGCTATGAGCTACCACCGAGAAAACTGGGCAGTTCGCGCTGCGCTCAAGGGGAGTATCGTAATCGTCAGCCAATATTTTTTTTTTTTTTGAAATTGTGAGTTACTACTGCGCTTCCTAAAATAAAATTTAAAACGACTCCATCTCCCGTGCGCTAGGGGAAATATTCTTATAACAGCTCTACATAAATTCACGCGATGCTAAGCAATAAAATAGACCGAAATGCATTTATGTCACATTTAAATGACATGTATCGGTTGAAAAGATGCGTCTTCTCTTAGGAAACCATGTGTTTATGCCAAGATGGTTGGTTGTTGGTTGTTGCTCTCTTGGTTGTTGCTGTGCTGTTGCTTCCATAATGTTATCTTTTGTATCCTTCTATGAAGCAGAATATGTCCATCATTGTGCATTTTATTTTGTTTTTCGAGCGTCAACCTGTCACGGCTGTCTGAGAGAGCCAAGTTTTGGCAAGCCGCAAAAAAGTGTTTTTTTTTCTTCTTCAGGACACACCGCTATGTCACTGGCTGTTCTACTGGTGGAAATAAAAACCATTTGATTGATTGATTGATTGATTGATTGATTGATTGATTGATTGATTGATTGATTGATTGATTGATTGATTGATTGATTGATTGATTGATTGATTGATTGATTGATTGATTGACTACTGGCCATGGTCCTTCCAAGATGGCGGTGGTGGCGTCGCCGTCTTGCGGCCTCGTCCGCTTGAAGTCGGGCGGCAGTTCGAAGCCGTAGAGGCGCGCAGCCGCCGCGAATCCCTCGTCCTTGCGCCCCAAGGCCATGAGCCAGCGCGGGTTCTCGATGAGGTACCGCTCGGCGCTCAGCACTCCCAGGGGGGCCAGCGCCCACACGATCGCTTGCACTCGCCACGAGAGGGGGCTCAGAGTCAGGCTCGCCAGGATGCCCGCGTTAGTGGACACCTGCAGGGGATATCCCTAGCCATTGACAAGCCAAGACAAGCCAAGGTGGCTCTACCGACGCGGTATTTACATCGACATGTAACGTACAGAAAAATACCTGTCAGCAGACAATTTGTTTGATGGCATCAAGGTTTCCCATGCGTGATGGTTGTTACCGTAAGTGTTATGAGAGTCCTTACATTTAACAACGACACAAAAAGTCGGCATCTGTCAGAAGGTAACACGTGCATTGCCCAAGGTAAATATAAATGGTAGCGAAGCTTCGGGCGAAAAGCGGTTCAGATCCTATTGCCAGCGACATCACCATGGGGTCTTGTGGGAGTGGCGATTGAAGCGCGACTAGGTGAGGAGGGAACAAACACTAATAACAAAAAACCAAATTTTATTCACCAATAAGACAATGTTTATATTTTACGAACGATATTTGTTTTTCAGTCACATTTATTTAGGCACAGTGTACAAATAATTTATGAAAATGTTGTTCATTCTCAAAAATCATTTTTGTGGCGCCCTCTGAAGAATGGCACATGTCATTGCTCTGTGATGCAGTCCTTGTAGTGTTCGGAAAGGCGCGCCTAAAGTTCGTCTACTAGGAAACGCCCCTCACATGTTTTGGTGGTGCGCATTCGCATTCGTTTTTTCTTGTTAATGCGCAATTAGTTCTTGCTGTGCGTGGAGTTGCGAGGTGCGTTGTATCGTGGGTGGACACGTTTAATAGCGTTCCCCGTGGCCACGGTGTCTTACGGGACGATGCTGCCAACGGTTGGAGCGCAGCGCTTTCCTCGGTACCTACGGGAACGGTGTGTTGTACAAGGTTGCAACAGCAACTCCCGTACGCCTGGCGTTTCACTGCACCATTTTCCTCTCATTTCCACAGGTAACGCGAAACTATAACACTGTTAATACGTGCACGGGGGATTGTGTAAGGGAACGCGGCGGTGCTTCGAAAACAAATGGCTCTAAAGCTTTGTTATATCACAGTTATCTTTTGATTTCACCTCAGGTTGGCTCGGAGCAAGTGGTGTCAATTACTCTAGGACTTCTCAGCGTATTCAAATAGCGCAAATATTGTGCGCCACTCGAATTCAAACGATTCGCTTTAATTGTCTATCTCAGTGCCTTCTCTATTGCATTACAACATTTGTACTGATCGCTGCTTCCCGCGCTTGTAGGCGCAAGCAAATTTCCATCGCAGTACTGTGTTGTGCTGCGCCGTGTTGCGCTGCTGCCACATCTTTCCTGCTATGTGTTTTTACTTACTGCCGTCGCTTTCTTTTGCATTGATCCATTTTTTTCTCTTTTTACTTATCTGTTGCGACACTTGCCTAAACAATGCAACCAGGAAATTGCAGGACGGACGGACGGACGGACGGACGGACGGACGGACGGACGGACGGACGGACGGACAGACAGACAGACAGACAGACAGACAGACAGACAGACAGACAGACAGACAGACAGACAGACAGACAGACAGACAGACAGACCAACCAACCAAATTTCCGGGTTTAAGTAGCCCAAGAAAGACTATGGTCTTTAAAACGCATGAGGAGGGTACGGCGAAACTGTAAGGAGGAACGCGGTATGCCGGCATGGCGAGGCTGCCTCGCGAGACGTGCTCTACCGCGGCGAAGTTCTGTAGAAACCCATGTCTAATTGATAAGACGCTCGGACAGCTGCGGTGTGCTCGCTGCACTTCCGTGAATCGGCATTCCTGGGGCCTGGTTTTCTGCGTCAAGATGCAGTGCCTAGTTCTTTTCTCTTGTTTAGAAGTAGTTCTGCTGTTGAGGCTTTCATTGCTCATAATGGTATGTGTTACGGGTAAAGTCAATTTTTCGGCGCGTAAAGAAAATCTTAATGCATTTAGTACCCACGAACATTTTGTACTTATTTGTATACGTGCTGATTTTGTACAGTGTGGTAAAGTTGTTTTATGTTTATCCTGGAATAAAATTCAAATGTCTTGATTATAGCATGACTATGCGTTATTTCTTCTCTTAGAACTGAAGCACACAAACCGAGCAAGCATTATATAACCTTGATCTATTCTTAAGGCGCGCATGCAACCTGCGTATGTGCGACGCAGTTAAACAACCCAGCAGTGGCGTTGGTACAAATTTGTATCGCGGTGAGGAGGGGGCCCGTTTTTGATATGAAGGGGGGGGGGGGGGGGGGGGGGGGCGTGCAGAGTGGTGGAGTGCCATTTTGTACTCTGTATCCCATGGCAGAAAAAAAAATTCCGGGAGCAGGGTGGGGGGTACGTGCCTGGTTCCCGGTTTACCACCCGCTGCAATCAAGGTAAACAACTGATTGCTTTTATACAGCAGTGGAAGTAATGAATACAGAACAAAGTTTCAGAGAAAATGCAAGCCGCTTTTATCAAAACCGAGGCGAATCATACGACAGTATGCTTAGGTACGTTTCTCTAGTCACGAGTCTGCTCTAGTTAAGCTAGCGTTGACTTGAAGCACACACGCCAAGGGCTCGCCAACTTGCGTCAGATGGCAATGACATGAGCCCTCAGTGATCACAGGCCTGCTAAAGCTATTTTGAAGTCAAATTTTCGCGCTAATGCCACCAAAATGACGTCACTTTCTGACCGGATCTTGCGTCACGTCCGGTTTATTTTTTGTTCCGCCGGAAGTGTTCCCTCCTCACACAGATGGCGCTAAGCCCCATGAGCAGCTTAAGAGCCGCCATTTTCTGAACGTATGGGCTTCTATGCAAGCTTCGCTACCAGTTACATTTACCTTGCATTGCCTTTCTGGGCACGTCAGCAGCCGCGTACCGTGTTCACACAACCACAGCGGTACAAACAGGTGCGTGAAATATTTGCGAGCTGTAGCTAACAGGGACAGTTTAATTGCAAGCGTTATGATGCGGCCATACAGACGTACATATATACCATAAGAGCATTAACATCCACTCCTGCGCTGACGCAGTGGCTCTCGGTTCCGTGTTCTGTTTTCGAACCAAACGTGTTTCGGACGTGCTCTGTCTTACCTATATGACGGCACATGCTTACGGCTGTGGTAACGCTGTCTCGAAAACCTCCAAATCACAACTTACGTGTGTGATGTTCGGCCTAGAGCCGCAGTTTACCGACAGTACGATAAGGCCAATGACTCGAAACGAACAAAAAAATTACGCCCACCTCCCCTCGCGGGAACCCTGGTGTGATGCAACGCATCTCATGGGGGGTTCCATTGGCGTTTTCCATCGTATTGATTGCGCTTATAGCAGGGATTCTCACGCGAAGGGGAGGTGGGCGTAATTTTCCATTTTCACCATGCAATGCACATGCAGTACACGTATGCTCAGGTACGGTCTTTATTGCAGACGAGAATGAGCGCCTTGTGGTCCGTAAAGTGCACAGTTAGGGGCAAGCAATCGTTGAGTACTGCGAGAGAGTGCAAGCGTAACGCGGACGACCGTCGACTGAGACCGTCGGAGCGCGGCATGCCGCTTTATATTCACAGCACCCGAAGGAGAGGAGAGCGCGGAGAGAGAGAGAGTACTACACATGCGCAGCGCCGCCCACCGGCGCCTAGCAACCGAGTGCGAGCGCGCTGCGCCAACCCGCAGCTGTTTGGGAGAGGGTGTTCGCTATCGCAGAGAGGAGAGGAGGAGAGGCGCAGCTGTGGGGACAACGCCGGACAGACGCAGGAAGGACAGAGGGGCGAGCATGAGATGCGTTGCATCTAAAAAATGGCCGCCATCCCGCCCTGCGAAAGTGGATGTCCAGCAACGCTGTTGTAAACCTAGGGTGGTGGAAGAGAGTTTGAAATGTCTGCCGTCTTCTCGGCGGGCTTGTCGCTTGCGGTCGGTTAGTGTCGCTAGATAAGGTTACAGAGTATCGACACTCTTCCCTCCTATTGTTCCGTGCCACCGCCAAGATCAGTGGTCAGTTCGCATTACGTGACATTTGTTTACAGCTGCGACGGTTTATGGTCGCCGCTATTTTGTTCTTTATGCGTTTTAATCGCTCAACTCAGCTCGGCTTAGCTTGTCCTCCCTGCTCAGCCCATCGCGCGACTGGCGTCGTTCCGAATGCGAATCAAAGATAACGCGTGCAACACAGCGTTTCAGTAGCAGAAGTGTGTCCAAAGATGCGGCAATGTTGGGTCCTGCCTAGCCTGACGCATGAGCTCGGCGTCTTGGGCAACAACTGCTCTATTTGGTAACACTAGTCCTGCCTCGCCTTCGACGATAATCTGCAAACAATCTTTAGCAGAAACACATGGTGGTGTAAATCCCATTGTTCACAGGCGCCTTATTATCGATAACGCGGCTTTCGATGATTGTTTTGCGGTTTCCTTAAACGAATTCTGAGCTCTCTGCTGTATGCCTGATTAGCCCGACACATGCACTTGGCGTCTTATGCCTTGGTGCCCAGGCCTTTTTGCCTACGGAGATCGTTTTCGCCCACGGCGATGAAACCGTTAGGTGGCAAAGGCATACATCTTTGCTGTGAAAAGCGTGCGCCGCCACTTGCCGTCAGGCTTGCCTCAACCGGCCACGCAACCCACGAAAAATGGGGCAATAAACGCCGCTCGCCCCTGGAAACTTGTCTGCTCTTTCGCATGAGCCACGCAACACGACAACGCGCCTCACGCCGCGGTGATTTCGGCTTGTTTTTCTACTCCTCCGTTAATTAGTGAGGGAACATTCTTCAACATCAATCACATTTCAGCGATACTGCAGTGTGTAACTCCTCTCTCCTTGTGTTCGGTCGAACCTAATGCGGCGCATGATTCTCTTGCGCATGCGCGGTATACCTCGACAAGGCCCGCGAAGAGGCTCCTCTTCTCCATTGGCGCCACGTCGGCCACGTACAGGCTGGCGCCGATGGTGGTGAGGCCGAGCCACGCCCCGCACGCGGCTCGTGCCCCGAGCAACATGACGACGTTTCCGGAAGCGGCCACCACGAGCCACGAGGCCCCAGTCCCCAGGGCGCACAGCAGTAGCGTCTTCCGGCTGCCCAGAAACCACAGCGGGCAGGCCTGTCCCACGTGGAGGGGAGGAATAGCGTGCTTGGAACACCGCGTTTAAGCCAACACTCGCAAGAAATGCTCGGGGCCAGCAAAGTTACAATACACTACAGTCATGATCAATTTGAAGGTGATCGCGGGAGCATCGACCGGCGGGCATATCAAGCTGCACAGCCACCGATTTCGGAAATGTTGCGGTAAAAATTGAGCAGCCTCCTTCACGTCGTAGGCTCTTCCGGGCTACAAACGTCACCCCCATGTCTAGCTTAGCACCTTTGGTTGTGTTGGTTTCCTTATCATGGCAATATATCTTTGCTACTAACGACGTTCATGTGCAAGTGCACGGGCTTTTCATTCTTACTGGAAGTACCAGGCCGTGTTTTTTTTTGTTTGTTTTTTTGCACTCACAGGTTTTGATAACACATTCACGGTGTTCTTCAGCTCAGATGCGCATGACTGTTGATTCAGAAAAAAAGAAGAAAAAGCTGGAAGCCGGAACTTGCTAGAAGGGAGTAACAGCTGCTCAAAGAATAGTGAGAAGGAAGAGGAAGACTACTTTAATGTTTATTTCGCTACGGAAAGGGATGACGTAACGTGGGGCTGCTGCTGCTTTTGGTAGCTGTTCCAGCGATCACCTACAAATTGATCGGGACTACAGTCCTACAGTCGTCAATAGTGTCGCGAACTACATAGAAGTTGGTGCCAGCACAGAACAGCAGCGTACGATAGCCACCGGCGCATCTTCCGCGACAGATAAACGGCGCTCACGACGCTCACCTTCTGCATGCACTTGGCTGCCCCAGCGCACGCCCAGAACTTTGCTGACTAGCCCGGATACTATCGTTACCTACCGCTCTGTGGACAAGCCGGAACATCGCTCTTGGTTGTTGCGGGCTGCAGTTTAAAGGAGCCATGAAGACGAAATACAAATTTGTTTTTTTCGATAGATTTCGTGTTTTATAGTGTCCCCATCGCTTGTCAGAATGCAAACGATGTTTTATTCAGTGAGAAATTATTCGATTTACAGTAAATTTTGATTTTCCCGTGTGTTTTTGTGGTCTGCAATGACATCACAGGAACCGACTACTCTGCAGCCGAGTGGAAAGCCTTGTTTATTGTTAGTGAACCTAGATGGCGCCACCATACCGTGGTAAGCCGTTTACTGCCTCTGGTTTGTTTTTGACGGTATTTGAACCTGGCTTGTTTTTGTTCAGGCAGAAAATAATCGTTTCGTAAAACAGAGTGCTCGCTCGACAATATGGTCACGTAAGCCACTGTTGCTTGCGTCAATCGGCCAGTGTCGTCTAAAACTACCCGAAAACCCCGCAGTCCTGGGCAGCTAAACCAAGCATAGTTCGCGCAGCACCAACAGCAGTACGCATCGGTACGTCTATGTTTACGTGTGCTTTCGTAACTTCTAATGTCGGTCCCACCATTCTTACTGCTTTAAAAAGAATGTTGCCTAAAATTAAGCGCAAATAGCTCGTTCGGAAAGCTTATAAGCTCGGACTAATTTGCGTTTGCTTTTGCCGGCCTCCGCCAATCGCAGAGCTGGCCGGTATGACATCATAGGTTCTGTTGCTGGAAATGAGCGAGTGGGTCGCATGGCCTTTCCCTTTTTTCCTAATTATACAGCTTATTTGAGCGAAGTTTACGGTAAAAGTGGTGTCAATATGATTCTAACGAGGCAATCTTTTGAATGAACCAAACTTGTATTTTGTCTTCATGGCTCCTTTAAGGCGAGAGCAGTTGAAATGTGAAGTGCATTATGCAGATTATGCATTGCTCCTCATAAATCCTTCGGCTTCCAATGGGTGAACGTGATCGTTGGTTGCGTGACAAATAACTCGGTACTGGTCTATTCGAATAAGCAAGGGTGTGAGTGAACTGTGTACCGGACAAGAGGGCGCCTCCTGCGGCCCCGAGCAGTAGGACGTCGGCAACCCATCGGTTCTCCGGCGGGCTTGCCTGCAGGTTGTACCAGGGCTCATGCTCGATGGAAGGCATGGCCGTCGAGGCGAAGCCCAGCGCCGTGCCGGCAGTGCAGGAGCTCAGGCAGGCGGCCAGCATGGCAGGCACGTGGTAGCCCTGGCCCGAAGGGGTGTCGCTGTCCGAGATCGGCGTGCCTCCGCGGGCGGCCGGCTGCCAGTTGCGCAGCGCCTCCATGGCCGCGTTGTTCGCCGACGGCACGTGATCGCTCACGTCGGGCGTCGGCCGCATCTTCCCCGCGGCAGGCGGCATGGGGACGGCACCGCCGTGGGTCCCGTGGGAGGACCTGATGGGACCCCTGATCCCTCATTCTTTTCCGAACTCGTAACAACGTAGCGACACGTTTTATTGAGGGCAATGGGAAAGATGACTGTGTATACAGCTGATCCTTGCTATTGCAAACACTGATATAGCGAATTATCGGCTATTGCGAACTAAATAGAAACCGATTGGTCACGCTTTATTTCAATGACACTTATTCCTTTTATAACGAAACTGAAACCGTGAGAGCCACGCACGATATTAAATATAACGAATAAATGCTTGACCAGGAGTCTGAGAAGCTATTGAAAAAAAAAAAAACCGCCGTCCGTAACTGCGGAAGTATAAAGGCCCATTTGTCCGTGGACACTGTGGAAAACGTCCTCCTGCTCAGTGCTGTGAGTAGCCACCAGACGTAGATCACGTCCCTCATAAAATAATTAAGCACGCAGGCCTGTATTGTCAAGTGAACTTTATTCTATTGTAATTTCATGTACTCATGTTCCGGTTCATTGAGGTTGAAACGCAAGAAAGAGAAAGGTGATGGTTACCGTGTTTGTAGTGTACTCGAAGCCTCAAAAATGCATTTTTGTATTAAGTATTTTTGCACGAGCCAGATTTTTTGTTAGAGCCGATTTCTACATCTACTTTTACTACGAATATCGTATATAATGAACCAATTCGCTGTCCCGATACTACTTAGGGTGAGGTTCGACTTTTACTCATAAAGAACTAATGCGCACCAAACGGAAATGTACAACGCGGTGGTAACAAGGAGCTCCCTGAGGCGCTGCAAACGCGGCTTGCAGACGCGGCTGCGGCTTTGATGACAGACTTGCACATCTATGTGCAGCCTAGTTACCATAAAATGGGATGTATGCCTAGACTATGAAAAAAAGTAAGTACAGTTAAACCTGGATATAACGAAGTTTACAAAAATTCGCTACTTTTCCTTTCATGCAGGTTTTCGTTACATGCAGGTTTTGAGGTAAGGCTTGGGTGAACGCAGTGCAAACGAAACCAAAATGCTAGACATCAGGGATATTGAACTCGCCCTTAAAGAATTTATTTCACAGCGAAAAACTGTGATTTGCTTTGATTCATGGTGAAAAACAGCGCAAGAAACACAGGGACAAAAAGAAGAGTGGACGACGCGCAGCGCTGATATCGACACGGGCGCCTGCTGCTTTCCCACGAACTTAAGTAACTACATGGCACTTCAAAGAAGGAAGGTCACTTACCCCCTTATTCACAAACGTAACTTTAGCATCACTTCTGCCTTTTGTCACTTTTAGGTGCCTTTACTCGTTTCAAGGACCAAACTTGTGTAAAAAGGGCGCCTTTTCGCAAGCGTGGTGCTCTTTTCCGCACCCGAAATCGTTGAGATGGTGCTGGCTGGTATTGTGTACGGGGCGCGACGTTCTTCTTTCTCGCGGGCGGAGACTGCATTTAAAATTGCGAGCTTGCCTTGAAAAGACAAAACTTTTTTTATTTTCTGGCAGCACAGATGGCAATGGAGACGGGCGACTACTCGCTGACATGCGGGCCTAGCACCTAACCGACTTCGCACTCACATTGGAAAGGCACGGTAGTTTGCGGTGTCGGGGGAAGTTCGCTATATTAGTGCATTTCTGCAGCCGATTTTTCAGAAGTGCCGAAAGCAATGGCTCATCAGCGTAGCGATTTCGTTATATCAAGGTTAACCACAGCAACGCCTTCGTTACAAAGAGTTCGCAAACACGTGGGTTTCTATGGGACTGGCAACGGGGGATTGAAAAACTTCCTTAAAACCAGGAATTCGTTACATCGAGGTTCGTTACATCCTTGTTTAACTGTATTGGTTTATTTATTTTTAATGAACTCCCGTTATATTGGATGACAGATGGTAGCTGCATTCACACACACATATGCATATGCACGCGCATGCGCACACACACGCACACGTGTACACCCACACAAACGCACACACACATGCGCACACGCGTACACTCCCGTATACTAATGAACAGGATACGGAAAAAGCATAACGAGCCATGCAAAAATGTAATCAATTATGTGTGCCAACCGAAGTATTGGGCAGGACGTGTTAGGCAGAATCAAGAGCAGTGATCCCAAGCTGCTTGAAACAGAGTTAAGCTGCATCTAGTACAAGGCAGGAGAAAACAGCACTCGGACGCAGCTCATGCCCAGTCAACCCTGGAGCTCCAGAAGAAAGTTATTAACCATGCTCGAGAGGTGGCGAGCTCCAATAGAGTCTTGAAATGAGAGTACCACCGATCGGCACGCAGTAAATATTCATTTCCCTATTATCTCAACAAACTTATTGATAATTAAGAAAAAGAGGAAGGGCGAAAGTAGTAAAAGAACGAAATCCAACTTGCTATAAGAGAGGGAGCGCACGTGGAGGAGTTCCGAATAAGGCTCCCAAACAAATTCCAAAGAACGCTTCAGAACCCATCCCCATACGTTTATTCGCTTTGATGTGCATTTGATTGTGTTTTGCTAGATTTATGGCCTACTCTTGACGCCTGTAATGGGATTGGTCTCATGTAGTACGGCGCAAAGTTTCCTTGTTTGGATAACGAGCATTACATACATACCGACTCTCGTTGGAGCCCATTGGAGGTAAAAGTTTGCTATGGGCATTCGGTTATTGTGTTGTTGTAGTATCCGGGGTTTTCGCATCTCAGCGTTTCGGTGGTTCTACCACCAGGGGGCTACATATATGTGACGTCACTGGGAGTAAATGCACTTTCTTTCGCTTGACTCTTTTTCATCGGGCGTTTACCTCCTGCTTCGCCCTTCGGGGCCGTCGCCGACGCGACACCACAGTTGTGTTCCCTCTGCTTGTACTTGTGTCCTTGTGTTTCGTGTTTTCTATGTACATGACTAGTTCTACTTTAAAAATGAACACGCATATCGGCCGAGCATAAATTAAATCTGCAACAAGTGCCTCGGAATGCTTAGCAGTGTAGAGTTACATGTTGATGGTTGAGACTTTGGAGAAATGTTAAGATTATCAAAATTTCAATTTCGTTATCAGCATAAGCTCACGTATGTCTTAATTGCGATTAGAGCACAAAATACGTAAGGAGGCTTCAAAATATTAAGGTGATCAGATGGCCGCTAACCGAGAGATGAATTATTTAGGCTGCGTCTATTCTCACGGCAGTTTTCATAAAAGCTGGCTGGCCTAAAATTCTCTGAATATTACCTCCCAACGTAACCTAACGCAACCTGACCACACCAAACTTATAACCTAACCTATTCTACCCACAATATTCTACCCTACCAGACGTATCATAACCTACACAATTCTAGCACAACTGCAACGAACCTAACCTAACCCAGCCCAACGACACAGTATACAACCTATATTAAACCTAATCCAATTCATTCTAAAAGTCCTGTGCGTCGATCGCTTGATGTAGTAATAACCAGAATGAAAAAAAGCATTGAAAATTACGATAAGCGAAAGCTTCAAAAATTCGGAAAGCTAAAAAAAAAAAAAAATCAGTTCCTTCTGCGGACTCGAACCTGAGCGTTCCCGTTTAGCAGCAGTACTGCACCACAGCGCCACAGGAACAGCTGTAAGAACGAGTTTTCGGAGTACAGTAATCCCAAAGCATCTCCAGCTGACGTACTTAACCAATCAGAGAAAACTTCCGTGAGAAATTTGACGCAATTCTCACGGTTGCCGTGAGAACAGGCACTACCAATTCTTTAACGTTGGCAGCCCCAGGCTCCCGGCGTCTTTCGCTTCGTGCTCCCATCCTCCGCTCCACTTCCGGTCCCTAAAACTGTGCGAGCTACGAGCTCGATGAGGGGGAACTCTACTTACGAGTGCGTTTCGGATTTCCCCCTGGATGGCATTTTGATAGCGGATGAGAACGGGCTGCGTCCTGCTAGTGCCTCTTTTCTTCTTCTCCTCGGCCCACGCGGAATGAACGCGATGGCCCGCGAAAACTTCCTCGGGCTCATTCGATGGGATTGACCAAAAGCACTCGGTCTTGTTCATTTAGTATAGGCTGCGTATAATCTCACCGCAGCCGTGAGAATCACCTCAGGAAAATTCTCACGGCAGTTTCCATAAAAGCTGGCTGGCCTAAAATTTGCTGAATAATATTACGTCCCAACGTAACGTGACATAACATGACATCACCGAACCTAGCGTAACCTAACCGAATGCGTCATAACCTACCCAAATCAAGCCAAACTGCACCAAACCTAATCTAACCCAGCCCAACGACACAGAACACAACCTATATTAAACGTAATTCAACCCATTCTAGAAGTCCTGTGCGTCGATCTGTTGATATAGTAAAAACCAGAAAAAAAATCAATAACAAACTCACGACGACCGCAAAAAAAAAAAAAAAAAACCATCGTAATGTCGGAATCGAACCCCAGCCTTCTCGTTTAATACCAAGTACTATACCACAGTGCTAAAGGTACAGCTGAAAACCCGGCTTTTTGGGAAATATTTATCCCATGAAATCTCCGGGTAGCGTTCTAAGCCCATGAGAGGCGACTGCCGTGAGAAATTTCTGAGCGTAATTCTCATGGTTGCCGTGCACTACCTTTAGTATATCAAATCGAAAAAAATTGCAAGAATAGTTCGGGTGCACCCACTGCGGAATATCGTGCGTAAAGCTAAATTTCTTGGACCAAACGAGTCATTTTTCTTGACGCAAGGGAGGCGCTTCTGATGTAGGAGGCCATAGGTTGAAACCCTGTCTGCATAAATTCCCCGCAGCCACCAGTCGTTAAGTAGGAGTATGTTCCATGCATGTGGGTTTTCGTTAACAAGTGCGACGTCCTGAGAGGACATAGAGGTTTCTAATATGTAGTGAGAAACTCTAATGCGAGAGGTATCGCGTACCCTCTCTTCGGTCAATCTCTCCAAGTAAATATATGTCGTGTGTGTGTGTTCATGGGTCTGGCGCGACGAATCTCTTCTTTAGATATTTAAGACGGCGATATCCCAGTTCACCTTCTATATTCACTTCACACACGTATGCAACCGGACGTGTGTGCCCGCAAGCCGATGCAGCAGCGCTTGTAGCGATGCGCGCTGTGCAGGCATCGCGTCCAACGGTTTGGCTCATACATAGGCGACATTCCTTTTCCGATTCACTGCAGTTGATGCGGGAGAGAGAGAGAATAGTCTTTAATGATACTGGGGAGGTTAGCCTGGCCAAGGCGCCTAGCTTGCTACACCAGATGTATGAAAAAAAAAAGAAGAAATCGATGAAGAGATGATGATAATGACTGTGATGAAGATGACGCGCTCATTAAGAGAGTCCTGTTTAGAGAGTCTGATCAAGCCTGCACTTCCTTTTAAACCTAGCGCTGTCTACTGGTTAGCTATTAACACGGCCGACGATGATTGCGACATCTTGCGGCGACGGGCCTCCGCGCGGACGACGCATCTGCATACACCGCATGGATACATAGGCTCCATCATCGTTCTCTCCTAGACGTCATCCGCGAAGCGAACATTTTCATGTTCATCTAATCAATTTTCGTCATCCTCAACTCATACCTCGTTATCTATGCCCTGTGCGTCTTAAAAAAAACTGCCAAAACGAAGAAGGGCTTGCGTTAGGGCTAGTTGGTATTCCATAACGTTAATCTTAAACGCAGAAAAAAACAGGGACACAGTAGACAAGGACAAGCGCTTGTCCTTGTCTACTGTCTCCTTGTTTTTTTTTTTTTCTGCGCTTAAGATTAACGTTATGCCAAAACGAGCTCGCTGTTCGGAATATGTGATATAGCGGTTATCTCTCAGCTTTTAGCGCTTACGTGCTTGGTTAGAGCCTCAGCAAGGCTACAATTTTCATATCGGAGATTTTTTATTAGAAAAACGCTCCCTTAGATTTCTTCTACGCATTGGGTTCGTAAATGAGCTGATTAGGTTCCTTTTAAGTCGGTTTAGATGGGGCACATATCCGTGAAGCTGTATTGGCCAACGCTTTAGCGGATCATACCCCCAAAGATTCATTGGCCAACACTTGCGTAAGCACTAAATGGCCTATTGAGCGAAAAAGTTAGCGCCTGTAGGATATGGGCTGCTCCTGGTGCTATTTTTCAGGTTGGATATGGCACTGAAACGAAGGGCCACTGTGCCATTCCTTCAGCTCATCTGTACCCTATCGTAACTCTCCGCGTAATTATTCGGGCATTGGCCAGAAAGACGCAAAGACGAGCCAGCTGCGTTTTACGACGGCCGCCTTTCCACAGGCGCCGACGTCGTCATTCGGGGCACGCGCTGAGCACAGAAAAAAGGAAACAAATTCCTACTGACTTCTTAACCTCCACTATCAGAACATCACGCGAAATTCTTTCGCGCTACTGGGGCCCAATAAGACTTTAGCGGAAAAAAGGAACATCAGGCGAGAGTAATGTCAGGTGTTTTATGTCACAGCTAGTACCGAGGCACTGAGAAAATGAAGAAAATTATTATCGTCATTACCCGTTTAGAAAAATCGCAGAAGTCACAGCAGCCGTCTCTGGGTCCAATAGACGACAAGATAAATTGCGCCCGTACATCTCAGGTACTGGAATAAAACGCATCCGTTTGAGAGGCAATACAAAAAGAAAGACCACTGCTCAGTGTTCGAGTTATTTTTGCCCCTGCCATGAATATATACGTTTTTGGCTTGTTTTGGCGGAGACAAGGACTGTTTTGAGGGGTACGCACACTTAACCTCGGCGCACATTTTTTGCCGCTGTGACAAGTTATAAATTGGCTTCACGGGCAAGTAAGCGATCCTCGAAGAATTTGCTGCATAACGCGCTCGAGATTCTCAGAGGATCGCTTTTCGAGTGCTTCCGTGTCGTCTCGGGCGCCTGAGTGCCAAACGACCCGAGCACGGCTGCTAGGACTGCTATAGATCGCTAATGGTCGTCGTTCCCAAGAGCCGTGGGACGGGCTTCGAGCTTTCGCTGAGCCCACAGTACGTGCGCACGTTTAAGGAAGTCCCCGTGGCCGCGTGCGTGCCGTGTATATATATATAGCAATCGTGCTGATCTTGTCTGCGTTTTTGCCAGTCCTGCAACGTTAGCGCACGACTTGTGCAAGAGCCTAACCATTGCCTTTTCCTCATGCCGCTTGCCAGCTAGATAACTTAGTACGTAACCGCTAGGTAACTTAATCCGCCATCAGGGCACGCACACGCACGCACACACACAGTATGTGAGAGAGAGAGAGTGACGAAGAGAGAGAAAGAGAGAGAGAGAGAGAAGAGATAGATAGATAGATAGATAGTAGATAGATAGATAGATAGATAGATAGATAGATGATAGATAGAGAAAAGAGAGAAGAGAGAGAGAGAGGAGAGAGAGAGGAGAGAGAGAGAGAGAGAGAGAGAGAGAGAGTAAGCCGTAATGCTGTAAGAGGTCAGCCTAGCACTCAGCTTGGCTCGCTGCTTCTTGTGGAAATGATAAAAGGTGAAAATGGACGTAGACACGCCGTCACACCAAACGACACGCAGACAGTCATATACGAAGGAACGCACAAAACACATCCACGGGAGTATGGTTACCGCTAACGTTCCCATAATTTCGTCCGAATTGTAGTAAAAAAAAACACAGGCGTGGGGGTCTAGGCATAAGGAGCAAGGTGCACGGGCCGCAGTGTCGTCGTCAACCGTCTATGCGCGCAATCTGGATTCGCAAAGCCGCGATGTAACAACGGCGCATTAAATCCGTGGTCATACGCGCCGACCTGCCACCCGACCTTCAAGACAGATGACCATGTGAGAACGGGCTCGCTAGGTGTTTCAGCGAGATCTCAGCCGGGATCAGCAAGAAGGAGCTGGCCGTGCGCCCGGCTGCGCGAATGGCGTCAGGTGTTCGTGCGCCATCGTGTTGAGCTTGCGATAGCGGAAAGAAATTCAGCTAACATTCCCCACCACCGCAGCTGTACCGAAAATGGGATGGAGACTTGGACGGGTTGGTCGCCGCCCCCTAACTTTTCAAGACACGTCTGGCTTTTTTTAAAGGTCATCTCATTATGTTTCCGCCTCCAGTTACGAAACCAGCAATATACCGTACACTATTCGGAGAGCCATAGATGTGTTCTGAAGGGACAAGAACTTCGAAGCAGGGTGATGCCGTGCACTACAGCGAAAAGCAATTTCTATAAATGTTTCCTATAATTCCCATGTTTCGTGCGATTTGCGCCAGAGTGTACGGGATGATTTTGTTCTCTTAACGGTAGGCCGTTTGCATAAACAGCTTGTCCTTTTATCTTTGTTTCTATACGGTTTTGGAATGGAAGTTGTCGTGTTTCGCGGTAAAGAAAGAATTCTCAATTTGTCCCAAATCTATAGTTAGAATTCTGAAAGACGCCGTAGGGAGCTTTTAATACCGTCCTAATTTCAGGTAGCGCTCATGGCAAATAAATAAACATGTTAACCCCTATCGGGACGCGACATATGACGTAGAAATGGATATTTGTTAAGGAACGGCCGCGCCGGCTGGTCCATATGATAACGCCGTCATCATCATCATCGTCGTCATCGTGGTCGTCATCGTCGTAACATGCTCAGGGTGGAGGCGATGTGCTCAAGCGGGTCAGGCAATCCCCCATCCCAGTCGGCACAAAAGATTTTTTCTTCCGTTTCCACGCGGCAGTGTTGCCAGTCATGGCGCGTCAGCAGGAGCGGGGCTTCTTCCTCCCCTGGGGTGCCGGATGCCTCCTGTGTGGCAAACCGGAAACCGCAGAACATGCATTTCTTGACTGCAACACGGCGATGTATTTCTGGCACGAAATACAATCGTGCTTCAGAACATCGTGGAACGTCACTTGGCCGGGCCTCAAGTTCCTGTGCGTGGACACAGAGCACCCCGCTTTCCGTGATTGTGTCCTAGCCATCGGACTACACTCCCTCTGGAAAGCGAGGTAGAAGCAGTGGAGTGCGCCCTCCACCCACAACCCGCATGGCGACACTTTCTGCGGGAGGTCCAATGGACGGTCAGCGCATTGGGCACATCTGTCTGCGACCTGGAACTGCGAAGGAAGCTCGCCCGAGGCAGCCATACGCTGAAGCGCTACAAAACAAATGAGGAAAGGCGCAGGCAGGGAAACGCCTAAGCCATTAAAAAAAAAAAAAAGGGGGGGGGGGGGGCTGGAGCGTTTAACGGGCCAGCGTATCCACGTTGACCAAGTCCTCTTTTGAGAAACAGGAGAGATAGCGCCGGCCAATAGGACGCACGCAATTCCTTCAGCCTTTGTTTTTGTAGAGCATGTGTTGCTGTTCTCATGTCCTTGTATTTTTGTTTTCGTGACTCTTTGCCCTTTTTTTTCTTCTCTTGGTTTCACGTTCGTTGTCATCTTACCCCCAAACATGTAACCGACACATCCACTGTCAGAGCTGCTCCGGAACCATGTGCAACACTCGGCATGACGTGTATATTTATGTGTAAATAAAGTTATTGTTTAAGAAGAAAAAAAAAAAAGTCGCGTCCGTGGCTTAGTCGGTAGAGCGTCGCGCTGCGGCCGCAAAGTCCGCAGATCGAAACCTGGCGCCGGATGCTGTTTTTTTTAATATAGTGTAGTGGCCTTGGCTGGCGCGCCGAGAGAGGGTGTTGCGAGCTGGAGAGTAGTAAAGGGGCTTTAGGAGAGTAGGCGAGGGGGGAGAGGAGGCGCTATGCGAGCGCGACGATTCAGGCTCGCTTAAGAAGTGCATTCGCACTTATTCCTGGCCAATCTCCCACGTGGGTATGTGCCATGTCAGCGGCCAGGCAGCGCGCGCCCATCTCCCCCCGTTGCTAAGGAAGACGAAAAGCGCGCGCACCCGCAGCTGTTGCTATGCGGACGGCGGAAGGTTCGGGGTCGCTTATAAAGTGCATTCGCACTTAAAAAACACAGGCGTGGGAGTCGTTTTATAAGAATGATGCACCGCGCTTTAGTCTAGGCATAAGGAGCAAGATGCACGGGCGCGCAGTGTCGTCGTCAACCGTCTATGCGCGCAATATTCTCGAAAGCTGCGATGTAACAAGCGGTGCATTAAATCCGTGGTCATACCGCTGACCTGCCACCCGACCTTCAAGACAGATGACCATGTAAGAGCAGGGTTGCTAGGTGTTTTAGCGAGATCTCAGCGGGGATGAGCAAGCAGGTGCTCGCGCCGGGCTGCGCGCATGGCGTCAGATGTTCGGTCGCCATCGTGTTGAGCTTGCGATAGCGGAACGAAATTCAGCTAATATTCCCCACCAGCGCAGCTGTACCGAAGAGTGGTAGAGACTTGAACGGGTTGGTCGCCGCCTCCCAACTTTTCAAGACCACGTCTGGCTTTTTTTAAAGGTCATCTCATTATGTTTTCGCCACTAGTAACGAAAATAGCAATATACCTTACACTGTTCGGAAAGCCATGGATGTGGTCTGAAGGGACAAGACCTTCGAAGCATGGTGATGCCGTGCATTACAGTGAAAAGCAATTTATATAAATGTTTCCTGTAATTCCCATGTTTCGTGCGATTTGCGCCAGAGTGTACGGGGTCATTTTGCTTTCTTAACGGTAGGCCGTTTGCATAAGCAGTTTGTCTTTTTATCTTTATTTCTGTACGGTTTTGGAATGGAAGCTCTCGTGTTTCGCGGTAATGAAAGAATTCTCAATTTGTTCCAGATGTATAGTTAGAATTCTGAAAGACGCCGTAGGGTGCTTTTAATGCCGCCCTAATTTCAGGTAGCGCTCATGGCAAATAAATAAACATGTTAACCCCCATCGTGACGCGACATATGACGTAGAAATGGATATTTTTTAAGGAACAGTCGCGCCGGCTGGTCCATATGATAACGCCGTCGTCATCATCATCGTCGTCGTCATCGTGGTCGTCATCGTCGTAACATGGTACTCTGCTTAAAATTCGTAAATAATGTTCGGGCTGCGGGTTAACCAGCAGGCAGTCGGCTGATTCCATTGGACGTTCATGGTAAAACTACCAGTCAGGTGGCACAGGGTGATATAAACAGGGCTTTTTGTGGAACTAGGACTGCGCAGAGAGCATGCTTTAAGGGTTAGATACTCAGGGTTAGATACTCAGGATTAGATGCGTAGGGTGAAATACTCGGATGAGAAGAAGTTGGCAGAAAGGATACGGAGTGCAGGTACCCGTGCCTTAAAACGTGAAAACTTAACGGGGGAGGTTGATGGAAAGCTCAAAACAATTGTTAGAAATTTGGCGATGGAATAGGCTATCAAGGGCCATAAAAACAGAGATTAAACAAATAGAGATGGATACGTGCGTAGAAACGGTTAAAACGCAAAATTAATAGGAGCTATATAAAGCCGGATAGAGGGAAGCTAGGAAAGGAAAATTGTAAATAACATTTTTATTTTATCTACAATTCAGGAGCGCATTGCTCTTTGATTCTCAATACGGCATCCGAAGAACATGAAGTATATGACCAATGAAGGCAGAGAGGCATGTGCATGCTCCTACAAGGTTACATCTTAATTAAGTTCCGAAGTATCTATCCGGCCCCAAAACCAGAGAGGTCCACTTTCTTGCATCGCTCGGTTTCACAGATGCTGGAAGTGCTCGCTGGTATTCATTGGAAACCACCAAGAACCGATTTCAGCTTTCATTTTGGAAGAGGAGGGGATAAGCGCTGACGAAGCCATCAAACGAGCACGGTTAGTTTGAGTACATAATCAGAGAGGAAGTATGGGTCTCATTTGGAAAGATTATAAATATAACAATCGAATTCCAAGCGCAAGGCTAATCACAAATACCATCACTGTATTCAAACAGGAATTGACCAGATTTAGGGGAAATCCAATGGTGGAGGAAGTTTCTGTGAAGGTAAATTTGTCATCCACCTCAATACAGCCGCACGGCTACAAAGGAAAGTTGTACAGCTGTTTTTTTGTTTTGTTTTGTTTTTTTGTGGTACGGCTGCATTGAGCTGAATGTCAAATTTTCCTTCGCTCAAACGAGAAGTTCATGTAAAGACAGCCATAATCATGTTGCACAGTACATGGAGGTGGCCCCAGATGAACGGCGCATTTTAAAAACAATCATACAAGATCATTTCCGCTCTCTTTGGCGACCACAACATCGACTTTGTGTTACCAAAGGAATGAAGAGGACAGAGGCAACCTTACTGTTCCGCATCCGGACCAACTCAGTGCGGGCACCGGCGTGGCTTCATAAGCTGAACATTATCTCTTCACCTCTGTGCGGAACGTGTGGTGCTACAGGCGACATCGGTCATTTTATTATGGACTGCCGAGAGCATGCGGAGGAGCGGTTAGCTTTGTTTAAAGAACTGCGAAGGAAAGCCGCTCCGCATGCCTCTTTGAATGATTTAATTTTCCCGGAAGGCCATTGGATCACGAGGAGGGACATCTTTCGTTTTATCCTACAATTTTTAAGGGTCACAAGCCTCAGCGAATCATGGTGAATTCCCGCGCATAGCGGTAAAAAGGTGCTGATCGGGTGAGCAATTGCCGGCATACCACGCAAGGCTAGGTCCCCCGTCAATAAACATCACCACCACCATCCCCACTACATTCGCATGAAGCGTCTGTGTCCCCGCTGGCCGCATATAGGCGTTTCCTAGTCAGCACAGCCAAGCGACGCATGGCGCCATCTAGGGGCATCTTTGAAGCTATGTGCACGTGTACGTGGCCCTCAAATTAATAGCTCAGAACCGCCTGGCCTCGTAGTGCAGTAGTTCCGCTCCTGCGAAGCGAGCAACCAAACCCGGGTTCAAGTCCAGTTACCGCTTTTTTTTTTACTTTCAAAGGTTTGTCATATTTGAATATTAACATTTATTATCACGCACATAATCTGCTTATGACATCTTTATGCATTATAAATGGGGTCTGAGGTATTTTCGTTGCCTTTTGGTCGGTTTCATCTACTGTTTGTACGTTTTTGCCGATTTTCCGCTTTTAGGTCTGTTTTCGGCTATTTCTGTTGAATATTTTTTTAAACCATTGCAGGTCCGTTTTGGGTGTTATTTATTTCAGTTCGGGTGGTTTTGTATGCTTTAGGTACGTTTCTGCTGTGATATAACCCCCATAAGCAAGCTCAGGTGACGGCTGACTGTACTGACTAGGAAACGCATATACGCCCCTCTGGCCAGCGTTCGTAACAGGCAGGCTCAGACGGTCAACAATGTCCCGCTCAGGAGGAAATTAAATAGAAATGGCGCGGCTTGTCTGCCTATGGCGACAAGTATCAGGAACAAGGTTGTCCTCCTCTCCTTCGGCTTGGCAGCCTGCCGCATCCACGGGGGAAAATACAAGCGAGAAGCGGCTGAAGCAATACTCCGCGGAACTGTGATCGTATCGTAGTGATAGGGCCGCGTTTGAAGGCGCTTTTTTTTTCCGGACAAGGCTTCCTCACACGTTGGATTTCAGTCCGTCCTGAATGCTTGAAACAGGTGGGTGAAAGTAATAAGAAGTATGGAATTTGAGGATGTAATAGAAGAGCTGGGAGGCTTCGGCAAGTTCCAGAAGTTCCTTCTTTGGTTCTTTCTACTGCCGGCGCATATACTGTTCCCGTTTTTCTCGATGAACCTCATCTTTCTTCTGTCAGAGCCGGATTATCAGTGTGTCGTGCCCGCGCTGGATACCCTCGGAATGAATGCTTCTGTCGTGGAACAGGCCCGGCGGCTTGTCATAAGTGACGACGAGTGCTCGATGTTCACGCTACTCCCGTTCAACGCTACGGCGCTACCTGGTGGAAACGCCTCCGATGGTGTGACATGGGACCTATCCCAACTCGTGAATCGAAGTGCGGCGATGCAACCCTGCGAGCGATTTCGCTACGATGACCTCCACTACGACGAAACTGTGCCGACGAAGGTAATTCATTCCGCTTCGTCATTTCAGAACGCGTGACTCACCACCGTGACGGGTTGATTAAGAGTTGTACTTTTGCTTCAAAAAAGCGTTGACTGCGAGTGTTGCGGGATAAAATCTGCATCTTTTTCCTTATCTACTACAATGAAGAGTATTTGGTGAAGGGCCCTCCATCGCAAGTTTATGCAAGTATATCAGTTGCATCTTTGCTTCAACCAGCACCGTCATGTCAGTAAAGCCCTAATCAGATTGCTTTACTGTTTCATTTGTCTAGGCGTTTTGTATAAAAGGAAAATCATACTCACAAAGTAGATTTATTGCGATAGCGAACATCCGGCATTAGGCAAAAAAGTTGTGTAAAATGCATGCCGTTCAAGCTATGTATGAAGCTTCTTTAAAACGGCCTTTATCATTCAGAATGCATCAAGAGGTACCTGCCTGATAATGATGACAAATAATCGAAAACGTTCGAGCCTGAATTCTACGGTAAAGTTTGATCAAAGGCAACAGAATCTCCCGTCTGTTTACTTTCGTCATCGCTGGATTTCTCACTACAATAACACGGCGCGACGCAGCAACTAAAACGACCAACTATGAACGCGGCCTTATCAAATTTCGAATAAAGACGTAGTCCAAAACAGACATCAGCTCTTGTTATCAAGTCGAATAGCTATATAATATTACTTTCCTTTGAGTGTGGTCCTATAAAAGCCCGTCTCTCAAAAATCTCACATCAGCAAACGCTGCTCAAGTTGCTTCTTCATGGTGGGGCAGCATTGCATGTAAAAACATCATCAGGAGCCGCTGCATTATTTACTTTTACCGTAAACTTCCGAAATAACGCCCACCCAAACTACAAAGATATCAAGTGAAAAATACGGGATGGGCGAACTCTCGGGTCAAGTGCGAAAAACTACAAAAGGTGGCCGCACCGCCAACCAAAACTGCGAGATACTAAGTAAAACTATACGAGATGGGCTAACTTTTGGGTCAGGTGCGCGAAGGACAAAGAAGTGACCGAATCGACACATGAATTGATGATTCTCGTTTCTTTTATTCTCTCATCGTCGCTAAAAATATCGAACCGTGCGTCGCTGTCAGAGTCGAACACGAGCTGCCGCCCATCGTCCACCACGCTGTCCCGAGCTTTGGGTCCCCCCGCCGTTTCGGCGCTCGCAGAGGCCAGGCGCTGGTTGAACTCGCTGTCTTCAGCGCCGTCAACGCTTGTCGAGATGCCGCACCACTTAAACGATGCCAAGACGGTATCTTCCCGCTCTTCTATTCTTCCGATCCGCTACCCTTTCCTCCTCCTCCTCCTGCCAGTCAAGCCGGGCAGGTTGTGTCTCTAGCCGCGTTTACATGAATGCGACAAGAGGCGCATCGCATCGCATCGCATAAATTTTCTAGCGCATCGCATCCATGTAAACGGGGCTAATGCGCTAGGAAAGCGCGTCGCATTAATGCGCCAGACAGGGCTGGATTGAGACGCGTAAGTCGACTTTCGAAGTGCATGTAAACGCGAGCGCATCGCATTAGGAATTATGCCGACTAGAAAACTAAGCCCTGCAAACGCAGCTTTGCATTTAAAAACGCCTAAATCGAGTGTAAAAGGCCGGAAAATGCGAGTCGTGAAAAAAGAACAAGAACCAGCCGTGCCGGAAGCTTTGGAAGCGCCAGAAACGCTGCTTTACCTTCGATGTGCGACACCGTATGGCGCCACCATCGCACCAGGTGTAATGCGCTACATGTAAACGCTAGCGCATCGCATTACTCGTGATGCGCTAGGAAATGTGACGCGCTCCTATCGCATTCTGTCGCATTCATGTAAACGCGGCTATCTGATGTTCGAAATCGAGACATCAGCGGTGTTCGCGGCTGCGGGATGTTTTCGCGGAGGGAGCTCCCCGAGCTTTCGAAGGCGTCGCAGCTATTGCGATGTTAGGGGGTGGGCCAGGGATTTATGCACACCCCCGACACCCCCTGAGACTCCCCAAACACCACCCCCACGGGGATTTTGACAGCTACTTCCACAAGATTCAACAACCACGAGCCCCCCCCCCCAAGGACAGAGCCCCCCCCCCCCCCCGAAAAAAAAATCGAAATTTTGGATAAACCCCTGGGGTTGCGATCTTTGGCGTCTTGTAGTAAATTGAAGGTTTCATCCCTATATGGGGGTTAGTGATGTTTCGTGGGAGGGTGTTCTCTGGGATAGTTATGGTATTTATTTTTACATTATATTCATGTCGCCCTGATGCGAGCCTCCGGAGCGTTCATTAAGTGGAGGTGTGACAATATTCATAAAGTGCTTGCGCGTAGACGTTGCCAAGCAGCCCGAGAGAAAACGCCCGGTTACGGCTGGCCAAGGACGTTCCACTTAAATGCCCTGATGGAACAGGTTTTCCTCGTGTTTGCAAATTTTTTTTTTTTTTTTGCATCGCAATGCCGCAGGGCGCGTCTACGCAGGCGTGAATTTACCTGCTCCTAGTGTTCTTGGGAAATCCTCTTTATGCGCAGTCAGAATGCGGAACAGTAAAGAGCCCCGAGGTTCAGCATAAATGTGTGTGTGTGTTCGGAGAGGAAGGGGACGTAAGTATTTACGCCTTCTGGAGTTCTTCACAGCAGGGCCTAGCCTGTATCAGGAATAATGCGTGCTTTGCCTCCACCAAACTAAGGCCTCTTCTTCCGCTCACGACGCTAAAGGACTACTGAATCGCCACGGTATTTTACTACAGCTTCAAATTTAAGCAAAAGTGGGAAAACTAGTCGACAAGTTGTGCGTTCATATACAGGGTGATCATAGTTAAAGGGACACTGAAGTGAATTTGTCAAGCTCCCGTTTTTGCTTGCACTGCGTAGACTGGCTCAAATTAGCACACTTTTCATCGTTTATCCGGTTGACAAATCGGTAGTTATTTTACAAAGCGCGAAAGAAGAAAAACTACCATGCGCGGTTTGCGGCGGACGCACCAACTAAGCTGTGACGTTGGGAGGAGGGGGCACCGTGATTAGACGATGCCCAAGGTTAGCAATCAAACAAGTTTCGGTTTCGGTTTCGGTTCTGTAAAACAACATGTTTGACATCCGATGGCGTCGTTGGATGGGCATTCTCAATATACCAGTAATCGTAGTACCGCGCTTCTGTCGTGTTGTCGGCTGTAAAATGTATAAGATAAGCCTCCCAGGACGGCTTGGAATCGTAGCATTCACTAGCCGAGGCCTAAGCAGTGCATGAACGCCCCCCGCGTCCCCGCAGACGCACAAATGCAAGCGCTTTTCCCCCATATTTGGAGCTTGCCTCACTTATGCCTGCATCGTAAAAAGCGTGTTCGTACCAGGCCAAGGGTCTGTTGATTCTGGCCTGTGCTCACTGCCCGCAAGCAGTCGGTGCTTATGGCAACAGTACGCCAACGAGAACTCGCTAGCGCGCCAGTGCCAGGCTGCGCGAGTTCTGCGGACTAGTTCGTGGAGCAGTGAACGTTGCGGTCCAACAAAAGGTGAACTTACTACAAGTGAAAGTTTACACTTTTATTTATATTTAGTATTTCAAGCAGCTTAGGTGACTATTTGTTGTATTGCGCTCGTGCAGTAAGCGTCCCCCGAGTTTCCACAATAGCTTCACGTCTAGCAATTGCATTTCTTAGACGGAAAAGCGTTCGCAGATGCGTAGTCGTGCTGCTGACCGCTGTGCTTCTTCGCCCAGCGCAAAAAAGTGCTTCCCGCACCCTAGTTTACGCTGTACGGTAAAAATATCAGTTGATTTTATTTCCTTAGTACCTATATGACTTCGCTAACTCTTCTAACCCCTTCAAGAGGCCTTATATTTTCCTACTGGCGTACCAGTCAGCGAAGCGTCGCATGTGCGCTTGTGCAGCGCTTGTGTGAAGCGACCTTGACTTGGAGCTAGATACAGAGTACAAACTAACGAAGTTAAGAAAGGCACGTTCTTACATTCACAAACGTGTTGTGGCTTAGTTTCAACTGATTGAGCGAATTGCCATGACCCGTCGGCGGCCGGCGGACTAAACGTTGGGCCGACTGACTCGGTCGCGGAAGGTCGGCGAGCCGTGCAGTAGCGCAGCCAATTGCCAGCTCCTCTCCTGCTGACGTCACACGAAAACGCCAAAGAAAATGGGCGCGAGTGCAGAGAGGAGGACAGCATTTTCGAATTGATTTTTCTACTAAATAAATTCGCGTAAACGCACTCAGAGTGGTCGAAACAGGGCCTAGGAACTCCGGACTAATATTTGCACTCGTAATCCCGCTTTGTTTACAAATCACTTCAGTGTCCCTTTAAGTCTACAGGTCTACTAAAAATTATGTGCTTAGATCTACATGAGGACCACCTCTACAGTAAGGTTATGCGCCCGGATGGTCACAAAGTGAGCTGGTAATTATTTATGTCGGTGGCCTAATTAATTAAAACTTACTATTTAACTTTTAATTGGCTACTGAACAGATAGACGAAATCGTGTTTCTACGCTGTTTCATTTGGCAGAATTCTTCCAGCGCATTCATACTCAGATATATTGAACTGCAAAGTTTAATTGTCGTTCGCAAGTTTACGCATGCAAGGCCGCGCGAACCGGCGCAAAGCTCCTTCCATTTGTCACGTGTGGTGTTTAGTTTGACCACGGGGCGGATAGGTAGGCAAAAATAATAACTGCCCCTCTTTCCTTCTCGTCTGGTGAAATCACGGAACAGCGGTTCCTAGCACTGCAAATTGCGATAACGCCAGCCAAGACTGGAAGGGTTCAAGTTATCACCTTTGCCCATGCCTCCGCCCTGTTGTCAAACTAAACACCGCGCACAGCAGGCACGTCACAAAAGGGAGGAGCTTTGCGCGGTTTCTCGCGGCCTAGCATGCGTAATCTTGCGACCGGCGATTAAACTTCGAAGTTCGATATCTCTGAGTATGGATTCGCTGGAAGAATTCTGCCGAATGAAAGAGTGTAGAAACACGATTCCGTCCAACTTTTAATACAACTATGCCTGCTAACCGCGGGCAGCAAAAAGTTCATTACTAAACTTCAATTAATTTGGCCACCGACATCAATAATTATCACCTCATTCTGTCCCCCTTGGAGCATAAACTCGCTGTAGAGGTGGTCTTCACGTAGATATAACAACCTGGTTTTAAAAAAAAAACCTGTCGATGGAACTTTGATCACCCTGTATAGACGCTATTCGTTGAGAAGTTTAGCGGTCGATTTCTTCGCTTGGCAACACTGGAAACGGCCACAGACATGGCCGATGCGCCACGGACACGGCGCAGCCTGGGCCACTGCGGCCGCATACCGAAGAAAAAAAAGACACCGGCGTGCGTCATCTGCTCCGTTCCAATCAGATTCTAAACTGTGGCCCCAACAGAGATGTTATTAATCGCACTCACAGTGAACTCGACGCAATACTTTGTGTTGGGCGAAGAGTTCGTAACGTGAAACACAGTCATGTGTTTCACAGTCGTGCTTAGCACGGACAAGTGCCGCCATCCCGCGGAGCCCGACGTAACGAGTGACGGCGCTATTGGCGGTGAGCGCGAACACAGGCGGCGCTGCGAAGCGGGCCTCCGTGACGTCAGCTTAGGGAGTCTCGCATTTGTCGTCTGCTTCACTCAGGATCGCTCTCCCTGCTGTTTCTTTGCGCTCGGTCAACGTCTGATGTTTGTCCGCACCAGAATTGGCGTGTGGGTAACTTTTTATCATAATAATAGGCTTAAAATCGCATACAATAGCTCATGGTGTCAATTAAAGTATAGTTTTGGATACCGCTACGGGAGAAACATTGCCGGCGCCACCCCATTTCTTGCGAAGCCGGTCCTGTGCGGAGCGCGAAGAGTCGGAGCTAGGCGTCAGCTTCTCATGTAAGCATTCTAACAAAAGGAACAGTCAGCTGCTAATAACCGACAACAGCGAAAATGGAAGGCCAGAACAAATTCTAGGCCTTCAGGGCTGTCGGCTTTGGCAGAAGGCATCGCGATTCCCTGTAATCATATGTAAGGTAAAACAGTTTTTGCAACCTTGCCGAACGCTCGAACGCGTTCTGTCACATCACTTTACGTTGTCAAGGCATGAAAGTTTGCCGACATGCACCATAGACTGCAAAAACTGTAGGTTGAGTTCCAAATAACCCAGTGCGTATTTACGCGCGTGCTGATTCTATACCAGGCATCTAACCAGTATGGAGGTTTATTGAGCAAAACGAGTCACGTCTTCGTTAAATTTATAGTAACACATATATGTTTGTTAAGACCTGGAGGGATATTTCGGAACATTTTGCACAGCCATATCTTCCCGATATTCGGATATGCGTTATAGGAAATCTGCACTCAAGAGGAAGAGGAGGAGTAAGGGGAGGAGGGGAAAACTTTGTTTAACAATTAAATCGATCTGGTTAGTGGGCCAGGTCCTCAGTCCAGGACAAGAGAGTAAAAGTAATTTTCTTCAAATCGTAGAACGCCATCCCGAGTAGAATAGGATTTGTTCTTCGCGCCTGGAAGGGTTGAAAAGCAATGAAGAGCTACTTGGAATTCTTCTTTAGTTTCGAGTCTTGTAATATATGCAGGTATACTATTTATTAAGTTAGTTAGCGAGTATATCATGCCTTCAACACCGTAATCATGTCATCATTGTTCGAGTTGAGAGTCAGTTCATTATGATAACGATATAATTACGATAGAAATTCGGAGCACAAAAGCCGCCTTCGAGTACTGTGGACCACGTTGTTTAGGGCACGATCGCGGTGACGTAGCACAAACCTTCTCATTGTATTTGCATGTGAATAAACAAAGCACGCTGCGGATATGCGCCTTCCTGCACGCAGCCGTAATGAAAGCCAATTTGTGAAGAAGGGAATGTATGCCATACAAAATGAAGGAAATATCCACACGACCTTTGTGAGGCTCCCAAACATCCCGAAACCTCCTAATAAGAAGTTGGTGACGGCGCAGAAAAAAAAAAAAGCAAGAAACATTAATCCGATACAAGACAACAACGAAAGAAACAGAAGAAAGCCGCTTTATTTCCTGCTGTGCGATGAGCGTGTAGAGGCCGCTGCTTGGTACGTAGTATTAGACTGTTGAGTCTTCATAGGAGCATCTCAAAAATACTGAAGGGAAGCCTACGCATTTTGAATACTTATAAGCTCTGATCGCTGATCCTCGCGAATAAGCAAGAAAGGACGAGTTACACACGATCTTCTGACCGATACTCTGAAGAAAGTTGTTCTCTATCTCTTCGTGTGTTGCAAACTTGTGGGGGATACAGCTGCAAATTATTCAGATGCGTCAGAAGCTGGCAAAATAACTGAGTCGCTAGAAATACGCTTTTTAACGCACTTCAGCAACGAAGCGGGCGATTTCTAGCCCAGGCACTGTTGCCCCTCACAAGCGGAGTGTAGCAGACGACAGCGGCGCGAATCCCTAAGCCGACGTCAGAGCCAGGGGGCGCCACTCAAAGATCTCACCGCCAATAGGGAACGGCGCACTCACACGGTTGCATGGAGAAGAAGAGGCCTGATCTGCGGGCCGCGCGCACAACGTCGCCTATCAACAGACGCTTGGCCACAGATATGGCGGCGCACACTTGGTTGCCTGCATGCATTCCACGCCATTGAATACCGAGGATATTCCGAAACAGACTTTTTTGCAGGGCGAGGAATTCTTCATTACTCCTTTGTGGCTTGAAACAACCATTAGCTTGCGATGCAAACGGCGTGTGCGTAGTACGCAACACAAGTAAAAGCGCAAAGGACATATGCTGACTCACGGCCATAATTTTTACTGAAGCAGGTTTCTTCATCATTTCGAGTCCTTACTTATGGTGACCTTGTTATTCGGCGTGCCATTGTTTTATAACCACTGCTGCCCGGATGTTCCCATCGTTAGCACTCATGGTAACAACACACGAAGAACAGAATAGACGACACAGGCGCTGTGTAGCAACTGAAATTTTATTGGAAGAACACGTGTTATTTAAGCAACCAAGAAGAGATTAAAAAATGATAAAGTCATACACGAGTCATGCACACATATCACGTACGCACTTACACACACGACTTGTCTAGGAAATCTACTTCCTTATCTTTTTTTCCCTCATCTACTTTTTTAATTTCTTCTTGGTTGCTTAAATAACAGGTGTTCTTCAAATAAAATTTCAGTTGCTAGACAGCGCCTGTGTCGTCTATTCTCTTCTTCCTGTGTTATTTTCGTTCGCGCTGACCACCATGAATGCTATCCAACTCGCCCAATTTGCTACATTATTACGTCATTAGCACGCCGACGTATTGTACAGTCACCTTTCTTTCCTTCCATTCCATTTACCATTTTTTTCAGTCACATGTCTGAATCACGTATCAATACCGATTCGCCCAATTTTCAGCCCTGTCAGACCGTATCTTCTTATGCTTCTTGCTGACCTGCCTGATTCGCCCTCCAAAAACCTGCGCTTGGTAGCCGACAGATGGCGCCAACAAGCCCAGAACTCTGCCTGAGGCGCATGACGTGTTTTCACTTATAACGCGTGGTCTCTTTCATAAAGTTGTTTATGGCGTGAACTGTGACGGTGTACCTCCCACAGTGAGCACCGGTACCCGTTCTAATGATCTCGCACTTTGTAAATAAATGGAGCATAGATGAACCCCAGAAAGCAATGCAACATTTAGCCTGTAAGTGGTACTGTCGAGAGCTGACTTAGAGGGACTCGGCGATATTTCCGATAAACGCTATTTCATTAACGTCTGGAAGCATTGCCAAAGATATAGTTATTTACACCACAGAGCGGCACTACGTGATTTGCTCGTCGCAGCAGACCTATTCACCCTCTGCTAATGCTTCGCTATTGAGGCGTTTCTAAGTGGCTTTTGAATGTGTTTATGACTACAATTGATATGCGGCCAGTAGCCGCTACATCTCAGTAATGACATAATTCGAGCGCTCAAAGACCGCCAAGAATCGGGAAAGAGAGAAATTATTTGAGAAGCTGTCCAAGTTATCTGATGGGCACAGAACTAATGTTTTTCTGAGGTACACTCTTTGTCAAAATTTTCTAGGACAAACCTAAGCCTTCTGGTCCACAAAGGTTTCAAAGAATAAGCTGAAACTTTAACGTTGACAAAGTTATTTTATTACAGTAAGAAGAAACGCTGTTTTCTCAAGCTTTTCGGCATAAAACGTTTCCGCCTCGGCAAAGACATAAGCTTGTAATTCGAATTGTTTGCAGCCTATGCACTTTCGGCGTCCCTAGAAAATTTTGACAGACTGTAGATTGTGGCCCCCTATTCTAAGTACGGGATATGCAGCGTTGGCTACGTCCTGAAGAATTTCAGATTTATAAAAAAAGTTGGACACAGTGTTGCAGGGTCTTTTTATAAGTGAATTGACACAGAGAGAGAGAGATCAAACTTCACTTAGAGCGGCCCATGTCCGGGCTGCCGAAAATGGGGTTCTGGTGGGTCTGGAATGCGTTCAGGCGGGTATTCCGCAGGTGTCACGGCCCCGCACGTGGGCAGTGTGCCGGGCGAGGCGAGGCCAAAGGATGGGGCGAAGATCAGGTGGAAGAGCGGCCCAGCTTTCCCATGAGTACGGAATATGGGATGGTGAAAGGTGAGGTTGAAGAAAGTAAGGTGATCGCCTCGCGCGAGGACAAGTCACTAAGTGTGTTTAACGTCGGGATAGGGGCGCCACTCACCTGACAGTGGGGGGCCTGCCATCTCGAGTCGTTATATAGTGAAGAATTAGGTCACACGGAAGGGAGAGAAGCCTGGCGGATGTAAGTGCTTTCGCGGAGGAAGAGATCAGAAGTGAGAGGAGGAAGACAACGGCGGGAACTGCGAAGGTCTTTCAGCTGTTGCCTCCGAACCTTGCGATGGGCGGTGCGTTCTTCTTTGGGGCTGTAGTCTTGGGGCCAGGGTTGAAGATCGCTCGGGCTTCGATTGGCACGAGCAAACAAACGACATCGAAGTTTGTCCCACCCCCTTGAAAATACTGGCCTTTACCACATTAACCCGACCAAAACTTGAGTACGCGGCAGCCGTGTGGGACCCACACCAGAATCACCTGGTAGAAAACATTGAAGGTATTCAGAACCGCGCTGCCAGATTCGCATTCTCAGATTATTCATCGTTCACCAGTGTGACAGAATTACAAAAACGTGCCGCCCTTACTCCCCTCAGCCACTGTCGAAAAATGTCAAGACTTGCTCTGTTCCACAAATTCTTCTACGCATCCCCGCCTTGCATCTACATCACACCCCGCACCCATTCTTCTGATCGCAGTAGCAACTCGAAGCAAGTTCTATACTTTCGCTCTAAAACCAACACGTTTGCGCAGTCATTCTTTATTCGCACTGCTGAAGACTGGAATGTTCTACCGGATAACATCGTTAATACTAAAGATACAGAAACATTCAAAAAATTACTAATCACCCTTTCCGAGCCCGAGTGACCATTTCTGTTTATTGTTTTTATGCTCTGTCTCTCTCTCTCCTCATTTTTCACTTTAAACGGTATCATATGTTGTACGTTGAACTGCAGTACTGATTTCGGTGGTTGGCCTTTTGTATCTGCTGTTCCCTTGTAGTTGCTTATGATTTGTGCCACGGCGATTGTATATCCCCCAACCATGCAAAAAGTCTGCCTGTGTTACATAGCATTCCGAATGTATTCACACATTTCTGTGTCTTAGTTTACGCAGACGTTTTTTTTTTCGGTTTTCACTGTTTCTTTGCACATCACCCTTTGTAATATTCAAACATTTGTATCCCCACCCCTCATGTAATGTCCCTTTCAGGGACACTTGAGGGAAATAAAGTAAAATAAAATAAAATAAAATTTTCCTACAGTTCCCTGGTGTCCGGGGACCCATTCTAGAAACACGTACACCGAGTTTTACCGATATCACAACAGCCGGTTCATAAAACTGTCTACATTACCTGCCACAATTGTCCTAATGAAAGCTATACGCTCTCGAAAGAAGGCCGATTCAACGGGAGTCCATCTCTAACCGTGTGTCGCGGTGTGTAGGCACACGGCGAGCGATGCGTTTGTGCCGTTACTCCCCAAACAAGATATACGTTTCTGAAACTGAAGTTCGCCAGCAAATTGGTATTTTCTCCAATCCAATCCAAAATCTGTAGTAATCACTTAAATTCAGCGTGCAACTATTTTTTCCCTCCTGCTCAGTGGGACTTGGTCTGCGATCACGGACACCTACCCAGCCTGGTGTACTCCATAGGAACTGCTGGGAGCGTTCTCGGGACCGTGTTTTTCGGCGCAATGGCTGACAAGTAAGTGATTGCACCAAAACCTGCCTTCAATGCCTCACATTTACGGCCTGCACGCCTTTTTGTACTTTGTCGATTTCTTCGCTCGCAGGATTCTATTGTTAGTGAACAGCACTTTGGCGGCTGCTGCTGCGGTTTGGCGGTAGCGGCGACGGCGACGGCGACAGCGTTGTAACCGGGCGAGCGAAGACAAATAAAACGGCTGAAGAAAGTCTGGCGAAAGTCTGGGGGGAGGGCAGCACGCACTGCTATGACGTCATCTCTCTCACTGCCTCCCCCTCACACTTTCGCCAGGTCTGCTCCTCTGTTCGTGGCTGATCCGAACCACGTGACATTTTCGCGGGATGTTCAAACACGGTTTTTATCTACATGCTGGCGCGCCGCCGTGCATTCACTGATCACGCGATCACTTCCTGAGGCACAGAAGATATGCGCCGTCACCGAGAAGAGCGCAGTTCGCGCTGCGGCCAAATTTCGCATTAGGGAGTATAGTAATCATCATTACTTTTTCTGTTCAGGCGGCATTGTTTATTAATACACTGTGCACCCACAAAACCGCTGTATCTCTGTCTTGCTTACGTAAACAAATCAATTGGGCCACTTGTCGGGTCATTCTGGAGTCCGTTTGAGAGCTCGCGTTAACCGCGAAACCTACAATATTTTGTTTATACCGCTATAGTCCCTTTGCGTCTACCGCGATTTTTATTCGGTAATCAGAAATGTCCATTCTTGCAATTCTTCATTGCTTTTCTTGGTCCCCGCAACGAACAAACAACAATTTTAAACGAAGACGAGTTGAGGCAGGAACTTTTTACTTTTTTGGTTTCTTGAAACAAGATATTATATTTTCAGTTATTCTGCCTCTCAAGGCTGGTGGTTCCTGTCGAGAACCGCCGTTTCATGTCGGCCGCTTTTTCCCGAATACATCACAAAACGTGACCCCGAACGCTTGATCGTTACGACCCCTGCCGACTCTTGATCATTTTTCTGTCTGATTTGAAGCGACTTGTCTTTCTTTTTGTTGTTGCTGTTTATGACTAAACGGTGGTAGTTCGGTAGAAAAGTTTCCTTTACGCTTCAGTGGTGTTATGCTAAAGGGCAGAAATGGTTGCAGCATTCTCTCGGCTCAAGATGTCGCCTAAACTGTGATGCTCAAAACATTCGACGAATCTTGACGAGTTTGGACGAGCATAGTAAACACCGCCCTCGAGGCCACTGTCGCGGCGATGTCTAGCTCGGCGGGTTTCCTCCCGCTCCGCTCGTGGAGAACGCCACGTTGTTTTGTCGCTGCTGTCAAGTCGCAGCCCTGCTTTGCCGTGCAGTCCTTTTTTCGGCTGTAACGTTTTGCAACGCGCGTGCTGATAGCTCTGGCGCTTCTCTGCGCTACGCTTTCCGCACACATGTCGATTTTTTCCCGGGATCACGCCGCGTGTCACCCACGAGGGCGACGGCGCCTTCATTCATGCCGTGCGCTATTTTTGAGAACGTGTACTGTGAGGCGCTTGCCCAAGGTTCCACTGCGGGGAGAGAAATCTGCGGCGTGCTTGGAAAAAATCCTGGCAACGACAGCGTCGATGCCAGGATTCACATTAAGACGCTCTCTTCTTTAGGAATTGGGAAAAATATTCGTATGTCTAAACTTTTCTTGACGGAGCGGAAACCTTGGCCACACTTGAGGCGAAAGAAGTACCTAATACACTTAGCAGTTTTCATTAAATGAAGAAATCGATGCGCCATTCAGATCCAGCGAACCACCACTTGCCGATGGCTTTAGAGTAAATGCAGTGACAACTGTTTTGTAGCGAAGACCACATCCAAATATGATCTGGTCCGTGTGGTCAGATGATTGGGGTCGTTGTAGCCTGCGAGTACAAAGTTGCAGAAGATGAAAGTAAAACTCCCGGGCCATCCCCACTAAAGTGAAACCTGAGGAGGGGCGAAGCATGCAGTGTATAAGTGTATTCTTGGCGCCTTAGTCTTTTTGCCAACGGAGGTGAAACCGTCGGGGGGTAAAAGTATACAGCTTTGCTGTAAAAGTCTCTTGTCTTTGAAGCCCGAAGCACTATAGGGCGAGGCGTAAACGACTGTCCCGTTGTTTTTTTTAGTACGTGTTGCGTTCTCGCGCGAGGCGTAAGCGAGTTTCCCGGTGTTTTAGTACCGTGACTACATAATACGACGACTACGACGACCACAGGAGACGCCAACAGCCCCAGCCCTAAGGGGCTTCGTCCCTAAAATCCAATGCTATTGCCATTTTTTGGTGTTGCGCGTATTTGAATCAGCCAAGAAAAGTGCCTGTGCTTGATGGTGTTGATATCTGTTCTGAATTTTCAGTTTCTGAGGGAGTTGCTTGACTGTGAATATTAGCTTAGCGTCATGGGTTTTTACCCCAAGGGATATTAAAACTTCTTTGAATTGCCTTAGACATATGATTTTCAGGCTACCGCATCATGGCTTCAGAAATGTGCTAGCCTTATAAAATGAGTTTTGTTTTTACATCGCAGCTGTTTATCCCGAGCTTTAGCGACTTAACGGTGTTGCTCGCACGGTCGGTAGTCGCTGTGGACGAAGCAATCATGGTCCATTTATCGTCGCCGTCTTTGTCCGACGAAAGGTGATTGGTGAAGACGGTGGCTATCAAACTTCGCTAGATATTAAACCTTAATGCCTAGGGCATAAAATCATGTTTCCACTTGCCTATCCTACTGCAGGTACGGCCGCAAGCCGATCTTCTACGTGACCGTGACACTGGCAGTGTTGTCGGGCTTCGGCAGTGTGCTCGCCAGCAGCTTCGCCGTCTTTGCGGCCATGCGTTTCGTCACGTCCCTCCTGGACCCGCAGATCGACCAGTTGCCCTACATCATACGTGAGTTCTTGCCAAGGAGCTTGTTACCAAAAATTATCAGTGCTAGCTTGAATAAATAAAATTAAAGCAGTACCACTCAACATGGAAGCTGACAAGTGCGGAGCAGTCATTCGCCAGAGGGGCTGTGGCGGCGTTCTCCGCTCTTTGCTACAACCCCTCACGCTCTTCCCGTCTCTGCATCCCTCCTCCCTTGATAAATAGAGCCGAGGTTTATTCAACGCTATTCAATTTTCCCGCCTTCGCAGTGCTCGCGCGCCTTCTCGAGAGCTCGCATCCTCTTCTTTAGCTTTTGTTTCTTCTTCTGACTGGAACAGTACAAGTGAGAGTTCTGTTCTTTTTGTGTTTGCTTTCATTTCGCATGTGGTGGAGTCCGTCTGAGCCGTTTTCAACGCGTCATTTTTTTCTTGGGCGGCCATTTTTTATCGCATAGTATCGTAAAAACCAACCCAATGAGCATTCCAAATAAATGGACGCGGTGTCTGCCGGTTAATTACATATAGTTTGCCTCAAACGTGCCTGCAGTATTCTTCGCGCTAAATAATGGGGACATGTATGACAAGTGCCAGCGGTTTCAGTGTTGCGAACAATTCTGACTATATAAACCTCTTGTTCAAGCATCCTCTTATCTCTTTTGGCTGGAAGCTGAATCGTGGGACAAGCGGGTTTTTTTTTTTTTTTTCGAAACCTCTGTTTGGGTGCGTGCCTCCGCGGGACTCTATTCGGGTACGTGACACCGTGTGACTGCGGTGGCTAAACAGCGGGACCGCGGAGGAGCTACGTTGACAGGCCAGGCCCTTAAAGGGCTCTGCGCTTAAAGGACCGGTAAGACACGGATGATAGACAACCATGCTGCTTCCCCGAGGGCCATGTTCAACGAGCAGGCATTCAGATCACTTTGCAGCCTCACGACCGCTGTGACTTCTGCAGCAGTGATTCTTGCTTCCTTTCTCGCTTTCTTCCTTTCTTGTTTTTTTTCTGTGCATTTTGGGGAAAGGGGAAGTAAACTGGCAGTAAAACTCAAGAATCTTATGCCTAAATGTGAGCTCTGTGTGAAATTTTGCTTCTTTGATTCGAAGAAAAGTTTGCTTCGAATAACATTTCTGCCCAACAATTCGTTTTAATAGTATACCGGTAATCGCGTATAACTTCACTATATAAACCTTGTAGTCATAGCTTCACAGAACTAACTTTGCAGCCAGCCCAGTAAGAAGAACAACTACGATCGCATCAATATTGTGCTAAGTCTCTTCAGCATGCCAGCTGCACATGATCGACGCAGCGATGCCAACATGGCGGTTCTGTGCAGCCGGTGGAAACTTCATGTGGTACTATCCTACTTACTCCAACGGAGGAGGCGCTAAGTGCTGGCCAACTGCAGCGAATTCCGTATGTTGAATCTAAACCGCAAAATGAAATGCCATAAATTTCAGGAGTTCCATTTTCCGGCGCGCAGTGGTGGAGTTGGTAGGCGCCAAGCAGCGGACCCTGACGCTGGGCGTCGCTTGCCTGGGCTGGACGCTGGGCATGTGCCTCCTGCCGCTGGTGGCGTACTTGTCGCGCACCTGGGTCATGCTGGCGACCGTGTGCACCTCCTGCGCCATACCGCTATACTGCTACTGGAAGTGAGTGACGATGGGTAGGCCGTCGGCCACCATCTCCGCCTTGACCACCCGCGTTCGTTGTAGGATCCTCCCCGAATCTCCGCGGTGGCTATTGTCGCAGGACAGGCTGCCGGAGGCCTCAGCCATTCTCCGCCGCGTCGCAGAACGGAACGGTGTCGAGCCACCTGCAGACCTCGATCACAAGCTAAGGGTGAGGCTACCACATTCGAGCAGCTGCCTGCCCGTTTTTAGAGCGAAAGCTCTACAACGCCACGTCTCGCAATGATCATTCATCGTGTCGCAATGACCTTGAGCCACCATAGCGCTAGTGTGGCAGGTGTGACGTCATGCCACGTAATCTGCCACGGACAGACGTGTTGCAGATACGCTCGCTCGGTGCCTCACCGATGCGGTGCCTCGTTACTCGGAAATGGTTTAACAGTTGCTTCGCTGGAGCTTGGTCGCTGAGTATGACCATGGATGGCGGGCCACCACCACCGGAGCGCAAGTGTGGCAGGTGTGACCTAACTTTGAGAAAGCGCTGTTTGCATAGTCTTTTCATAGTGTATCGGCCAAACGGACCTTTCTCTCGTGATAACTAGGTTTACAATTGTTAAACCTGCGCAATTTCTCCACGGCCTGGGTTTCGCTCGCAGGACCTGATCCTAGTGTTTTTACGACATCGCTGTTGAATGGGCAAACGTCCCTGCACCGAAGAGCGGAGCGTCGAAGTTGATGACAGGCGCAGTAGAGAGGGCAGCAGCAGAAACGTAGACTGGGCAGCGCTACAGCGCGTCGGGCCAAGCACAGGCACTTTAACGACGCCCTTTAACGACGCACTTTAACGACGCTCGTTGTGCCATGGAGAAAAAAAACCGAAATGTTTATTAGCCATAAGCATTTCTTCCGCGAGCACAATTTTTCGCTACCGCGTAAGAGCAAGTTCTCTAAGACCTAACATTTACATCTTCATCTCTCGCAATGTGGGCCACAAAAACGCAAAAAATGGAAACGAACATGATTTGACGAATACAGAATAAAAAAAATTAATTAGAGTGTCGTAGTTTCGGTTTCGGTGCGCGAGGCGTGGAACCTTTGTATGTGAAAGTTACAGGAGTCTAACGTAAAATAAACTGCATGTGGCTGGCGCGTTTTAACGTTAAGAGAACTCCAAACTGGCAGTTTTTTTTTTCTGCGCTGATACTCGGCGCACCTGCGTGTTGCGATGTCGTCACGTGGCGGCGACTCTTGATGACGACAGTAACTGTGTGGTGCATTGAAATCCAAGTAGAAGCTCTTGATGAAAGCTTCGCTGGGCACTACTTCCCGGTGTATCAAATGTGAACCAATTTTCCACACTCCAACAGATGTACTCAGAAATGATTTGCGTCATAATCGAAGTTCATCGCCTGTCGCAGTTGTTGAAACGAAAATTAATGGTTACTCAAGTTCCCAATACAGTACTCGTACTTCTGGTAGCCTTTTCTGTCCCACTAACTTATGGGCGTAGAAAGTATGCACTTTCTTTCTTCTAAAACTGCCCTTTCTCTTTGCGCATGCGTACGCTGGACGCCCAGCCACAGCGAGTGATACGCCGGGGATTCGCAGCGCTGCCACAATTATGCTGCTAGCTCAAGTTTACTTCGCTCGTTCGCTCGCACAGAAATTTGCGGCATAAAGTGGAAGTGCCACAACACCATAAAATAAAGCGACAAGCACAATCAACCTTGGTCTTCATGACGCTTATTCTGTAAGCACACCTTGTTTACGTCGTCATGTCAGTACAATTAACTGCGGCACAGTTGCGCATACCCTCGTAGCCAAAGCGCAATACCATATGTTTTGCAGTGGAATTCGTTCTCTCCCAGTCGGTGTACGGATTGATGAGAAGTTTTTTTTTTGCGTTTGCCGGTGACTATAACGCCGTTACTGCTAGTCTCGCTCGTTTAGCTGACCTTCGGCGCATGTAAATTGGGGACGGTAATTGCAGCACCTTCGTTTCAAAAGACTCCCTCAACGACGAAGTAACGCTATGGCGTTCAAATCTTATCAGGGTCATGACAAACGCAACTTTGCTCAAACTGAACGAACTAGTCTTTAGTAAATCACTCAGCTCCATTCTTATTGCAAAATAGGTTTTTAACCGAAAAAGAAAACAAAAGAAATATTGATAAACTTTCTAATTTGGCGCTGCAGCGACGCAATACTGGAAAATGGTTACGCAATAAAGCACACCACTAAAAGCATAGTTGTCAGTGCGTTGTGGCGCATTCAAGCGATACAATCGAACGGAACGAGAGGCCACTGCTTCATCTGTTTGTCTTAATATTTGCTTTATTTGTTCGAAGTTCGCGATAAAATTGGTATCATTGTTATCGGGACGGAGCAAAAATTTTAGTGAACGGAACTTTTATTTTGTCTTCATGGCCACTTGAAGACCTCTGAATTTTTATTGTTGTTGCTTCGCTTACCTGCACACCCCCTTTCACAAAAAGGTTGCTTTGTGCACGCAGTTTTATGATGATGTTTCGATTTTAATGGCGCAAGGCCAACTAAGGGCAAAGAGCGCCAATGTGCCCGCAGTTTAAAAGTGTCCGTGGTTTCTTTTCTAGAAAGTTCAGCAAAGCATAACGGCGGAAGATGCAATGGAGAACTCTGGTTCCATGCTTGAACTGATCACGAAACCTAAAATCAGGAAGCACCTTCTCATTCTCACAGCCATCTGGTGAGCAGCCCTTCGCATTTCATCTTGGATGTCGAATTCTAACTGCTCGCTGTCTTAATCCCTTAAGGTAGTTATGACTGTGATGATCAGTGAAAAATCCTTTGGAGTCCGAATGGGAAAAAATTCCCTCGCACTTCCCCGAGGGGGAGAGTGTGTAAGTGCGAATGCACGGTTGTTGATTGCGCGATTACGGTGGATATCGTGATCTCAATGAGTAGTCGAGAGATTACACACACGCACACAACTACAAAGAAAGATATTTCACTCGTTATTGCTGGCACCGTTGCCCGGTCCGCCATCATCGTTATCGAGATGCAGGACCAGCGACCGCTCTCGACGACGGCGCGCGCTCGACTAATACCCTCCCGCGCCACGCGGCCGCTACACGAGCGCCCTCACGCGTCGGAAGCGGAGCGCCCGCTACGCGAGCGAGAGCTCTCCCGCCCGAAGTGAGAGGAGGCGCCCAACACCCAGCAGTCACTGAGCGGAGAGAGGAGGAGGAGAGTGCGCCCCGCGTTACGGCGAGGGGCTACACGAGCGCCCTCAAGCGTCGGAATGCGGAGCGCCCGCTACGCGAGCGAGAGCTCTCCCGCCCGAAGTGGAGAGGAGGCGCCCAACACCCGCAGTCACTGAGCGGAGAGAGGAGGAGGAGAGTAGCGCGCGCCCATCTCCCCCCGTTGCTAGGGAAGACGAGGAGCGCGCGCACCCGCAGCTGTTGCTATGCGGACGACGGCGGCGGACGATTCAGGCTCGCTTAAGAAGTGCATTCGCACTTAAAAAACTTGACTTCGTGTAGCGCAAAAAACGGACAAGGACAGGGAGATGACGGGCACAAGCGCTCCCTCTGTCCTTGTTCGTTTTTTGCGCTACACGAAGTCATGGATTACCGCTACCAACTAGTAAACGATGGAAGAAGCTAGAAAGAGAAAATCTAAAGGACCGCAGTCCCAGTAAGATCATGGGAGTGATATGTAATAAGAACATGATGAGTCCCACCCAGCCCAGGCAACCAGAGTGCGATGAAGGCTGTGCAAGGACGTCAGGAAGATGTTTTGGGCGCGGTAAACCTGGTGCCGCTCCGTCCGGAGGCGCACACTGATGTGGACTGTTCCAGGTGAACGAGCCAGACGCTTTGCAGGTCCGGCAACAACTGCGCCTACGGCGGCCTACACATCAACGTGACACGGCTCAGCGGGAACGAGTTCCTCAACTTCTTCTACTTGGCCCTGGTGGAGGTCCCGGCCAATGCGATCGGCTGGTGGAGCATGGACCGGTTCGGACGCCGTTGGACCAACGTCTTCTTCATGCTGCTTACTGCCACCTCGTGCTGGGCGCCTGTCATCGCCCCAGAATGTGAGCGTGTTATGTAAACCTTAACAAGTTGAAAAGGATACCGGATTCTTTCCTTATGTCGAATTGAAAGCTGTCCACAACAGAGAACTTGAAAAACAATACGGGAAGCTTTAAAACTAAAACACCAGGAACAGAAACAAATTCCGCAGCTGTAACACAATTAATCATATTCAGTTGTCAGAATCGAAGTAAAATAAAGTTTTCTTTCGTTAACAGGGCGGTGCGATTTCGTACGTAATACCTGTGCAACACCTGTGCAATGAACCTTCGAAGGCCCCAGAAACGTGATCAACATCGACCGCATTAATCAGTGCGACCACCCCTTCCACCGTAGCTTTCATCTCTACTCAATAGGAAGTGGGGGTATAGCTTGGTTTGGAAGGTTACGCGCCGTGTATACCGTAAAATTTCGCCAGAACAATCGTTTAAGATTGGTTCAAGTTTGTAAATTCCCCAGAAAACCACTTAGACGAATCAAAATGTTTTAGAGGCGGGAGGCTTAGCATGCGCGCTTTGTCATTCCCACCACCGCTCGCCTCACTTGTACAACTGTAATATTCACTGAGGTCACCCACTTTTTAAATACGAGTCCGTGAAGACGGACTTTAACACATTGAAACAATGATAGTAAATATATCACAGTAAATTGTGAGCGCATGGCACTAGAATTCTTATTTTGCTGAGAACTGATCCCCCAACTTGCAGGCGCTGCGTATATTTCGTATTGGATAAAAAGCAGCACTCAAGAAAAAAAATTGAGGCCGTTCCACTCAACGTGAAAGATGTCGGATTGATTTGATTTATTGTGGGGTTTAACGCGCCGACGCAACGCAGGCGATGAGGCGCGCCGTTTTGACCACCTGGGGATCTTTATCGTGCGCCGAAATCTCGTACACACGGGCGTTTTTGCTTTTCGCCTCCATCAGAAAAGCGGCCGCCGCAGCCGGGAATCGAACCCGCGACCTCGTGCTCAGTAGCGCAACGCCTTAGCCACTGAGCCACCGCGGCGGGTAAAGATGTCGGAAGTGCAGAGCAGTGATTAGCCATAATGGGCTGTAGCGCCGTTATCCGGTCACTGCTACCACCCAATGCAATTCACATTTCCTGCCTTCTCAGTGCTCGCGCGCTCCCTGCCTGAAACTGCGCCAGCGGGAGCTCTGTTCTTTTTAGATGCGAAGCATCTCATGCTCGGGGCTGTGTTCCTCCCTCCCTCGTTGTCGTTGTCCGCCGTCCGCACTCTACTGCGCATGCGCGTCTCTTCAGCCCCGTCAGCGTTTGGGCTGACGTCAGCGCACTCCACTATAAAAAGAAATAGTTAGGCGGCACCCGGTTTCGATCCCACGACTTTCTGGCCGCACCGGGAGGTACGTGGGGCTCTTCTCACTGCGCTACAAACCGAGACGGGAGCATGTGCTACGAACGCGCCTTCTATGTCCTTCACTCATTCAAACTATGTCAAGAAGATACTGATACAACGAAGGCACGCGCAGCTGAACGTAAACGGAAACGACGAACTGAAAACTAATGGGAACTTCAGTCAACCCTATGGCTGCTTCGCATACTACTCAGGGTTCCCCTACGGGAAGATGGTGTAATTTTTTTAATGTTAGTGACTGTATAAAAACACGTATATAGTAAGCTCTGGCTAAAAAATATGTGGTACTTATATCGCTTCATTCTGACGCAGCCGGCACGGTGGGCCTGGTGGCTTCGATTGTGGCCAAGTTCTCGACCACGGCGGCATTCATGATGATGTACCAGCAGTCGGCCGAGCTCTTCCCGACGCCGCTGCGCTCCTTCTCAGTCGGCGTCCTCACTGCACTGGCAGCCTCCATCGCGGCAGTCATGCCCTACCTCGTCTACCTAGTAGGTCATTCTCTGCTGGCTAACAGGGTGCTCCAATAGCTATACGACCTCTGGGAACACGGATAGATGGCAGAGTTGCTGTGTGCTGTTCAGTATAACAAGAGAGCAAAAGATTATGGATAAGACGAACTCACAATTTCTGTCTTCTGTTACTTTATCTCGTGTGGCGTACTTTGCCATGTTATAGCGCATGCCGGATATTATGCCGTCTTGACTGTGTTGACAGTTGCCATTTCTCCCTCATCTTTTTACGTTTACTTTTTGATCACTTCTCATTATGGCATGTTGCGCAACAAAACAAAGCGCTATTAACTTGTTTTCGAAGCAGTAGGCACGAGAGGACACGGTAATTACTCTTTCATCTGGTTCGTCATCCTGGAATGTCTGCTTGCGCTTCGTGTGTGCGCGTGAGCTGGTAAAGTTTTATGTGCACGTGTGGACAAACGGGTTATAACATCTTCGCTTTAACACATCAGACAATTAACGTAGGTGGCGTCGGCAGATGTTTAAAGAGTTTCCTAGCTGTCATGTACATTGTACATCAGAAGGTTTCGAATCGCAATGCAATAGACGCATCTCTCGTTCGGTACTGTCGGTAATTACAAGCTGCAGGTGCAGCAAATGTGTGCTCTTTTTGGCGGGGCTGGGCGGTTCGCCACTCATCTCTGTAGCACGGCACTTGGGATTTTAGAGGGACGACCCCGACTCTAGAGCAAGGATTTCCGAGCTGTACTCGCCACGTAGGGGTGTGACAAGACTCACGCTTGGTTTCGTGTGCTCCAGACAGAAGGATAGACTCAAAGTGTCCAGCAAGAATATGGGGCTCTAATAGAGGAGAAGGGCAGGTACGGCTGTCGCTCTTGGCTAGATCGCTGAGTTCGTCGTCGGCTAACACCCAGCTATCTCCTCATCTTGGTCATGGAGACAAGTTTCGACCTGCAACTAACACCGACAATATTGACCATTCTCGGGTACAAGTTAAGAACGGCAACGGAAGTTGCCGCTGTGCCTCATCACCGCAGCCGGATGTTACGCCGCGTGGCGCGAGTAGTGCGTTACTTGAAATATTTTAAACATGGCACTAGCCATTTCCCTGATTTTCTGGAAATAATATCATTAAAAACTACTGCAGCGACGACAAACAAACTACGTGGGAAAGGTAGACGATATCACCAGTTCATAGCAATCTCCTTTCAAACACGCTCGCCCGTTGACATCCGGGTTCGTCGTTCAGGCGCAGTGAGATGAGCTATTGTCGTTCTTAACTTCTTCCCGAGTATACTACAGTGGTTTGGAGTAAGGAAAAAGAATGGTAAGTTAGCTATAGGAACTTCTGTCACTTGGGTGCAAAAAAAAGTACTTGCCCAGGAACCAGGGACGCTTCCAAGCCGAGTCCCCGCGCAGGCGACGCGCACGTCCGCACTGAATTCAGAGGCGAGCGGGTTTCCTTCGTCATAGGCGGTGCCGAAGGGGGGCCAGTTCTATAGTGCCCTTCATGGCAGTCGTTCGCACACAACGCTAGGCACCATACGACGCGGTACGTAAGCCGCAATTAGCTACGAGCACGTGACCATGCCGCTGGACCACAATGCCGATCCCACAAAATGGTCAAGGCCCGAACATGTTGCAAACAGCCCGGGGCCGCGTGAGTTGAGAAGCTGCCCACATTACATACAAGTCATTTCTTGTGGGGCCATAGTGGTGCGGTACTGCAGGCCCAAGAAGGAGATCACTCGGCGCCTCTAAAATGTTACGTGGTGGTAGGGCGAATCAACAACAAATGGTTATTTGTGACAATAGCATTCAATTTGGACTAGGAATTTAGTTGGCACACGTCGGTATATCACTGAATACTACCGATTTTGAGCTTCGTTGAGAGCGAAGCGATCCAGGTAGTAGAAAGTTCGGTGTTTTGTTTCCGCTAGATGTTACTATTGTATCAGCGCTGCAATACGAGACTTAGACCATATAGAATGCATTATACTATATAGCGTCAACACTATGGAATGGTTTAAAAAAATAAGGAACGCGGACTGTACGAAAACCGAGATAATAAGGCTCTAAGGAGCGTCTGTCCTATGTCCTTCTATTCATATTGTTCAGTATAGTAACCTTGTAGCGATTTGCCCAGTTGTAAGTCTTGCTATATTACCTGCTTTATGTAGTACACCCTCTTCTATCTCATTTAAATGTTCCTGATACATCAGCTTTATTGAGCCATATCGCCGTTGCATCCTGTTTTGAAAGATTGTTGGCCTTCTGCCTGAAGACAGAACAGGTCTTCGGCGAAGTAACTACGCTTTTTTTGGGTTCTGGCAGCTATTGTTCGGGCACATAAATCGGGCCGCCTGTCCGGCGTCCTTGCATTCTCATCTTTCGCCTTATCTCGCTTTTTTATTTTCTAAACCATGAACAGGGAACGCTTAGTTACTGCAGTGACAGCTCATAAAAGCAAAGCTTTCTATGCCTCGCTGATGGCGTCGATGTCCGAGCAAAGAGCACTACAGGAAAGCCAAATTTTACAAAATGGGTTTCACAAAACGGTGATGATGATAGGCGGAGGCACATTAAGCACCTCAAAAAAAAAAAAACGTTTCCCGTGGTCATAGTCGAACCTGGGTCCCTGGCGTATGAAGCGGATTGCGCCATTACGACACGGTCAAAACAGTTTGTATTTTGGACATTGACTTTGACTTATGTTGCATCTGAGAGACCTTCGCGTTTTAACCACCTTTCTCTTCAGAAAGGGACGTTTATTTAGAATAATAAAGCGCGGAAACCTAAGGAGGAAACGCAATTCAAGAGATCCCGCGAACATTCGAAGTAACCCGATCGATTTCTTCTCAGGGCAGGTACGGCGCCTGGATTCCGTTCCTCTTCCTGGCAATTCTTCTCACGGCTGCGGGCATCGCGGCTGCATTTCTTCCCGAAACCAGGGGCTACCCACTCTGCCAGACCGTTGAAGACGCTGAGAAGTTTGGCAACGACCAGAAGTTCTTCTCCTTCAATAGGTGCGTAAGCGGGAACGCAGTATACGCGTAGCAACAAAGACACACAATAAAGTTGTAAGTTTAACATTTTGAGTGAAACAGCGCTGTTTAACTCATGTGCGTGCTACTAGGAGGCTACGATTACTTCCTATAGACGGAACACGTCCCGCAAACTTAGGCGTTCTTTCCTACAAAGCTCCTCATTCACAAACAACCTACTCCAGTTTAACAAATCAAGAACTATCATCGATGTTATCGCAGAGTCTTCACTTTATGATGAAACACAGTGTCCTGCACTAAACACCTCACCAACGTTGTGGATTTCATTCTTTACTACATTAACTACATTATTTGTTTCTGGAGCTCTTCGAGGACAAATATTACAAATGTACTGGCACGATATTACTTCATTTAAGATTGAAGGTTCCTATATGGAAGAGAGAGAAAAGAGAGACGTCAGAAAAATGAACAGCTGCATGCGCTTTAAAAAACCTTTAGAATATGGAGGAATAAAACATCTGAAACAATTGTGCAGCGTAGTGACCGGTATTACCTACTGTAACAGCCGCTGTTGTTTTTGTCTTTCGCTCAACAGGGCGGAGGAGCTCAGGAAGAGATCAAAAAATGGCGACGAGAAAGGCCAAAATGAAGTGGAACTACAGCCACTGCAGGCGCAAGCTTAACTCCTTTCTCTACAATGTGGCACGCATGGTGGTGCGACTCATTGGAAAGATATCCCTCGCAAGGAGACTTCCACCCGTCGGACCAACTACTTCACAATTCCGGGATGATGACCAGCGCCAGTGAAAATAACGGAACGGCGGACAGAAATGAATTACGGCCAGCAGTCGACCTGATTGAACAAGTGCAACAAACAGCTGGCCAAGCACGCCAGAGGATGCAAGAAAAGTTACCGCAGACAAAAATGGGCCGTCTGTAGCGGCCCGTCCGGTGGAGAAGAAGTCGAGCAGCAATCAAAGAGGTCATCGCGCAGGTGTGGCAGTGGCCCATAGGGTGAAGTGGAGGGGGATGTGTTCGGCCATGTTGGCCGTGCCCACTGTGTGTGTTATTTCGACTTCGGCACCACTACCAATCCCGAGGCCAGCGTGGAGGCTAGAGAGGTGAAACGGTGGGCGCCTTGTGAATATTGAATGTTTCGTAACTCAGTGACCGCAAGCGGGTCTGTTTGTTAACTGCACTTCCCTCCATTTCTAGTACTATACTAGGGCTGTTTTACTTGATAAATAAATAATGTAACATACCTGGAGATCTTCATATGTTGTACACATTATATTGAAGGAAGATTTGGGTGCACGACGTTTCAGTGTACGTGAATGTCTGAAGCAGGGTCAGGACGTGTCTCCCCCCTGTTTGGGGAAAGGAGAGAGAGAGAGAGAGAGAGAGAGAGATAGGAAGAGAGAGAGAGAGAGAGAGAGAGAGAGAGAGAGAGAGAGAGAGAGAGAGAGCTTTAATAAAGAAAAAAAGCCGAGAGGTTTGCCAGAATCTCAACACTGACGTGCTACTCGAGGCCCGCCTTAGACGGTTAAAGAGCGATTATAGCCCGTACTTGTCGCGTCAAAATACTCGAACTACCGTAAATCACGCTTTATTTGGGGACACTGTCATTTCCCCACATTAATATTAACCTCCGATGCGTACAAACTGAAAATCTCAGCCGTTAACGTCGCCGACACTAGAAAGGACTATAAGTGGGTCGTTGCCACCAGCGACTGTTTGCAAACCCTGCCGCTACAAGGCTCTCACTGTTGCCCCTACACTCAGCATTCACGGTATATAATAAAATATATATGAAGCAATAGATTACACGATGTGAAACGTATCTAGAATAATAGAGCCCGTCATCTTCATCATCATAAAGATGATGATCATTGTGATAGAACACGATGTGATACAATGTAGTAAGAGCATCTATTCTGGCGCTTCCATTTGGGAAGGCTGTAGAGCACTTCCAATCATATATTTTTTTATTACTGCAAGTTGTCGAGAAGAGGATCGCCTGATTGGCATTAGGCACTCATGCTAAAACAACCAAATAGAGCGAACAGGGGGATGTCTGCTAGGCCATTATTGGAAAACAGTGAAGCGCAACCTAAAATATTTTAGGAAAATATTGGAAACTCGGATGAGAACAAATCGTCAGGGAGATGGCACAGTTACCGGCACCTTAAATACGTGGGACAGTGAACTGAGGAAGATGGGTAGAAAGCTGAAGACTAAAAGAACAGGCGTCGTTCCATGAAGCGGAGCAGCATTTTTTAAGGCGATAGTCTTTATTGGGCTACCTAGACGCGAAAATTGTGGTCTGTCTGTCTGTCTGTCTGTCTGTCTGTCTGTCTGTCTGTCTGTCTGTCTGTCTGTCTGTCTGTCTGTCTGTCTGTCTGTCTGTCTGTCTGTCTGTTGCCTGCCTGCCCGTCTGTCTGTCTGTCTGTAACTCGATTCAGCCCCCCGCCCAAAGGGAAACATGAGGTTCACAATAGGTTTATATACCCACACCGTAATCTAAACGTCTAAGTACGGTGGCAATATTCATGCTGTACATCGTTGAACGAGAACAATACATTACGCAACTGTGAGTCCAAAAATCGATACATAAGGGATACTTGCAGTGTTCATTTATAAAAAAAATGTGGATGATTGAATTTTGCGACAGCAAATGAAATGCTACATCTAGTGCAGAAAAATTCACTGTCGCCTGCTGTCGCCCGCGCCACTAACGCTTATGGCGGTATTTTTAAAAAATCATACGGCAACAGTTACGAAAGGTTCTAGTAGGTAGGTTCCACGTTCCGCTTGGAATGCACGTGGAAAAGGGCAACGTGGTTCTATAACGGTGAAGTAGGGTCCCTCAGTTCACGCGCGTCTCCGCCGTACGGCAGCGCTGGCATCGAGGCACCCGGCTAGGAGCAGTGGAATGCGGTAAATTTAAATCCACTTGAGCAAACCTCCAGCGTGTTTACCTTGGGAGGAGCACGATTGGAGAGGAACAGCATGAGTGGGGAGCGGGAAATCGAAGAGAGGCATTTGCTTGGCAAATGGCGACGAAAGACGTCGGCATTCGCAACGAAAGCAGCAGATACATGGCCAATTTTTTGTATGTACTACGGTTCTAAGTGGTGCCACGATAATATTTACATAATTAATTATTAGCTTATAGTTGATCCGAGTGTGTATGCCGCGGTATGTCTACTTCACTGGGTTGCCTATTTCATTGGTTATGTATTGTATAGATATCAGCCGGTTGTACAGATGACCGAAGGGCTGACTGGCACGCAGTGGCAATCAAGAGGAGTGATTAGAGTTTTGGCGGCAAAAAAGGAGGGACGAAGTGATGAAGCCGTCACAGGCACAGTTTTAGCGTATAATCAAACGTGGGACATGGGTGTCACCTTTGGACAGACTCTAAATACAGGCAACTAAATGACGTGGGCAAGATACACCCTTCTTTTGGAGGGAGTTGCTCTGGGTATGCTGGCAAAGACGGGCAAAGAAAAAAACGGAGACTTTCACGAGAAGCGCCATCTTATAGTGAAAGTGCCTATTTTTTCTGTGTCCGTCTTTGTCAACATACCCAGCGCAACTCCCTCCAAAAGAATGTTACACCAACTAGCCCGACATCAAGCATTACCGCAACTGCAATCATTTCAATTCAAAGCAGAAGTTTTAGACATATTCAAAATTCAAATTCAATTTACGCGGTTTGACGCACTGGACCTAGACATGGACAAAGAGGTGCGCAGTAGCAGAGGGCGCCCGATTTCTTTCAACCACCTGGGGGTCTTCAACGCGCACTTATATCTCGATACAGGGGCGTTTTCCCTTACCATCTCCATCTGAAAAGCAAATTTTTGGACACCGTCATCACCACCGCACGGATTCACCCCGCTTGGGCTTCTCGCAAATGCCAACTCCACGCAAGGCCCCTAACAGGCCCACTCGCACGGCCCGCATTGTCCCTCTCGGGAGGAAATTAAATAGAAATAGCGCGGCGTGTCTTGCTAGGGCGTCGAGTATCAGGCCCAAGGTTTTTCTCCTCTCCTTCGGTTTGGCATCGTGCCGGCCGCACCGACAGAAGTGAGTCTCTGCGAAGCTGTGTACGTATCGGGGTGATAAGGTCGCGTTTGTAGGCGCTTTCCTCTCCGGACAAGCCTTCCTCGCACGTCGATCTCAGTCCGTCCTGAATGTTCGTAACAGGCGGACGGAAGTAAACATGGAATTCGAAGATGTACTCGAAGAGCTGGGAGGCTTTGGGAAGTTCCAGAAGATACTTCTCTGGTCCTTCCTACTGCCATCGCAATTTTTGTTACCTTTCTTCTCGATGAACCTCATCTTTCTTCTGTCAGAGCCCGACCACCAATGCGTTGTGCCCGAGCTGGATGCCCTGGGATTGAACACTTCACACGTGGAACATTTTCGGAAGCTCGTAGTAAGTGAGGATGAGTGTTCAATGTTTCCGCTACTGCCATTCAACACCACGGTGCCATCTGGTGGAAACGCCTCCGACGGTGCGACATGGAACCTATCGGGAATGGTGAATCAAAGTGCGGCGAAGCAACCCTGCGAGCAATTTCGCTACGATGACCTTTACTACGACGAAACTGTGCCGACCAAGGTAATTCATTCCGTTACATGGTCTGGAAACTATTGACCCAGCACGGTGACAGGGCGGACTATGAGATTTCCAGTTTGCAGCGCTGACTGTATGTATTGTTGGACAGCGCCAGCCAGAAGTTTTCTTTTTTCTTTAGACTACTGTAATGCAGTGTTCTCGGTGAACCAGAAAACTGGTTATCAACCGTCGACTGCATTGTCTCACATACTTTGTGGAGCTTGTAGTGCAGTGTCGATAAAAGGTTAGGTCTTTGTCGGAGATCAGTCGACACAACCACTGAAGGTCAAGGGAACAACCGTTCTTTATATACAGGACCACATAGGTTACAGCCGTTTCTTCGACTTTCTTTTAACTCGCAGTTCGGTAATCTATCCCGTGTTTCAGCACCAACAACTGGAGTGGTAGCGTCGGCTCATCTCCGGTGACGACCGAACGTTCTATTGCCACATCACTACAGACCTTTCGTATTACTCAGACTATCACTTACGTACCCGATATTCCTCTATCACTTCGTACCGATCGGAGATCTTTATATTATAATCACAGCTGCGTCACATTATCATATTTATGCAACTATGCCATTCCTGTTTCAGCCAGTACCTGCATGTCTACTGATTATTCAGGTCATTAAAACGCGCATGCAATTTATTCATTTCTTAAATTGGTTACTCGTCTTTTGGTGTCTTGTGTCTTATAAAAATGTCCAACTCAAATATCAGACCCATAAGGAAGCCGGCATCTCGTATAAGGATATTGAGCTGCGTAGAATACGTGTAACTTAAGCCAGAAGTAAATTGCGCGTAAAATTTTTATTCACAGTGTATTATATTCTCCATTATATTGCACTGAGAACAAACCATTACCGCATATAATGAAGTGCCGCTTATAGCGAAGTTAGCTTTAGGTCCCCAGGGCTACATTATAACAAGTGTTTACTGTCTATTATACTGGCTTAGGCGGTATTCATAAAGAAACATGTGCAGCAGTCAGTGCGTACGCAGTTTGCCTTGCTTTTTGCTGTAGCCTTTACGCCACCGCAGGGGTTAGATCGAGAAAAAGAAAGCAAGGTTATGGTACTTCATGACGTGACGTAAGCACGGACGAACGAACAAAACTTTCCTGATGTTTTATTTATTTATTTATTTATTTATTTATTTATTTTGGTCCCTGTTATTTGTTTGAGTTCCGCCCCCTAGCCACATCATATTCACATAGAGCCTCAACGGGCTACAGCAATCGACTAGCCAGGTTAAAAGGTGCACGATTTCAACAATCCGTCATGTGGACGGTGGTTTAGAAGCTGTAAAGTGCGCGAAGTTAGACTGGAAGCACATAACAAGGATAAAGTAAAGAAGGAAAGTCGACCACAGGCTTAGCTGGAGCATCACATTTGACTCCAGCGCAAAAGATCTCAAAAGCTCTTAACAAAAACTGTTGAAACGAATGTGGACGACTTGAGAGCCCCATAACTTTGAGAGAAGTGCACCAGTTGTGGCTAAACTACCTTACACCACACCAGGAGGAGACTGTAAGTACGTAAAGCGTTGCTCTAGCTAAGCATGGGAACTACTGTACAAAGAGAAAATGCTGCTGCCACTCCCGACTTACATACGGGGTCCCTCGGTTGAGTGTTGCCGATCGGTATTACATCCGACTTGTTTTCTCGGCCCCCAACAAATTGAGAAATGTCTAAGATAAGGCGACCGAATGTTATCAGCTGGCGCAAAACGCTCGAGAATATAAAGGTGTGGAGTACACAGCTCGCATTTTGTTCGATGCGCAGCGTGTAGTGTGTACCTATTGCAGCTGTCAAGTGGCCATTTGTACGCAGGCCAAACTGAGCGATGTGTAAATATCCGATTGCAGGACCATCGAAGATAGATCTATGGGGTCAAAGGAAGGCTCTCATTTATCAAAGCATCGTTCCACGTCTTCACCCATTTGGCGTGATGCGTCTGTATTATCAGGGCGCCTAGAGAAAACGTGTAGAGTACTGATAAAGGCATCCACATCAACGGTTGCGGCGATCGGTGTGTCAGCACATCTACCATTATCATAACAAAAATCATGCACCCCTCCGTCTAACGACGACGACGACGGCTGAACGCGACGGTTGAACCGAAAGCCTAACGTTTGAGTTTGTGGTGTATGGCGCGAATCGGTATCTGCTGCTTGGCGTTTGCTCCGACCGGGTCGAATGAAGAATTCATATAGACGCCGGCATCATAACGCGAGGGACGCAGGTGTTGTTCCGGCCACGGGAATTTTTTTTTTCTTTTTTTTTTTTTTCTTTTTTAGCGTAAGCTACACTGGCCGAGGTTGAGCAGTTTCGCGTGTGCCGTGAAGGGCCGTTCTGCGCAAGCGCGAGGGACATTGGCTTGGCTTGGCTTGGCTTGGCTTGGCTTGGCTTGGATTGGATTTGGATTGGATTGGATTGGATTCAAGTGGATTGTGTTGCGTCGTTGCCGCGGCAGACGCACTGGCGCTGGCGCGTGCCCAGGTGTGCGCCTCAATTGCGCAGTAGCCAAGTCTGACGCTGCCCCGGAGCTACAGTGTACCGGAGCCGCTTTATAGCCGTTTCACGTGGCTCGTGAAGAGCCGTTCTGAGCATGCGCGAGGAGCAGTGACTGGACTGGACTGGACTGGACTGGACTGGACTGGATTGCTGAACCTTAGCTCACGCTACGTATATCCTGACATAGCGGAGCTAAGCCAGTACTAATTTTCTTTTCTTTCACTTCACCCACGATCATTCGTCATCATCGTCAGGGAAAGTTGGCTTGCCTGCAGGGCGTATTGGCGTACAGCGGCATCAGTGTACTAAAGCTTCGCTTTAAGAAAGTGTACTCTCATTTTAGTGACACCCTGCGCAAGTAATATCTGTATTTTTTCTTTCTTTTTTTACACACATCGCGTATATATTTGGCAATTGTACATCTGGCGTTTTCTTTTTCTTTTTTAACTTTCCGGTCTTTCTTCGTTTTTATTTTGTGTGAGAGGAAACATCACGTGATATTTGTATTTTTCGACAAGAATGCAGTCACAAGTTAGTGCCGTATCGTCTTTTTCGCCCTTCGCTCTTGTTGGCGCGCTTCTTTCACCAAAGGGAATGCAGCACATTCGTTGACAATATTCCGAGGAGACCTAGACATTTATACGTTGCGAATGCGTGAGCACTACTGCCGGGCTAATATAAAGGATACGAACGATGATATGATGCAACACTACCGATGTTAGTCCCTGTTGAACCGTCGAATCGAATATTACGTTCGTTTAACCGTTCGTTAATTAAATCTGAAAATCCGACAGTCGAATGAAGATCTCCAACCAGGTTATGCAGTTCAAGTAGTTTCTTAACGATGGTGCAGTGCAATTGCCTGTCACAGAATCCCCACCAGCACGAGCTGCTTCAGTTACTTTTATGTTCTTTGCAAAAAAAAAAAAAAAAAATCACTGTGCCTTTAAGCAGCCTCTACGGAGATTATGAATGGAGTTGTGACAAGTCATCTAGACTGCTTAGACGCACATGTTTCCAAGCCGCCCGATAAATAATAGCGCATGCCAGGCTAGCGCGTGTCAAGGACGGTTACCGCCTGCCTGTATCTTATTAAACAGGTCTTGCTTCAATGTCTCTAATGCTTTCATTTTCATAGGGCTGCCACAGTGGCGGATCCCTTCGGGCAGAGAATCAGTCGATGGTAGCATTCTTCCTGAGCCCCTCTCCCCACGGGCCTCGTAAATAATGTTCTTTATCGCAGAAGGAAATTCCATCGCGGAGGCTTTGGGCGCAATTTAAGGCTACACCCTCTGTTGATAAGGCTAGGGATCCGTGCTTAGTCATCGCAAAAACACTTTGCGACAGAACGAAATTGTTGTAGAAGGGTGAAAATTACAGGGCAAATTTCGATTCCCGTAATTCTATACATGATTAAAATACGAGTAATTTAATTTTTTTGTACTCATTTGCACTCTTAAGAAGTCCAATGTTCGGGTACAAATGGTGCATATGTCTGACACAACGCAAGGAGAAGCGCAAAGCGAAAATTCCAGTAGCTAAAATATAAGCGAAATAGCGCATAGCAAGGGCCAAAATCTAAACATAGTAAATACACAGTCGTAACGTACCACATTACAAGAGGAAAACAGTGTTGAGGACTTATATTTTTAAACAGGCCTTAAAACTTTGGGAAGTTCATTTCAGTGGCAATGAGTTGTGTGGCAGGTCCTAAATAAGTGCCATGAGATATTTTTGACATTTCAAGCATGTCTGGATTGCGGAAAAATCGCATTGGGTTGCTGACCTTATTAAAAAAAGCGATGGGGGAAACGTCGGCGGAGGCGTGGTATGGAACTAGCTAGGGTGGACTGCTTTATGCAGCGGCTCCTCAGTAGGGTGAGTGATCCAAAAGAATAAAACGAACGTGTCTGCTTTACATGAATTCGATATCGCGTACAATGAAGTCCTGACTGGAGCTAAACTGGCAGATCCGTATTAAGTTTTAGAGTGGATAAGTTTTAAGGTAAGTTTTTTTTTTGTGTGTGTATGCTATTTTATGTTACTATTTACGCTTTTGTGTTGATATTGACCGAAGTGCGCCGATATATTTCGCTATTCAAGCGTCTCTCGGCGTTCACTCCGACGTATGGAGATGCCTGGCGCGATTACTTCGCAACACTTGCTTAGCGCTTATTTGCTCAGTGAACAAGGCTTCTGTGGAGAAGCCCAATACGTCTAGTTTTTACGCTTTTAATAAACCTTTGGTCGGTGACCACAAGTTTTTAACTATGAATGTTGTAGCATAAGCTACACTGGCCGAGGTTGAGCAGTTTGGCGTGGACCTTGAAGGGCCGTGCTGCCCAAGCGCGAGGAGCATTGGATTGAATTGGATTCGATTGGATAAGATTTGGATTTGGATTTGGATTTGGATTTGGATTGGATTGGATTGGATTGGATTGGATTCCGATTGGAGTAGTGTGTAGAGAATGGTTCTGCAAATTCAGTGGTCTGCGCATTCCAGAGGAGTGACGTCATAGCCGCGTCAGACGCACTGGCGCCGCCGCGTGCCCACTGTGCGCCTCCGTTGCGCAGTAGCCAAGTCTGACGCTGCGCCGGAGCCGCTTGATAGCGTTTCGCGTGGCTCTTGGAGAGCCGTGCTGCGCAAGCGCGAGGAGCAGTGACTGGACTGGACTGGACTGGACTGGATTGTATTGGATTGGATTTAATTGAACTGGTTTGGATTGTAAATGGTTTTAGCAGCAGTAAGCATGATAATCAGCTAACCCTAGACAACCAGGAAACCTAAGAATAACCAGCTGAACCTTAGCTCCCGCTACGTATATCCTGGCATAGCCGAGCTAAGCCACTGCCATTTTTTACGCTTTAGTTCGCAAAGTCGTCCACCCCGACGACAAGAGACCATCGGAGCCCAGAAACAGCGTCATTACAGGCGTAAAGAATGAGCATGCACCGTATCAGTACTGCAGTGCCGGGGCGCGAATCAGCATGTGATTCGTACTCCGTAATAAGCAAGCGGATCATGTGAAGAAGTCCCATGCTGCCAAGCGAAATGCAAAGTCATGTTTACAACCACGGTGGCCCCACTATACCCGTATTTAAGCACACGAGCACATAATAAATGAAGCTTATTTTTTGCCTCGGACGTACTATGTTTTCTGGTACACGCATGCATTAGGAAGAAATTACAGCTCACCCAATTTCCGGTGCTGCCAGACCTTATCCTCGTATACTCGACTCTGTGCTGCTACTTTGCTTCAAGGGCTCCCGCTTTGCACGCACCAGGTAGATTGCAATATCACCAGAACTATGCCTGAGGCAACGTTACTAGAATGAGCTTATTCTAGTAACGTTGGCCTGAGGTGCGTGACCTATTTTAACTTCCTATGCGTGGTCCCTTTAAAAGAGGTGCGTGTCGTGGGAATCTGACGTTTGACCTTCCCGAGTAAACACAGTAGCCATTATAACCCTTCTTCACTTTAAGACAAGGACGGGATGCTTAATATGACAGCAATACAGTAATTCATAAGGGTGCAAAGCTGGGTGAGATGGTACGGAATATGGGTTTAAAATATCGCATGGATGGGACGAAGGATTGAAGGGTTTAATGCGCCGACGCAACGCAGGCGATGAGGCGCGCCGTAGTGGAGGGATCCGGATTAATTTTGACCACCTGGGGATCTTTAACGTGCGCCGAAAATCTCGCACAAATGGGCGTTTTGCTTTTCGCCTCCATCAAAAAGCAGCCGCCATGGCCACGAATCGAACCCGCGTCCTCGTGCTCAGCAGCGCAACGTCTTTGCCACTGAGCCACCGCGGCGGGTACGGATGGTACGAAAGATTAAGGAAGAGACGATTAACAATGCCATCGTCATTCCGTCTATGCACCGCTTTTATTCAGCAGTATATCTAGCCTGTATGCGATTGTGTAGGATGCCTATTTAAGTAAATGACAGCGCTTGCAGGCATTTACAAAACCGTCAGCTCATAACATAATCTGCCACGCACTCTGTATACAGGTATTATACTTTCCCTACGCGGTAAACTTCAAGCGACCATTGACTACTTACAAGTGAGTCATATGTATACACAAAGCGCCACTCGATAAACAACGCGTTTGAAGGACTTGAAATTATTTTGGAAACAACCATGTATCAGGGGCATTAAATATACTCGCTCAACATACATAAAATTTGCTCATAACTTTCATCTTAATTTTTTTCACCTTTAAGTCTTGTGCTTTTCTTCGGTGGTCATCCACCTTCAGAGAGCGGAATGGTCCATGATTCGTATTTGAAATTAATTTTCCTGTATAGGAATGGCCTTTGCTTTGAAGGAAAAATATGTAACACCAATGGCAGAATTCGGAAATGCAGCTTGGATTCAGCATGAAACATTGCTATTCTGTTTCGCTGTTGCTCAGTGGGACTTGGTCTGTGATCGCGGCCACCTTCCCAGCCTGGTGTACACGGTGGGAACTGTTGGGGGCATTCTCGGAACCCTGATATTCGGGGCGATGGCTGACAGGTGAGTGCGTGCGTGCACACAAGTGTTCCGCCAATCACATGCATGGCGCCGCAAATGTCTAATTAGTGTCGCATAATGGCGGCGATGGGAGCAGTCACAGTTGATTTTACCCAACCGGCCGAACCGCTTCCGCTCCCTGTCTAGCCGGAGTGACTGTTAATTCTTAATAATGACTCTGGCTAGTCAGTGAGCGGAAGCAGTTTGTCCGGTTGGGTGAAATCATGACATACTGATCAGTTTGCAGTTGCGGAACGACACTAGCGAGGATTGCTGTACTGGATGGGAGCAGTCTGCCTTGATTTTACCCAACCGGCCAAACCTCTTCCGCTCACTGACTAGCCAGCGTAACTATCAATAATTAACAGTGACTCTGGCTAGTCAGTGAGCGGAGGCGGTTTGGCCGGTTGGGTCAGATCAACTGACTGCTCCCATCGCCGCCATCATGCGACACTAATTAGACTATTGCCCGCCCTCCGTACACTTTCGCCCTTAATGAGTTTGTTCGCTCGCAGTATTCTATTTTTCATCCCCTGGTGTTCTTGTTCATTTATACACTTCGTGCGCACAGGAAAACAAATACCGTATTTTCTATATTCTAAGCACACCCCGACTCTAAACAACCTCCCTTACTTTCAGAAAAAAAAAATTTGAAAGTTCGATTGCGAATTAAGCACCCCCTTTCTGCGAAGAAGCGCGTGCTTCCCAGGTTGCCAACCATGCTTGCATGCACTTGATGAGCCGGAGCTGTCGGAACAGCGCAACCTCGGCTTCTGGTGCACGGCCAGGACAACGTGGAGGCAGTCCAGAAGTGTGCGAGGAAGTGGACAGAAGTTGAGGCACGCCACTACACGACAGAAAATGCTGCATGACGGGAAAGTTACGTAAAGCGTCCCCGCTAACTATCGTAAGGAGGACTTAAGACCACGTGGACGCGGGTACAAGTTGAGGTTGTGGCCAAGTCATTTAAGAAGTGTTCGATTGCAAACCACTTCTACAGAAGAGAATACAACCTGCTGTGGGATACTGAAAGCGGCGCCTGAAGCGCTGCGAGAGACTTGAGTGGCAGTCATATATCCCTGAGCATCAGACATAAGCGGCGTGTCGAAATGGCATTCCAGTTGTGCCCCGAGTGACATCCGGAGTGACATTGGGAGGTCCTAACGTACTCCGCACCGTTACAGGCAAGGGAGTAAGCCGTTTGACTCTCGGGTACTGACTCACCGTCGAAGCCCAGTGCGCAATAAAAAAAAAAAAGCGTCGTAGCCCAGTGGGTAAGACGACTGACACTAACTCTGTCTGGTTTACCAGACACAGGCTCGAATCCTGCCGGTGCCTGTGTGATTTTTTGCGATTGTAAATGCTATGCGCGCGGACGTGGACGGACATTGTGAGGTCCTAAGGTGCTCCGCACCTAATACGCCGATCGTAACAACGCACGAACTGAGGCTTCCCATCTGCCAGTTGCTTCCTAACCACGCGAGCATGGCACGAGGAGGCCAGCAATATCTGGTGTAAGATAAAACCCAGCTGTGCGCACGGCCAGAAAGCAGCAGGAGTAGCTGCAGCAGACCCCGGGAAACCAAAAAGAAAGAAAATGAGAAAAAAAAAAAACAGAAAAAAAACCAATGGGTGGAAATGTTAGGTACAAAGGTAGCACAAAGCACGCACGAAAAAAAATTGGCTCACGTTTACGTACTGCCTAATGCTAAGTTTGCGCGCTGGGCGAACTGCCGTCTTCTGGTTGACGGCGCATACCTGCTGTGTCTCATGAAGTGATCGTCGCATTAGCGAACGCGCGAAGGCGCGATATACTCTGTCGTTGTCTTGTAGCGGGTCGCCGCCAGGGGCCATATCTAACGCCTTTCGCCATACTTTCAGACTATGCTCGCCCTATCTTCGGTGGCCCCTTCGTTCCATCGGTTATCTCGTAGCGCGTAACCACCGAAATGTCTGGCGCCGTCTCGGCATACAGCCCTTCCCCTCACACTTCGCCATATTTTCCTCCTTCGTTCACTCGGTTACAACGAGGGACGACGGTGCCGCGGAACCACATGAGCGGGCGCTTAAAGGAGCCATGAAGACAAAACACAAGTTTGGTTCATTCAAAAGATCACGTCATTAGAATCATACTGACACCACTTTTAACGTATACGTCGCTCAAATAAGCGATATAATTAGGAAAAAAGGGAATGACCATGCGACCCACTAGCTCATTTCCCGCCACAGAACCTATGATGTCATACCAGCCAGCTCTGCGATTGGCGGAGGCCGGCGAAAGCAGACGCAAATTAGGCAGAGCTTATAAGCTTACCGAACGAGCTACTTGCGCTTAACTTTAGCGCATATTCTTTTTACATCAGTAAGAATGGTGGGACAATCAGTGGAAGTTACGAAAGTACGCGTAAACACAGAAGTACCGATGCGTACTGTTGTTGGTACTGCGCGCACTATGCTTGGTTTCGCTGCACAGCACTGAGGTGCTTTGAAGTCGTCTCAGACGACACTGGCCGATTGACGCAAGCAACGATCTCCCACCTGACCGTATTTGTCGAGCGAGCACTATGTATCACGAAACGATTATGTTCTCCCAGAACAAAAACAAGCAGGTTTAAATACGGTCAAAAACAAACCAAACGCAGAAAGCAGCTTGCATTGGTATGGTGGCGCCATCTAGGTTCAATAACAGTAAACAACGCTTCGGAATCGGCTGCAGAGCGGTCTGTTGCTGTGATGTCATTGCAGACCACGAAAACACATGACTTAGCGGGAAAATCAAACTTTTAACCTAAATGGATGAATTTCTCAGTGAATAAAGCATCGTTTGTATCCGGACGCGCTGGGGGCGCTATAAAACACGAAATCTTTCGTATAAAACAAACTTGCATTTTGTCTTTAGGGCTGCGCGCTAAAAAAAGCTTCACTTTAAACGCAAAGTGGTTCCATTTGCCATTATGCTGCAGGTGCGGGCGAAAGGGGACCTTTTACGTGATCGTGGCGCTGGCCGTGTTCTCGGGTTTCGGCGCCGTGCTCTCCACTAGCTTCATCTTTTTTGTGGCGACGCGCTTCATCAAGAGTCTCCTGGACACGCAAATGGAGCAGTTGCCCTACGTGCTACGTAAGTCCTTCCCGCGGAGAGTGTTATCGCAGGATCTCTGCCAGCTTGAATGAGAAAACAATAGACACGGGACACACGGGAGACAGCTCTGCTGTGGACTTGTCAGTGAGCTGTGAACTCTCAGACAAATCACTATATCGCCTGATTATGTGTGTGCTTATTGTGTGCGTCTGTGTGTTTGAGTATTCATGTGTAAATGAGAGTTTTCATTAATTTTCATCACATCTTCACCCCCATTTGGTGTAACAAGTCGGGCGCCCCGCCTGGCTGACCTCACTTGCCCATTAAAGGTGTTTCTCTCTCTCTCTCTCTCTCTCTCTCTCTCTCTCTCTCTCTCTCTCTCTCTCTCTCTCTCTCTCTCTCTCTCTCTCTCTTCTGCTGTTTCATTGGGCGTCATGTGTCAAAGAACAGGCATTCAGGCCACTTTGCCATACCAAGAAGGCTGTGTCCTAAGCAATACTCACGCCTAAGCAGTACCACTCAATACTTTGCAATCAGTGGAGAGTTTATCGATCAAGTAAACTTGCTTCCGTGTAATGTTTACAACGACACTCGCGAAGCAGTGCAACACATCCTAACAGTCATAAAAGCCGCAGCAGCAAATAACACTATCTCCTTATTACCCTACCGTTTCCTACTAATTATACCTCACTCAAAATCTCAAATTACAAGCGACAGGGGCGGTGTCTCCCCACTTACTCAGCAGCTGGTTTTTAATTTCAATTTCATAAATCCTAGGCACGAGAAACAGATAAAAAAGGGGACAGCCGAAGGACTAAACCTATATTGAAACACAAGTGCATGTTGAAATATTACACATGCTTGCATCAGAAGAAGGTATTGCCACATAAAATAGAGACCGGTGTTTAAATGGCAAGTCGGTACAATGATTCATGAAGGAAATCGGAAATTGGCACTAACCTGGAGACAAAAACAGAATGACACTTAAGAAAATGCACATATTAGGCATACCAACAAATGAACACAGGGGCATTCCTACCCCTGTCAGTGCTAAGTTTCAATGCAATTTAGTGTGGGCCGAAATATAATCTCTGGCTATCCATTTATGACTTCGTATATAGCTTCATATAGTAGCACATGAACCATAGGGACCTTTATGGACCTCATGTAGCATTGTACAAATTTCTATGTAAATTGATTTGGGTAGGTTGTTACTAGAATTTTTGTGTCCATATAAATTTGTATGGTTCCTACTATTCACATGATTACGTTCTATATAAGAATCACTTTAATATTTTCAAGAGTGAGAGACTTAATATATGCAGTCATAAACATACGTATATGCGCATGAAATGCACATACATACGTTTCATTCCGGTGTTTAAATTTAACCACTTTGTGATATGTGGCTTCGGCAAACCAATCTATTTGGCTAGAATATTGTTGCGGTAAAACAGCATTTCTGTAACTTGCGACAAAACGTTGAGGCTTTTGGGTTAAAATTTCATAAAGTGAGCGTTGACGCCAGAAAACTGTCAATTTTGGATGGTGGTCTGCAATATAAGAGCCACATAAAACGAATGAAGCGATGTTACTTCCTCGGCCCCATGTTAATGGCGCTGTTCACCCCGCGGAAACTCTGTGATGCCCGGCGTGAACAATTGAAGTTCGGGTGGGCTGCGGCGAATTCCACATTTCACCTTTCGAGTGAAGAGCACAAAATTGAATGCCATAAATGTCAAGAGTCTTTCGGCGCGCAGTGATGGAGTTGGTGGGAGCCGAGCAGCGGACCCTGATGCTTGGCGTCACTTGTGTGTCCTGGACGCTGGGCATGTGCCTGCTGCCTCTGGTGGCATACCTCTCGCGCACCTGGGTCATGCTGCTGACCGTGTGTACCTGCTCCTCCCTGCCCCTGTTCTGCTACTGGAAGTGAGTGACCAGGGGCCGGCCACCGTCCTCCTGCCTGTCCTTGACCACCCGCGTTCGTTTTAGGATCCTCCCCGAATCTCCACGATGGCTATTGTCGCAGAACCGGCTGGCAGAGGCCTCGGCCATCTTACGCCGCGTCGCGACGTGGAACGGCGTCAAGCCACCGGCTGACCTCGACCAGATGCTAAGGGTGAGTCTGTCCCCGTGCCCATCGCTCGAGGGCACGGTAGATACCATGATGCCTGGATGCAAATCTGGTACACAAATCCAGGCGTAGGGGAGGGAGGAGTTGTCCGAGTGATATCTGGGCGCCATAACTGTGTCATCATTGCCAGATTCCGCTCGGAAGGATCTTGCAAGTTCGCGCTTTCTATCACGTGATTCGCGGTATCAGAAGGCTGGTGTGAACTCTGAGGGATGTGGTCTGTAAGTAAGGGCCGTGTCAAGAGCTCATGTTTCCCGGCCATAAAATAAGAAAGGGAAGAAACATGTTGTGGCTTGTATGGCTGTACCGTACATATAACGTACGCAGGAAAGCACAAGGTTCCAGTTGTTATCCGCGGCATGTCCAGAAGAGCTTAGTTGAAGTTCTCAGTATTGTAGTTTGTCTGCCGTTGAAGTGGTACGCAGTGCCTGTGCGGCGGACAGCGTGGCACTCAGTAGGAATCCCGAGCAACAACGTTCCACAATAAGTCACGCGAGCGGTCTAAGAAGCGCTCAAGACTCCTGGCGCAGAATGAAGTGACGCAAAAGAAAAGAGGATAGGCCTCGCACTGTCGTGGCAGACAGAGCAATGGTTTCGGCATAGCTCGTCAGATGATTGACGGCGACATTAGCCTACCGGTTGCCGGCAATTGCTGGGCAAAGGTCCGTACAGGTCAAGGCCGACATGGCCGGAACGTTCCGCTAGACAGGGAAGCACCTGCAACGCCCGCAACAAAAGGGACGGCGGAGGCTTGCGGCGCTGGTACGTCATGCACGACCTCCTGCACTAACGCACAAAGATGTACATGCCGCGCCAATAATACTGGAGATCGATACGCTTGGGCGCTTTAATGCGTAAACATTTTTTGCTGAGCATCCCGGCCACGAAAAGAGTAATGGCTTATATATGCAAAAGAACATGCGAGTGGCTATGTTAAAACATCTAATCGTTGTTATTGTGAAAATGTAGATTATTTGTCAAAGGTAACTAGAAAGCAAAACAATGGCAAATGCAGCAACTAAAAACTACTAAAAATGAATGAAACCATAAAGATCTGCGTATTCCATTTTCCCTGCGCGATTAAGCACAGAATAAAAACAAAGATAACAATAAAATAAAATTAAATATAATCAGAAAGCACCTTCTCTGCAACGCCTCGTGTCCGCACAAATATGCATGCTAGGCGAGAATAAAACAATTAATCGTTATAACTGTGTAACCATACATCATAACCACAAGAAACCCACAAACGCAATCACCAGAAGCTACAACTATTTGTGACGGAAATTCAATAGGTCGCCAAATTGTGGGTGATAATTACAAAAAGAAATCACAAAAGTCGATTCACTCCAGCGCCGTCACGCGATTTGCTCAAGAAAAAAAGTACAAAGTAACACTAAGCCTTACTTAAAGATTATTACGACACAAAACATTACTCAGTTCGTAAAATGGAGGTACGTAAGAATAATTATGCATTAGCAGACTTTTATAAACCCCAACGTAAATCTCCATGAAGAAATGACAAGTGTGGGTGCGGAGATGACGAACTACGACTTACAACCATTGTCACTTGCTGTTGGCGTAGTTGCACTGGTACAGCAAGTGTCCTTTTCTTTGGAGTGTATCGCGACTCTTATCTGAAATTTCGTGACCATATTGGTCATCTCAGAAGTAAAACGGCTTCTGGCATTCGAGAACTTGAAAAATTTCGCCGATTTTTTTCACGCCAAGTGGTGGTGGTGGTGGTGGTTGTTGTGTGGGATCAGGCGGGGTTAGCCTGGCTGGATATGCCGGCGAATTTCTCCGCCCAAGCTCCTCCTAATTAGTCAATAGGTAGTGTCCTTTCACCACGAGTTTGGCAGTTCCGTCTCCTGAAGGAAGTTTAGTAGAAGGTGCGACACGTCTCTGCGCAGCATCCAATGTCCCCTTGGAAAGACGATGTGGTCCAGAGTTCTGTGTGGGGCTGCCAGCTTTCGAATCACTGAGAGCATTGCAGTCCGCTCGACATCATGCTCTGGGCAACACATTACGTAGTGGTGTACATCCCCTAGCACTGCACATGACGAACACAGAGGCGATCGCACGAGGCCCACCTTGAATAGCCATGCTGTGGTCTTCGCTGAGCCCGTTCGGATTCGGTATAGCAATGTTGCCTCCGATCTAGTAAGTCCCTTTGTGACAGCAAGGCTGGTGATAGGGATTTCCCAAGGACTTGAAATGTCGACGACTGTTCGCCTGAAGTCGTTCAAGTGATTGGCGGAAACTTTAACAGTCGGTGCAAATTGCAGCGCATTCCGTGCCATCTGATCAGCGGTCATCATTGCCCTTGACGCCAACATGGGATGGAATCCATTGAAACCGCACATGAAAACCCGTGCTGCTGAGTTCTTGCACAAGCCGTAAGGAACACTGACAGTCCCTTTTTGTGGGGATCCCACGCTGCAAAAGTTGTAGTGCTGCTTTTGAGTCAGTCAGAATTACAACTTCCTTGCGGCTTATATGACTTAAGTTTCCTCAAAGCAGCCGCGATGACAATGCACTCGGATTCGGTGGAGGACACCACATGATCCAGGCGTGCTGCCCAGGTAACCTGGGCATCAGGAATGACATACGCCGCTGCCCCTAACCCCTCTGTGCGGATTGACTGAGCCATCCGCAAAAATCAGAAGGTGATTGAGACAAGAATTCTCCAATTGTTCCAGAACAAAAAATCTGGCTGCTTCCACTGGCGTGTTTCGCTGGACTCTCATGTGAGGAACACGAAGCTTACAATAAAGGCTCTCGTAATACCATGGCGGCATTGAGATGGGAAGTTTCCCCGGCCACTGATGGCACAATATTCTCAGAGTGTTAAGAGCAGTGTGCGCATGTGAGGCCGCCCTTGTTCGAAGCCGCCTTATTATTGCTCTTCCAGCACGTGTGTCCCCTAGACGCATTACCTACGTCAGTAACCTCTGTGACGCCATCAAGCGGAGTGTAGCAGACTGGCTCTCCCTTATGACCTTCTCGTTTGCCGCTGCCTGAGGAACTCCAATTGCTATCCTCAGCTATTTGCTATGCAACGCTTCGAGGCGCTCATACTGGGATTCTGAATAAGGAGATCAGAGGCAAGTGGTAAAGAATGCGACTCACAATCAGAGCTGATTGCAGCTTAATCATGGACGCCGGGTGATTCCCCACTTAGCTCCAGCAATCCTCCTCAAAATATTCACACTGGAAAGCAGAGCTGAACCAACTTTCCACTCTCTTTATTTTGCTTTCGTACACAGTCATATCCCGTATGGTGCAGTTGCATGGTATAATAATTATAATTGTCATCTATTGCCCCCTTAACATATTCAAAGCAGGCTATTCGTATTGTTATTAGCAGGTCGTTCTGTTCTAAATCTGGCATTTGACTTGAACAAAACAGTGTGTTAGCTGTTAAAACATTTATTTTATTAAAGCACAGTGTCTTTGTTCTTTCAGCTGCGTATTAATTTATTTTCATATAAGTTTATTAAAGGGCAGCTTACCAAAAATAGTTCTACTTGGTTTGCAGCCAATGAAAGTTACTTACTGTCCATAGACCGCAATGCTTATCAGTAGAGGACATCTTGCTTTCCAGAAATTTCGTTTTAGGACAGTCGACCTACACTAATAAGATTATCACCATTCTTGCTTTCTTAACACATACCTAAAGGTTCTTTGTTGCATAGATGGTTGCCTTATTTTCGTAATTTCTACAACTTTGTTACTGTGTATTTTACGTAATCTAAGCTTTACGCGAATTTAGATAGTTTGCATGCTCAAGGTAAATGTACAGTTAAGGCTTTATTTTTACTCTATACGTTTCCATCTTACTGCATTATGAAAGTACTAGTAATGTGCGACTTATTCTTTGTACTCCACTATTGGTTATGTTTAGTTCTTCTGTTTGACTTCCATTTGTCCCCTTTCAATCGCTTGTTCTATGGTACCTAAGCGCTAACAACGAACAAAGTTAAGGTCAACAATTGGCAGTATTTATTTCTAATTGTTAACCTTGGCTGTGTCTGTTATTTCTGTCCTGATTTTTGCTCTGTTCACGGTACTTTTTGTACTACTTTTTTAGGGTCGTCCCGACGCTGCCTTTTCACTATGGTTACCTCGTAAGCAGTGTGTATAATATTTTGATTGTACCCTAAGACTATTCAAAGTAAAAAGAAACTGAACAACCTGAACTAGTCACGAAGCGTGAAATGCAGACCGTGCCTGCGCTGAACCAGACGACCTTCAGCAGGTGAAGCTTTAAGTGAGCAAGGGTATAAGTGAAGCAATTTATGAGCCTTGTGCGTTGTTTAGAGTACATGTCGGACGAGGATAGTGGCGACATGCCTGCGCCATCAGGCAGGATGTCTGTATTGTCAGGAGATAATGGAGTACGGGAAAGGGCATCGTCGTGAGATAGTTTGCGGCCAGATCGATATATGGCCCATATATCGCACTCCTGCAGCAGTCGAGCCCACCGGGTTAGCCAACCAGACGAATGGTGGGCTAGCGGGGTGGGTTTTCAATATGAACAGCCAACGGAGTCCGTGGTAGTCTGCGAAGACGTTCAAGTGGCGGCTGTGCAAATATAGCCTGGTCTTGTTTAGCCCCCAAACAATGGTCAAGAACTTCGTCTTCGAGACGGGCTGATTAGATCCGGCTTTGGTAATAGTTCGATTTGCGTAGGCAAAGATTTATTAATCAAACGCCGAGTTCTGTTGTGCAAGCACAGCGTCGAAACCGACTCCATTGGCATCGGTGCGAACTTGAGTGAGCGCATTCGGGTAAAAGTTCGCAGTATACATATGTGTGGACGCAAAAAGTCTCCGCAACGTCGCGAACGCTGTTTTCACACAAAGGGGACCACACGAATAGGTCGTTACTGCCAACACAGTGTAAGTGCGTGAATAGTGCAATGATGGTCCGCAAAGTGGCGAACTAAGAGCCGGATAGTAGGAGCAAATCCCGAGGAAGCTCTAAAGAGCTTTCATAGATTTCAGCTTGGCCAACTCCGCAACAGCTTTAAACTTATACACGTTGGGGAGAACTCCATCTTTCAAGATTGTGTGGCCCAGTACAGCCATCTTCCGAGTGGTTAAGTAACATTTCCTGAGGTTGAGTTGCAGCTTTGCGTCGGCAAGACAGGTCAAAACGTTCCAGGCGACCCGTAAATGTGTTATGAAAAAACGACTGTGTCGTTCACGTAGCAAAGGCTATATTTTCATTTCACTTCGTGCAAAGCATTGTCAATCATGCGGTAGATAATGGCGGGCGCATCACAAAGTACGAAGGGCATAAATAAACTCAAAGACGCCGTCACGTGTTGTAAAATCCGCCTTCGCGTGACCAGCCTCGCCATAGGTACCTGCTAGTACTCCAAACGAAATCGAAGCGACTAGTAGTAGTAGTAAAGCTTTTATTTGGGGGAAGGGAGGGCTAAAGCCACATTGGTGGGGAAAATGGGACATGAGGGAGGGGATTACACGGGTTGCTTCAGCTCCAGGCCTTTTTCTTCTATTCACTGACGGTTCGGAGGCTTTGCCGGGGTCGTCCTTCGTCAGACTACTCGCGACCGACCACTTTTGGTTGCAAATTTGCCTATTTCGTTTAATAAAGACTTATCTAATGTGGCATGTGCTTCTTGATGTAGGAATTTTAGATCAATGTGTCGAATGGTGTCTGAACGATGTGCATCGAAGAATGGGCACACACATATTAAGTGGTGGAGGTCTGCCTTGGTGTTCGTGTTACAATAGGGACAACGTGGGGGTGAGGGTGTTGTGGGGCCCTTTGTCCGCTTCTGTATCATATGTGGGGTGTAAGCTGCATTGGCTCAAAAGCTTGTTTATGAATACTTCTTCGGCTCTTGTTAATGAGGGCATGTTAGCGTGATAACCAGGGGGTGTCACTTGTTCGTACCGGCATTTCTTGCGCTTCTTGAGCCGCTGGATGAGTATGGCAGGTGAAATAGCCGAGGTATAAACCAGCCAGAGGTGTAACGTTAAGACTCTCCTGCGCCGCTGCGTGAGCGACCTGGTTTCCTGGGCTGGCCTCGTGCAGACCCAGTGTCCAGTCGATTCGTATGTTCACTTTGTGGCTCTTTAATAGTTCTTTAAAGGAACCATGAAGTGAAAACACAAGTTCGGTTTATTAAAAGATTGCCTCGTTAGAATCATACTGACACCACTTTTAACCTAAACTTCGCTCAAATAAGCTACATAATTAGGAAAAAAGGGAACGGCCATGCGACCCACTAGCTCATTTCCCGCAACAGAACCTATGATGTCATACCAGCCAGCTCTGCAATTAATGGAGGGCGGCAAAAGCAAATGAAATTTAAGCAGAGGTTATAAGCTTGCCGAACGAGCTATTTGCGCTTAAATTTAGGGCGCATTTTTTTTTTTGAAAGCATAAGAATGGTGGGAGAAACAGAAGAAGTTACGAAAGCACACGTAAACATAGAAGTACCGATGCGTACTGCTGTTGGTAGTGCGTGCACTATGCTTGGTTTAGCTACCTATTCTAGTTTACTGTGGTTTAGCTGCACAGGACTGCAGGGCTTTGGGGTTGTCTCAGACGACATGGCCGATTGACGCAAGCAACGGTGTCTTACGTGCCCATATTTGTCGAGCGAGCACTATGTTTCACATTTTTTCTCCCTGAACGAAAACAAGCCAGGCTTAAATACGGTCAAAAAACAAACCAAAGGCAGTGAACGGCTTGCCATGGTATGGTGGCACCATCTAGGTTCACTAACGGTAAACAAGGCTTTCCAAGCGCTCCCCCGCTCTAGCCCGGCCGTGTCCCAATCGGCTGCAGAGCGGTCGGTTCCCCATGATGTCACTACAGACCACGAAAACGCACGATTAAGCGGGAAAATCAAAATTTTAACTTAGATTAATTAATTTCTCGGTGAATAAAGTATCTTATGCACTCGACAGGCGCTGGGGGGCACTATAAAACACGAAATCTTTCGAATACCCACCAAACTTATGTATTTGTCCTTCATGGCTCCTTTAAGCAGTAATATGGAGTTAACAAGTTGGTTGAGTGAAAGGGGTTGTCGTAGTTCTCGGATTGCTGCGAATGAATCTTTCAAGGTACTCACGTTGGGCGGTGGTTTAAAGTCTATTTCGTGGCAGATGTGGTTAATCGCGCTGTTTATGGCGTGCAGTTCTCGTTCTAATGCGGTTCCATTGTTTTGTTTGAAAGATATTTGCCCGTTACAAGATGGATTTTCGGTACATGTCCATGCTGCACCGATATGTGTGGGAGCCACGCTTGCATTGGTGAAGATATCAATTTCATTTGGCACTTTAGACGCCATCAGGTAGTGAATACGTTGAGATCTGGTCGCTGGAAGAGCTCGAGGGATTGGCTTGCTGAGGTAGCTTTCGATGTTGTCTGATATCGACCAGGTTGCAAGGGGGATGGGTTGTGGTGCGGGTTTTTGTTCGTCCCATGCCGTGAGGAGCAATCCTTGGCTGGGTGCGACGAGAAATATCTTGGCTCCTGCAAGCGCTCAAGGGCGTCCTCAATACGCTGGGAGAAGGTCAACGTCCTTCCTTATCATGTTCTTGAGGCCGCGATACTTGACGTATACGCGTATAGAGGCATCCTTTGTGGGTCACAAAAACGCCGGGAGAGGCACAGGCGTTGCTTGAGGGCCGATTGACGCAACGCCACACTAAAAAAAACGTTACCCCCAGTACAGCGCACAAGACGGTCTAAAGGCATCTTTCTGCATTACGTCCTTCTCTTGCCTCCGCTTTCTTTGTCCATCTATTAAGCTGTTCACAACGTCACGATACGTTTTTTTTATGGTGTCAGTGCTGTGGCGAGTTAGCTTGCTGACGCGTAAGCACTGGTACCAGCATCCTGAGCTCCTGTTGCTAACTCTTCGGGACTTGACTGCTGACAGCAAATCCTTGAAGCCACGTGGCACAGATATGATGATATTGATTAGGTGGGTGCAGAATCTTCGTCCAACACAGCTGCCTAGTAGTTGGAACGCAACATAAAGGAGACCTTCTTGGTCAGCTAATATACCCGTGGCAATTTTTTTTTTTGCTTCGAAGGCATTTCCAGGATACTTTTCTTGGTTGCTTGCTTTTCTTTTGAACCACTTTACATCCATTTCTTCGTGTTTACGATTAAAGTTGCTTTGTGTTTGTTGTTTAACAGCGGTTTGGTGTCTCTTTCAGAAAGCTCAGCATCACATTAAGGCAGAAGATGAAGACGGAGAGCTCCGGCTCCATGCTTGACGTGTTCACGAAGCCTAAAATCAGAAAGCACCTTCTCATTCTCACGGTCATCTGGTGAGCAGTCATTCGCTTTTCCCAAGTGGCGTAAAATTCCAACTGCGTGCACGTTCAATACCTAATAACAGTGAACCTGGGGGACGATCAGCGAAAAATGCTTTTTAGTCAGAGCGGCAGAGAACAACTTCAGGTTATGGTTTCCGTAAATGCACAAAATGGACTATTTCAGGCTCGGTTACATAAAGAAAGGGCGGGGACATTCCGTTGTATAGAACCTGTGTCCAACCTATTTATATGCAAACGCAGCAGCTCAGGATTATGCACAAAAAATAGCTATCCGGAGGCCCTAAGATGTGAAGGAGAAACAAGATCCTTCGCCGCAGTCACGGCCCGGACAGCCGTAAATGCTATAAAGGATCTCGAAGCAAAAAAGGTCAGGGCTTGGACCTGGTGGAGGAGGCAGGCAGACTTGCACGAAATATGGTCGAATGAGTTAAAAGTGCCATGGAGAAAAAATAAAAGTTTGGTTAATTAAAAAGACTGCTTTGTCCCGATGACAATGACACCAATATTATCCAAACTTCGAACAAATAGTGGACATGTAAACGCAAACAATGGACGTAATGGAGGCTCATGGACCAGTCTGCGGCGACGGCTCTATGACGTCACCGAATCGCGTATGTGCGATTGGCCGTCGTCCACCAGAAGCACCGCCAAGAAACATGACTAGGTGAAAGGGGGCCTCTGGTTCCTTCTGGTTGTGTCAATTGAATGCTAACTTGCAGTTAACAAGCGGATAACTATGTTTTCAGTGGTGCCCTCAATTCCGTCACTCCTGCCTATATTCCGTCACTGCGTAGAGAAATTTGAAAGGTTTCAATATTTCTTGAGGTTTTTTGTTATTGCTTAAAACCCATTCTTCGCGGCTTGAGTGGAGCTTAATGAGTTACCAGAGGTTTGATCTTTCAAATTGAACAAAGTTGTTTTTCGTCTTCGCGGACCCTTTAAACAGAACTTGAGTATAGGGTAGTGTGCTAACTGACTTCGCCGGTACGTCACCATCGAAAGGTCAGGAAGTTGACATGTGCGGCGGCTCTACTTGTGACTTCAATGAATGCAAGTGCTGGCTGCTTTAGTTTGAATCTCGCAAGATGTTACCAACAAAAAGTCAACTTCAAAGTTATCGAAAATACACGCCGATAAACATAAATCCGGGGTGGAAAATAAAGTCTGAGAAATATTACCTGAATTTTGCGAAATAATTTACCATCTCTTTCTAAAGCAAGTTTATGGAAGCGCGAAATAAAAGGGCGTCCAATCTTCGCTGAAAGTGCGCTGAATCGATCGTACGCGGGTTCGATTCTTGGCTGCAACGGCTGGTTATCTGATGGAGGCGAAACGCGAAAACGCCCGTGTGAGCGAGATTTCGGCGCACGTTACAGATACTCAAAGTCAAAATTAATCCGGAGCCCTCCCATACGGCGCGCCTCATCGCCTGTGTAGAGCGCGATCGGCGCGTTAAACCTCATAATCACTCAATCGTCCAATCGATCTTCAAACCTTCACAGCCTGAAATCCCCAACGAAGAACGAACCGATGCGACGATTTTTCGCTCACTAAGTAAACGCATCTACGAACGATCTAAATGCTCACGTTGGGCGGTGGTTTAAAGTCTATTTCGTAGCCGATGTGGTTAATCGCGCTGTTTATGGCGTGCAGTTCTCCTTCTAATGCGGTTCTATTGTTTTGGTTGAAAGATATTTGCCCGCTCTTGACCTCCGTCTTCATAATCGATGCGTGCACTGTCTTATCTAGAACCATTCTTTTTTCGTGATTTTCAAGTGACCGTTTTGACACAATGGAAGCCTGATTTTACGCAGGCGCCGTGAGTCCAGAGACCTTATCAGAGCTTTCCGGTCGATCAACCGGTCTATGAGGAAATGCATTAGTTATTTCACAGGACGCCATCGGTCCCACTAGCAAAGCTTCCGCTTTAAAAAAATTTGATTGATTGATTGTAGGGTTTAACGCGCCGACGCAACGCAGGCGATGAGGCGCACCGTAGTGGAGGGCTCCGGATTAATTTTAACCACCTGGGGATCTTTAACGTGCGCCGAAATCTCGCACACACGGGCGTTTTTGCTTTTCGCCTCCATCAGAAAAGCGGCCGCCGCGGCCGGGAATCGAACCCGCGACCTTGTGCTCAGCAGCGCAACGCCTTAGCCACTGAGCCACCGCGGCGGGTCGCTTTAAAAAATGAATGCAGACTTATGGGTGGATATTTAAGAATGCTTCAGTACCTATTTTCTTTCTCTGTAGAACCTAAGGCTGCGCCCGATGCGCACATTGTTCCCCGGCTTTGGAAGCCCGCCACACGGCGTTTCTCGCACCCGCGTCTAACACCATTCCAACCATGCTTTGCGTTCTAACCGTCTCCGTGGTAGGTAACGCGTGCTCGCTTTAACACCGGCATTGGCTACCTGTCAGCCGCTGCGGGATAGCATAATGGCTAGTGCATGTGTGGCTACCTGTCGCTCCTTTAATTTTTGTTGCATCCACTTTTGCCGCCTTCACTGCCCCGCACTCGCTAGGCACGCCATTTTACAATGCGTACAAGAGGTAGCGAGGCGCATTCATAACCGCTTTGACTTGACGTTGCCCTAGCAACGTCTATGTAGACGTCAAAGCGGTAGCAACTACACCCTCTCCTCACGCGCTCTGTTGTCCTCTCTTCTTCCGTGGCTCTCTGTCCGCGGATCGACGGCACAAGTTGTTGCCGACAGTACCAATGTACTGCGCACGCAATAATAAACGCAGAAAAGCATGTAACACAGGTTATGATGCTACTCACGTGACAAAACTGTCGCAGCAGCGTGTGGACGCCCGCTTTGAGCGATATCGCGCCAGGTGAACGAGCGAGGCGCATTGCAGGTCTGGCAACAGCAGCGTGTACGGCGCCATGCACATCAACGCGACTCATCTCAGCGGGAACGAGTTCCTCAACTTCTTTTACCTGGCCCTGGTGGAGATACCAGCCAATGCCATCGGCTGGTGGAGCATGGACCGGTTCGGGCGCCGTTGGACCAACGTGTTCTTCATGCTGCTCACGGCAACCTCGTGCTGGGCGCCCGTCATCGCACCCACATGTGAGTCTGCCCTCCGCATCTGTAGCCCTTCCCGCGCTACACAAGGCGAGGAAAATACCCTGTCTCTCCCCTTCGCCTTAATTACTGCTTTCCACAAAGCAGCTGGTGGCAAAATCACGGAGGAAGCGGCAAAGGTGAAGGTTCAAAAGAGGAAGCATACATTATAAGGCTCTAGCCATATAAACCATGTCCGATTGTGAATTTAAGTTAGGGAAAGCAAAAGATCGCTATTGACCTGTTCGGACCCTCGAGCGGTATTGCACGAGCAGTATCTCAGAGAACGACGGGTCGGCTCCCCTCATCCTAAGCCGATGCTCACGATAGTTCCTCCAGAAGACTCACGACAAGACCAAAACCCTCCTGATTCTAGAGCCCACTTTACCTTACCCCATCCTTTAACCCCCTTTCCCCTGCAGGCCTAGAGCCTGCCTTCCTTCCAATAAAGGCAAGGCGAGATTTCTATCGTAACTGACGGACTTTGGGGCTGTTGTTAAGGCACCTGCCCGGTCGAGAGGTTCTTAGTCCGGGATCCCCTGGCCTTGATTGACAATCCAAGCGGTCTTCACCGGGTTCCTCTGGGTTGCAGGGTCCGGACTTCTCAGGCAGGCTGGACACTGCTCGTGAGAGGGGGAGGGGTGGGAGTGTCTGGTGGTGCTCCCCATACCTGATGGTAAGCGGTTCCGGGCAAGGGATAGAAATAACAGGTGGCGGGCTATCGGGCAATTTAAATAGCCCAGCACGCGTTCAGTCACTGAGGAAAACACTGACATTAGTGTCGTTAAAAAAATTTCCGCCTATCTTTTCTTCGCCTGTGAAGTGTGAGAATGGAAGCGAATATTTCGCTCCTCCCAACTGCCTACTATAAACTAGACGGAAACTGGGAATAATTCTTTGCTGATATTTTCAATCTGATCATGTACGTTTCCGCTTCTAATATTATTCCTTTCTTTTTTCTAAAGTTTTCACAATACAGGTCGTAAATTGTTTCTTCACATAATGCTTGATTGAACATCACACGACATATCGCCGTATTTTACATACGGTAACGTGAAACCACCACGCCCTAAAAACTTTTGATCATGGTACAACCCAAAAGACTTGCAAGAGATAGTCAAGACACTAAAGTTTTCTTTCACTCTCTCGAAAGAAAACAAAAAGAGAGAGGAGATGGAGAGACAGACAAAGGAAACAAATTATATGGAAAATAAATGAAGCTATTTAAAAATTTGCATCACCGGCTACATTACTGCTGTAGCAGTTTGCACCAAAATCCCTCGACAACACAAGAACAAGGAACTTAACTATCTCCCGCGCTATCACGGCAAAGGCAAAGCCACGTGTGTGCTACATAATTCCCAAAAAGTTTTAGACAAAAGCCCGCACTTCCTCGAATAAATTTAGTATAAAAATTGCGTTTTGAAGAAAAAATTATATTCACACTACCGCCGGGCAGTAAATGCTACCATTTTAAAGCGAAGAATCTTATGCCTTACTGATGCTGTCGTTCGTCTGAGTAAAATGCACTCCATAAAAGCCTACTTTGCAAAATGGGTTTCACAAAATGGTGATGATGATAAGCGGAGCTCCACAAGAAAACGGTTCCCGTGGTCGGAATTAAACTTACTTGGATCCCTCGCGTTATTAGAGAGAGAGAGAGAGAGAGAGAGAGAGAGAATGCTCTGTGATGTGAACTGGTGTGGTAAGCCTTGCTAGGGAAGTCTTGCTGCTCCAAATGGGGGGTGACGACGATGATGAGTGGTCGGTAGCAGCCGGAGATGTTTCGTGGCTAAGTTTTAAAGGAAAGCTTTACTACTTTCGTCCGGCGATTTTGGAGAGGATGCGCAAGGTGACCTTTTGACCGGAGACACACCCCCGGCGACACACCCCTCGAAGCACATTGCGTGATTCGCCGGGCCCGCTTTCGGCGCTGCGGACGCCGACAGCGGTCGCCGCCGCCGCTGCGGCCGAGGTAGCCGACCACTCCCGCAGCCTCCCATGCATGCGGCGCTGGTTCGTTTCGGCCAACGTAACTCGTCTCGAGCCCGGCGAAGAGGAACGGTGCGTTCGCCACGAATGACCGCCGTGTTCGCCCGGCCTCCTCCTGGGACCGTTGCACGGAACCGAACGGCTTTGGGACGTGGTCGGCAATAAAGCGAAATCAAAGGTTAACCAAGCGAAACCAAAACTCAACCGGACTAAGCCAAGCTTTTGCCTTGAATATCCAAGGTTAGGCTGAGCTAAACCACAGCCATTTTTTATTTCTTTCGGTAGTGCACCGGGTTGATGAAATCCCCACGCCGATGGCGGATGAGCCCGAAAGAACCGAGCTATCCGCATAAACATGCGTGTCGCTTTTGAACGTAATGGAAATGTACATGAAGCCGACGTCTAATCCGATTAGGTCATTCCAGCATGGTCGAAGTAGTTTGAATTTTGGAATTTGACTCAGGTTGCATTGAAGAAAGCTTCGAGTTTTAACCATCTTTCTCTGAAGAAAGTCGCTTCGATTTTTTTATCTTGTGAAAGAAAAGGCAAGCTGTTAATTTACAGGCGAATATTTGTCATAAGTTTATAGGTTGTGTTAAATATGGCTGTTTCAAAAACTACCACTCGGAGACTTCGAGAAGATTTTACCGCCCCACCACTCTTTTCCTGGTGCTTCCCAGACTACTAGGAAAACGACCGCCGTCGCTTTCCACCACCCCACTCACAACTAACACGCGACGAAGGACCCACTATCCGGCGTCTACGAACAAAATCATATCACTTTAACACCCGACTACACGCAATGTACCCCACCCAATACCCTGCCACCTGTAACTTCTGCCATGTTGCTGGCACCCTATCCAACGTGGTATAAGAGTGCCAACGGGCCCCTACCGTTACCCCAAATACCAACCATACCTACGAGCAGTGGCTGGAGCGGCTGACCCGCTCCGAGTCCTTGGCACCGCCGACTGGTGGAGCGGTCCGGACGGCCATCCACCACTAAGGCATCCTGGAAGAAGGATGCCCTTCACGGCGTTGACGCCCTACTCACGGGTCTATAAGATGCCTCCCTCTCTCTCTCTCTCTCTCTCTCTCTCTCTCTCTCTCTCTCTCTCTCTCTCTCTCTCTCTCTCTCTCTCTCTCTCTCTCTCTCTCTCTCTCTCTCTCTCTCTCTCTCTCTCTCTCTCTCCTCTCTCTCTTCTCTCCGGTTTAAAATAATTTTATATGTGGTAATATTTTCATGTAGGCTCCATATTTTGTATAATTTTCGCATTTAAATCCGCATTTCGCTTCACCTTGACGCAGCCGGCATGGTGAGCCTGGTGGCTTCGATCGTGGCCAAGTTCTCGTCCACGGCGGCGTACATGATGATGTATCAGCAGTCCGACGAGCTCTTCCCGACGCCGGTGCGCTCCTTCTCAGTGGGCGTCATCACCGCTCTGGCGGGAGCATTCACCGCAGTCATGCCCTATCTCATCTACCTGGTGAGTCACCCTGCGCTGTCTGACGCCCCAGGGCTCCTTGCTACCTTTAAGAACAAGAGCGCTGTTAACATTTCTTCTGCGATTCTAAACTGTGCAGGACACTGTCGATTTTCTGTCATATGGTTGTTCAGCCTGCGCGTGTATGTGCGCGCACGTTCCGTATGTGCGTGAGAGGTCGAGTATTTGCCTGTGTACGTGTGAGCGAACTGATCATCACAGCTTCAACCACATCCGGCGTAGCAGACTAGGTCGCCAACCAGTTCGGCCACACCAGCCGACTGCAGCTTTCTTACTCCTGAGGCCTATAAGGTATACACCCCATGAGTTATGGGGTGCTAAATACAGGTAGGCAGCATGTTCCAGGTCGTGGGCTCTGACAGAAACCAAGAACCGTTACGTATAGTTGTGTGTCTTTTCGTTGAAATGACAAGTAAGGGCGTAGGAATCCTTGCCGCCGTCATAACGACCGACGAGTGAGCATATTGATCATGAACTGGTATGTCTGCAAAGGCAAAGAAAGGGCTGTGTGAAGGCTCTGGGAGCAATGACGATTGAGTGCTCTGTAAGTACTGTACGGTTGTCAGGTCAATTACTGCGTAATTGGCATGCATAGTTGCAGCACAGAGCGCCAGGCATGCTAGAAGAAGATATATCTTCACAGCGCACAAATAGCGGGACAAAGGGAGGAAAACACTGGACAAGCGCTGAGTGGACAAGTGTTTTCTTCCCCTTTGTCCTGTTATTTGTGTGCTGTGAAGGTGAATCTGTACCAACTAGCCCGGGTTTGTACGCCACTTAGAAGAATATATTCTGAGGGCTCTCGAAACACTACATATTTTATCCGTGCTCATATTTTATCCGTGCCTCCGTGTCTGTGTCGTCCCATGGGGCCTGTCCTCCTGGTTAGCCCACTCATCACTTCTGTCCCATTAAATAAGACTTATTCAAGCGTGTTAGCGATGCGGATTGGCTGCGGGGCTCCGGCATGACATGCGTGAATTTCGCCGAGGCCATCTTGGTACGCATCACTATTTACCATACACGCAATACACACGTCAGTTCACCACTCAATTAGTGCCGCTTTTGAGCTTAGTTTTCAGTGAAGCAAGCAAACATGTAGATGGTTCTGTGCATTGCTTTCTCCTCTGTGCACTACTTTTGAACCAATGCTGCTAGACGGTATAAACTGCATCCTACTATGAAGACCTAACCTCACGAAGGGTATCACTGGAATACTGACTAGTGCAAGCAAAGCTTCGGTATGTAGTGTAATGCAAAAGGTCCTGTTCACTTCGAAGGTAACCCGACTGCTTTCTTCTCAGGGCAGGTACGGCGCCTGGATTCCGTTCCTATTCCTGGCAATTCTTCTCACGGCTGCGGGCATCGCGGCGTCATTTCTTCCTGAAACGAGGGGCTACCCGCTGTGCCAGACCGTTGAAGACGCCGAGAAGTTCGGCGACGACCAGAAGTTCTTCTCCTTCAACAGGTGCGTAAGCGAGAACGCAACACAATGAAGTTGTAAGTTTAAAATTATTATGTGGAAATGCCAAAAGGAAACCACGGAACAAGACCCCCTACCTCCCATAGACATTCAAACATCTAGAGCACTGGGAAACCCTGCATGCGCAGCTCATATACCCGAACGCAGCTTACGCCTTGTCCGTATGGCCGCACAAGCCGTAAGGAACCCAGATCTCCTAGCTGACTAACGCGGCAGAGAGAGCCCAAGCTCTCTATGTCTGGCCAAACTAAGTTATCTCTCTCTCTCTCTCTCTCTCTCTCTCTCTCTCTCTCTCTCTCTCTCTCTCTCTCTCTCTCTCTCTCTCTCTCTCTCTCTCTCTCTGAAAATGTTGGGTAAACAGCTCAACAAAACCTAACCTACTATAAGGACGATAGTGGGAAATTACGGTGCTTTACGCCGGCAAGGATCTGCTAAAAGCAGTGCACACCAGAAAATGGGCCTGGTGTACTAAAACTACGCCTTGGCCAATGTGATAGACTGGGTTCGGCAAAGTTTAGCACCGGCTCACGGGGCACAAGAAACATCGGAAATTCTTATCAATCATATGTGTTTATACCATGTGACCCCAAGTTATGCGTTCACTGCAAAGAAAGTGCTCTGCTGCTGGTGGTCACGAAATTGTAACTCAATCAGGCTGCATGTACTCTGAGCAAACCTTGACAACCCTGAAAAATAAAGCATTTGATACGAGTGTGCATCCACAGTGGGCGTAAAAACCTAACGTAACAACCGTTGTTGTTCTTGTCTTTCGCTCAACAGGGCAGAGGAGCTGAGGAAGAGATCAAAATGCGTCGACGAGAAAGACCAAAACTGAAGTGGAACTGCGGCCGCTGCAGGCTGAAGCCTAACTCCTTTCTCTACAATGTGGCACGCGTGGTGGTGCCGCCCCATGGAAAGATATCCCTCGCAAGGAGACGTGCCTCCGTCGGTCCGACTGCTTCACGATTCCGGGATGATGACGAGCGCCAGTGAAAAGAACGGAACAGCGGGCAGAAATGAATTACGGCCAGCAGTCGACCTGATAGACACAGCGTAGCAAAAAAAAAAAATACCGGGCCATCTCTACGAACGTGAAACCTGGGAAGGAGCGAAGCATGCAGTGCATAAGTGTCTTCAAAGATTCTTAATCTCTTTCTTGCCACACTGCGCGCGGTGATATGCGCGACATCCCAATTACGAAAACGGAGAAGTTAAATTCGAAACGGAGAACTGCAAATTTTTAAAGTTAAAGCGATTACAGAACGAAATAGAAGCAAGCAAGCAAGCCCGAACGAAAAACGAGTGTCCCGGTGTGCACTTTTAGTCCGTGTTTTTGCCCATGGGGTTGAAACGTAGTAGCCTGAGGGGTTGGAAAACGAGTGTCCTGTTGTGTTCTTTTAGTGCGCGTTACGTTCTGGCGCGAGGCGTTGGAAAACGGGTGTGCTGGTGTTTTAGCACCGTAACCACATGAGAATACCACGACGAACAACGACAACGACGACATGACACGCCGACAGCCCGAGCCCCTAATAGCTCACCAAACACCCCAAAGGAAGCAAGAAAGGTTACAGCAAAAACAAGAGGAGGGCGTTTCACTTTACGGCGTGTATTTTCACTTCCGCTGTTAGCTTACGTCCTAGGGGCACTGCGCTCCCAGGTTGAACAGCGGAATAAAAGAAAACGGGTCTAGTCGTTCCAGTATGACTTCACAACCCCTGTGTGGTCCTTAATAAACGGACCTGGCTTGCACGGGAAATTGTCCCTATGGAAAGGGGCGGCGGCAAAAACGCAGGAACTTTTTTTAAGTGAATTTGTCCAAGCCTTATTTGTGGACTTCTTCAAAGTGGAAGCGCTCACACAACAGGGACGGAAGTATAAAAAACAGAGACGACAGGTCGCTAACTCACAACTATTGGTTTATTGAAAAGAAACACAAATATATACGTGCAAGGTCTCACGGGGTGCGTTCCTCTCGCCCGAGATAAAACCATGAAGGCCACTTTTTACAGGGATTAAATACATACCGGGGTACACGCGACAATCTAAGGGTAAAGGCATTAAAAGAGCGAAACCATAACATACCAAAAACCTGCTACGATCGCAATGAGTGGCACAGATAAAAGTATTTTTGTTATAAAAATTGACTGGCCACTAACACGTCTACCACCGGACCTGTTAATGTGAAATGCTTCTATCAGCTCTCGAGTGGTTTTATCTCGATGCCATGACAAAACTGTGGTATCGCAGAAGATGGGTGAACACCCATGCGTGGTGCAGTGTTCCCATAGTTGGGAGCCCTGCTGTGATTTTTCTGCGTTTTTATGTTCTTGTAAACGTATGTTTAGGCATCGCCCAGTTTGTCCTACATAAATGTGGCCACACGACATCGGTATCAGATAAACAACACACGTTTCACAACGCACAAAGGGGAAGGTATGTTTCACTTGGCGTGATTGTTTTCTTGACGGCTTCTCACCCGGAGATAACATTCTCTCTATTTTACTGCATAATTTGGTCAGTTTGTTTAGGGACGAGAAAACCACGTCCACGTCATACCGGTTAGCAACATTTTTTAACCCGTGCGACTTTTTGTGCATATGCAGAATGGCGACAGGTTTTCTACTTTTTTTAAAGACGATAGTCTTTCTTGGGCTACTTAAACACAGAAATTTTGGTCTGTCTGTATGTCTGTCTGTCTGTCCGTCTGTCTGTCTGTGACTCGAGTCAGCCACCCGGCCAAAGTAAAATTGATATTGCGCAATAGTCTTATATACTCACGGCCACATGTAAACGTCTAACCCCGGTTTATATGTTCATACTTGTCAACTTTGTTGAACAAGAACAAGACATTACGCAAATATAAGACAGGAAATTAGTACACAAGGGATATTTACAGTGTTCCTTTATTAAAAAATTAATGGATGCTTGGTTTTTCGATAGAAAATGATATTCTACATCTACTGCAGAAAAGCGCCGCCTCCTGGCGGCATATGAAAAAATCAAGCGGCAACAGCAACGAAAGGTTCCACTAGCTAGGTTCCACGTTCTGCTTGGAATGCACGTGGAGCACGGCCACGCGGCTCTATAAACCTTCTAGTCGGCCGCCTCCATTCACGCGGGTCTCCGCCGTACTGCAGCGCTGGCATCGGGGAACCCGGCCTGTAGCAGTGGAACGCGGTAAATTCAAATCGCCTTGCGCAAACCTTTAGTGCGTTTACCTTGGAATGAGCGCGACGGTACAGGAACAACATGAGAGGTGAGCGGGAAAGCAAATGGGGGCATTTCCTTGGCAAATGTATACAAAGACAATCGTCTTTTGACGACACTTGCAACGAAAGGAGCAGATACGCGGCCAATTTTTTTTTCATTTTCTTGTTCCCCCGATCTGATTTGGCGCCTTTTAAGAATTATCTTGCGAATGACAGATTGTGAAAAAAATGTGGTTGATCCCTCTTTCATAGGAACCGGTAAAACACGAATGTGAAATGTGCCTTTACAGGAGCAGCTGAATGTTTATTGTGCATCGATATGAACTTGCACATCGCTATTTATATTTCGTCGGTATGGCACCGTTAGACGCACCAACGTTAGACACTGGATTGCGCGCGTCGGAGCATTGCGTAAATCCGACTGAAACCGCAGGCGCTTGCAAACCTTCCATGCGAACGAAACCAAACTGGTTGTCAGCGGATCGTTTGGTGAACACACGGTCAGCGAAAGGAGCAGCGGGCCGTGCCACGAGCGCGACATTCGCAAGTCGGCGTCGATCTTACTACGTGGACGTTGCCTTGCAGGCTTCTCCGCAGGTTACGCAGCGCGTTTCCCGTGCACGTAGGCGCCGGCATCTAGGTGCCAACTGTCAACGCTCATTAGCGTCATGATGCACTATACTTCGCTTCGCCTCCCCTAGACGGTAGCACCATAGAAGGGAAGGATATAAGGCGCGTTTGGCGTCCTCTTTACGCGTCTGTTCATAGCGCAATCGGGAGCGCGTTTCGTACCTCCCGTTCCGGCGAAAGGGCTCGTGGTTCAAATCCCAGTGCAGCCGCGTCAATCGTAGTTCTTTTGGCGATGTCATTTCCGTGACGGTTGTGACGTCAGTCAGATCTAGATGAACCCCGGCATTAAAGACTTTCGTGTTAAAACAGCCCTATTTACCCTTTCTAGCTGGCTTGTGGAACTGCTCAATATTTTTTCGGTGCATGATTTTCTGAGAGATGCCAGCAGACAACAAACACCGATCCCCATTTTAAGGAGAGCTGATAGACGCGTTTTACATTAAAAGGTCCGGCGATAGAGGTGTTAGTAACTCGTCAATTTTTGTAACAGGCAAAGAATACTATTATCTGTGACACTCATTGCGATCGTAGCAGGTTTTTTGGTGGGTTATGGTTTCGCTCTTTTAATGCCCTTACCCTTCGATTGGCGCGTGTGTATCCCGGTAGGTATTCAATACCTGTAAAAAGTGACTTTCATAGTTTTATCTTGGGCGAGATCAACGCACCACGTGAGATGTTGCAAGTAAATATTTGTGTTTCTTTTCAATAAATAAATAGTTGCGAGTTAGCGGTGTGTCGTCTCTGTGTTTTCTTGATTGATTGTAGGGTTTCACGCACCGAAGCAACGCAGGCGATAAGGCGCGCCGTAGTGCAGGGCTACGGATTAATTTTGACCACCTGGGGATCTTTAACGCGCGCCGGTCTCTTTTTTTTTTCTACTTGCATCCCTGTTGTGTGAGAACTTCCACTTTCAAGATGAAACAGCTACCAACTAGCCCGATTGTCCGTTCTACTGCAGTCTTATTTGTGGCTACGTTATATACTTAAAGGGACCCTACAACGTTTTTTTTTTTTCAACTTTTTTCGAAATCTCAAATGCTTGCATAACTTAACCAACACAGCCAGTAGTTAGATTAGGGAGTCGCAAAGTACCTCAGCCAAAAATTACCGCTCTATGCCAGTCAAATGACTTAGACACTTGCTCAAAAGATTTTTTTTTCCTTCCCGGTCTTGGAGTCCTTCAACAGCTAGAATTACGTCATTACAGTGGTTTAGCGACTATTGGCCGGATTTCCTTCAGATGCAGCAATGATGGCATTCGATAGCTAATAGAGCAAAGCATAAACGGAGGGCGTATCTGCTGCGACGAGCAAATCACGCAGTGCCGCTCCGTGCTGGCGATAACTATGGCTTTCGCAGTGCTCTCAAACGCTAAGGAAAAAGTGAAAGACTTTAGCGGTAGTGTTGCAGGAGTCCCTTAAATTGTCAACCACCTAGAAGACATTTTAAGAGGCAACAACAGAAGTAACAGCCCGCCTTCAGCTTCAGGAAATGTCATGTGTGCTTTTACCTACGTACGGGTGGGATTAGTGTGCGTACGTGTGTTTGGGCGTGGGAGCTCCCTTGTGTAAGTGTATTGTGCGTGCGTTGGTGCGCGAGTTTCACAACTATCAGACTGTTTTTGTATATATATATTGCACGATATAGCCGAATCGGCGGGCACCCCGAAATGCTTCTTTCATTCTTCTGAGCATAAGTTTCACCTCCAGTCTGAGCAAGCCCATGAAACATAAAATTACATCGGTCGGCTCCATTTTCAGCCTCACCCAGCCCGGTGTTCAAGTTCGCAACGAATTTTTCTGAGCAAACGCATGCGCATACTCTTTTTGGGCCTTAATTTCCACAAAGGAACCCCGTCTTTTTCGATTTTGATAAGTACCTGCTTTATATCTTAAAATGTGCCGCTACTTCTACTTTTTTTGTTGTTCATACAGAATTGATTTCACACAGTGTTGCCGCCGCGGCGTTTTTAAATTAGTTTAGGACCAGCAATATTACAGGACTGATCGGCACATGAACGTGTACTTGAGGTATGTACTTCACATATATAAACGGAAATTAAGTGGAAAATATTGTGGCTGTGTAGCTGATTTGGTGGAGCGTCGAGGATAAAATTCTATGATCACAAGTTGGATTCGAACAAAGACAAGTTTTTATACCCTTTCGATGGGCTCCAGATACTCACTCTTTCTTTCACTCGTCAACAAAAATTGAAACTTTTTTCTTTTGATTTGGTGGGCACTGGCCAATGTTGAACACATTTGTTTATTGTTTATTGACTCAGCGAGGCTTTCATTATAATATTGCGGGTAGTATACGTCATGCAATTCACCCGCCACAAAGTACCCCGCCCGCCCTCCACCGCCTTACTTGGATGTGATCAAACTACTACGTGATCAAGTCCAAGAAGCCCGAGCCCTTGCCCTTGTGCGTGTCTCCGACATCCCCTCCGCTTCGGACAGGCGGCGACAGGTTGTTGAACGCTGTCAATAGGGGTGGTGCTGCTGGTAGCGGTGATCGTCGCGTCTTGTTTCGTCATAATCAGGAAACCTCAATCACACTTGCGCTTTCTTCGGCGCGCGGGCACCCTTCGCGACAGATAGTCAGCTCGTCGCTGCCATACGCTTACCAACAGCCCACGACGGGGGCGGTCCGTCTCTTTGCTTGTTGGGGGTCCGTGTTGTTCGCTCGCGACCTGCTGAAACGAAGGAGTTTCGGTTCGAGAAGGGAACGGGGCAGCTGCCAAGGTGAGCGTGAGAACCGATTTTACAAGCTACGTTTGTATCGGATTTAGAAACTAACGAGTTCCGCACATACAGATTTTATTCCCAAGGTGGAGTAAGTTTCGACGAGGTAAAGTTTGACGTCCATCTGAAATGCAGTCATACGGTGGTCCCGGGTTCGAATCCTGGACCAGGACGAATTTTTCTTCAACTGTGAATTTTCTGAAGAAGCAGTGTAGCTTTCCTTTGTAGGCGTGTGGCGGCCTTTCAGGTTGAAGTCAAATTTTTACTTGCAAATTTCAATCGAGTTAGAAGCCGCACGATGGGAGACGTTTATGTGTACTGACGGCTTGAGGCCTGTTAGCGTAATACTGGCGGAGGGGTTAGACAACGCGTGCCACTAAGGTCAGGAAAAGTTGGCAGCTGTTTTTCGGTTTTGCCGAGGTTGAACTAAAGCATGCGATACAGTGTTTCGTTATCGTCATCAGTGTTTCGTTATCCTTGTGGCGATGTGGCGAGGGCAGTTGTGGCGTACACAAAGTAAAATGTGACTAATATGGAGGAAGATACCTTGGGCCATTGCGGGTTGGGAGGATAGGGGGGAGGGATGTGCCCTTAACACTCTTCGAAGGATGACCAGCGGGGTTCACCACAGTCCCAAAAGCGCACGAAACAAACACGTAGTTTGAAATTTGCGGTTGATTGAGCCAACTTCCTAGTTAATTATCTGGAGAAAGCTTGGAGTAGATTTTTATTCTAACGGGCAGACAAAAGGCCTTCCGTATTCCCCCGCACACGATCATGTATTGACAACAGACGTATATAACTCAATATTTACAACTTCACTGGGAACTTCGGAAATAATCAAAAGTAAATAAAACTCTTCGTAATGTCACAGTCTCCTTAGCAGCTAATTTCAGTATATTTCCTAGATGCCTACATTAGATTCAGAGCTACAGAGTATCCACCAGAAAGTTCGCTTTGCCGCAAGAATAATTTAGCCAACGCGACTTTTGTCTGCATATCTTGTCGATGCACGTAGTTTTCGTTAGAACCTAGCCTTTAGCAGCTCCGCTGCAAAGGCCCCGTTGAGGGCGTATTTTGGACGTGTGTAGACATAGCCTTTGTGCGCCGTATCGACTTTATAATGCATATGCTAGAGTTTTATTTCACATGTCACCAAGCACTTACACAGTCGCCTTCCGTTCATTCGGCCTCGATTAACCCGACTTTTGGCTTAATTCGCACGCTCTCGAAGGTCCTGGCTGCCCCCACGGAGGGACTGTGTTATTTCAATCGCATAAGCAAACCACGTCAGTTAATTTGCCAGGCGACAGACGTTACAGGCCGTTCGGTCTGGCTTATAACGTGTCATTATTCCAAGAAGATAAAATGGTCAGCAAGTAGCGTTTTAACTCTGCCTTGCAAAGCCATTTGAGGCCTTCTTCTTATTCTGGCAGACATTTCTTCCTCGTGTGGAGCTTTTTCGTTCAGTTTCGCGCTCAATAAGCGATTTGACCAGTTGCAGAACTATCCCAATTAAGTATGCACTGCGCGTCACACCCCAGCCCTTTCCCTCTGTCGACAATGCTCGACGGTATCCGCGCCATCCCACTGGTTAAGCTATGTTAATCCCTGCTTTAATTAATCCCCGTATCAAGCTGCAGATCAACTTTTCTCTGCGAAGAATTTTATTGCGCGCAGGCAATATAAAAAACGCAGAAAAACACAAAAAGAAGAAAAGTTAAGAACGCAGATATACAATCACCTTGGGTAACAAGTCCACTGACGGCTTACTGGCGCATGCGCACACTCGGTCGTGCATTGAAACTGCTTAGAATTCTTGCGTGTTCTTTTTTTCACCGCAGCGTTACCGTACAGTAGCGCCTAACAGCCATTTAGTTGTTATTCAGAGCACTTATGTGTTTCTAACTTTTCTTCCAGTTCTGTTTCTTTGCGCTGCTTTTTTTTTCGCCAAGAATATGAGTCACCTAGCCCGTCTTCACACCTTAGAATCTATTCGCAAACAAAACCGAAATTGTGATCATGTTCATATCTCATTTACGCAGCTGCCAGCGCAGGTTATTTGGGAAAGAGCAATTAGGACACGAAATCAACCTGTCCACTTTCCCGCCGCAGCGCTTTACAGCTGGTAGGTCGGTTCGCACAAGGCACTTGGGTACGGCCGTGGCTCCGAGCAGCGACATGACACGTGGTCTCTGCCGCCTAGTGCTGTTGTCAGGCAGTGTCAGCTATGAAAGAAACTTCCCGCCACATGTTGACGGACGGTCAGGCTCACATCGCTCATCGAGCTTTCTGGCTTCGGAATAAACAATGCTGCTCCATCATGCTGAGAGCATGTGTGGTGGTCGCGCCGTGTGGGCGAAGTGGAGTTTGCTTTAAGCGAAGATTATGTGGCAAGTGTTCCATGTGTTTTTCATGTCCGATAACGTAAACTCCTGAGGCTCCAAGTGCCATGAAGGCGCGAGGCATTTTATAGCGCAAAGGGTTTCAAAACCAACGTACCCTTTTGTGCGCTATTATCCCGCGGTAACCACCAAAGTCGAACACCATTCAAAACATGCTTTGTACCCTGAAGCTCTTGCGGTTCATCACTTGGCTATGCATTTTGAGTAGATTAGTCAGTAAAACATTACCCAGGACGTCAGTTTTATACGTCTCGTCACTTGGATAGGCATTTTAAGCCGATTAGTCATCAGTAGGCACTATGTTCAAAATCAGTAGAGCTCAAATGACGTCAGCTCAATTGGATCTCATTAGTAAATCATATTAAAAGCACGCCAGAACTAGACAAGTCCGGTAACCGTACCAAGAAGCGGAGCAGTCCATTGGACACAGGCTACAAAAAAAAATTCAGGCAAGCTTGCACTCACCCGCAAGACTTGAATGGCGAAGCTGTTGTAGGTGAGCATTGCCTGACACATAGTTAAGTTTCAGTATCATTGTTTATTTGCATAGTGCGGTGCTAGTAATCGTCGTCATATGCATCGAAGAGGTCGTTGTCTTCTTCGCGGCGAGTGGTGGATGCAAAGTCATCCTCAGCATTGTAGACTTCCACCAGCCCTTCGTCATCGACTCGAGGCAGCGGTGGCGGGGTCTGCAAGTCGTCTTGGGAAGGATTCGCACACTCGTAGCCAATTATCCATAATGGCTTCTAGAGAATGCGGCGGCCGCGGTGACCTCTCCCAAGCAGGGTGTATTTTCACCTTTGTCTTTTCACCTTTTCATCTTAGCATTAGTTTAGCGTTCATTTTTATCATTATCAGTAGCTTTAGCTGGAGATTTTTTTTACATGCGCGGTAGCGCTTGACGACAGCGCTGGAAAGTTTTTTTTTTAACCCACTGCGCGAGCCGAGGAACACGGCGGTTGCCGCGAAACCCGCACTCACAAGTGCTCGGCATTTTTTTTTTTCGTATTTTTTCTGCAACGGCGAACTTACGGCCAGTAACAACAGCTCTACTGTGAAAATAAGGTTCTCTCTCCTTTTGTTCTCTCTCTCTCTCTCTCTCTCTCTCTCTCTCTCTCTCTCTCTCTCTCTCTCTCTCTCTCTCTCTCTCTCTCTCTCTCTCTCTCTCTCTCTCTCTCTCTCTCTTCTCCCACGCGAAATTCTGTGTCACTTCTATGTGTCACTTCTGTGTGGTGGCAACCTTCACAGAGTGGAATGGTTTTTTTTTTTTTTATTCCGGTTCGCACCCACCCGCCTTTGTGAATCATGTTCGAAACTTTGCTTCACTGAAACATGAGTAAGGTGAACAGACACAAGGACACAGAGAGTCAACCGAAATGGAGGTCTTCGAATCGTCTGACGTACCCTCGTCGGCGTTGTTCGTAAGCACGCGCACTCCGAGACGAGAGTGCGAATACTGACATAAAGCGAGAGCACTTCAGTCCAAAACCGCATCAGTCACTGAGGCGAGATGGCGTGTTGATAGGCGCGTCCGGATACCTAATATTTCAACTCCAGTGGCAGCTGGTGCTGTCATTGTGATTTTGCAACACGGCCATATGCGGACTCTGAAGGGGTCGCAATGGACACAAGCCCTGCGCAACAAAAATAACCTGGTAACGTTAAAAAGGTTTGTTTTTCATTACAGAATTGTGAAAGCTTGACAATCGGGGTTACTGCTTGCTTTTTTTGTGCGCGGGTTCAGAAATGAAGTTTTGATTTTGTTTTCTGACACTCATATTGGCCATAACACCGCTCCTTTCACGCATGCGCTTTGTCCTTTTAGTACGGTTGGGAGAGGGCTGGTTGTCACGGCACTCCGCCACCTTAATTGGCTTACTTCCTTACACAAAGTCTTGGGAAAGAAGCGGTACATTCAAAGTACGTTTCACTGGTTTCTGTAGCTAATAGCTGATGTGTTAAACAGTCTGCTTGTCTGTGTATACGCGCGCATTATATACCGTAAACGACGGTGGACTCTGAAACCGGCGACTTGAGATAAGGAGGTGCGTCTATCGGGGCGCGGAAAGATGGTGACGCCAGAAGTTTTGACGACTGAGTGGTTGAGTTGCGATACGTATGCGCTTGAGACGAGTGCCCCCTACTCTGTGCGCGCAAGACAGGCGGCGCGCGTTGAGCAAGTCGCGATCACCGAGTTAAGGTAAGAGCTTGGAATACATCGCACGCTGGAGCGTTTTATTCATCTTTATTTATCTACTGAGCAGCCTAGAAGAGCAGGCGTTCTTTGCATTACTGTTTGTTAAATTACTGTGCGTCTGGGTGGGAGTGATATTTTGCATGTAGTACATGTTGCATGCATTTTCGCAATGTCGTGCCTTGGGCTGCGAACAGTATAGTTTCTGCGCGTTGCCTCCTTAGTTATTGCAGCTTCCCGTAATTCACCTGTAAAAAGTAACTATTTGGCTTGTTTTGATCTGTACGTCAGTCTGGCATCGTCCCTATTATTTTTTTAAATTCTAGCTGCTAGGCGGCTGCAATAAAAGCTTGTTCGTTGCTTCCATCTCGGTTTTATCAGGCCTTCCGTACTGAACCGTCAGGGGAGCTTGCTTTGCCAAAAATATTTACGTTGAACACCACACAGATTCAACCTTAACAAACGGATTCCACGAGGGTACTCTACGTAGTTGAGAAAATCGCCCAATTTCCGGAAATGAATTGAACACTTCACTAGCCAAAGTTTTATTTGGTTCAGGAGTATAATATTCGGTATTCTTTTTTTTTTTTTTTGTCTCTTCGCCAAATTCTTCTCTGGCACCTCTAAAGCCATTATGTTATTCTCTTGGTACTGTGCTTGTCATCCTTCCGAACAACATGGCCGGCCCCACCCCACTTCTATCTCTAGATCTCAGTTTCACTTTAGAGATCAGATTCACGGCAGTAGATCACAACACGGTGTTAACCATTGCTTTAAATTTATTCGTGTTTGCATTTAAACCCGCCACTAAACTTTCTGAATTCAGGCAACGAATTATCTTTCCAAATCTTCTCCGTAATTTCTGATCAGACCGATGCCACCCCAGTCTCAATTTTCTCAAATATCATTCATTTATCTGATTTTCCTCCATCAAGCCTCCTAAATATTCCTTTACACCGGTTGAAAAAAATTTTGGTGCACAAGTTATTTTTTCAAACGGCACGTCACATTTATAAGCAAACTGAAACTAGGCGACTGGAACTTTAAATAACCCAATTTCAACGGTAAAATATGCTTAGTGACTGCAAAAATAGCAATATTCACAGAATTCGTGTACCGTGCTTTTCAGGAAACCAGCCTTCCCCCACCAACAGCCTCGCAAGCCTCGCTGGAAGATGGACTTCGAGGACGTCCTCGAGAAGCTTGGAGGCTACGGGAGATTTCAGAAACTTCTCGTTTGGGGATACTTGGCCCCCGCGGGCATTCTGATGCCGGGATACTTCATGAGCCAGATCTTCATGTTGTCGACTCCGAAACACGCTTGTGTACTGCCGTATTCGCTACGCGATGTCTACAACCTGACAGCTTCGCAAGAGGCCACCTTGAGGACTGCTCTGGTCAGTGAAGACAACTGCAGGGTGTTTCCTTTGGCGAACCTCAACTCGAGTCTTGTGAGACGTCTTCTAAACGACGGAGACAACTCCTCATCGTGGCTTGCAGTGCGGGCTACTGAGTGGGAACCGTGCGAGAGGTTTGTCTACGACGACAGCTTTCTACGACAGCACAGCCTCGACTCAGGTACGTGTGGGATACTGCAACCCCTTGTCCTAAGTACGGCCGTTTTGATAGCATTGGTTAACTAGCCATGAGTATACCTGGTAATAAAGCTACAGATGAGACGTCGCAAAGAAAGCCGTATCGTTAGTTTTTGTTCGTGCGTGGTTGTACATTTTGAGTCTCTTCTCTCTCTCTCTCTCTCTCTCTCTCTCTCTCTCTCTCTCTCTCTCTCAAACGCTGCGATAATGTCATTGCACACAATAACAAAAGAATCTCCTGCTCTCGGCTGCCCTTCTCTCATTTCTTGTTGTTGTTTAACTGCAACCTGACAGGATAAAAATGTTTGTTATCGCATAGCTATCGGTATGTACTGCCGATCTCGGCGGTAGCTACGCGTAGCGTGTCCCCTGTGAGAGTGAAATATTATTTATCGATGTATACATGTTGTAAATACAGTGCAGTCTCGGTAAATCGAACAAAAAGGGTCCGGAACTTTTGTTCCGCTTAATAGTAATATTTAATGTCAAACTCCATCACCAGCCTATCTACGCCCACTGCAGGGCAAAGGCCTCTCCCATTATTCTCCAATTACCCCGGTCCTGTGCCAACTGTGACCAATTTATCCCCGCAAACTTCTGGATCTCATCTGCCCATCTAACGTTCTGCCGTCCCCTGCAACGCTGATTTGATTGATTGTTGGGGTTTAACGCGCCGACGCAACGCAGGCGATGAGGCGCGCCGTAGTGGAGGGCTCCGGATTAATTTTGACCACCTGGGGATCTTTATCGTGCGCCGAAATCCCCTGCAACGCTTTCCTTCTCTATGGATCCACTCTGTTACCCTTAATGACCAACGGTTATCTTGCCTTCGCATTACATGCCCGGCTCACGTCTACTTCTTCTTATTAATTTCTACTAATATGTTCTTAACACGCGTTTGTTCCCTGACCCACTCCGCTCGCTTCTTGTCCCTCAATGTTACACCGATCATTTTCCGCTCCATTGCCCGCTGAGTCGTTCTCAATTTAAGTTGAACCCTCTTAGTGAGCCTCCAAGTTTCTGCCCCGTAGGTGAGTACCGGTAAGATGCAGCTGTCATACGCTTTCTTCTTCAGGGACAATGGTAGGCTGCTATTCATTATCTGAGAATGCCTGCCGAATGCACTCCACCCCATTCTGATCCTTCTAATTATCTCTGCCTCATGGTTGGGATCCGGGGTTACAATCTTCCATCACCTCGCCCCCTATCCCAAACTGCTGTGCTGTCCCGGGGTTATTGATCATTACTGTGGTTTTCTGCATGTCAAATGCTTTCTCATAATCTATGAAGGCTATACATAGGGGTTCAGTATACTCAGCGTACTTCTCCATCACCTGATTGATCGTGTGAATATGGTCCATTGTTGAATAACCTTTACGGAACCCTGCTTGTTCCTTAGGTTGACTGAAATATAAGGTTGCAGAAATTCTGTTATCGATTACCTTGGTAAGTACCTTGTAGACGACTGACAGTAAGCTGATCGGCCTGTAATTTTTTCAAGTCCTTTATGTCACCTTTTCTTATGTATTAGGGTGGTGCTCGCGTTCTTCTAAGATTCCGGTACACTTGCGGTCATTAGGCATTGCGTATACAGGTTTGCCAGTTTTTCAAGTACAATTTCTCCGCCATCCTTCAAGAGGTCTGCTGTTATCTGATCCTCACCAGGTGCTTTGCCCCCTTTCATTTCTTTCAAAGCCTTCCTTACTTCTTCGGTCGTTACTGGTGGGATGTCTATCTCCTCTGAACTACTTTCTCGTTCGGCATTATCCTGGATGTCCCGGCCACTACACAGATCCCTATAGAACTCTTCGGCCACGGTGACTATTTTATCCCTATTTGTGATGGCATTGCCTTGCTTATCTTTAAGTGCATACATCTGATTGTTCCCCACGCCAAGACGCCTCTTCACTGCTTTCAGGCTACCTCCGTTCTTTACAGCGTATTCGATCCTCTCCATATTATACTTCCGTATGTGAGCTGTCTTACGCTTATTGATTAACTTCGAAAGCTCCGCTAGTTCAATTCTGTCTGCTGGGGAGGAGATTGTCATGGTTTGCCGTTTCCTAATTAGATATTTCGTCTCCTGGGAAAGTTTAACAGTATCCCGTCTAGCCATCGTGCCCCCGACTTCTACTGCACACTCGGTGGTAATGCGTGTAAGGTTGTCGCTGGCTTCCCGTGTCGTAAGCTCGGCTTCCTCGGTAAGAGCTGAATATCGGTTCTGCAGCGCGATTCTGAATTATTCTACTTTACGTCTTATTTTTATTGTATGTCTTACTCATTGTATACCTAGACAAAGGCATGTGCCAAGCAACTTCAAATACTGTACATCAAGCTGTGGGCGCCGGTTGATGAAGTTAGGCCTCAAACCTCTGCTTTAAGCATAACGTCAGCTGGAGGCTACCCGCGTCCCCCCCCCCCCCCCCTCTGCTGCCCAGCACGGTTAGGCTGGTTACATTTCGTCATTTTCATTTTCTCCTTTTTTCCTCCAACTGCGTTGCGCAATTTAAACCTATTGGGGACGTTAGGCCGGGGCATACTACTGTACGCAGCCGATAAGCATTATGCGCCCTCATTGTGGTTGCGTGGGCCTGTGTACGGTACGTTTTTCGCCGAGGCATAGATGCGCACGCATTTTTACTTTTTCAAAATGCATGTATCCTGAAAGAGCAGTGGTTCTACGCCGACTAACAGCCTTGTGTCCGGAGCTGTGAATTAGGTGATAAAAACACGACACCAAAATTTAGGCTCTATGCCAGCATTAAAATTAAACCGTGCCGATTTTAACTTCCTGGGTAGGCAGGTGCAAGGGTTGCATGCGATTTATTAGCTGATCACGTGTTCACTACATTACCTCCCCCCTCTCCTTCTATGAAGACGTTCTGTCCCAAGACTTCCCGGAATCTGCAGAAAGAGTGTTGTAATGTCTTTGCAGTGGGACTTAGTCTGCGAGCAGAGCTACCTTCCAAGCCTAGTCTTCACGATTACGACCGTGGGAAGCGCTCTAGGAACGATTCTCTTTGGGGCACTCTCAGATAAGTAAGATGATGATATCTGACTTTGTGACGTGTAGCTTTTTTCTCACTTCACCGTCATTCTCGGCGACTTCCCAGGATTGGTCGCCGGCGGGCCTTCTTCATAACCGTGGCGATAGCCGTGGTGTTCGGCATCTCTTCCGTCCTGGCGACCAGCTTCACCGCGTTCGTCGTCCTGAGGTTCATCAACGCCACCATGATGCCCCAGATATTCCAGCTGCCCTACATCATACGTGAGCGCTTCTGATTAGGTGGTCTCCGCTTTTGTCGTCGTAGCTGTGCCCTGCTTAGCACCGCCAGCCCTTGGGCTGCACCTCAGACTGCGGCGTCCGTGTTCTTATTTATTTATTTATTTATTTATTTATTTATTTATTTATTTATTTATTTATTTATTTATTTATTTATTTATTTATTTCTGCGTTTGTCTGTCTGTCTATGCTTGTTGTTTGTTTGTTTGTTTGTTTGTTTGTTTGTTTGTTTGTTTGTTTGTTTGTTTGTTTTGTTGTTTTTGTTTGTTTGTTTGTTTGTTTGTTTGTTTTTGAGAGACATTACATTGGGGGTGGGGATAATATCTATACAAGGTATACGTCAACACGTGTAATAAAGATCGCACACAGTTGGCAGACACATCTTTGAAAACAAATTTCGGGTAAAAAACAACAAGAAAAAAGCGATAGGGAGAAAATACACGGTGCATTTCACATTTGCAGTACATAGTTCAATTAAAAAGAGCACATGTAGTCGTTGGGTTTTTAACATTACACTGGTAAAAATATATATAACACAGGGCTCACAAGAAGTATCAGTTGAAATTTAGCACATCACTACATGTGCGCAAGGCAGATTGGATGGCAAACGGGTCCTTTATCGTCACAATCTCGCGGGGTAGCTCGTTCCAACAGTTTACCTACAACACGAAAGGTAATTTTGATACTTTTTGGTTCTCGCGAAAATGTGAGGCACTTTACGTTCGTGGTCAGTGCGGTTGGACACATAATGGGTTGGAAAAATATGAGCACACGAAAAAGATGTATCACCCTAATAACAGCGAGTGAAACAAAAATCACACGGAAGTATTTACGACAGGTGCTAAGGTCTGGAAGATTAATAATCAGTTTTAATGCTGATACACTTTGGTATGACGAGTGCGAGCGCAGAATGAAGCGGGAAGCCGTGTTTTGATACAAGGCTGCCCGCAGCCGTATTTCTGATAGAGGTGATCAAGTATACGTTCATTTGTGTTTGTCACACAACACGTGTGATATAGTTCAGGATGGCCAATAAGTCTAACACGTAGAAGAAGAGACACGTGTTCATTACAATGACAAGCCCATGCTTCAGGCGCTCAAGCCCACAGCGGAAAGAAGTCCACCAAACCTTCGCTTTATACGAGCAGTTCCGACAGCCTTTGAAGAATACAAGGTAATAAAATTGACACTAATTTGGAGCTTCAGGCTGATTGGGCCATCTTTTAGGAGAATGGGCGCTTAAAAATTAAATAAATGAAGACTAGAACCTGGTGATATTCTGTGTTTCATTCACCTAGTCTCCATATAAAGTCAAGAGAACAACTGACTGACTGCTACGACCGACTGTATTACTCATTGCTTACTTACCTAATTACTTACTTATTTAATTACTTACTTAATAATACTGTGCAGTGCTGGAGCTAGTAGGTCCCAAGCAGCGGACGGCGATGCTGGGTGTCGCATGGATGTCGTGGACGGTTGGCCTGTGCCTTCTTCCCCTGGTGGCGTACATGACCCGTACCTGGGTTCTCCTCGGGCTCATCTGCGCCTGCTCCGCAGCCTTAAATTCGCTCTACTGGAAGTAAGCATCACTAGGGACTTTATAGCTCACTTTGGTAGGGCCGCAATTTCGGCTTTCTCGATCAACTGACTGTCAAGGCGTACCTGATCCACTGTGCTGTTTTGATCCTCAAGCACTTTCTATTCACCTTCAGTTCTCCCGGCTACATACCAGAGCAATGAACCCTTTTCGTAATAAATGGCTGTGGGTGCTTCCCACCCCGCTTGGGGGCTGGCTCGTGTTTGCATGGCTAAAGGAACCCATTGGCACAGGGTGCATCAAACAGCTGCAGTGTACCGTGTCATTGGAGTTGACGCTAGGCCATCATGCTACAGACCCTGTGAAAATTACTCCACAACAGCGCGCGGAGAGCTGCCGCAGCGAATTATTGTGACATTAAGCTAAAAACAAATCCCCGACGTCACCATGTTGGGCTACTACTCCACGAACAACGAGGTCTTATCGCGCAACCAGGTGTTCAGTTCGGTGCCCCAGCTCTTGGTGCGGACCCTTTACATAAAAATAAATTCGTTAACGACATCTTTTTTTGCAGGACGAGCTTTATTTAAAAGCTGCAGAAGAGTTGCAAACACGCAGAAAAAAGTTTTTGATCGCTAGCCAAGTCACGAGTGTTATATTTTATACGGCTCCTGCAATGTGCCCGTTTCGTGTCTGCGCTGCAGGCTGCTCCCGGAGTCTCCACGCTGGCTCTTATCGCGCAACCGCTTCAGCGAAGCAGTGGACGTGCTCACACGCATTGCCAAGACAAACGGCGTCCAACCGCCCAAGAACCTGGCGACTGATTTGGAAGTAAGTGGCTAACCGAGCATGGCTCGCAATCTCCCGCCGGTGCCCTTCTGCTTGCTCGTTCTTCCTTCGAGCATTATTCTTCCCTTTTTTTTTCTTTTGCTTGGAGTGTAAATGGAGGGCCATTTTTCAATGATAACAATATTGATTTGCAACCTAGTAGTACTTATATTATATACACGTCTGCCTTTTGCTGGACTCGTTCGTTCTACTTACAAGAAACAATGTACACAGCAAAGCACGGCCTTTCCTGATAACTGGATAAATGCGATGGACCTCTGCGCGAAGGGGGGGAAGGGGGGAGGGGTAAGACATTTAGAGAACCATGTGTAATACTGAAATAAAGGGCTGGAGCTTGAAGTAAGAATAAGGTTCGTGTATTGAATATCCTGAGTCACAAATGCAAATCACTCTAAATCGAAGCGTTAAAAGAAATAGTGAACAAAACGCGGCTAGGCAATGTCAATTTTCTGTGGAAGGACTAGATCTCAACAGCCAGGTACGCTAGACGTAACTAAACTACCACAGCACAATTTCATATTCCTCCCTTTTGCAGTTGTTGCATGGTAGATAAGGGCTTGTGAATAATAATGGCCACTCCATGTCACCGGCGGAAATGTACTGGGCCGCGTCCTTTAATATTTACGATCCGGTAAATGGGAAAATGGCCAACGAATAACAAATCAGAAGCAATAAAAAACTGGTTTCATATCGATTTTTCAACGGCTTACGCTGCTTTTGATTCTTAATTTTTTTTCTAGTGTGTTCAAAGGAAACTTTTCGAAGAAAAGATGGTCGCGGAGAGCTCTACATTGGACCTCATTCGAATGCCGAGGATTCGCAACAGATTTCTGATCATCGTACTAAGCTGGTAAGTCGACTGTCCCAGCTGTCACTCAGTATTTTGTGAAACCCTTTATACGGTGGAACAAAATAGTTAACGGCACTTAAGTCTCCTTTGAATACGAATGTCTGGTACTATTGTGACGGGTATCTTGTACACACACGTCGACCCATCTACATCGCAGCAAGGCTATTTTACCGTCCTTAATCCACCATAATTCATCTCAATCACCTTAATCTATCCTAATTCACCCTGATCTTTTTTGAATCCTCCTTCTTAATTCATTCTAATTCACTTTATTCTTATCTTAATCCCGTCATACTCCCCCTTTTTCTATGTTAACCACTAATTCATCTTAATTCATCCTACTCCACCTTAATCTATCCTAATGCATCCCATTCCCCTTGCTAACCATTTCTGTCAATCGGTAATCAAACATTATTTCATCTCACTTCATCTCCATCCATCTTAATACACCTTACAAACCATTACTATCACTCACTAATCAATTCTTAATTAACTTTGGTAATCACTAATCGTCTCGCATACACGGCTGGCACTCTTTGGCCCGCTTCTGGCCTTCCGTGAGTATTTGCACCGTTTGTGTGGACGCCGGTGTCATTCAACGTCACCGTCCAATAAGACATGTAAAGCTTTGGCCTCAGTACACTATTACTGGTACTGCTGTACACTCCAGGAACGCCCAGTCACTGTGCTGCTAAGCCTCAGGACCCGGGTTCGATCCCGACCGCTGGGACTGTTTTTCTAACAGAAGTGAAGGACGAAAACACCCGTGGTTCGAGAGCGCGCGTTAGAGATGCCCAGGTGGTCTAAATTAAACCACAGCCCTTCACTACGGCCCACGTACCTCATAGCCCAAGAGCAGACCCAGAGCGTAACATAACCTCCCCCCCTTCCCAGGGAACACAGTTCACTGCAGCGACTGCCTTCAACTCACCGAGACAGCTCAAGAGATTGCCCTCCCCGCCACAACGGGCGAAGAATATATAAATATCATTAATGACTGCCGCGACGCTTCCAGAAATTACACAAATAAACGCATAACGCAGATGCCTCTCCACCCTTCTCCCCAAAAGAGCTCATTTGTAGTGTTCTAGTTTATGCAGCCCTTCGAGAACATCGCAATTCGTGACTTTTTGAGTCAGTAACGTTCCGTAAGTTGCCGTGGTCACTATTTCGAAAGCACCAGCTGTACCATCGAAATAACGCACGGGAAAGAAGGAACGCAGAAGTTGAAAATTCAGGCCATCGTTGAACTAAACGTTCCCCAGTGTGGCTGGTTATGGGTAATAGGTAAAGGGGGCAATTGGGTTACCTGGGCTCGTTGATTCTTCCAGCCGCAAGGCTGCAGTTCTGGTGGGTGACTTTTGTTTTTCCTTTGCAAGGGAGGTATAAGAAAGGCATAAATGTTATCTAGGAATATTTAAAATTGGAAAGCGCGTCTTAACCCCAAACCTCAAGATGACGTTACGAAACTAGACTGCCTTAACCACAGGAACCTGCAGCATAAAGGAAGCGAACCTCACAAGGTGAAGCGCCAGAGGGCACTTCGGAACACTTCAACTCATGTGGAGCGAAAGGTTTGAATGCGTAGGTTTTTAAATGAAATGCATTCCCCGGGTACAACCTAGCACTACATAGGGGCTGTGCATGCGGAAGTTAGTGCCCGATCAAATGCCCGAGACGCTTGCTTACGCGTCGATTTCTGGAAAGGCCTCGTGCTCTTGTCGCTTGAGATGCCAAATACTTCACGATCCACTTCCGCATTGCGCTTTCGAATGGCATCGATTTTCACCCTATGCGTGTGCGGCTGCTCGTTTCTGCCACCGGGTAATGGGAAAATGAAGTAATGGGTATTTAGATTCTCTCCACCGTAATGTACCGATACAGGCCAACTTGTTCCCACCCTTTAGTGTCCCTTTAACTTGCGGTGGACTTGCATGGACGGCCACCTTCCGCTAGTGCCGAGGTTGAGCTCACGCTATATAACACCTAACGACAAGTTTTTTCGCGGCTTTTGACGGCGGCACCGCCTTTTTTGCTTAATCGACCACTTCATGCTTCCGCAAAAACATCAGCCGTTCACTGTTCAAGAAACCTCCCCGACTATCGAAGCGTTCGGTGACTCTCTCTCGCCCTTCGCCACGGGTGCACAACTTCCAGGGTGGCCAACTCGGCCGCATACTACGGCATGAGCATCAACGTGACCAACATGAGCGGCAACGAGTTCCTCAACTTCTTCCTGCTGGGCCTCGTGGAGTTCCCGGCCTGCGTGGTCTCCTGGTGGGCCATGGAGAAGCTGGGCCGCCGCTGGATGAACGTCTTCTTCCAGTGCCTAGTGAGCACCTCGTGCGTCGCCTTCTGCCTCGCCCCCGCAGGTACGCGCACTCGATCGTCCACTTCACACACCCGCTCGCGTTTGTGCTCACTCGCACCGGGCTTATTGTGGAATCTCTGAAATGAATCGTACGACACACCTATTGGACTGTCGTAATCGTTGGTTACAGGAACGGCAGAATCCTTCTATACTCAGTATAGAGTTTGGAAGTTTTCAGCAGCCTAATGCAGACGGAATCTCGGTACCATATTTACGTAGGACGACGTCATAGGAAACATAAGAACCCTTTCTCAAAAATGTCATCGATTCAAAGGGCTTCTAACGATAACATTACGCGTAGCATCGCCCTCTCACCCGAACCCGCCGACCGGAGAGCGGCCTGCGTCCGTCTTCTAACGATGCACTTTGATTAAACAAGGGGGAGAGGCGGGGGGTTAGAACACTTAAGACCAACACACCTGAAAACTTATTGCCCCGTGTTTCCCCGCTAACGTGGATATACAATAATTTTTTTATCTGGCGTAACAGCGGAAATTAAAATTTTCAATGTAAGACCAATGTTATTTTGGCGTTACTGATACTTCAATGAAGTTGGTCTCGAACAGAGCAGAATGCTCTGTGCTTAACTAGAGTCCTGTTCTGTTTTGCCGCATCTCTATCAGCGTCCTCATGTACTAAAGAAAATTAAGGGCTGCCTTTTAGCTGCACTTGCTTGACAAGTGCAGGACATCGACAGGGCCTTGCTGGCATCTGGGCTTTATAGTAGCATTGTGAGGGGCGAAGGATTTATACAGGCCGATTAAGGCGGAGTTGCTTGGGGAGCGTCTCAATCCGGACGACGCAGACCTCATCAGTGCGTGCAGAAGCTAAAGTAGCCTCTTTTGGGAGTCCTTCTTTCCTGCACCGGCGTCCAATCAGGACGCCACGTTACTCACGTACACAAGTTCGATCCGAAGTGCGCGTGGTTCGTGCCTCGCAGACGGCGGCTCCAAAGGGCCCTCCAAGGAGGGAGATAAGCCAGGGAGAGGCAGGCGACACTTCGCACGGCGTCTACCAAAAGGGTCAGGCTGGCTTGGGGAGCAGAACGAGGCTGCCACTTCCCTACTTCCTGTCGCGCGCGCCTTGTCACCGCCGTAATTGGGGAAGGCAGGTCCGCGGAGGGGACAAAAGGGCCCCGGGCGCACCTCACGGCTCGTAGCACCCGTCCTTCTAAAATAGGTCCCGTCAGCCAGGCTCCCGCGAGGCCAGTCATAACAGTGCCCTGCACAGTTCAAGTTCCCCCGACAAGTTTTTTGGAGCTGAATTTTTGGCGCTCCTTTTTTGGCTTTTACTTTTGTGTGTGTGTGTGTGCGAGACATGTCTCCGTGAACCCCGGGTTTTCAACGTATACTTTTTGGATTCGCTTTTTTTAGAGCCGGTTTCAGAGCAGGACTATTCCGTTGCGAAAAGCGCGTTTTCCCGAGCAGTACGTATTTGCTGCCAATGCTACCAGTATTTTCCCTGCTGGTAGCCGTGATGACACAGTTCATACATGTCACAATACAAATGCAAAATTATTGACTCCGTACGCCGAAGTGCCACAGTCGTGGCCGAGACATGGCCCACAAAATAGCTCCGACCGCTCAAAGAATCAAAAACGGGTGAAGGAATGCGGATATTGACGAAAAGAGGCTTATTGAAATTTTTATAAACAAGGTAAAGTAATTAGGTTGAAAATAAATTGGGTCAGTTTGCGCCCGCTATTCCAACCCCGTGTCTCAAGAATGCGAGACGAACGCACGCCCCAACACTCAGGTGTATCCGCCGCTTTAACTGACTAAAACTGGACCTTGTGGATTTGTTGTGGCCTTCAAATTTAAAAAAAATGTACTAGAGACATCTATGGAACGTACATGATAAATTAGAGCATGCTAATATAGAAGTAGACATCAAATGATTAACAGTACGTCTCTACAAAATTTCAGTGTTGCTTGTAGCGCGACAATGGCGCCATCGTGCGGCTTCCGCTGACACCTGTGATCGTACGCCGCTGTCCCGACAGATGGCGCGTGGGTGGCGCGAATTGAGTTGAAGAAGCTAACTACAAAAATGGTGGTCCACGACCTCAGAGGGAAGAAGGGAGAGGGGAATAATAGGTTGTCAACGTGTAAAGGAAGGAAACCGTATAAAGAAAAAAACTGATTATCATAACCAGAGGACACGCTTGGCAATGGGACACTAATGTCTACTAATGTCTCACGCTTGGCAATGGGACACTAATGTCTACTAATGTCTCCGCATTCACTAGGTATATGATAAGGTCGTATTTGCAATTCCGCGCACCCGCGTTTCGTAACAGATCCCGAAAGAGCAGCGATAAACCACATTACGTAAGATCCACCGGCCATCTAATCGCACCACTTCGATTCTAGATGCAAGGAAAGATATTCGCAGCGTAGCGCTGCTACACAACAAAGCATATCGGCAGCAACGCCGACTCGACACCAAGGTCCTCCTGTACAACGACGGGGAACACTCTATCAGTGCGATTTCACTCCCGATAACGCGATAGCTCCAAGGGGAGACGCGCAACCGGACCTCTACTCGCGCGTCGCTGTGTTTGAAGCGGCCTTGTTTGCGGAGTACGTATCGGTGGCCGCATCGCTTGCTGCCGCTCTTCCGTCCTTGAGTGTTTGGTGCCCCGCTTCGCCCCCTTCGCAGACTCTGCCGTGGCCGGAGTGGTGCTCCTCATGCTGGCCAAGTTCAGCTGCACGGCCTCAGCCATGGTCGTGTACCAGCAGGCCTCCGAGGTCATGCCGACCCCGGTGCGGTCGTTCGCACTCGGGGCCTCTTCTTCGGTCGCTTCCACGCTCACCGTCGCCATACCCTACATCATCTTCCTCGTACGTCCCATGAGCCCAAGAAAGCGAAAAAATAGCGTCGTAACAAAGGGTTGCTCTCCTAAAGGGCGTATGAAGACAAAATACAAATGTGTTTAATTTGAAAGAGCTGGCCTTCAGCTCCTCAAGCACCTTTCCAGCCACGAAAGATGTCTTTTGACCCCCCAAAAACGCAAAGAATAGGTACTGCAAAATTTTAACATTTCGTGACGTGATATGGGAAGGAGGGACTGTACAGCAATAAAGCATAATTATCAGTGCGTTAGCTGCACAATAGCATTCCAGTGATACGATTAAACGAATAAGGGAGGTCCGCTACAGTCTCCCAGTCATGCTTCTTGGCGGCCGCCAATCAAACAAACGAGATTCGATGACGTCATAGATAAATCGCCGGAAAGTGGCCAGAGAGTCGCTACTGCTTCACATGTTTTCCTTATTATCTCCATTCTTTGTTCGAAGTTGCGATAAAATTGCTGTCATTGTTATCTGACAAAACAGTCTTTTTATGAACCCAGCTTGTATTTTGTCTTCATGGCGCCTTTATTTCATTACGGCGTGAAAAAAGCTGCAACAGCACGCCACTTGCTTATCAGCTAATGCTTACCCGGAATGATGATTATTCTTCGAGCTACTTCGCGTTTTTAAAAGTTGCCATTCAGCGGGACCTAAAGCTCCTTCAGAACAGCCATTTTGTTTTTCAGTAAACACAGCACGTGCGTAGAAAAATAAGGCCGCGGTCATTTTCTTCGGGCTCGAACCTGCAGAGGGTTACATCGCTTCTGTGAGCAATTTGAAAATACATTCCGCACCATCCACTCGCTTGGTGGAGCTTTAACTCGGCAAGAAGCTCTCGCGTTATCGTATGTGTTCAACACTAAAATTCGTCACCGCACTTGCCTGTGAATTTCGAAACTCGAATGAAAATGTTTGTTTTTTTTTAGGTGAAGGGTGTTTTTAAAGTGAAAGCGTTCCATGGCAAGGGGATTTCCACATAGCGACCAGCAAACTCGGCAGTTGCGAGAGGGCGTTGTCTCCCGCCAGTAGAGCGCAGATGTAGAGAGCGGAGAGCGCAGTCAGACGAGCGGACAGACAAACAGCGAAAACCACCATCATCGTCAACACTCCCTGTACGCGTCCGGCAGTAACGAGCAGCGGCGCAACAGCGCAGGAAACAGATCGAAGCCATTCGAAAGCGTTCAAACGAATCGTGAAGCACGCTGTCCCAAGCGGCAAGATTACAGCCATTCAACACGAGGCGGAAGCAAGGCGTCTCGGGCGTGCGACAGGACATTCATGCTTGCGCGTTCTACAACCCGTAAGATGTGCTTAACTGTCCCAGGACTTTTGTGTCTGTGTCCGCAGATGTCCATGTGTGGCACGTTCCGCCCTGTATGTTAACCAAAACAAAATGTTCGCCCTCCCGTGAAGTGTCGCAAACGCTTTTGGTGCCGATAGAAGACGAGGCTGTTTGCACACTGTCAAACATAGTCGGGGGCATGCTTGATGGGCGAACATTATGCGCTTTATAAATAGACAAGTGGGTATGGTCGCAGTTGTTTGCGCGAAATTCGAACGTAGTAGAAAATTTTAGATAGAATGAGTGGGTGATTTTGACGGGGTCAAGGTTGGTATTGCGCTCACAATGTTGACATCTCACTCGCCCCATGTGAAATATCATAACGGAACAGCAGATGTCCCAGCTTGATTGGAAATGACGCGAGAGTGTTTGCAAAAAAATACAAATAAATGGCACAAGCAATTTTGTCCGCGCTCATATTTTCTTTTAATAGCCGCTTCGCCACTATTTCAAGCGTCCGCTTGCACTGAGGGCAATACTATGCTACGCACTACCTCCCACGCTGCAGGATTTACTTCTAATTTCGTGGAAGTAAAAAAAATCGTGAAATATGCCTATGTTACTCGAGCGCGCATCCTCCATCAACACAAATACTGTACGCAAAGCTTTTAGGCCTAGTGTTCGTCAAAACTTGCAGTAGCTTCAAAACAGGACGAGCGTATATAGGGATGTTCTTCACCATTGTCTCAGATTATATCGTAATCTGACTTGGTCATCCCTGGTGGGAGTCTGATTATCGTTTCGAATGATTGAAATCAAAGGAATGTTCTGTGTTACTTCTAACTTTTGTGTGGACCTGCTGCTTTAGACAAATCAGGTGTAAAAAAGCTTCATTCTTTTGGCAAACCAACGGAACGGAACAATGGAAATCTCACAAAACCTGGCAACTGCAAATCTAGGCAAAGCTCATGCTAAATTGTTTTGTATACGTTGTTATTTTTTTTTTTACTTTGGAAGACATAGCACCTACAGTTACACCTACTAAATTTATTTTGGAAAACAATGCACCTGCAGCTAAACATGCTAACATTGGTGTCCTCAAGGGGACATTTTCGTGATATAATTAATGGTCTACTCTTTGCTCTTTTTTTTTATTTCTATAGGGCAAGTACGGCCGGTGGATACCATTCGTAGTGATAGCCATGCTAGCCACCCTGGGCGGCACGTTTTCAGTTTGGCTGCCTGAGACCAGGGGCTTTCCTCTGAGCCAAACTATGGAGGCTGCGGAGCAGTTTGGCATCAACCAAAAGTTCTTCTCTTTCAACAGGTCAGTTTGATTTATCCACTTCAGTTTGCTTTTCGGGGAATCGTTAGACTTGCCCTTACGGGACAGCAGTCGGGATAGAAACCCTCGCCGAGTCTAAATAGTATTGTAGTTCATTAACTCGGAAGTTTACACGAGGGCTCGCTCGCAAGTCAGTTGCTTGATGTATTTCACAACTCACTGTAAACAAATCCTGGACACACAAATTACGTACGACAATTACTTGAGTGAATCAAACAAATTGCCCAAATTTAACATAATTTCTAACAACGAAAAAGCGTGCATAATGCCAGAAAATTCACCTTTGTGTAATTTAAAAGGAGCAGCATTTAGTAACTCGCTCAACACCATTCCGGGCCCGAAGAATATTATTTTGCCGCAAAAAAAAGATGTAAACATTAAAAACAAGTTTGAAATTGCGCGCTACAAGACGTCAAGACATCAGCAGGGACGTCATAGGGGAATACTAAAAATACAGTGTCAGTATCCTATCTGCACGTTATAAATCGAGTGGTACGATCAAACGGAACCCGAGACACCAATACAATCGCACAGTCCTGATTCTTCCTGCTGTCTTTGGTAGACGGCCACCAATCGCACAAGCAAGTCCTTGTGACGTCATAAGGTCTGGGTGATAAAGTGGCCGGAAAATCGCCACTACTTCATTTGCTCCACTTATTTCTCAAATTCATTGTCTGAAGTTTGCGCCAAAATTGACACCATCATTATCGAAAACAAAGCGCTCTTTGAACCAAACTTGCATTTTGTCTGCATGGCCGCTTTAATAAGTGTGGTTCGCTATTTCCTCGCTTTGATGCTGTTATTTCAGCACTTCCTGGACAGTTGCTATGAGGGTACAGCCACTGCGCTGATTCTACGGTGCTTCGTTGCTTTTATCGAGTAAGACTGTAAACAATTCTAGATGTTTTTTTTTTTGGCAAAAATAGCAGCACAAATGTAGATGATAAATCTAGATCTATGTTGTGACGAAAGCAAAGTATGCTGTTTAAATAACCGTTGTATCTTTTCTTTTGCAGGGTAGACCACAAAAGTAAACCTGGAAGTAAAGAGAAGGGATCAAAAGAAAAAGAGATGAACTTGCTCCCGAACGCTTGCGACGCATGAGAGACAACTGTCAGAACAATAGCAACGCGACGACTTGCAGCCTTATCACCTCCTCTGAGCCTCTGTTTTAGACACCTATGCGAATTTAATATAAGAATTCTGTTGACTAGGTCGTTGTCGAGCGGCAACCGTTATATTACAAGTATTTCTAATACTGGCTCATGGCCGAGATGGCTCATTTTACTATTTGAACTGACCCCGAAATATGAACGCCAAACATGGTAAGGCTAGCCTGCCTGTTCTTCTTAGGTTCTGTTTCAATTTTGGGGGCTCAATTTTAATAGAAACAAGCGCTTCTGGTGTACTTGTGAGCGTGCCCTCGGAGTTGGGTGTGCGTTTACTCTCGAGTTGTGATTAAAAATGGTCCCCTCACCTAGCCTCTTTGATTCAGAGGGAAGCACTTGTAGAATCATACACATTGGCACTGCGTACATATTCCCTTTGCTGTTCTTGACTGCTGACATTGCGATTCCTCATAGGGGCAACGCTCCTCAACCCTAGTTTGCCCCACTCGAAAGCGGACAAGAAACTGTGCGTTTTATACTTAGGAAATAAATATTACCTCAAAGGAGCTCAAACACGTCTCATGAGCACCAGGTAATTGCGGCGTTTCTGGCCCTGCCCCCTGCTCCCCCTTAAGCCGGCGCACAGTTTCTGCTCTTTAGCAAGTTGGCTGTTTCCCCGTTGGCAGAACTGCTCCACGGCCATCTGTCCCGTTAATTAAAAACCCTCATGGTGTCTTCATTGAGCTTTATTTTGTGCCTCTCTGCAGTCCTTATCTCTTAACTTAAGACGCCGAACAAAGTTGCGTAATCGGGCCGATTCTTATAATTCACTGTAGAACATGGGCCTGTTGGCAGAACATGAAGAAAAAGAATTGAAGCGCTGGGACAACGGGGCAAGCGAGTCAACACACACAAAGCGTCTTGTGTGTGTGGACTCGCTTGTCCCGTAGAAACTGATATTGCAAAATAGAGTTCAAATTGCAGTAACGGGATTGATCTTTCACAGAGGACAAAACCAGCTGCAGGCCTTTTTATCGACCGAGTGGTACAAATAGTTACAAACAAGAGAGGTAACTTTCACTTTGTTTTGGAGGCTGACTGATTTTCACCGAGAAACTGGAAGTGTGCAATATGTTTTAGGCATAAAATAAAAATTCAGTTCTTCTCCCACAAAAAAACGGGGCAGCTGTGACATAAATAAAAAATAACGTTGAGCAAACGAAGAACAATTGCCCACCGTACCTTAAAGAAAAAAGAGGAATATGGTATAGCGTACCTGGAGGCATTTTTACTGAATGCGAAATTATGTTAGTGCTGAAAAACGCATTGGCAGCACTTGTCGCTTATGGGAGGGACCAAACAGCCATGTTTCGCTGCTCAATGTTTTGTAAATTCTGCTGATGCTCTGCATTTATGATTTCACGCATATTTGCTGACCCAAAAAAAGAATACGGAAGAACACAATTGCATAATGTGTTCCGTATTTCTCCTATTTTTTTGCGGAAATGCGTCTAAGGTCGACGGCCCAGGCAACGACAGTGGCGACAGTTCGCAGATAATAGAATCTTCAAAACATGACTGCCATACTAGAGTGGCATTTCTAACTATTGGCGTTTGAAATGTCTATGGGGAGGGGACAGGGCGGGGGATTAGTGACGCGTGTGCACGCGTGAGTGTGGTGGGCATGTGCGCAGGTGGATGTTTGAATGGATGAAAACCCAGCGGCGAACACAGGACACACCAAAAAACGACGGGACAAGCTGGCTTGTCCCGTTTGTCCGTTTGCCAGCTTGTCCCGTCGGTTTTTTCTGAGTGTATCCTGTGTTCACCGCTGGTTTTTCATCCCTTCTAACATGTACCAACTAGTCCAGTCCAATGCCTTGGTATCGCAGGCGGATGTGCGGAGGAGCATGCAAGTGAGCGTTTACCCGCCAACCCTTGCTCCACCGGCGCCCGTGTCGAAACATTACGACAAATTACACCACCACCGCGACCACCGCAAAAAAAAAAGACACCAGAACCGAAGCCGTAGTTGGAAGAGAGTACTTTTCTGTCAGAACGCGAAACCCCGACTTGAACCCTTACAGGACCCCTGCAACGCTTTTTCCTTGGGGCACTTTTCAGGTTCTACGACTGCTCTTCGTGTCATGCAGAGATACACGCAAAAATAATTATCAAGATCCGTACAGAAATGAAAGGTTCATTCCGTTTTTAAATTTAAAAATACAAGCACATAGAAGATTGCTCTCTCTATCTCGAAAACCGGGCGACTGCTGCTCGCTTCCCACTTTCCGCGATGACGACGCATTGCGGGACCAATGAGGGCAGCGAAAAACGCCGCTTTCCGGAAGTTTGACGGCCACGGTTGTCTGTCCTGGGGCTGTATTCTCGTAACTGTCCCTTTTGAAAACGTCCCTTTTGAGTCCCTTTCATCGTAACGTACTTCCGGTTAAGCAATGGGCGTTGGCAGTAGGTTTGTTGCGCTTGCGTTACGTCACTTCCGGTTGTTTGCTTTTAGCCAATCAGGGCTCGCCAAAAGGGACACTTTTGAAAGGGACGCAAAAGGGACAAAACTCGAGAATACCGCCCCTGGAAAGCTTTGCGCGCTTCTTGACGGCGTCGTTCGGCGGCATCGCAACAACGCGCCGACGAGTAGAAAGCGCAGACCTTCGAAGTCACCTGCCCGTCGCTGCGCTGATGTGTGTTTCTAGGCTCACGTTTCTGAACTCTGTCATACTTTTCGAGCTATCTTCGCTTAGCATGGAGGCTGTTCATAACAACACTCACCTTGAAGACTCACCCCGCGTGATTCTAAGTGTGAAGCGTGTGCGCGGCCTTGCTCCTGAGGCTTGACGTGAACTCCACTTGTGGATTCACAGAAGGGCGATAAACAGTCGCATATACTGAATTTAAAAAAAAAAATGTTGGTAAGATGCTCACACCAAATAAATAAACGAGGTCTCCGTCGTGTCGAACTACCAACCTCCAAAAGCAGTCTGATGCGTTGACCACTCGGCCATTACAGCAACGGGGCGAGGTGCAAGAGCTTGGCATACAATGCCTCGGTGTACACGAGCATCTATGTGTGTGTGTGGTATGTTGCTGTTTTTTTTTTTTAGCAATTGGGGCAGTGATAGCGTTTGTTATCCCGAACCGATGTGCAAATAAACCCCGTCATCCTAACGCCACCAGACATTAAGCCTGAGCTCCCTCGTTTAACTCATAAAAAGCTATCGCCCAGTCGCAATATCCCCTACTCAGGCCAAGGAATGCGGTTGCCGTTGTTACAGCCTTCCAACGAAAATAGCCTGGTTGAATTTGTCTAATGGCAGCCGATTCCCGCTGGAAAAAAAAAACGATGTTATTGTTTTTCGGTGAACGGAACGGAGCTTCCCAGTGCGAAAGCACGGTCCCAAGCGTCGAGACGCTTGAGCCGGACTGAAAGCAATGAATCATCCGTCCACTTTGCGATGCTCGCTGATTGCGCCACTTCTGCCATCGACGCTGATATCCGCCGAGGTTAGACATCGTCATATGGAACGCAGACGGACGATTTTACATGCTTTTTAGCGACGCGCGCAGACGCCGGACGTCGGGTGATGCTGAGGGCATAGAAAGCGACCCATCCTAACACTGCTTGAAAGGGCAGACAAGCGCTCGAAGAGGGCAGTAGTTTCTGCCCTTGTTACTATCCGCTGTTAGGTTTTATGCTTCCTTTAAGGAAAAAATATGACCTAAAGCATTATGTACGCTCGTTTGATCCATACAATGGCATATACAAAATGTTGGGTCTCCGTGATTCGTCGTCATATCCGGAGGCTTCGGGCGTGACGTAGGCAGTGCCCCATTTGCTTGTATTTGTAGATGTCAATATTGAATAACTTGCTTATTTCCGCACCGATCGCGATAACTATTTTGGAGTATGTATTTGAACGACTCCATGAACCGATGTAGGCCCAGAAAATCACCTGTAAAAAGCGTTGCAGGGGTTCTTGAAGGTGCGTGGCATCTATCATTGGCATGATGTTTTCTCTCACGGCGACCACCTTAGCGACACGATTGATAAACCAGCGAGGTTTATCTATGTGTACGAAGCCTCATGTTGACCTAAAGGTTGCCGTAATTGACGACCCCGCCATCGGAGCTGTCGGTATACCCCGTGGCCTCCGCGATCGGCTATCGGCGGCGCGCCGTCGCCGCCGCCGGCAACAAATCGCGGAGGCCACGGTAAGACCAACCAGTTAGGAGACGTGAAGTATCTTTGATAGCACTTGCAGTTTGTAGGGAAAAATATGGCGGCTCGCATAAAGTTTATGTTTCTACAACACTTCACTGAAAATCAATCTGAAAAAAAAAAAGTATCGTCTTCGATAATCTCATACTCAAGACCCGTTTTAAGGGGCCGTACATATCAACGACAACCAGTGCCTTTGCGAGGCAAGTTGCGCCCGTACCAACATTTGCCTCTTCGTGTTTCGTGCATGTATACGTTCAACAAAGTACCCACACATTAGGCCTCGGTGCTTTGGCGTGATGGAATCACCCACAAAAGCAGCTCTGCTGTAGTTGTGACAAACTTAACTCGATATCTAAGATTCTCGTAGTCTTGGAAGGACGGAGCTAAGCGTAACCATTGTGGAGGCCTGCTTCCCGGAATCAAGAGCTGCTTACCAGGTGCTTTCAACAAGACAAGAAATTTCGAGCTTCCTTCTCTCTGCAGTTTATGCTTCGGGCACGGCATGGAAAACTTGATATTGTTGGGTGTAACGCAAATACATCGCACTAGCATTTACAGATGTCACATCCTGCCACAGAACCATTTTCTGAACATTTTACAATTTAATTGTTCCCGCGCCATTTAACTTATGTTCTAATGCCACAACCAACTTAGCGTTACACTCTGCATGTCCTTTTTCGTACAATAAAGAAACGCCAGGGATATGTATAAGGATAAAAAATTGGCCGCGTATCTGCTCCTTTCGTTGCAAATGTCGATGAAAGGCGATAGTCGACTAGTGCCCCCTGGTAAGTAAATGTCTCCCTCCTCTTTTCCGCTCACCTCTCATGCTATTCCTCGCCCGTCTCGTTCCTCCCAAGGTAACGCGCTAGAGGTTTGCTCAAGTCGATTTAAATATACCGCGTTCCACTGCTCCAAGTCGGGTGTCTCGATGCCAGCGCTGCCGCACGGCGGAGAAGCGCGTGAATTGAGGGACCGTACTACAATGTTTATAGAACCACGTTGCCCTACTCCACAAGCGTTCAAGCGGAACTTGGAACCTATACAGTGAAGCCTTTCGTTGCTGTTACCGTTTGATTTTTTTAAATGCCGCCAGGTAGCGCGGGCCACAGCAGGTGACAATTTTCTGCTGTTGATGTAGTATTTTATTTGCTATCGCAAAAACCAAGCATCTGTGATTTTTTAAATAAAGAAACAGTGCGAATACCACTCATTTTTTTTTATTTTCTGCCTTATATTTGCGTAATGTCTTGTTCTTGTTTAACAATGTTGACAGGTATGAACATTAACACCGGACTTAGACGTTTAGATTTCGATGTGGGTATATAAAACTATTGCGCAGTTTCTGTTTAACTTTGGCCGGATGGTCTGAATCGAGTCTGACCTTGCGCCTTGGACATTATTGCAAAGAGCCTTCGGTGCGGTGGACCTTGGTTTTTTTTTTTTGTGTGTGTGTGTGAACTTGTGGGATCTTTACTTCGTTTCCTCTGCAGCACATTGTGTACATCTTGTGCCCTGTCGACCCGTGTAGTAGGTAACTACAGCGGGTCTCAGCTGTAAGTAGTTTTAATAAATTCTTTTTCGACGGACAGACACACACAGACAGACCAAACTTTTTCTGCGTTTAAGTAGCCCAAGAAACACTATGGTCTTTAAAATTTCTGAAAACAGAAATGCTTGCAGCAGGAAAACGTCTTCAAGCGAGATATCGAAAGCTCCTGCCTCCAGGTGGAAAGAAAAGACAATCACCCGAAAGAACCTTGGCCAGTACAGGACGCCAACGCTCGTCACTTTATATGAACGCATGACTGAAAACCCGTTCCATGGCTTATGGTACAGCCTATTTAACGCATAAAAGATCAGCCGACAGGAAAATATGGTGGATGCGGGCTCTTGGATGCGCACAACAGGTGCGGACACGCAAGAGATGTCGATTTAAAGCGACAGCTTTCATAGTGGGACCGATGGCGTCCTGTCAGAAAACTAATGCATTTCCCCATAGACAGGTTGGTAGTCTGAAAATTCTCCGATAATATCTATGGACACATGACGCGTGCATGAGACCCGGTGTGAGGAGGCGCTGCTCACCGGACAGGGGTCGGCAGATAGAAATGACGGGGAAGAGGTGGGCTTGCGGTGAGGAAAAAAGATCGCGTTGGGGAAGAAAGCGAGGAGGACGAGGAAGCCAGACGGTCGTGGCACAAGAGCTGGAGGAACGAGGCCAATTCCCGTAAGTGGGTATGCGCCATTTTTCGGGCCACCACCAGTACCAACGAGGTTCGGGGAGCGACCTGCTGGACAAGAACGTTCGGGGAACGTCCGTCAGGAGCCGCATCTTCCGCGTTGACAACGAGGCAGCTCAGCCGAGACTGTCCACGGAGCACCCATCGGCCGGAGCACCGGCATCGACAACTGCACCGCGGCAGCGCCCCGAGCCTATAGCGCACGGGAAAGAGCGATCCGACTTTGCGGCGGCCAGCGTCAACGTCAAGGAGACACAGAGTCTGCAGCCATCACACAGAGCAAGTGTACCGCCGCAGCTCACTGACGCCGAGTACTGCCAGACGTGAGCGGGAACTCTTTTGAGTTAAGAACTTCGTTTTGTCGGATATCTAGTCGTTAAATTAGATTAGTTTATAGTTAATTTGTGTATCTTCCTAATTTTGTCCTGTGAATAGGGTCTGTCCTTGTCCGACGTCACGTGCCTCACTTCTTCTCCGTCAGTTAAACTTAACCTCCTCATCTACAACACAACCCGCATCACGACAACCGGCTTCCATGGTGTCAAAACGGTTATTTTAAAATCTCTAAAAAGGAACGGTGCTAGATGAGACATACACGCATCGTTAATGAAGCAGGAGTACAACACCATACCTTTATCTCATAAACCACGTATCGGCATACATTTATATCATTATAGAGGCGTTTACTTAGTGCGCGAAAAGTCGTCTCATATGGGTTCATTCTTCGTGTGCAATTTCGATCGTTGACGTCTTGACGATCAATTGGACGCACTTTCAGTGAAGGTTGGACGCACTTTGAGCGAAGATTTTGACGCACTCCTGACGCACTTTTGAAGTCAAAAAAGCTTTCGCGCTTAACTCAACATTCTTTAGTAAGGAGTGGTAAATGTTTCCGCAAATTTACGGGGCCTCAGAATCCCACATATAGTGAAGACTCCAAACACACACCTTTTTTCAATGGGGCCTACCTTAACAACATGTCCATACCTTCAGCCCCCCTGCCAATACATACCCCAACCTCCCCCCCCCCCCCCCTTCACGAGGTCGCGGTTTCGATTCCCGGTCGCGGCGGCCGCGTTTCTGATGGAGGCGACAAGCAAAAACGCCCGTGTGTTCGAGATTTCGGCGCACGTTAAAGATCCCCAGGTGGTCACAATTAATCCGGAGCCCTCCACTACGGCGCGCCTCATCGCTTGCGCTGCGTCGGCGTGTTAAAACCTCCACTCAACCCCCCACCCCCATCTTATGGCTATGTCCCAAATACCTAATCCAACATTCACATTCACCGTGCTCTACGGAGATGGGAGTGCTTGATCTGCAGCTACCCGCTTGACGAAGTCCCTCAGCTCAACCGAGCAAAGGCCGCGGCAGCATCCCTTGGTCGGCCGGAACCGGAGGACCTCACACCCGTTCTTTTTATTTGTTTCCCTTCCCCTTAACCTCTTTTTTTTTAATAAAATAAACGTTTTACGAAGGAACGAAGGAATGAAGTGTAACTCTTATAACAACGTGATTCCATCTTTTTGATGGTAGAGATGAAACTCCAGCCAAAACAAATGTTACGCGGTGTGATAAGAGACACGCGGGGGCGCCGGAAGTGGGTTCACGTCATGAACTCATTGCCTTGATGTCCCGCCGGGTTTATTTGGTCACCACCTGAGGGTACTGTCTTGAACCGTCCGTGCAGAACACGAATGGACCAGTACTCGTCTCATCAAGACAGCAAGACTACGGCCATTTTCGGCCAATCTGTCCAACTGCATCTAAACAGCCACTGGACGGCGCATGTTAGCAGCCTCATTGTAACCAGAGTGCTTGAAAGGCTTTTAAAGCGACTATTTCTCTGCCTCTCCTCCCGGATTTCTGAGAGCTGCTGCTGCTGCTTCTGTGCCCCCCCCCCCCCCCCCCCCCCCCTCTCCCCCCTGAATAACGCTGGCCTCCTCGTGCCGTTCCCGCAGCGATGGGGAAGCTACTGGTGGCAGGACGCCGAGAAATGTTACGCCAGATGACGCTGGTCTCCGTTCATGACGCCCGGGGGGTTGAGGAAGCGTATGGAGGCGGGAAAGCCATGTGTCACGTTCTCTGTGCTTGTAACTGGTGGCGCCTAAACGGCGTGCTGGCCAGCGGGAGCATCTTCACTGCCAAAACAGCGAATGCATGCTGGCTCGAACCCATGAGGTAAGGAAACGACGCGTGACGGCCATGAAAGACGATCAGCGTCGTCAACGTTACGCCCATGAAGCGGCAATCGGAACAACTCATGAAGATCAAGCGCCTCATGCACGGAGGTCAGTTTGGTCTCTCCGTGCAAATCATTAACGTGGCGGTCGGCTTGGGCCACATAAAATACTACTCTTCCGCGTGACGTTTCCGACAACAAGGAAATACGCAGAAACCGTAAAATCATAAGTGATAATGTCAGTGCAAAGCACGAGTGTAACGCTTCGCTTTACGTCGATTGACACCTATGCGTGAGGTCCGCCTTTTTTTCTTTATGTTCCCACGCGGTCTTCGCTTTTGTCCACGTCGCTTTGGCTGTGCGCAATCCAGCCCGTGGCCGTAAGCCTCCGTCTTTATAGGTTCGGATGACGTCGTGTCAGTGCCAGCGGCAACCTTGTCGCTGTCTGCGCAACGTCACGAGAGAGCACTCAATGACCATCCGGCGGGGCGCAGCAGACGCGCTTGGTAGGCGGCGCCCTCGGACATGCTTGAACGACAACGACGGAACATCCCGAACCCTGCAATTTCCTTATTTGACCGCCCCAAGGATGGTGCAGGCAATCTACGAGGACTCGTACGACGGAGCGTCTCGAGACTGCAGTTGCGGTTGTTACACCGTCTCCGCTACGTCTTCGCCGAAATGTGGCGCGTTATGCAATCGTCGCACGCTAAGCTTAGAAGCACAGGACTAATCTTCGACTGTTCTCGTCTGGCCCTCGCGGAGCTGCTTCTTGGTGACCTCCAGTGTAAGTCAACGGCCCTATCCTGTTCTCGAGTTTGTTTTTGGTGTTTTGGTCATAGCGAGCATTATTGCTAAATTTGCTGCCAACCTCTCTTCTAGCTCTATCAAGTGCAGTATACTCTCGTTAAACTGAACCTAAAATAACCACCAAAATCTCCCAGCTTTTAACAAGAGTTTTGTTGAACAACAAGAACGCACTTAGCTGAAAGGGCTCTTTTTAGAGATCAGCGTGCACACTTGTTGCTGTTTTTGTTTAAATGGCAATTCCGTTTAGGCGTGTTTGTTTACGATGTTCCACTGTTACGGTTCTTTATATTTCTCGCCCATTCATCCAAACAAAGCGCCTAAAAACAAAACGAATTAAGGAAGCCACAATCCCAGTTAGGTGCAACGTAATGTGAACCGTTCATAGCTTAGTACAAGAATGCCGCTATAAATCATGGATCGGGTCGACGTCCCGAGAGAACCAAAGCCTGCCGCCGACGCTACGCGAGGTCCCAGAGGGGTCGTTAGTAAAATGCCTCTCGGAGTGGTTGCACGAAATAAACAAGGTTTTTTTTAGCGGCATAAATTCAAGAAGTAAGCTTTTAAAACACAGACTCAACGCATACAAATTTTGTTTTCAAATCTCTGGGAAACTTGCAAAGACAAGATTCAGCGTTCGATGATTGGAGTTGGTACGCAATCAGTTTTTCTCAACAATTATTCGGGCTCCTAAACGGACAAGCTATCCTCAATAATGAAAGATCTTGCTGTATCCCGCCACGAAAACTTTAGATTCCTCCTAATGCAGACTAAACGAGGCAAACTATCATGAGGCGAACAGCCTTTGTGTTATGTCCAAAGCACTTATGAGTTGCCTTTGGGGAATGGGAAGGCTTGCGTGCAATGGTGAGAGCTTATACTATCTCGATGTCTGCTTCGCTCGGACTGAAACAACGCACTAGATAATCACACATGGGCCACATGGGTCATCTAGTAAAATTTCCCTGTAATAAAAAGCTATAGGCTCTCCGAAGCAAACATAAGTTTAGAGGTGTATGGGCACAGACGAGCCACTGCAAAAAATACTTACAACCTGATAAGTTCTACTCAAAGTTTCCACATGTTTTTAAATTAATGTGCAAGCATCTCGCGCAGCTTTTAGACACTAGTATGCAGTGATCATAAGCAAAGCGTACTTTTGGCGATATTATTTACAGTTATAGAGCCAGAAGTGACTTGTGACCTCTTATGATATATCTGTTACAGAATGTTTACACCCCAATGACCTGAAGCCAACTTGGGCGACGTGACGTCATTTGTCATTGATCATATTTACCTAACCGTGTATAGCCGCTGCCTTCGCTGGTGTTCGTACGCGCACACCGGCGAACGTTGCACGACTTGCGTTACTTTGGATTGGGTTGGGTTGCTTTGCGCATCAAAAAGTCGCCCACAAAGATTGTTTAAACATTGTGTTGCATAAAGCTTTATGCTCATGTATGCAGAACTAACTGCCCTGCATGCCACATTGCAAGACATTCTAGCTGCACTGACGCACTGGTTCAGGCATGGGCAATCTTCACTGATTCCCGTGCACCCGGTAGTACTGGCGCTTGTGCAGCTGAAAGAGTCAATGGCCTTCACGCGCGGGCTTTAAATTGCAATCCTGCTATCGTTCTTCAGTAGTTGCCAGCCCACGGTGTGGTGGCTGGCGACGACAAATCCAACTGGTCCACCGTTTCCGTACATCGCACCTCCTCAGATAATTATCTCGCCTGTTAATAATGTCTTTTGAAATGCCCAGTGCATTTCACAAGGCGAGACGGAGCGTCTCTCGCTTCTACGACTGCGAAGCGCTCTCAGTGTTCGCTTCAGGCCCACCCCAACAAAACCTACTCGCCACTCCACACAAAAGGCCAACAATGCCAATTCCTCATGTAGACTTGATGTGTAATCTTTACGAAGTCGTCCTGCATTTAATTAGGCCTAAGGTGGCCCACACGAAGCATTTTATTTATAAGCTTCGACAGACCTACTCCACCTGTGTCCAACCTGTGCAGTTTGAGTTTGACAGGATTACGTACACGATTGTGATAATGATGGAGCATGCCCCAGCGGGGATTCAACAAGAGCTTTTAATGGACGAAGTATGTGCCGTTACTTTTCAGTGCAGCACATTCAGAGCAATAACCACAAGCTCAGTCACTTTCAGTACAAACGTTATGTTGATTTCTGATTAGGAAAACGACACAATAAATTGCATTGCATTTCAAGAAAACGCAGCGTCTTGTTTTCAACACAAATTCAACTTTCTAAATACCACAGCTTCCCCACCCCTCCCCTCATGAGGGGTCGTTTATGGTTTTGTTTTGTCTTGCTTTTTTCTCTTGCGGGAAAAGGTGGCAACCCTATTTCGATGACCGGCGAAGAAAAAAAAAGGCAGAGAGTTCGAAGAGTAGCGAAACTGGATAACAAATATTAAAACAAAGCTGTAGTGTTCTCATCCATGGCGTCTGTAACGCAAAAACGAGCTGCAGGAAATCTAATTTACTCTGACGATGATGAATGATCCTCGGTGAAGTGAAAAAAAAACGTTCAGTGGCTGGAATCAAACCTGGGCCCCTCGGGTTTTAAAGCCGGCGTCTATACGATTGCAACATTTCGACATTGCGTAACTCAGTCGAAAATCAGACGACAACCCAAGAATCCGTCGCAAGAAAGCTTCGCGCTTTCGTCGTCTTTAGACGGACGAAAGCGCGACTTTAGACGGAAAAGCGCATGATTTTTATTCCGTTGCCACGGACCGGAAAAATAACAGTTGTTCTCCGCTGCCTCCTAAGAAATCTAAAGTAAGTTGATTTCCGCAAAGTATTTAAAGAGTATTAATGATCATCATACTTGCGTTCGCTGCACACTGTTTTTCACCCCTTTCACCGGCCCTTTATATTCCCGCACCCTAGTATAAATCGCGATACACGCTTCCTCCTCACACGTAATCTCAAGTGCTTGTGAACTGCCTAAACAGCACACTTCAAACTGACGGCGTTGCTTAAAATCTCCGACGGGACTCTTAAGATATTCAAAAAAGGGGCACGACGTGTTTCGCATCGTGCCGTTAAGTATAGCAATGCATGTTGGTGTGTTTTGGGCGACACTAATTCCTTGGGACCTATTCTCCACTTTGCCATATCGTTCCCATTTTCTTGTTGTGACTGGCTTCTAGTTTCATCTTGACTACTCAAAAGCACTGAACGACCAAATAAGGCTCTTGTGCTCGAATTTAAGGTGTCGGAAGAGCCCGCAAATATATAAGTAATCAACAGCGCCCAAAGGAGCCAGGAAGTGGCCAAGTCGCCACACTAAAATTTAAGTTGCCACGAGCCTCTAAAAGTCGCCAGTTTGGCGAGAAATCACCAAACCTGGCAATTCTGGCTGATATATATATATAACGAGTGTTTTATAAACGAGTGTCTTAGATCAGGGAATGAACTCAGGCGGAAGAAGACATCATAGCACAAATATATAAAAAGGAACGGACTTGCGCTCGGCACTTAATGCGAGAAACTGAAAACAGATGGACCACCTAGAGTGGCTAAAGTAGGTACCCTAGGCTATCGATAGACGGTACTTGGAGAAGGGCGCTACAATAAAGTCAATATGCGTTTCATGTGTGCAGTTTGTCTACTGAAGTCTACGTACTTCTAATCCTTGTGCTGTGGTGAACAGGAAGAGCACTTTAACGTCCACGTGGAAGACTTTAAGCTTGAAGAAACAATATTTTCCTCAAAGCTGATGCTTGATATTTGAGGTGGACGAACCGATGGATTTATCGAAGATGGTCCATTCGCCTGCACTCAATACTCCTATCGGGCAAGAAGCAAGCGTATGTGTGCTCAGTGCTCACGGGCACCGAGTCATTGAGAGGCTGTGTTTAGAAACGCAAGCTGCCCTATCTCGTTTCATCGGAACTCCGAGGCAGTCTGTTTATCCTCGAGGTGCCGATTTCACTGTGTCGGCGGGCCTCAAGGGATCCCCATTGGGTCCTCCAAGAAAGGACCAAAACCATACTGCTCGAGTGTCTCTCTTACGCTGCTTCTCAGCCCGGCTGAATCTTTCGGATAGGGGCGCTCGAGGCCTACTCGTCAATAAGTAAGTGATAGGCGAGGAGTCCTCCGAACCAAGACGATGCGTGTAGCGGCGGTGTCGCGGCAGCCTTTTTCTCGTGTCCGGAGTTAACCTAAGCGGATTGGGGGTGACTGAGCCGGGTTCCCCGCCCCTTTCGCTGCGCTTAATGATTATTGTGCGCTACAATCGTTTTGCGTGTAGTCATGAATGACCGTGGTATCGTGTCATCAGCGCTCCAGCTCTGAGCGGAACACCACCTGGATTCGGTGTGCCCAGGTTGCGTTTATAATTTACGGAGCAGCAACGTACCTCCAGTCATCCCGTTACACTTCAGCATTCCAAGGTACGTGCGTCCCCGTCACCGCATGGTTGCCTTTGTAGAAACAACTTTCCCTGTTGTACCGTATCTGTTTTAGCCCCCGCCACGGTGGCTCAGTGGTTATGGCGCTGTGCTGCTGAGCACAAAGGACGCGGGTTCGATTCCCGGCCGTGGCGGCCGCATTTTTGGTGGCGGCGAAAAGCAAGAATTCTCGTGTGTTCGAGATTTCGATGCACGTTAAAGATCCCAAGGTGGTCAAAATTACTCCGGAACCCTCCACTACGGCGTGCCTCATCGCCTGTTTAGCGTCGGCGCGTTAAACAATACAATCAATCAATATATATTTAAGCCGCCAACGATACTGACATGTTTTGAAGGTGTTCTTCTTGCAAATCCAACCAAGCTTCGCAGCCCGATAGATCCCTCTGTGAGCAATCGCGAGCGCAGAGCAAAAATTGTTTGCCCGCCCGCCCGCTTTCTCGGTTTTACCGAAACGCATCCACTTCATTTCATCACGCAGCAACGCACCTCAGAGCGAATTCTCGACGCACTGAGTGGTTCATCTTTCCGTATACCATTCGCTTCAACCACAGAAACATGTCCCTGAGCATGAGCATGTTTCTGCTCGATGGATGCGGTTAAGGTAGCACGGATCCTGAGGGCAAGGGTAAGGTTGCATCCTCCTTAGCACGCCAATCTTTGCACAACTACAAACTATAAAGGTTTGAACTTGAACTAGTTGGTTCTGTTTCATTATGACGAGAAGCAGCGCGTAGACGAGGAGAGGATTTCGCTCGGAAAGCGCGCACGTTTCTGACTTCCTCTCCTCATCCTCGTTTACGCGCTGTTTCTCATCATCATGCGACAAAACTACGTCGCCGTACCTGGAAGTGGTCTCGCCAATGGCACGCGGTGAACGACCCGCCCGTCTGTTCCGGTATATAGGGTTCTGCTACTACCATCTCAGATGGTTCAAAATGTCTTCAAACATTGCGGCTATCACCTTGAAAAATAATGAACCAGCAAATAAAATGGATAGCGTTCCTCTGTGGCGAGAGAGTGAAGAGAAGGAGATTAATACAGTAGAAGTCAGCCCTAAACAAGACTGGGATCGCTACTTCAGATGGTTGGCTTCAGAACCCTGCCCGCAGGTGGTTGTGGTTGGGGAAGATAAAGTGAGCATTAAATGAAAAAAAAAGTGCATATGAGAAGTAACGCACAAACACGCACACACACACACACACACACAAACAAACAAACACAACAGAGAAAGACACTAGCTGGCCTTAAGCCCCGAGGACTTTAGGAAGCCTAAACGAGCTTTCACACCCCGCAGAGCAACGTCGTTGGTGTCCCACTGACCTTAAAAGTTGACGCGTGGGGTCCCGTTACTCGTTAAACTCGATTCTACAAACCTGCTCCCCCGCTCCCCTTAGAACAAGAAAACAAATGGCAGCATCTTCACTCTGTAGATGATGGCGAGGGTGCGGAGTACGGGGACTCGAAATGACATCCAAGTTGCGCCCCGAGTGACATCCGATTTGCGCCCCGACCGTCATTCGATTTGAGCCGTGAGTTGCACCTTGATTATTCCCTAAATGAAACTGCAACTCACGCCTCAAATCGAATTTCGCTTGATTTTCGCTTGATTGTGGTGTGCGCACGGATGGACGCGGACAGATATTGGGAGATCCTAAGGTACTCCGCACCTTTACAGGAGAGGGAGTAAGCCGTTTGACTCTCGGGCGTACCCAATGGGTAAGACGACTGACACTAACTCTGTCTGGTCTACCAGACACAGGCTCGAATCCTGCTGGTGGCTGTGTGATTTTTTGCGAAATTCTATCGAACGCGGACGGACATTGTGTGATCCTAAGGTACTCCGCACCTCAAAATGCAGGAAGCTCACATACTAACGCGTAAGACGTGAACGTAGCGAAACGTAACACAAACTTCATGGCCATCACGACGGTTTAAGCCCACGATTGCAGCCGATTCGCTTCTTCTTCGTTGACGCGCCGACCTCTACTCCATAATTGTTGCTATAACTGTGAGCTTCCACCATTTTTTTTCTTGGAAGTGATAATCATTGGACATAAATTTGGAGGGGCGTACGCTATGACGTGTCTTCTCGTTCCGAGTGAGTGTTGCCACGATTACGGTGAACGCTGGAGGGGGTTTTTTGCCAATTTTGGCCAACCTCCTTTAGTGGGTATGCTTGACTTTACAAACGTGCGCAGGTGAAGCTGGGTGGTCGCCGCGAGGCACGCTCACACCAGAACTCGGCCTTAGCCTGGTATTTTTAACTGCGGACAGGAAAAATTACGCTTTGCTAAACAGCTTCGCTGTTAAAAAACGCTTCCCGTGGCCGGAATCGAACCTGGGCCCCTCGTGTTACGAACCGGCGTCTGTCCGACCGCTCCATTTCGACATGGTCGAAGCCAACGTTTATAGAAAAGTATCTACAAACGTTGGTCTCAGCGTTTTGGAAAACTCAGACGACTACCAAAGAATTTATCACGAGAACAATGGCGTTGCTCTGCACGCGTAAGGCTGTTTGCCACAAGACGCTAGGCCTAACTTCCCATCTTGAGGATTAGGACCCTAGGCCCCACGTCATATTTTGGGGTTTGACACCTCAAACTGGCATGTACTCAGCAAATTGCTCCCTGAACGCCAACCAGCAGGTACTGATTCGCACCGTACACCCCCAACCCAAACGTTAGGCCTACGGAGTGCACACGGAAGAGTTGTTGTGGGTATTCTAGAAAATTGGTGCGTACCTCCAGAGTAGCACATACTTGCAGTGCGGCATTGGCCAACCAAAGAATCCATCACGAGCAAGCTTCGCGTTCCACCATCGTCGCCGTATAGACGGAGCGGTGCATATTTTTTTTAAATACAGCAAGTTTTAAGAATCAGCTTTGGGATCTGTTTTATTTCCGAGTTATTTATTCATTATTCCGGCCTTTCGAGTAATAAAGCGAATATTGTTTGTTTTATCAAACAAAAGAACGGTTTTGACATTATTGCGCTTTTAAAATTGAGCCGTCTTGCAATTCTATTGGCGATTTCCGCTTTCTCGCCCTTTCAACCACTTTTCTGTAAATAAATTGTTCGGTATAAATTTGCCGCCTCTGTCCAATTCTTTAACCTTAGAAATTGAAGTTTGCGCTCCAAACGCGTGATACACATGAAAATCAAAATTGGCATCCTTGCGCCGTAATTAAGCTTTCAATTTTGTATTTTGCGCCGTCCTTTCCGACGATAATTTCGTCGGAAAACTCGCCCTTTAGCGCCGCTAATTTCTGCGCTTATACTTTGCACCTCCTCGAGATTTCAATCACAGCAATTTTGTTACTTCGACAAACGGTGAAGATCAAAGTTACCGTACTTGTACCATAATGTGAGCACTGTGGATTTCTCGCGCATGCTTATAAAATACGCTGGTGCATTTAAAGAGACGCGTAGAAAATTTAACCTCCTAATTGTGATCATTGTTTGAATTTTCCGCGAATATTACACAATTCCTGTGTTTTTGGCGCCATTTCCGATTATTGTTCAGTCATGTTCGATTTGAATCTCCCGCGACAAGAACACGTGTATACAGAGGCAGCATGCTCCTTTTCTTGTATTGCCTTCCTTTTGCTTTCGTAATGAGCAAGTGAAGTGGTTGTGAAGCACCTTCCAGTTATACTGTCCTTATAACGCCGTTATAGAGTGTAACGTCGTAATTTTTTATTTTTTTTATTATTTATTTATACTGTCAACCCTCACTTCAGGGTCATTACAGAGAGGGAAGCATAAGATACGGAAAGCAAATACAGACACTGATACTTTCAGCAACTCGGAACAATAACACAATCGCATATTCATTGCTCGGCGAAGTAAACATCAAGAGACATTCAAATTTCTTAACGTAAGAACTTTCAACAATATGTCGCGGCAATTTGTTCCATGCTTCTATAACATCGGAAAAAAAAGAATTACGAAAGACGTCCGTGCGAGCACCGAAGGGGTGAACTGCCGCGTCATGGTTGATCCGGCTGCTGAGCTTATTCGGGGGGGTGTGCGTAAATTCTTCTATCTATTCTTATTTGACATTGCAATATCTGAAAGAATCCTTTTAAACGCTGCTTTTGTCGTCTACTTTCTAGAGATTCCAAACCGCTTAGTTTTAACATCTCGGTAACCGAATCCGTTCTATTATACTTCGAACATATAAATCGTGCGGAAAGTATCTGAATTCGTTCCAGTTTACCTATTAAATCCTTTTGGTGGAGGCTCCAAGCAACACAAGCATATTCTAAAATAGGGCGCACAAATGTTTTATATGCAAGCAGTTTGACGTCTTTCGTAGCATTCGGTAATTTAGCACGCAAGAAACGCAGTATTCTGTAAAAGGCACAACATACTTTCTCGACATGTGCATGGCATTTCAAGTCATTTGTAATATGCACTCCCAAATATTTAAATGCACACACCTGCCGTAAATAATTAGGTCCAATGCTGTAGGTAAATGGTAGAACGTGTTTCTTGTTAGCTATGTGCGTATATGTTGTCTTAGAATAATTTATTTTCATCTCCCGTTTATCGCACCGTGTTTGAAAATCCTCGAGGCAATCATTAATTACATTTTGGTCATTCGCACACGTCAATGGGGCATAGATTAAACAATCATTGGCAAACAATTTAATTTTACAGGAGGGTTAACAAGCGTCAACATCATTTATATACACCAAGAACAGCAATGGGCCCAACACGGACCCTTGTGGGACACCGGAATAAACATCAAGAGATTCAGACTCAAACCCATCAATTCGCACCAACTGCTTGCGCTTCGATAAGTATGCCTCAATCCACTTTAAGATATTTTCGTTTACGCCTGTTTGTTTGAGCTTGAAGAGCAATTTATGGTGCGAGACCTTATCGAAGGCTTTTGCAAAGTCTATGCATGTCACGTCGACTTGTTCCTTGTTATCTACAGCAGCGGTAAAATCGTGGAGAGTTTCAACCAGTTGGGATAGCGTGTAAAGCCCTCGCCTGAACCCGTACTGTTGCGTACATATCAGCCCATTTTTCTCCAAGAAAATAGCCATGTTTTTGGCAATGACGTGCTGAAAAACCTTACAGCAAACGCACGTCAGAGACACTGGCCTGTAGTTGTTAAAAAGCATCCTATCGCCACCTTTAAATCACGACCAACTGGACACGCGCAATGCTTTCGCGAAAATTACGTGCTATTAGCATCGTGTATCCCGTTTACATGCTGTACACCGATTCGTTCGTCGTATAGTACTTAACAGTGAAGGCATCCACCACGAAGAAATGCACTGCTCGTTGCTAATTCACAACAATTGACCATATTAAAGTACGATAATTATGTGCAGCGAAGCATGCTCGCTTCGGTGTAGTGCTTTACAGTGAAGGCTTCCACCGCGAAAAAATGCACTGCTTGTTACTATTCCACAACAATCGACCGTATGAAAATACCATAATTATGTGCAGCGAAGCATGCTCACTTCAATTTGTCGTGATCCGTCGAGCCAGTAAAGCATATAACTACAACAATCAAACACATTTGTGAAGCAAAAAAATAAAACGAAGGGCGTCCTCACCTTTCCTTGAGATTGCCTTTATCCATTTGTCTCGAACTTCCGTGACGGGGAACTCGTGAAACGATACATTTCACACCATACTTTCTTCAGTTCTACAGTAAGGTACGCAACAGTGCACCATCGTGCTCCTTCAAATGAAAAACTCGAATTAGAAGACTGAATGAGCTGTATTTTTCATGTTCGAAACCTCGTGCTTTGCATATGGCAGACGCAACTTATATTCCACGCCGCGTCTGCAAATGGGCGTTCACCCGCGCCTACGGACGCGGCGCCGACGGCGAGGAACGACAGTGCGTAAGTAGCGCCACTCCAGTCGGAGCGGCGAAACGTATCCCTGCGATGGCGGTGCTGGGGTTATGCTTGCTGGGCAGGTCCGAAGTAAAGTTGGTCGTGCTTTAAATACCGGTTTCACATTGGCGCTCAGCCAGTCTTTTGGAAGCGAATGTGTCAAGAGCAATTTTTCGAAGATAATGACTAAATAAAACGACATCCACTCCGCATACCGCCTCAAAAACACAGTTTGTATTCAATCCGGTCAATAAGCCTTCTTTTAGTTCAAATTAAGTAGCTGGATAAACGCGCCCGCTTGATCAAATGAAACTGGATTCATAGCGCATGTGCAAGTATGGGCCATTTTCTTATCTTCATCCGTGAATGCCATCTTTGTAAATACAGATTGGAAAAAGTGATTGAAACCATTTGCTATATCTTGTTTCTGAGTTACAAGATCAGAGCCAACCGCGATATGTTCAATCGCTTCTTTGCGGTCGCTCAAGTACAGCCAAAATTTTCTAGGCGAAGTGCGCAAGAAACCAGAAAGCGTTTCATTAAAGAACCTTTTTTTTTTTTTGACGTAGCGATTTGGATTTTTAATGCTGCTCGTAGTTGTGAAATCTGCATACAGATTAATTGTTACAGTCCGAGTACATTTAGTACTCAAAACAAAGCGAGTAACAGGAAATTAGTTCACGTTTCTTTTTCTTCTTGTGTGTGTGATGGTAACGGCAACACGTTGATGATGATGATTGTTGGGGTTTAACGCGCCGACGCAACGCAGGCGATGAGGCGCGCCGTAGTGGAGGGCTCCGGATTAATTTTGACCACCTGGGGATCTTTATCGTGCGCTGAAATCTCGTACACACGGGCGTTTTTGTTTTTCGCCTCCATCAGAAAAGCGGCCGCCGCGGCCGGGAATCGAACCCGCGACCTCGTGCAAACGGCAACACGTTACTTTCCCGTGGAAGTAATGAAGGACTGTAAACCATCCCTTTTATTTGCAGGTAACTGGTAATCTACTCTCTTTATGTTACTTTTCGGTAACACTGACAACTTCACCACTCCCCTCCCCCCCTGCGCCATTTTGAATTTATAGATTCATGACATCTCCTTATGCAACGCCTCCACCTGTCGTTTACCGTCATCCTGAAAGCGCGAAGCGATGCCTCAAGTGCGGCTATATAAACTCTCGCAAGCGCTATTCGCGTAGTTTACTCCTGCCTTTGGAAAATAAAATGGTGCACCGAGATTAAATTTAGAGGAAACCAGATGAAGAGGTGTGTGTGGAGGTGTGGGGGCGGGGTGGGAGGCGCGAGTCCCCCTGAAGGCTGATGTGCAGTAGTAGTTTTAGGCTCGTAGCCTAACCAGCCTCTTTGAGGCGAAATTCTAAACTCTCGTCTTGGCCATGTTTTGAGGTGTCATGAACCGCCTATAGCGTTTGTCAACAGCTGGGGTTTCTTTCCTTTATGGCAGCGGAAGGGCCGAACCCTACACACGCTTAACCGTTTCCCCTTCCAACGATTACAAGAACATTTAAGACCAGGAACGCCACATGTACTTTCCGCTCACGTACAAGCCGACCCATCGTTGCCCGGCACCATTTCGCGAGCATTACCATCTTAGCCCACTACAAAAACGACCCCCGTCGTTTCCCACCACCTATTCACAATTATCATGCGACGAAGGAACCACTTTCCGGCGCGCACAGACCAATACGTATCCCCATAACACTCTACCAAACTCTATGTACCCCACTCAATACCCTAGCTACCACCATTAGCTTGTGCCCTGCTGCTGACACCCTATAACGCGTGGTATGGGAGTGCCAACCGACCCCTACTCCAACCCCGCGTCCTAACCCTACCTATGAGCAGTGGGCGGAGCATCTGACCAGCTCCTAGCTCTCGGACCAGGGCCGACTGGTGGAACGGGCCCGGACGGAAAGCCAGCACTAAGGCATCTTGGACTAAGGATACCCTTCATGGGGTTGATGCCCTAATTACATCCCCCTACTAACGAGTCTATAAAATGTTGTTCTCTCTCTCTCTCTCTCTCTCACTCAAACTCTAGCCTGCTTTGCATAATACCGATACCCGCAGAATTGTCGTCCCTCGAAGTCGAGCGATGGAGTTCGAGGACGTGCTCGAGAAAGTGGGCGGCTACGGTCGCTTCCAGCGGCTACTCGTGTGGGTCTACCTGGTGCCGGCGTCGCTGCTCATGCCGGGCTACATCATGAACCAGATCTTCATGCTTTCCGTGCCCAAGCACTCGTGCGTGGTCCCGGACTTGGCGCTCGCCTTCAACCTGAGTGAGGACCCGACTCCCCTGCGTCCGCTGCTCGTGACCGACGGCGAGTGCAGTACGTACGCCCTGGACGCTATCAACGCCACCGTCGCGCAGGCACTGCTGGCGGGGGCCGCGGGGGACAGTAACGCCACCCGCTACGCTCTGCAAGACCTGGAGAAAGTGCCGTGCACGGAGTTCGCATACGACACCACCAACTACGAGAGCACGGCCTCCACGCAGGTAGGATGGGAGGGCATGTGGCTATTTTGTGGCCGTTCATGGTTCGATGTGGACGTAACAAAATCTGAGTGACGTTGGAAAAGTTCGCGTGTGAAGACGCCCAGCTGCTCCTCTCATGTATACGCATACTTATCTATACCGCCGAAGCTTGGGCCTGTTCGAGGGTCGTTACAACCCCCCTGTAGAGCGAGTGCGCTACGTAAGATGGAACGGTGCCATAATTCCACTCCCCTAGTGTCAACTAAAGAGTTCACCATGTTCACCATGCTCCAACTAATCGTTCTCAGTATGAAGGGCTGTGTCACATCCAGTCATATATAATTTCTCCTTAATCCACTCCTACAAAATGCCCTTGAGTGGCGAGTTCACGAACCGAAGGAAAGTACATTCACGGCGGAGGAATACCATGTGCCCCAACTTTTGTGCTTCAGTGGAACCTGGTGTGCGACCGGGCTCACCTGCCGAGCCTCGTGTTCACGCTGAGCAGCGTGGGAAGCGCCATCGGGACCGTTATCCTAGGCATGCTGTCCGACAGGTGAGTGTGCCTTCGCAACGTACTCCATCTTTCCCGGCATCGTTTCCGCTCGGTTTACCGGTATTGTTTCCCCTCAGTTTCCCCTCAAGAAAATAGACAAGATGGTGAACTACGGCAGGCGCGATGTGTAAAAGAACTGTTCTGTTGGGCTTGTCGGTTGTACATGCTGCTGTCTCTCTCTCTCTCTCTCTCTCTCTCATTATATATATATATATATATATATATATATATATATATTATATCTGCCTCTCTCTCGCTCTCTTTCTAGCTCTCTCTATCTGTCGGTCTGTCTGTGTCTGTTACACAAAAATGAAAGGAAAGTAGTTCATATAAAAAAACACAGCAGATTTCAGCGCCATGGCAGAATCCCAACCTAATTTCCAGAGAAGCTGTTACTGTGACTCAACTCTATACTGATCTCCAGAAAATGGCCCAAACTCGTCAAGCAACTCCAGGTGTTCTGCATATAACCCATAGCATGGCCACCATGCTCCTGCAAAATCAAACTTGGCACCACAACGCAGTTCATTCATGACGCCGGACAAACAATCAAAGCGCTTCATAAAACATGCCTATAGCGCTTCGCAGCCCGCATAGTCACGTTAACAGATTCGAGGTAAGGGAAACCGCCCGCCTTTAGAACCTCATTCGCCACACGTGCAACATGCGCCCTTAAATAAGTCGCAGTATGTATGTCTTCTTGCAGCTAAAAAAAGCACATTGGAAGCTGTGTGGGAATTCGCTGTGTGGGAACTCTCCAGCAAAGCGAATGTCATACCTAAGGGTAGAACTTTACTACCAAAGTGGGTTGACGCAAATGAAAATGTGACGCACATGTCCCTGTCCTGTGCATCCCGTGGTCACCCCAGAGCGTTCAGTCAGACTCCATGGCAAGTCACCCACAAGAATACTCTGCATGCAAAGTCCCCGGATTAAAATGTTTTTGATATGGGTTACAGGCGGCTGATGTAAACCTTTACAAGGACGCAAAAGCACGAATGGAAGTGGCGTCTGTAAAATGGCGTGAAGTTAGTGAATTCCGCGCCGAATACAGCCGTGAAGACTTGATGGGGCCTTCACATTGCGTAAGCCTTTAATGAGCTCGTGTTGATCGGCAGGTTTCGCACGCCTCTAATGCGCTTGGCAATATTTGTCGGTATTTGGTACCGTAAGCTACACTGGCCGAGGTTGAACATTTTGGCGTGGACCTTGAAGGGCCGTTCTGCGCAAGCGCGAGGAGCATTGGATTAGATTGGATTGGATTGGATTGGAAACCTAATCCAATTGGAGTACGGGTGTGTAGAGAATTGGGTCTGCACATTCGCCGGTCTGCGCATTCAAGAGGAGTGACGTCATAGCCACGGCAGACGCACTGGCGCCGGCGCGTGCGCCTCTATTGCGCCAACGTTTTTAGATTATCTAAAAACGTTGTATTGCGCAGTAGACAAGTCTGACGCTGCGCCGGAGCCGCTTTATTGCCGTTTCGGGTGGCTCCTAGAGAGCCGTGCTGCGGATGCGCGAGGAGCAGTAACTTGACTTGACTGGACTGGACCGGACTGGACTGAATTGTACTGGACTGGATTGGATTGGATTGGATTGGATTGGATTGGATTAAAATCGTTTTAGCAGCAGTAAGCATGATAATCCGCTAAGCCTAGACAACCAGGAAACCTAAGAATAACCAGCTGAACCTTAGCTCACGCTACGTATATCCTGGCATAGCCGAGCTAAGCCACTGCTAATTTTTTTATTACCGAAGTGATGTTACCGATTTTCTGAAGTTCATCAAACCGAGCGCATGGGCTTCTTGGCTATAATAAATTAAGGGCTCGAGATAACATTCCCTATTCTTCTTAGGCATGCTAAATTTTATTTCCGGGTCATATTCGCGCAAATAGCAGATGAGTGTGCCGGCTAAGTTAGTCAACCACAGCAGACAAATACGTGAATCCGCATGCAGGCCGTGCGTCTGTTGACACGTACCTCGTGGGCGTTGTTTGCTTTCAGGATTGGCCGCAAACCGGGCTTCATCTTGACGGTGTTCGTGGCCACCGTGTTCGGGCTGTCTTCCATCCTGGTGACCAACTTCATCGCCTTTACGTTCCTCAGATTTGTGAACGCTAGCGTCATGCCTCAAATTTTTCAGCTGCCCTACATCATTCGTGAGTTTTTGTTTTAGTCATTCTGCTTTTGCTAAAAATACCTACCCTGGGGAAATCTAGCCAACTGCATCACACCCCCCCCCCCCCCCCCCCCTCAAGTTCACTGGCGTGCTCCGATTCGCCCCTCCTCTGAGTGAAAAGTTTGAGAACTTTGAGTCACTGCAATTCAATCTCTGCCGAGCTGTAATAAACTAGAAAACCTAGAGGGTCAGTAAATGAAAGAACGAGTGAACCAACGAACGAACTAATCAACCATCGAACGAACGAACGAACGATCGAACTAGCGAGCGGGTTAACGAACGAACAAGTGAACAAAGTTATGGCCTAGAAAAGCCCAACAATAATTCGATCGCACTTTTTGACGCCCGAAATCACAGAATAGTTTCTCCTATATACTGCTCATAATAGTTCATACTAAATTACGAGTAGCTCCCCAGTAATGCCGCGATGGTTTGACGGAACAGCGGAACTTGTTCGTGATAAATTGCATTAAAACTAAAGCGAAATATAGCCCCGTTTGTGTATAGGGCACACTCGGCTTGTGTTCACCTATATAGGGTACACACTTTGTCTTCACAGCGGTAAAAAGATATCTCAACGGTTTTTTTTTTTTTTTGCCGAGCTTGTTTGAGCCAGAAAATAAGCGTCGCACCATTCCGTAAATCACAAACGACCGCTGCGTTATGTTTGAAGGACGCCGTTTAATTAACGAAGCACACTGCCTATTGAGCCCTATAGCTCATCGTTACGAACTGTGCCGCACGGCATGTCTGTCATACTAGTCACAGGCTTCCCTCACATGGTGCGGCGGATTGTCCGCTCACGCCAATTTTAAGCCATTAACATCCTGCTTATCTTGGCTGGGAAATGCTTTAAAGCCAGGTACGGAAGAGAAGGTACAGAAAGCCGTCTTTATGGGTGCGTGAGCCGGAAGTTCATTTTTTAACGACGGTAGTCTTCCTTGAGCTACATAATCCCGAAAATTTTGGTCTGTCTGAAAAGAGAAAAGAATGCTGAAACAAAAGGTTTATATTAGCAAAGCTTTTCTAAACCTCTAAATTCACGGACGGGACAGAACAAAAGAAGAGGCAGGACGAGCACAGTACTGCGCTCGTCCGTGTGCGCAGTTTTAGGTCTAGGTGTGAAGAACCAAGTAGCCCAACAACACGCTTTACTGAGCTGGAAACACGCTTCATAATTGTCAACCGTGTTCAGGAAAAATAGAACAATCGTCATACCTGAGGCAAAATATCCATATATAAACGGTATTCGCAGTATTCTTTTATTTCAGAAAAGAAACGTGGGTGCTTGATTCTTGCGATAGCGAGTAAAGAAGTGTGCGTTGAAAAAAATGTTTTGACCCAAAAGTACACATAGCCCGCGTGGCGGCGCTCCAATAAGTCGAACAGTAGCGAAACGCTCCGGTAGATGGCGCGCGAGCACAGTAACGCGGGAAAATTGAATCGAATTTAGCAAACCTCCACCGTGTTTATTGTGGGAGGGACGATACGGGAAGGGGTGACTGTGAGAGCTGAGGGGAAACGGAGAAACATTTACGCAACAGGGGCGGAAGAAGGCTGTCGTCTGTCGACGACATTTGCGGCAAATTGAGCAGATACGCGGCCATTTTTTCAGCTATGAAATGGCGGTGGTGCGGGTGGTTGCGACCTCCAGAACGCCCGTATCCGTGCCGCACCTACAGGTACCAATAAAACGCCCTTCGCGCTGAGTCCACGTTCGCTACCTGGCTCGTTAACTCAGCAAAGGCCTGACTATTAGATGCGACGCTGAGAGGAGCATCTCTTGCCAGAGGCCCTGTCCTTCCTGCGTCGTTGTCGTCCGCGTCCGCACAGCTGCGTCTCTCCTCGGCTCACCCCCTCTCCTCTCGCCGTGGTAGCGCGCCCTCTCCCCAACATCTGTGGCGCGCGCGGTACGGCGCGCTCTCTCACTCCGCCGGTGGGCGGCGCTGTGCGCATGTGAAGTGCCCTCTCTCTCCGCGGTCTCCTCTCCTTCGGGCGCGCTGCGCATACAAGCGGAGGGCTGCGCTCCGGCCGGTCTCTCAGTCGACGGTCGTCCGCGCTACGCTTGCTCGCTCTCTCTCTCTCTCTCGCATTACCCGACGATTGCTCACGCAATTCGAGTAATCGACCCAACGGAAACGCACAATGGAACCCCCTTCAGCGTCGCATCACACCAGGGTTCCCGCGAGGGGAGGTGGGCGTAATTTTTTGCTTTGGGACATCTTACGTGATAGGATTTATATAGATTACTCACTTTTCTATTTCCTTGCACCTGAAGGCCTGCGCTAAATCCCATTTTCCCGTTTGCGGAAAGAACGCTCATCTAAGTGTTGTCAGCTAATTCCGAAAAACGCAATACGTAACAGGGCTAAATGGGTGTAGGCGTGTTTGTCTTTGATTGAACAAATTTTTATTTAACGGCGCTTCATAGTCGGCAAGGGCAAGCAATAATTAGGGAAGGCAGAGGGAACGTCCAGCCTCGCATCCCCCTGACTTGTGCCGCGCGTTCCTCAAGTATTTACGGTTCTTAACTATCAAGAGGGATCAACCGTATACAAACGACACCAACTAGTTCAGTTTCTTTTAGGTTCCGGTTTTGTGGCACCCAGTCGTCTAGTGAGCTCCACCCATCGCTTGATGCTACGGCAGTTCCTTACCTCCGCCTTTATGAGCAGTCAATTGCGCTGCGTTTTTTTTTTTTTTTAGGGTCTCCAATCGTTTTTTTTTACCCCCCTATACACTACTGTTACTTCTACAATACAAGACAACCGCGTATGAGAACCGGCAGGTGCCGAGGTTAACTATGGCCGGAGAGTTGGAATCGGCTTAGGCGTGTTGTCGGTGATGACAAATTCAAGGGGTTGATGCTGCCGCGCAGTGCTGGAGCTGGTGGGCCCCAAGCAGCGGACGCTGATGCTGGGCGTCAGCTGGGTGTCCTGGACCGTGGGCCTGTGCATCCTGCCTCTGGTGGCCTACCTCTCGCGCTCGTGGATTCTGCTGGGCCTCATCACCTCGGCGTGCGCCGTGCCCAACCTTTTCTACTACAAGTGCGCACCGAAACTGGCCCGGCAGCGCTTAGCGCCGTTTACTGGTTCGCTTGCCTCCTCACTAGCGACATTGTTATAGCCAACTGCTAAAGAGGGCCCACCGTTCGATCTTCGTGGCCTTGGGGTAGACTCTTTTACAGAAGCGGCCCTTCCAGCACGGCACAAAGAATCAATTAAACACGCTGATACTCTTCCCTCTGCGCCTAGAACAATCTAAAACGTACCGAACCACTCTTAATTACGATAATATGGGTACTAGTATTGATTCAGAACATTTTTTAGGCAAAATTCACTCGACTTGGAAAAAACGCATAGTATAGCCCTTACAACAGGAGTTGAAGACTCTACATCAAAGTCACAAAGTTTGAACAGGCAGTCCTTTTAAGCAGGTGGTCTAATGAATGTCGCTAGTTTTGAAAGCGAACCGAAAGGTGACGCTAGGTCCTTTCACTTCTGCATCGTATGGAACAATAAACGAAGACCTCGCCCTTACTACTTGAGTAGGCAAAGATATATGAGGCGTCAGTTTGAAACTTTGATAGAGCTTCCACCAGGCAAAACTGTCATGTGACCTTGCCATTGGCTGCGTCGTAACTTTCCTCTTAGAACCTCCAAGTTTGAACATCATTTGCTTACTTGCGCCCTCCGTTACGCCTGACTTTCCCTAACTGGTACGGGCAATGCAGTATTTTTCATCGCCCCCCTATCCGCACTCTCGGAGGTGATCCATCTGATAATAAAAGCGAAGTTTTTCATGCCTCACTCATAGCGTCGGTGTCCGAAGAAAGCGCTCAGCAGGAAAGCCAGCCTTACACAATGGGTTTCACAAAAACGCTGGGTATGATAAGCGAATACCGATGTCTACAAAGTGCAAAGTCAGAGTCCAAAATCCAAATTGTTACGCCCAAAACGCACTGCGGGAAAGCCAGCCTAAATATTGGGTTTCCACAAAGGCACATTAAGCACCTCAAAAAAAAAAACGCTTCCCGTTGTCGGAATCCAACCCGAGCGCCTGGCGTTATGAAGCCGAGCCCATCCGACTGCGCCATTCCGACATGGCTGAAGCAGTTATGTTTGCGCATTTTGACTTTGACCCAGGTTGCATGAAAGAAAGCTTCGCGTTTTAACTATCTATTTTCTTAAGAAAAGATAGGGGTTTGATCATATTTTATTGCGGTGTGTGATGCCACTTTTAAATTTAATTACAGTAAAAGCTCGGTAATTCGGATTTCTAAGGACCGGAAAAAATGTCCGAATTAACCGAATGTCCGTATTATCGAATGGTCGAAATAAACACAATAAAGGCAAGTTTTTTTTCTACATACCTTTATTTTACGAAGTAATCGCGTATGCTTGTCTGCTTTCGAGCAGAAATTCGCGCGGACACAAGTTTTCTGAGCCCTTCAAGGTGCTCAGCAGCTCGCATGCTATCTTCAGTGTCATCTTGGCCTCGTACTTGGCCTATCTTGGCCTCGTACTTGGGCCGCTTCGCCGGCGTTGCCATCGGCGGAGAGTGCGGTCACAGGAGAAAGCTAAAGGAGCCGCACTGAATCGTTCCACGTTAAAACGGCGTTCAGCGATGCTGCACTCCAACGGGAACAAAGCCACAAAATGGCACCGATGGCACCGCCAAACCTACACGCGAAGAAAAGACGTTCAACCAGTCTCAAGTCAAGCCAAGTCGATAATTGATGTCCATGGTGATGCTGCGTTTGAACTTCACTTTTGTTCCGAATTGTTCTTTTTTTCGTTTTTGAACCTCGCCAGTGGCCTGAAAGTCGCCGAATTATCCGATTTGCGGTCAAATCTGTCCGAAATAACGAGCGCCCTGTCTCATAGAGTGATGCGTATATTTACAGGGACCAGATGACGTGTCCGAATTAACCAATTTTCCGGATTAACGAGAGTCGAATTAACGCGCTTTTACTGTACTACTATAACCTGCTGTGACTATTGCGTGATTTGGTCATTCGTTGTTTGAACTCCCCTCTATAAATGAATGAATAAATTTTTCACAAGAATGGCACTCTTGCCTGTTGGGGAGATATGAGAAGGAGGTAGGGTGTTAGTGGTCAATGAAGTTCATGTTCTGTTGATGAGGCGAGCCTCCTTCACGAAGGACCACAGTCCAAGCAGAACGTTGTTGCATCGTTCTTTGGGTATAGCCAGTCCCCTAGAGGTGTAACTCCCTTCTATAAAAAAATGGCCGCGTATGTGCTCCTTTCGTTGCAAATGTCGACGAAAGACGATAGTGGACTGGTGCCCCTGGCAAGTAAATGCCTCCCTTCTCTTTCCCGCTCACCTCTCATGCTGTTCCTCTCCCTTATCGTTCCTCCCAAGAGAACACGCTAGAGGTTTGCTCAAGTAAATTTAAATTTGCGCATTTCTCTGCTCCAAGTCGGGCGCCCCGATGCCAGCGCTGCTGTAGACGCGCGTGAATCGAGGCACCCTACTACAATGTTTATAGAACTACGTTGCGCTACTCTACGAGCTTTCTAAACGGAAAGTGGAACCGACCTAGTAGAGACTTTCGTTGCTGTGGCCGTTTGATTTTTAAATACCGCCAAGTAGCGCGGGCAACAGCAGGCGGCGGTTTCTGCAGTTGATGTATTATATCATTTGTCGCAAAAACCAAGCATCCGTGAATTTTCAATAAATGAACACTGGAAATATCACTAATGCATTGATTCTCTGCGTTATATTTACGTAATGTCTTGTTCTTGTTCAACAATGTTGACAAGTATGAACATTAACATCGGACGTAGACGTTTAGATTTGGCTGTGGGTATATAAGACTACTGCGCAGTTTCTGTTTCACTTTGGCCGGGTGGCTGAATCGAGTCACAGACAGACAGACAGACAGACAGACAGACAGACCAAAATTTAGACTATCGTCTTTATAACTTCCTGCAGAGGTTGCCTGGCAGATGCCAGAGCGGCAGTGGAGATCGCGTGCCCAGAGATCGCGTAGCCCTGGGCGCGCATACAGCAAGGCCAGCTGCAATCGCGTGCGGAAGCGACTCAGCAAGGCCACGGGCGCGCACGTGCCCTTCTCGTAGCGCGCAGCGGTGGCTGTGGTAGCGTGGTTCAGTTAGAGAGAAAGTGAGTTAAATACGTCGCTGAGCGGTTTAGTTGCATTATTTCTGATGGCTCCACGAAAGCTAGGAGTTGCGAGAGCCAGGTGGTGCTCGTGACAGAGCTCGCAGTTGTGCCGGGAATAGAGAGAGAGAGAGAGAGAGAGAGAGAGAGAGAGAGAGAGAGAGAGAGAGAGAGAGAGAGAGAGAGAGAGAGAGAGAGAGAGAGAGAGAGAGAGAGAGAGAGAAGAGAACGGTGGAGCCCAGCCTTGAAGACGCGTACACGAGGAGAGAGTAGGACAACACGGACGCTGGGACTCGCAACAGTTTAATGAATAAAATTTCGAAGGAAAAACCAGGTCAGGGCATGCGCCTTAAAACCGAAAGTAAGAAACCAAGCTGATGACGCAATTGCATATCGTCTCTTTTTCAAAGAACCATTATTGAAGAACCGATAAAAGAGCCCGTGCTTTTGAGGACCGTAAGAAAGTCGAAGCAATTCCGTACATTCCCAAGATCTCGCACAATAATAAAACAATTGGCCACCACACATAGGGTACACGTTGTTTTTTCGCCACCGTGTGAGCTGGCAAGCCTTTGACCCAAAATTGAAAAGCGTAAACCAAAGAATACGTGCACAATCTGCCATGCTACAAAATTCGTGAAGTAGACGACAAATGTTATCTACGTCATACCGCTGAAGTGCGACAAAGTGTATATAGGGCGGACGGGACGCTGTCCGAATATTCGTTTAAAAGAACACGAAACTTCAATCACGTCAGGCGGAGGGGAAAACTTGCCTGCCCATTGCCGAGGTTGTGGATGCACCCCTCTCTTTGGCAAAACTGAAATAATATGTACGAGAGCTACAAAGTGCGAGGGGAGCTTCTTCAAGCTTATCAAACGCGAAAGCACGATTTTGATAAGTGCGTGAGTGTGCTCTCACTAACAACACCGAGCAAAGAAGCTGAATATTTGAAAAAGAGCCGATATCGAATTGCGTCATCAGCTTGTCTTTTTATTTTAGTTTTTGCGGCGCATGCCCTAACCTTGTTTTTCCTTCGAAAAGTTGTTCATTATACTGCTGCGAGCCCAAGCGTGTTTGTTGTCCTACTCTCGCCTCGTGTACGCGTCTTCAAGGCTGGGTTCCACCTCTCTTCAAAGTATGTACCAACAGGCCCAAAGCCAAACTCTTCTGAGATAACTTTAATGATACAGAGAAGTCAGCCCAGCACCGAGCTAGGCTTGCTACTTCGTATGGAAATGAAAAGAACGGAAATAGGTGAAACACGCGAGCACACAAACACCACACAAAAACGCACGCAAAACGCACAGAAACACTAAAAAACGCAGCTAATGTCACTTAGCGCATGCGTAGTAGTTGCATCAAGGTGAAGCGTTCACAGAATTTTGTCCAAGCACGCAGTCGCGGAACAAAGACTAAAAATAAATTCAGGCCGCGTCCCATAGGCAGCTGAGTGCCATATGCCGAGCACATCACTGCGTGCAAGGCGTGCGTCAGCGCGCAGACGCCGTACTATCTTCATTGAGAGACGAAGGGTTGTGAAGCAAGGGCACACTGGCAATTCACCAAAGCGTGACACGACACCAAATTCTTTTTAGATGTTTCTGTCTGTGAACGCTCTAAATCATCGCATCATAATCGCATCATTACCCACGCCAATTTCATAGCAACATAGCATCATTACCTAATGTCATGCCGTCATCAAATCATAGTATATATCATCATTACATCATAGTAATATAGTCCTCCCTTCCTCCCTCCCTCTTTCACCCTCCCTCTCTTTCTATCTCTCTTTCTCAAGCCCAAACAAGCCTAAATATGGATGTTCACTAACCAATCAATTATCCTGAGCTTTGAAAGCGTGATGAAGTTGTCAAAAAATTACTTTGTGTTTTTAACACACCGATCTCGTCTTATGCGTGGGCCACATTCTGTTTGTTTTCTCCCTTCCAGACTAATCCCTGAGTCACCGCGGTGGCTTCTGTCTCAAAATAAGATCGAAGACACAATCGTGATTCTCCGGCGAATCGCCAAGACTAATGGCGTGGACGAACCGGAAGATTTGGCCTCAGATTTGGTGGTAAGTGTCAGCTTTTCTCTTTCCGTCGCTGTTTCGAGGCAGTGTTTATTTAGGGTCCTATTTCCGCTGATTTCCCCATCGTCTGCTACGATTAGTGCTATTCTCGTATAACACCCGTGCTCCGCTGGCGTTTCCAACGAATTCGAACCGAACGTCACTCGACTAAGATGAGGGGCCGCGAACGCTGTTCGGAATCCGCCGTGCTCAACTGCAATTTGGACGGCACTTGAAAGCTTCAACATTAATTTGCCACTCTACAGTGGCGCTGCTGCCGTCAGGTTCAGTTTTTATACAGCAGGGCTAGATTTAAAACTATGGGTATATTTTCGCAATTAAACATCGCTATCTCTATTTAAAACTAGTTATAAATGCAATTTCACAGTTGTTTCTTTGACACATTGCAAATCACCTTCAAAGCATTTGGATAGATAGCATAGTATCAATAAAGCTTGCAACTGTATTTTAAATTCAGAAAAACTCAATTCCACGGCGCACGGGTAATTTTTTTGTGTGTGTGAACTCAGTGTCCTGTTTTTAATATAAATTGTTTGAAAGCTGCGTGAAGGCACTGGGACAAGGGTAAAAACATTTTCGTGACAAAGGTATTTGAGGGCTTTGAATTTCGTCCCCAACGATTATTCGGCTCGAATAAGCTGGAAACACATTTGAACCGAATGTCGTTGAGAAGCTTACTGGAGCAGCGAACACGCGCATTTGAGTCGAAGGACAATCGGTTCGAAGGCATTTGATACGCCAGTGTAACAGGGGCATAAGCGGAAGGCACGACGTTTTGTGACTACAACAATTCAAATACTTGGTATTTCGCGCTACTGAGCACTAGGTCGCGGGTTCGATTCCCGGCCGCGGCGGCCGCTTTTCTGATGGAGGCGAAAAGCAAAAATGCCCGTGTGTACGAGATTTCGGCGCACGTTAAAGATCCCCAGGTAGTCAAAATTAATCCGGAGCCCTTTATTACGGCGCGCCTCATCGCCTGCGTTGCGTCGGCGCGTGAAACCCTATACCGTCAACAATCAAATACTTGGTATTATACGAGCTTGTGTCGCTTTAGTGAAGCCAATTTATTCTGGCAGTGATTAGGATGGGCAACAAAACACTTGGGCCACAAAGCAGTATATGACACAGAACAGGCGTATTGTAAAACAACTTTACCGGCTCCAAGAATTTATGCCCCGGTTCATTCATGCCTGCATTGTTCAGTGCAATGACAACGTTGGGGACATTTCAGACAATACGTACGTACTATCGGCGTCAAATGAAACGCGAACACGAAAATATGAATCAAAACGTGCAAAACTGAACAATACTGTTCGTAAAGTTTACATAATTGCTTGCTACTGTTATGTTTGGAAATCCACTTTCCCCAACGTTGTTTTTGTAACTAAGCCACGCGTCATTTTCGCTTGCATGGAAATAAATCGCGCTATTTGTGTGCTCAGGTTCATATTTTTGTGTTCGTGTTTCATTTGACGCCGATAGTACATAACCAAGAGAAGCGGCTTTCTTTTGATCAGGAATACACATTGGGTTGGTACGTACGCAAGAGAATTGAACTACATCGTCTATAGGTTAGAATATGAGTTGTAAAAGGTCGCTGCAACCACACAAACAAACAAAAAAAGAGGCTGGCACGCGCTTCGTTGTAGAGAGCACAGCTGATAAAACTGCCTAGCTCCGATCCAGTTCACCCAGTTTAACCGGGGTTAACAAAGAGAAAAGCGCGTAAAGCGCCCCCTGCAGAAGCCGCGCTGCTGACGTGCTGTTCTCCCGACCACTTGACCCCAGGCGCCGATAACTGTGTCACACCGCTCGGCGGTTACGGTCGCACGGTGTGAGAATGTGTAAGCATCTCGCCCCTCTCCTTCGCGAACTTAAGGATGCGCTTGATGCGCTCCGGCTTTAGAAGCACGCAGCACAGCGTTTCTCGCGCAGATTTCGCACAGCATGTCAACTGTTCTTTGCGTTCTACCAATCTCACAGACGTCCCGTTTGTTCCCTTTAGCAGCGGCAATGGCTGCCTGTCGCTCCTTTCGTGGGTGGCGGAAGAGCGTAGCTTTAGAAAATTGCACAGGGAAGAGGAAAGACAATTGTTCAAACCTATACGTTTCCTGTGATCCGAAAGTATTAATTTGCGCTCGACCTATTGGGCATTGCAAGAACGATCCCCTCACTTAATTGCAACTTCCTTTGTGGGTAGCCTTGTGTAAATAAATCACAACCACCACGGCTATGTTGAAACAAGCGCCCCGCTTGTCGGCAAGGAAAGAAATATTGCTCCATAGGAAGCGGTCTCTTTCCAGCGTTATCGCTTCTTATTGCCATCTGGTTTTTTTTTCTTTGTAATGTTTACCTGTTCAACTCTCATCTACTTTGTTTAGCTCAACCCTTATATATCTTGTTCAGCTGTTTAACATTTATCCACTACCTTTTATCAACTTAACTTTTTCCTTATTGTTGTTATTAGAATTTAGCTACTACTTAGCATCTAGTGTACTCCTTTTTTTTCTCTTTTCCTTTTTTCTCATTATCCTTTTTTTTATCCAACACCGCACTGTTCGTTCCTATTCCGGTCCTGTTTTGCGGCTCAGCTGCTTAACCTCTTTTGTTACGGGACTCAGGTCTCCGGCAAACCTCAAATGATCACACATCGCACAAGCAACACCGAATTGATTGCCCCAAAATCCCCTCCTGAACCGCGCCATCGTGCCGGGGAAGCGTTCAGCGGGATTGTAGCCACGCCGACATCTTGGTTTTCCGCCTCGCGGTGTCCGGGGTCTCGACGGCCATCGCGCTCAGTCTCGGGGTCAGCGGCCAATCTTTGCCTGTGGTCTTCTTCCGCTGCCTTTGCTATTTATTTTTTGTTTTGTTTAGGAGTTGGCTGAACCATGCAACACACGATGTGGGAAAGCCAGATTACCACGACCAAGCTTACACTGATCTTCGTAAAGATGGTTTCTTTTTAAACACAAGTGCCTTGCTGAGAAGACAATATTTTCAGGGGAAATATCATTCTCCCTATCTTCCTCAATCCCTCCTTCTCTACTCTTTTTACTGTCCCCCCTCTCGCTTCCGTTCGGCCGGTTGAGGTGTCGGCGAAACGCCAGACAGTTACCGGCCTCTATCTCCCCTTCCCCCACCCCCAACAACCAATTCCTCCTTCCTCCTCCGCCTAATCATCATCACCATTGCCGCGCTACCATTTCGCAATTGTCCGCGAGGCCCACCACTGGAGGGGACGGCGCTGCGATCGTTTTCACTTGTAGGATCACCGTTCGTATCTCGCTGCGTAGTTAGCCTGCAGCGTGTGGCACTTCGCTTAGGAAGCGCGTTCTAAAAGTATTTTCGTGTTCGTTTCCGTCGTTTGAAGTTAATTATCAGTGCGTCAAGCGCAGTTTGACCTCATGGGGACTTTATAGCCGTATGAACTGTGGTACATTCTCCGCAAACAACTTGAGCGTGGTGGTGTATCCCGAATGGGACCGAAGTGTAAGCTGCGGCTTGTTTCCCCGATCAAACAATGTAGACTACGACGACCACCGAGCTAAGTTTGTAGATTTCCCTTGTTTGCAACAAATACATAAGGCAGGAAATCATGAAGCGTTTACTTCTAGCAGAAACGCTCCGCACACACACACCCGCCGTGCCTGCCCGCACGGCCGACGGAGCAGCTCGAACCGACGCAGGTCGCGGCAGCAACAACTTGTCGCCGCTTTTTAAAATTACACTAGTCGTGGAACAGTAATTCCACATTGGTGAAAGTGGTTGTTAGTGTAGTGAGAAGTTGTGCTAGGTAGTGTCATCATCTGTGGTTTTCAAAGCGATGCTCAAATATCTGCCGCGATCTACGCGGACCAGCCGCGGAGGTCAGTCCAGCACCGCGGGCCCGTTCACGCGCGGTGTGGCGAGTGGCGAGTGATAGTCAGTATATTAATCTCTATGGGAAGAAGGATGGCGACATCTGCGCGCAAGCATCTGCCGAGGCCGTACGTGGCAGGTATCTTGATCATCTATCGCTTAAACGGCAATCACCAAGGATACAAAGTTGCACATACAAGAAAGGGGGTGACAGTGAGGTGAAAAGTTGTATTAGGGACTGTCATTCGCAACTCTAACGATAGCGGCGAGAAATATCTGCCGCGACGCTAAGCCTAAAGTTCCCAACATTCCATTACGTGCATCCGAAGCCGGCGGCGAGCTGTTGAAGAATACTCTCGTCGCGCGCGCGCGCGTCTCGTTTGGATTCCCCTAACTTCTTGAGGCCCCCAACGCTCGGTTCCCCTATTCTAAATCTCCCCATTACCCCAAATCATTAACGACGTGCTTGGCCTCGTACACAGCCTCGCCTTCTGTGAGCAATCGTGAGTTTCGAAATTGATGCTAGAGAAAGGCAGGCTCACTGTAAACAGACAAAAGCCCACGTTGCAGTCATAAATTCCACGCCGAGGTCCTAATGAAAACGAAATATAGCCATACCCAAAGCCTGACGTACTATTGTGACGGGCACCTTTTATATACACGTCCACCCGTTTACACAGCATACGTGCTATTTTACCGCCCTTAATCCCACTTCCTTTCCTAATTTGCCTGACTCTATGTTAATTTATGTTAACCCATCTTTATCTTTATCGGACCTTAATTCATATTCATTCAAGTATTAATCACAAAGCAAGTATTAATCCATCTCAATTCATCCTTATCAGTGTTAGTCCACCATAATGTATACCTGACCAATCCCTAGCATTAATCAATAATTAATTATCTTCAGTCATCATTAATCATCCCTTATACACGGCTGACTTGCTTTGGTTTGCTTCTGGCCTTCCTTGGGCTTCGCACAGCTCGTGTCGACCCCCTGGTCATTCAAAGTCACCTTCAAATGAAAACATACAAGGTTTCCGTATAAACAACTATTTATTGCTCTAGTCCAAAGAACCCAATCCGCAGATGTCATTGCTGCCAAAGCAGTATTGTGTGCACTCTTGTTTCATTTTACCTCTTACGTGGCCCCGCGAACAAATTTACGAAAATGCGCCCGACTGAATATTGATAAATTTGTGTACTGTTTGCTCTTTCCTGCGTATTTCATACGAAGAAAGTACAGAAGAAGATATCTGAAGAGAAAAAAAAATTGCGGAAGCTTCGATGTTGGACCTTTTCCGGAAGGCTCGAATTCGGAGGAACATGATCATCATCACAATGAGCTGGTAAGTGCTCCGAAAATAATTGAAAAGCCGCTACCAATTACCTGCACCGTTCGCCGCGTTTTCTGTTTTGCAGAAGCCGTCTACAACTAAAGCCCTGTTAGAACTGGTTTGGTCTAACTTCAAATCATCTATTGTTTTCTTCTTAAGTCTCCTTTGCACGGTGACATATCGCTGCACGCCCGAGCGTCATTACAGCATTTTCGATATCTTTTATGAATGCAGGGATCGCCATACGGTAGACAAGCGCGTAAAATGTCTATACTATATACTGTAGACAACAATCTCTATACCTTAGACAAGACGTAAAAGCAATTATGGGCCGCTTGGCAGAACACCGCTCGCTGAGAAGAATATTTTTTGGGCTGCGGTTTGGAGCAGTATTCTCCGTGACGTTCGTGGGTGGACGATGTATTAGACAATCGCAATGGGTGAAAGGGAGTTTCTAGTTGCAAAAATCAGCTTAGCGGCGGTAGAAATTGGGCATAGTTGAACTGTAGCCGATACCTTCAGCCGCACTATGTCCGCGTAGCCGCCAATAGAAAAAAATTCAAGGCTATTCTTCCCGGAGAATGTGGATTACCTGCGGCGCTGTATAGCACCAGAGAGAGTTCGTTTGTCATTTGCAGGGCCGCAGCGCAGCACCACGCTGCAAGTAATCATTGCATGACCCGCACACTTTGAAGGTTGCCACGTCAACCTTTTCAGGGAAGCAACGCCGTAACATGTGAATTGCACGTTCATGCCTCGCGACAGCTCGAACGTTTCAAAGCATGATTACATTCATTCTCGAACCACGGTGCGTCGCACACCACACAACTTAATCCGAAATGTCTCACCAAATGAAGAGAGAAGGCTCTTTATTAGAGGAAGGCAGAAAGGTCTGCCGGCATGTTGTCGCCTATAGATGCTACTCTGCGGAGAAGGGCAGGCGGGAATAAAGTAGCTATAGGATGTAAGCCGCCCGGAAGAGACAAAAGAGAGGAGGAATTAAAAGAAGGGAAACCAGTGAAAACAGATGAAGAAAAAGGAGGTAGCCTGTGAGGTTGATAGGGGGTTTCACATAGTAACGATATTTAGACCTATATCGTGTCCGCGACACCGATGTTGTGGAGGTAGCCAAATAATGCGGCTAGCACTTTCCGCTGAGACGAGGGAGATAGTGAGGCGGAAATCTCGCATATGCCCCCTTGTGATGGAACGGCGTGGTACCTGGCCACCTCGGCGCAGGGTGGCCAACAACTGCGCCTACTATGGCCTGCACATAAACGTGACCAACATGAGCGTGAACGAGTTCCTGAACTTCTTCCTGCTGGGCGTGGTCGAGTTCCCGGCTTCTGCGGTCGGCTGGTGGGCGATGGAGCACTTCGGGCGCCGATGGAGCAACGTGGCGCTGCAACTGCTCGTCAGCGGAGCCTTCTTCGCATCGTGCCTCATCCCCGCCGGTGGGTGGTGCTCCAGCACGTGTAGTACCGCAGCGGGGAAGCGCCTAATCCGCTGGATCGGTGGAGAGGCTTTAAATCACACCACTCGCGTTGCAGTAGAATGTCATCCACAGTCTTCCAAACGTTCAGTACGATGGAGAGAAATACTTTTATGTAAAAGTTCTTTTTGTGTAAAAGTTCTTTTTGTGTAAACAAAGATTGAAAGAAAACAGGTAGGACATTGTTCAGCTCTGTTCGAAATATCACAGGAGAAAATGTTCTTGTTTTCCGTTAAAGTGACATTGCCAGTAGCAGTCATGTCGTGTCCTCGAAGAATAAGCCGCACGCGCTGTAGAAACCATGGGTGTCGGCAGCCGACTCTATACTCGTGGATCTCGAGTTAGTTCACTGGTCGGACAATCTTCATGTCCGCGGCTACTGGCGCCACCGGGTCAATCGTGGTGTTCCGCAGGGGGCAGTACTGAGTTTTCCCCTATTTAACTTTGCGCTCATAGACCTCGTGGACGAAATGCCTGAAACTTTGCACGCTGCGGTGGCTCAGTAGCTATGGCGTTGTGCTACTGAGCCCAAGAACGTGGGTACGATTCCCACCCACGCCGGCCGTTTTCCGATTGAACGCCGTGTGTCGGACGGATGATACAACGCGTATCCAAGAAGCGCGGGGCAGGGATGCGCTCCGGGTCGCCCATGCCTTTGTGACCAGTAGGATCCTCTTCTCCGCACCCTACCTACGTACGACCAAGCAACACGAGAATAGCATTGACGTCATCATTAGGAAGGCTACAAAACGAGCCCTTGGCCTCCCGGTGGCTACCTCCAACACCAGGTTATCGGCGCTGGAGGTGCTCAATTCGTATCAAGAGATGAAAGAGGCTCATCTCACAAATCAGTACACGAGACGCGCACCGACGGCGTCGGGGCACCACTTGCTTAATCGCCTACAAATTAAACACGAGTGCACCCCAGAGGAAACGCGCAGACTCCCAGAGTTGTGGCGGCACAGGCTCTGGGTGCATCCACTTCCACGTAACATGGAAAAACACGCTCACGAAGGCAGGAGGGAAGCACGCGCTGGGACCCTAGAAAGGAAATACGGAAATAGACGCGGTGTGTTCTACGTTGATGGGGCAGGACCGTCACCTCTGGGGTTCTTCACTGCCGCTGTAATTCACAGGGACCAGCAAGTCGATGGGCTCTCCTACCGGGCCCCTAACTTCACGCAAGCCGAAGCGACTGCCATAGCGCTCGCCGCCTCGGACCCGAAGTCAAGGACAATAATCACGGACTCTCGCCGATCCTGTGAAAGCTATTTAGCGGGCACGGTACCACCCTTGGCCTACAGTATTTTAAAACGAGTGGTGCGGTTCGTAGACCCCGCACCTAAAGAAATTGTGTGGTCTCCGGGGCATCAGGGTCTGAGAGGTAATGAGGACGCGCACGCGGCTGCCCGAGCGCTTACCCACCGGGCGCCTCACCCATGGTCTCCCGGCTCGGAGATTAGCAAACCACTTCTGCGGTTTAGAGAAATTGTAAACCGTTACTGCGATAACCGCCGGCTTTACCCAGCCACTGCAAAGGGTCTGAGCAAGGTCGATGAGCGAATACTGCGGCGCCTGCAGACGAACACATTTATGTGCCCTGCAGTAGCAAAGCATTTCGACCCTAAAACAGATGGGCGGTGTCTGCACTGCGGGAAGGTGTCCGACACCTTCCACATGGTGTGGGCATGCCAGAGCAACCCTACGTTATCCCCCAACCCTTCCCCTACCTGAGAGGCATGGGAGGCAGCCCTGCTCAATTGCTCGGGGCTGGAGTCTCAAAGGGCTCTAGTCCGACGGGCGAGAGCGGCGGCCTTGACCAATGGGGTCCCGGAATAGGGACTGCACCTGTGCGGAGGGCCGCAGGACCTAACTCTCTTTTCTTAACAAAAATAAAGTTTTAGTCCTCCTCCTCCTCCCGTGTGTTCGAGTGTGCAAGAACGCCCGTGTGTTCGAGATTTCAGCGTACGTTAAAGATCCCCAAAGGTTCAAAATAAATACGGAGCCGTCCACTACGGCGCGCCCCATAGCGCCTCATAGCATGTACATTCTCGGCGCGTTAAACCCAATACTCCGAAATGCCTGAAACTGTCAGTCACTATGTACGCTGACGATATATGAATCTGGGCTTCGGGTGTAACTCGATCACAGTTGCGAACCCGTCAACAGCGTGCTGCAACAATAACGTCTCGCTACTTGCGCCGTCAAGTACTAAGTTTGCCTCCAACAAAATGCGCTGTTCTTCCCTTCTCCAGAAAATCAATGTTCCAGTACCCCATCCCCATTGATGGCACCTTAATGCCTTACGTTACGCACCACCGATTTCTGGGCGTTATTGTGTGTTGTAGTTTGTATCACTTCGCATATAACTGTGAGTGGGTGCATGGAGGTTAGCAAAACGTATGACGCTGCTGCCCGGTCATAGCAGCAGGATGTCGTTGGTAACCCGCGGGTGGGTGGACGCAACGCGCGTGCAGAGGCGGCCGTGGCCAGCATGACGGCGTCGCTGGTCGCCAAGTTCGCGTGCACTGCCTCCTTCATGATCATGTACCAGCAGGCGGCCGAGGTGGTGCCGACGCCGCTGCGCTCCTTCGCCCTGGGCGCCTTGTCGGCTTTCTCTTCTGTCTTCAGCATCTGCATGCCCTACATCGTCTTCCTCGTGAGTGACTCCCCTTTCCGCCACTTGCGCACATGCACGAGCCAGATAGTAGAACCCCGGGAAAGAGTGACAGCACAGCCATTAGGGTTATCATTACATGGCCCATTCAGCGAGCACTGGTACTCCTTATGAGTCGTGGATGCGAAAGCAGTGACGTCCAACTGGACGCCTCCGAGTGCTCTCATTCGAGCTTTGCGCTACAGGCAACATTTTAGAGTTTTGTTGCAGGTCGTGTTTTCAGTTCCGCCATTCGGTTCGTGCGGGCTACTTCTTGGGCTTGCTACGTTAGCATGTTGGCGATAGACGGGAATCGTTCGGACAGCATTGCAGGCAATCGGAATCCTATTGGCTGCCCTGCCAAGAGCGGCATGGCATGCTGGGAACTGTTGCGCAGCTGGGTGCGGCCGGCCCGGCGCGTGTTCGGTGCATTCTCCGCTTGCCACGTGGCTCTGCGAATGCCCAGGCATTGCTGTAACAGCGCGGTCCTTTTATGTGTTTTATAATTGCGACGCACGCGCTAGGGAACGCTTCGCATTCCATTGGATTTAGAAGCCGGCTTCCGATGCCGGCACCGAAACGTATTCTTACGACGGCTTTTTCGTTCAATTGGTCGTTTAATGCTTTCTCATCATTGCCGACGTTGGCGCGACGGCGTGGAAGCGGACTCGTAATCCACGTAAATTCAGTGCATTGCGTAGCGCGTGCGTCGCATTAATAAAAGAGAAAAAAAGAACGGCACTCCTCAACGACGCCTGGGCAAGTGCAGGGCCCCGTGGAAAGCGGAAGTTCACCAAGCACGCGTTGCGCTAGCCTCCCCCAGCTGCGCAACAGTTACCATCCTGCAAGGCTGCTTTTGCCTGGCAACAAAATTCTCAAAAATACAGTCTAAATGATTCCGATCTCTACCCAGCGTTCTAGCGTAGGAAGTTTCCCATGACATCAGGAATCTTGCCCCTGATTGTTTTGCGTCGGAGCCATACATACACGACATTATGTGATAATAAAAAGAAGAAAGAGACAAAACCTGTGAAATTTTTCTTAGTGTCTTCTTGTTATACTCTTCACCGTACGCGTCCAGGGCCGGTACGGCACGTGGATTCCGTTCCTGTTCCTCTGCGTGCTCGCCGGTGCGGCGGGTCTGTCGGCCGCCTGGCTTCCCGAAACCAACGGCTACGTCCTCTGCCAGACCATTGACGACGCTGAGAACTTCGGCAGGGGACAGAAGTTCTTCTCCCTCAACAGGTGGGCGACCGGGTTATGACAGTCGCATCTACACAGGCCCTCTCGAACTCGCTAAAATTGCGAGGCAGCCGCTCCTGCCAAATGTTCTGTGCACCGGGACCCCTTCAGCGGTAGTTAGGCTGCCCGCAAGTTACAGCATGAACCGACGCAAACTAGCCCGCAACAGCTACAGTTGAACCTCGTTATAAAAACACTGATATAGCGAATTATCGGCTATAGCGAACTAAATACAGACTTTTGTTGGTCACGCTTTATTTCAATGACACCTGTTCTTTTTTAACGAAACTGAAACAGTGAGAGCCGCGTGATATCGGATATAGCGAAGAAACATTTCACCAGGAAGCTGAGAAGCTAACTGGAAAAACCCCCCGTAGTCCTAAACTGCAGAAGTATAAAGGCCCTTTTGTTCGGGGACACTGTGGAAAACTTCATGCTGCTCAGTGCTGTGAGTATCCACCAGACAAAGATCACATCCTTGATAAAGTAAATAAGAACGCAGTCCTGTTTGTCGAGTTAAGCCTGCCCTGTTGCAATTTCACGTGCTCATGTTTTGGTTAATTGAGCTCAAAATGCAACAAGGAGAAAGGTAAGGGTTGCCGTGTGTATAGTGGGTTCGAAGCTTCAAAAAATGCATTTCTGTATCAAGTATTTTTGCGCGAGCCAGATTGTCGATTAGTTATGGACGATTTTTACCTATACTGTTATAACGAATATCGGTTATAACGAACTGATTTGCTGTCCCGACACTACTTCGTTATGAGGAGGTTCGACTGTATTGGTGTTACACGTTCAGGACTGTGCACTAGATCTATTTCTAAATAAAAAAGTGCTCTGGTGCATCGGGCTTGAAGATCAGGACTTTACTCGAACTTCCAAGAGACAACGAGTGAAATGGGTTACAAAAACAAAACGTAGCTATGGATACAAAACTGGAGCGCTCAAAGATCCTTCCAACCAAACCACAGGCAACTGTAATCTGATTGTGCTTACTATAATTTTCTGTCTAAATAAAGAATAAACCCTCTCCGCGTACTATACAATGGAACAAAGCATAATGTAGAGTTCCCTAGTTTCTTTTTTTTTTTCACGGAAGGGCGTTTATTTCCATTAAGCCAATTGGCACATAACCATTGATAGATAATGCTAACGTGAGAAATTCAAGCCTAAGCATTATTTATATAAATTTTGCATATACGCCTCAGTGGCTGAGTTGCTGTGCTTTTAAGACCTAGGAAACGGAAGCGGGATCATTTCCGTCAGCGGCAGCAGTTTCTAAGTATCAAGGTTAAAAATGAAAACGCCTGTTGTGTCCAGATTACAGCAGACGTTTCAGGATCTAAGGTAGGGGACAAAAATTAATTTGCGGTCTTCCACTATGGCAGTTTTTTTCCTAAAATTATTCTGTTATTTTTATTATCCTCAAGACAGTACCATGAATAACTCAGGACTGGAGCGTTCCACACAACATTGTAGGAACCTCTATAGGACATAGAGGTTTAGTTGGCGTGCTGTTTCTAGCAATCTTTTCGGTTAGCCACCCCAAAATTGGACGGAATACTATAAAAGTGACGCTCATTTTTCGCCCTTGCCCCCTGTTGTACACTTGCATGCTAACAAATATTTTTTTCTCTCCTTGCAGAGTAAACAAGGAAAAAGGTTATGGGAATGCGGATTCCAAGGAAAAAGAACTGGATGTAATGGCCGAATCTTCACATCCCACAGCCTGACACATACCGCCTGTGTATCACCATAGTTTTGTTCGAAGTTTACAAGCTCTGGTGTTCCCATCTTTCTGTGTTAAAGCCCGCCACCCTTGAATTTGTCGTGCCCGTTTGGCGCCTCAATGTCCACTTCACAAAAGACCGCTATAGCACACGTCGACGCCAAATCCATCTTGTTGGGAAGAACGATCACCACTCACTTCACAGTGTTGACTTATTGTTACACATTTTTGTGATCTGGTGTAGCCAGGTTTCTTTGCATAACAAGAGCTGAGTGCTGCCTTGCGTACATTTTTGGTAGAAAACATGGAATCGAATACACCTTCAGGATGGTTGGAAATTCTAGACTGGCGTAGCAACGTTTCATACTCACCCACATTTTATTCCTATTTCAGATACTGAAGTGCGCGCTAATTTAACATTTGATTGCCGCGCGATCTACCCAGTAGCAGACACAGTGGCAGAAAAGGCCACATTTTTTTATTGTAAAAAATGTGTAAAAAATGCTCGAATTTGTCATTTCACCATATTTTTAATATCTACGTATAGCCTCAGTGCATGCATAATCTCGAAGCAACATATTTATGATGCGATGTAACAGTCGAAGTGCAGCCTAATACGAGGTAGCCGGTTACTATAACACAAAATCATGTTTTAGCATAAGGCTTATTGTCCCCAGAGTGCTTGAAAGGTTTTAAAGCGAGCTTTCTTTGTCCTTCCTCTCGGTTTTCTGATTACTGCTGCTGCTGCTCCCCTCTCTCCCTTCGCACCACGTGATTCTATCTTGCAGCAGATAACGCCGTCCTCTGTGTATGGCGCCTGCGTGGTTCAGGAAGCGACTGGCGGCGGGGAAGCCGTGTGTCACATTCTCTGCGCTCGGGACTGGTGCCGTCCAAATGGCGTGCTGGCCAGCAGAGCGTCTTCACTGTGCAATCCGCGAATGTATGCTAGCTCGAAGACGTGAGGCAAGACAACGAGGCGTGGCAGCCATGGAAGACGATCAGCGTGGTGAGCATTGCGCCCAGATGCAGCAAGCGCCTCATGCACGGGGGCAGTTTGATCTCTCCGTGCAAATCATAGACGTGACATTATCAACGTGGTTACAGCCTTCCGCGCGGCGTTTCCAACGACAAGGAAATACTCTCCAATAGTAAAAACATGCAAGTCATGATGTCAGTGCCCAATCACAAGTGTGACGCTTCGCTTTACGTCGATTGACACCTATGCGTGGGGTCCACCATTTTTTTTTTTTTTTTTCATGTCCCCACGTGGCCTTCGCTTTTGTCCACGTCGCTTCTGCTGGGAGAAATCCAGCCAGAAGTCCCCGCCCCCTTTCCATATGTTCGGACGACGTCGTGTCATTGCCACCAGCAACCTTGTCGCCGTCTGCGCAACGTCAGAGAGCACTCAATGGCCATCCGGTGGCGCGCAGCAGACGCGCGTGGTAAGCAGCGCCCTCGAACATGCTTGAACGACAGCGACAGGGCATCCGAACACGCAATTTCCTTATTTGACTGCGCCAAGGAGGGTGCAGGCAATCTACCAGGACTCGGACAACGGAGCGTCCCGAAACGGCATTGCGGTTGTTACGCTGTCTCCGCTACGTCTCGCCGAGATGTATCGCGTTATGCAACTGCCGTACGCTAAGCTTGGAAGCGCAGGGTCAATCTTCGACTGTCCTCATCTGGCCCTCACGGAGCTGCTTCTTGGTGACCTCCAGTGTAAGTCAACAGACCTATCCTGTTCTGGAGTTTGTTTTTAATGTTTTGGTCATATCGAGCATTATAGCTAAGTTTGCAGCCAACCTCAGTTTCAGCGCTTAATCGCTGAACCGAACCTGAAGGAACCACCAAAATCTCCTAGTTTCAGCACGAGTTTCGGTTAACAGGAATGCATTTTGCTAAAAAAGCCTAATTTTAAAGCAACAAACGTTTGCTGTTCCTGTTTAGTTTAAACAATTCCGTTTAAGCGTTTTTATTGAGCGTTCTTCAACTGTTACATTTCTTTTTATGCCTCGTTCAATCAGCGTAACTCAGATGTCCAAGAATTAAAAACAACTGAAAATAAGGAAGTCATGACTCAAGTTGAGCGCAGTGTAATGCGAACCATTTTTGGTTTGGCGCGAGAATGCCGCTATAAATCATGGATCGGGTCGACGTCCCAAGAGAGCCTGTCGTAGACACTACGCGAAGTCCCACAGGGGTCGTTAGTAAAATTTTCCTCGGAGTGGTCGCGCGAAATAAACGGTTTTTTTTAGTGACATACATACAAAGAAAAGCTTCGAAAATGTGCACTTTTATTCGACACATCGAGATTTTGTTGTCAGTTTTGTTGACAATTTAGTTGCGTGGTAAGTTTAGCAATGCCGCATCGTCACTAAAATTGCTGCTATATAAATCGCTTGTCCGCCCCAACCTCGAGAATTCTGCTGCTATTTGGGACCCTTGTTATGCCACTCTAGAATAGATCCTTGAGCTCGTGCAAAATACCGATGCCTGCTTTATACTTTCCAATTATAACCGTACCACCAGTGCTGCAACAACGAAATCTTATGAGTGCCTTCCCCTGTTGTCCGTACGCAGGAAACTGTTCCGTCTATGCGTTTTCCATAAAGTATATTATCATTCTTTTTAAGAGAGTAACTAGTTTTGTTGCCCTCTTATCGTTCTTTACGCGTGGTCCATCATAACGAAGTTGGATATACATTTTGTAGGACGAATGAATTTTATCATTCATTCATACCTAATACCTCTACAGAATGGAATAACCTTTCATCAGAGATTGTATCCATTTCTAATCATTCTCTTTTTCGCCAGAGCTTGTCTGCATTTATGCAATGCAATGATTCTGGGTGATTTTGTGCAACGCGGTTACCCCTTTTGTTTACATGTGTGATTCGCTGTTTGTTAGGTCAATTTCCCCATGATTATTGTGTCTTTTGGCACTGTTTTGTGGATATCTGTGCGGAGTACGTTGTTAATATTTTGATGGTTTGCTTTGTTTTGTGCTTCACAGCCAAAAAATGTTGTCTTACTTCGCCGCGACATTTCAACCATGTATTGTTTCGTCTACTCCCCTCTAGAATGCCTTGGTGCTGGAGGGTATGGAAATAAATAAATAAATAAATAAATAAATAAATAAATAAATAAATAAATAAATAAATAAATAAATAATCAGTAAAAGGTGCAACCGAACAATCTTTCATCAACAATACAAGAGGTTGCTGTCTCTCTGCGGGAAACGTATAGTTTGCTAGCAAAACAAACTAAACCAGGCAATCTATCACACGGAAGCGAAGGTCCCTTGACTCAATTCTATAGCTATTAGTCGTTGTATGAAATAGGGAAGTCTGTGCATAATTTTGGAAGCTATACTATCTCTATGAAGGTTTTAGCTGCGACTTAAAACTTGCTTTGACTTTTTTTTTTCGAGTCAATCATCAATTGAATTCAAACATTGTCTAATAGCAAAGACTTCGTCTGTAAGCACTCTGTGGCGTACCCCACCCCCATAAATCTTTCCGTCTTTCCGTAAGGCGTGACATGAACTGCTCAATAAGCATACATGGGCTGTATAGGGCATTTAATGGTGGTTCTGTAAAAGTTGCAGGTGACATCTACGTTTAGGCCTTAAGATGTATGGTACGACAGCATTACTTCGGCATCGAGGGAGCGTTTTCGATTGGCGTCGTGCATTTGCTATTGATGCTTTCCGAGAATTAGTTTAGCGACGATAGATAGACTAGCCGCAGCGATCGCTGCAGCACAGGAAAGGCATACATTTCCGTTGCGTGGTTTAAGATGTCAGCCCGAAAGGTTGCAGCTGCGCTGTGTTGGTCAGTTTGAGCAAGAAGGTGGCAGTGTCAGTGTCTCACCCGCCGCGGTGGCTCAGTGGCTAAGGCGTTGCGCTGCTGAGCACGAGGTCGCGGGTTCGATTCCTGATGGAGGCGAAAAGCAAAAACGCCCGTGTGTACGAGATTTCGGCGCACGTTAAAGATCCCCAGGTGGTCAAAATTAATCCGGAGCCCTCCACTACGGTGCGCCTCATCGCCTGCGTTGCGTCGGCGCGTTAAACCCTACAATCAATCAATCAATCAATCAGTGTCAGTGTCTCACCATATTTATTGTCCAGCGTTGTGGTTTAACTGAAAGTTTGGTTCATCTATACCGCACAGGCAGAAAGAGAGAGAGAGAGAGAGAGAGAGAGAGTCAGGGCTTTATTGAGTGTGATTTAATGGAAGTTGTTCACCCCTGAGCATATCCCTGAAAGAGGGTGGGTGTTTTCCCGTATGGAGCACAGTTTAAGGTTAAGGTCACACGTTTCCTACTTAACATCTTCGCCAGTCTAGACTTGTGGATATATGTATTGGATTTTATCGCGCGCCTGGTTTGCAGTTATTCGATGCTTACATCCTTGTGTGGCACGGGGAAGAATGGCGTTCCTAGGTGTATGATGAGAAGTTTCCAATACCCTTCGGGGAGAGAAGAGTGGTAGTCCTGGTCAACCCGGAGCACGGTATGCTAGTTTTCACGGATCTTCGCCGGCTGCATCGTTCTCTTCCAGTCCGCCGTGTCCTGGTTGTAATGTGACGTGAACTTTCATCTTTGTGGATTTAAGAATCCTCTTCAATTATTTAGGTACTATGCCATCAGCCAAGAGACGAATGTGTTCTTAAGCGTATGTAACGATGTTTAAGCTTAGTTCCGTTAAACGGATTGTGAAGACAATTTTCCACTTTTCTTTCCTTATGTGTGGAGGGTAATCAAATCACAGCGATTGACACTGTAGTTTACTGCGACAATTGTTGCCTTCGTCCTTTCCGACGGTGTCGCCGCCGTATACTATCTTTTTTATAGTTTTGGAGCTTTCCTCGGAACAATATGATCCTAGCTTTTCGCCTGTTCTTGTGCAGGTATTAGTCTATAGTTTTCGTAGTGGAAGGGCATTAATGGAGAGCCGCTGTATTAGTGACATATCCACCATGGCGTCCCTTTTCTCTCTGGAGGTTCGGCATATATTCCTTACGATGGCCGGTCCCACTTTCTTCCCAGGTGCTTCTTTTGTGCTAGGATAGTGGCTTATAAAATGTATTCAAAGTTATTATAAGACAATTTAGTACCTGGGCGAGGATCTCGAAAATAATGATGCAGGCCCGCCGGGCTGCCCTATATGCTGTTGTGATAGTTGTCCTTATTTGGCTTTCTTCAGTGCGGATAAGTTTCTCGTACGACAGGCTGACCGATGTCCGACTCGTGATCACTGCGTATAAGTTTTTTTTTTTTTCGTTTCTTCTTTTATTCCTGCTGTCCCGTGTATAGGCGTTTTACAACGTAAGCCTAATGTTCAAATACTTCCTGTATTTTTGCGACTGCGCTATTGGCTCTGCCGCTTTTGTGTATGGCCATGCCCATGATTCTTGCGTTTTGTGAGATCACATGCTGACGTATTTTTAGGTTTTGAAAATTGTCCGCGTGGCGCCATTCGTCGTTTACAGGAGAGAGCTTGCGGTGCTGTCAACCCCGAAAAATACGAAAAATCATTTCAAAACTCTCGCAATTAGAAGCCATGCACGCGGTTTTATTTTTTTTATTGCAACACATTTAATTTAGTTTCGGGTGCTAATCTAGGTTTTCCAGGGATTCAGAGTCTCTGGCGTTAATCTTTTACACTCCTTTTTTTAGGTGACACAAAGCCAGCGCCGGTATTAGTGTAGGTTGGAGAGGCGCTTTGGTAGCGGCGTAACTTGCGGGCACAGCTAGCGACCGTATATGGGCCGTGCATGCGACTGCCTAGGGCGCGTAGAACGAAAATCACTGCTAAGGCGTGGCGCCTGCTTGAATCGCGTATCGTTTCTTTCGTCTCGGCCAGGGGCGTCAGAACAGGGGGTGCAGGGGGAGCGACGGCTCCCCCTAATGTACAAATGTGGGAGCACGGCTCCCCCAGTCAAGCGGCACCTGAAGACGTCTGCTGAGCCTCAGACGGCACCAGCAAACTTAGGTTTATTTGTTGAAGGCAAAATGGCTAAGGTTCAGACGATATTATGAGTGGCCTCAAATCTGAAGAAATAGTGAATTCGGCGTTACCCGTTTTCGAGAAGATTTATAGTTGAAAGGCTTTCGTATGAAGCAATTGAATAGCTACTCTCCCCGCCCAAATATTCGGTGCCTGCTGTATCAATCAAAGGATCGATGGTATATTGGCTTTGTCCTTTGTATTAGGCTCGTATAATCATGATACTAGCCAGCTCCCCTGGACAGTATGACCAATTTTTTTTTACGCTGACCAGTTTGATTTGTTATAAAATCATGGTTCCCTAAGCGGCTTACCCCAATAGCATAAAAACTCACAGTTTAACAAGTTATCAGCAGAGATATCAACAGTGCGACTATATATTAGGAACTATGAATGCATCGATATCATGCTACTGAAATTTTCTTAATATAATGGTGCACCAGTCAATCAGAAATACTGGGAACAAAATTAAAACAAATTATTCGTTGTGCATGCACGTACCCGTACTCTGATAATAAACGCACATGGTTCAACCTACATGTGCATGTTAACGCAGAGCATAAGTTGTTTCTTCAACTGACCTGTATATTTAATTCACCTGCTTTGTCAATATTATTCTTCGTGTAAGCCTTTATTTTGTAGCATGAATGTGCTGGTGTCGTAGTATGTTCGTGGTTAGGCGCATGCATATGAATGTGCTTTAAGTACTGTATTTTCCCGTCTATAAGTCGCACTTTTGTGTAAGTCGCGCCCCCCTCAAAACTGCATTTTTTCCGAAAAAAAAAAACGCGTACAAGTCGCGTGGTGTATAAGTGTGTACAAAACGCACTTGTTAATCAGGTAAACCCGTAGAGGATCAGTTCGTTAGAAAGTTCAGCGAAAGTACATCGTTGCGGTGGCCGCCGCCTCTGAACACATCCCTCAGTAAGCAGTAGTAAACGCGTGCATCTACCGTCCGAAGTCCAGACAGAACTAGCTCCTCAAAAATTGTTTATTGATACACAGATGGCATGTACTTACAGACAGCGTTTAGGCATAACCATCAAAGCCTTCTTCCTCCGACTTGCTAACAGATAATTCATTCATTTAGACCATAGAGCTGTGTCTCTTAACGTGCGCTGACGTCACACAGTGCACAGGAACCTTTTCGAGCGCGTACCACATGCAGCCGCCGCGTACCAAATTGATTCCATACAGAAGTCGCACCGCTAGATAAGACGCACCAACGAAAATTTAGAAAAACAACTGCGACTTTTACACCGGAAATACGGTATATGTTTCTTTGGCAAATTTAATTTTTTTATTTATTTAGATGTACACAGCGCTTTTGCATTCATGAATAAAAAGGTACGGAATCGTGGGTGCTACTGTTGCCTCGTGTAGAGGGCACAGTCGCCCTGACTCAGTGAATATTTGACTGGGTTTGGTTTGGTTTTATGTTGATGGGTCAATTGCTATTATTTATGTACACTAGTCATTGTAGCAGCACTGTACAAACCCTGCGGAAGTACTCAAAGAAAATAAATTACGAGGTATTGAAAAATCAACCATATAGTCAATATAATTGATGATGATGATGATGATGATGATGATGATGATGATGTAGCATAATTTCGGCTCCCCCAGGGAAAAGATAGTTCCGACGGCCACTGGTCTCGGCCGTAGTGTCATTGTCCTCCTTTCCACTATCTAGTTGCCGCTGCTCTGTACTGCCGCTTAGGGCGAGCCCTCGTGTCTGGCTGTATCAGTTGTAGTTTCCGGTTTGCATCGGTGACGTACTTCTGTGGACGCTTGCAGCGGACGATTATCAGGCACATAAAAACCTAGAAACGCGCCTAATAACACTATCACGTTAATAAAACCATCTAGGCCCTCCAAGGTGAACATACATATAGAGGTATATGGGCAGAGATGAGTCCTTCCAAAGAATGCTTACGTGGTGATAATTTCCACTCAAAGTTCCTATATTTTTAAATCGATTTGCAAGCATCTCGCGCAGCTTTTGGACGCTACTGTATCCAGTAATCAAACGGAAAGCGTACTTTCGGCGAGATTATTCACAGTTATGGAGCCATTAGTGACTTGTGACTTCCCATGCATGGTGCAGCTGTTATAGAACGTTCACGGCCCGGCGGCCTGTCTGCAGCTATCTTGGGCGACGTTACGTCATTCTCCATTGGTCGTATTTGCCGACTCCTGTCTAGGCGCGGCCTTCACGTGTCTTTCCAGACACACCGGCAAATGGCGCACGGCTTTCTGGGTTACTTTTCGTTTCGAAAATTCCCGCATAAGGATTGTTTAAGTACTTTCTACGTCAGATGTTATACTACTGCATGCAGAACTAACTGCCCTGCACGGTGCATTGCAGTCCGTTCTAATTGCACCAGTTCAGGCAGGCATGGGAAATTATCGCCGACACTCGTGCAGTCCTTTAGCACCTGATGGCATACTGCGGCACGAGCGTATAGCTCAAGAAGTCAGTGACCCGCACACGCGGGACCATCCTTTTATCGTCCTTCAATAGTTGCCAGCCCACGGTGGCGTGGCTGGCAAGGAGAAAGCCGACCGCGCCGCGGTTTCCGCTCATCGCACCTCCTTAGTTCATTATCTCTCCTGTTAATAATGCTTTGTGAAATGCACTGGGTATTTCACCAGGCGATACAGAGCGGCTCTCGCTTCCACGGTTGCGAAGCGCTCTCAGCATTCGATCTGGGCCCGCCGCAGTAAAACCTACTCCGCACACCACACAATGGACCAAAAATGCGAATTGTCCATGTAGTCTTGACATGCAATCTTCAAGAAGTCTTCCTGCGTCGGATCAGGCCTAAGGTTGCCTACACGAAGCATTTTATTAAAGTGAAAGTTTTCTTAGTGGGACCAATGACGTTGTGTCAAAAAAGCTTATGCATTTCCCCGTAAACCAGGTTGTTCGACAGAAAATATATGACAACATCTCTGGACACACGCACGTGCCTGAAACCGGGCATCCATTGCGTCAAAATGGTTACTTGAAAATCGCGAAAGAGGAATGGAAGAAGAAGCACGATAGTATACCTTTACATCAAAAACAACGCATCAGTATACATTTAGATGTTTCGTAGAGGCGCCTACTTAGTGTATGAGAAATCGTCACTTACACTCCGCTCTGTGCTCATTTTTCCTTCGAAATAAAGTGTTTCTACTCTCTTTGTTTTTAATACAGTAGAAATTACTGCTCGGTGTTTCATTGTTCATATTTATAGATATTTCTACCAGGTGGTTTTTATTATATTTATATTTATGTTCACTTACATTTTCTAGAACAAAACATCTACAATCTTGTTATTAAAAACGTAATTGTCTAGATATTTATCCTAAAAACACTCTTTTACTAAAATCTCCAGTTTGCTGCACTTTGTGAAATGAGGTATATCTTTTAAAGGAGGTTCCGCTGCAGTCTGTGACTTTGTACCTCCCTTTGTATATCGTAACCATGTATTCAACCTTCTGTTTACAATAAATTTTTTTTTGGCTTTTGGCTTTTGATGCCTTCGTTGTTCGTTCACTGTAGGGTCTTTGAAGGTTTCACGATTTATTGGAAGCACTTTCAGGGAAGGTTGGACGCCCTTATAGTTTTCCCGCTTCTCTATACTTTATATAGAAAGGGATGGTAATTTTGGGGTGCCGTAGGCAACTTCGGCAGCGGCACATGTCGCACAACAGAGACGTTGCTATAACATTTCTTGGGGCCACTGGACTCGACAGTACACCATTAATAACTGGTAGGGTTTAAGACGCGACGCAACGTAGTCGATGAGGCGCGCCTTAGTGGAGGGCTCCGGATTAATTTTGAGCACCTGGGGACCGAAATCTCGTACACACGGGTGTATTTGCTTTTCGCCTCCATCAGAAAAGCGGCCGCCGCGGCCGGGAATCGATCCAGCGTCCTCGTGCTCAGCAGCAGAAACGCCTTAGCCACTGAGCCACCACGGCGGGTTAATAAGCGGTAGTATTAATGTTTTGCCTGATTGTGTGTCTGTTTGACGTGTGCGTGCTGGTATACTAATGTGTGCGCTTGAGCGAACTTTTCAAATCACGTTCACCTCCATCTGGTGTAATGTCAACCGTCTACTTTGGCTGACCTCGCATAGTTTTGCTTGTCTGACCGACCTCATTAGAGTTTCTCTCTCTCTCTCTCTCTCTCTCTCTCTCTCTCTCTCTCTCTCTCTCTCTCTCTCTCTCTCTCTCTCTCTCTCTCTCTCTCTCTCTCTCCTCTCTCTCTCTCTCTCTCTCTCTCTCTCTCTCTCTCCTCTCTCTCTCTCTCTCTCTTTCTCTCTCTAAAAGTTCCATGATGAGCAACGCTAGGCCAGAATATAGCACTGAAATGAATTACTTGCCTATCGATGTTTCAATAGGAACTTGATAACGAGGCCAAGAAGGCCCTTAAAGGGACTAAGAACGGGAAATCTGCATCAGACAACGGAATAACCGTGGATCATCTGAACGGTGGGGGGGACATTGCACTAGGAAAGCTTACAAAACTATTTTCAGAACCTTTTAGAACTCTGGAGGTACCCTTAGCCTGAAAAAATGCCAACTTATAATTCTGATCTGCAAGAATGGTGAAACTTTACGTATACGTGCTGCGGGAGTCTTTGTAAGTCTCTTCTATTTCCTTGGACTTCAACGCTTCCAGTACTGGAGTTGTTGCTATAGAATCGATATGCTTTTTTGTTGTCTGTAAGTATCATGCAATGAGGTTTATTGTGCTCCGCGTATTTATGTTAGTTACGTGATTGATTACAAAAATGTTATCAATTTTTCAGAAGCCTTTCCTAAATACAGCCTGTTCTCTCGATTGTCAGGAGTCTTGGCTGTCACCTGGCCGTAAACTATTACCAGAGTTCTTCAATGCTATTCTGGTCACTAAACTTATGCGTAACACTATAGGAGAGCTTCATATGTTGACCAAACTTCCCGCCCGGCGGCGCCGCGAGTCCGGTAAATGCAGAGTTTTTGTACATAGGGGAACTCTATGTGCAGGCGACTTAGGCGGCTGCGGCTACATTGGCAGTGCGCTGGGTCGCGATCTTGCTGTGGTCTTTGTTGAGCGCTTTACCTTTGTTCACTCATCGCGAAGGGCAAACCATGTAAACTACGATGCCTCAGATGTGCTGCATGCCTGGTTGCCGCTCTGTCTATTGAAGTGCAAAGAAAAATGCTTGGGAAATGCGCGCGAGGGAGCCGGGTGAATTTTTGAGCGATGCGGCGGCTTTTCGCCTGCTCAAAGCGACGCCTTCGGAGATAAGGGTGTCCTCTTTATCGCAGTTTTTGAATACCAGGAGGTTAAAAGCATCGTCGGCTACGCCTTTTAAAACGTGGCCCACTTTTTCTTACTCCGGCATCTGACGGTCGACTTTGTGGCAAAGGGCCAGCACTCTATGAATGTAAGTAAAGTACGACTCAGTGGAGCTATTTGCACGCGGGTGGCAAGATCATTTTTGGCTGCCAGCTACCGACTCTTGGACCGTCCGAACAAGGCTTTAAGCTCTTCTTTACAAACGTCTCAGCTGGTGATGGGGGCCTCGGCCGTACCTTTGAGGTACAAGTCCAGGTTGGCGAACATGAGTGTGATTGATTGATTGTGGGGTTTTAATGCGCCGACGCAGCGCAGGCGATGGGGCGCGCCGTAGTGCAGGGCTCCGGATTAATTTTGACCACCTGGGGATCTTTAACGTGCGCCGAAATCTCGTACACACGGGCGTTTTTGCTTTTAGCCTCCATCAGAAAAGCGGCCGCCGCGGCGGGGAATCGAACCCGCGACCTCGTGCTCAGCAGCGCAACGCCTTAGCCACTAAGCCACCGCGGCGGGTGAGCATGAGTGTGGGGTCCCAGCGGTTGTGGCTACTGACTCGCTCGTACATGAAGATCCACTCCTTTACGTCTACGACATCCGTGCCGCTGAATTTACCGGGTTCACGCGGTGGGAAAAAAATTCCGCATTTCCCCGAGGGGAGAATGTGAAAGGCGAATGCACGAGTGAATTGCGCGGTTCCGTAATGTTCGCGAAGAGAGATCCACACACACAACCACCCAAACGAAGAACGATGCATTTATTTCACAGGACACCTATTTGTGTTGTTCCGTTTTGTACTTGATTGCTTAAAGCGGATCTCAGCTTTGAATTTCGTGTCAGTTACTCTTTAGCTGGTGCTTGCATTAGCCCTTCTCACGCCCGATTCCTTGCCCAATCCCCCACCGTGGGTATGTGCCATGCACAGACACCTATTTGTGTTGTCGTTGTACTTGATTGCTAGAGCGATCTCAGCTTTGAAATTTCGTGTCGTACTCCTTTAAGCGGGGTGCATTAGCCCTTCTCACGCCCGATTCCTTGCCAATCCCCACGTGGGTATGTGCCATGCACAGACACCTATTTGTGTTGTCGTTGTACTTGATTGCTAGAAGCGGATTCAGCTTTGAAATTTCGTGTCAGTACTCCTTTATACGCGGGTGGCATTAGCCCTTCTCACGCCGATTCCTGGCCAATCCCCCACGTGGGTATGTGCCATGTCAGCGGCCAGGCAGCGCGCGCCCATCTCCCCCCCGTTGCCAAGGAAGACGAGGAGATTCCTGGCCAATCTCTCACGTGGGTATGTGCCCATCTCCCCCCGTTGCCAAGGAAGACGAGGAGGGCGCGCGCACCCGCAGCTGTTGCTATGTGGACGGACGGCGGTCAACGGAATTCAGGGTCGCTTATAAAGTGCATTCGCACTTAAAATGATGGTCTGGTCTGGCCGGTCGCGGCCTGACTAGGCGCAGTCATGGTGAGGGTTGTCACCGAGACTCGAGTTGCGAAGGGAAGTGTGCCGAACGTGGCGTCCGCTACGCAGCTCCGTCTTCGCAGAAGGCCCCGCACCTGTACCACAAGATGTTACGAGGCGAAGATGCGGTAGGGGAAAATGTATTTACAGTATTTACACTATTGAAAGGAGGAAAGGCTGGGCTGCCGCTAACATTCAGAATGTACCACGAAAAGACCTCGTCGTCTTCCTCCACCAACACCCGTCGCTGAACGTCCTGTTTTCGATTGTGCAGCAATCCCTCATAAATATATCGTTCGTCGTCGACTAGTTTTCCCCATAGCAGTATTAAGCATAGATGGCAAGGTTTGCGACACAAATGAAGATTTAGCAGCTTTTAGTGCAGATATGTAAGCGTTCGATGTTAATCTGTAAGCGTTTCATCGTGAATCAGCTGATGATTTTCTGGAAGAACGATAAAGGCGCTACTTTAGGTTAGACAGCCTTTTCAGGTGACCATTGTACCTTTGGGCGCAAGGATAACCCGTGATAGGGCGTTTTGGTATGAATATTTCTGTTAGATCATGTACTTTACAAGAAAACATGTCCCAGTCAGTTTGAACAGAACGATCATCCAAGTTTGTCAGAAAAGCATCACGAAAGATGGATAACTCGAGATTAATAGCCTGAAAGTTTGCCTTTTTGTAGTCACGAATTACTTTTTTGTTGTTTGAAGCTTTCGGGGATGACGCATTAATATAAAAACTGTGGTTGATTTCTCTGTCATAAGAATCGGTAAAATACGAAAATGAAATGTGCAGCGAAATCTGCAGCTGAGCATGATTTGCGGGTAGACTGCTGTCTATTGGGTGTGTTTGGCGAGCGACGTCCTGCTGCCGGGTCGCTTCTGCAAAGGTGTACTGGCGTCATTTCCTTTACAGATATGACGTCAGTGAAATCTTAGTGTACACCGGCATAAAACACTTTCGTGTTAAAATATAAAACCCGAAAACGAACAACCCTAAGTATAACGTACTCTTTGGTACTAAAGGTTGCTTCCCCACAAGCAAACCCTGTATGCAGGGGTGCATCCTTTACAGGCCGCTTGCTCCATTGTACTGGCGTCACTGCAGTGACGGATATGACGTCAGCGATATCTTCGTGAATCCGGGAATAAAACACTTTCGTGTTACAACTGGGAAGAGAAGGATCGCTAATGCCAGGCAAGTGCTTTATAGTGGAAGCAAAATCGGGCCGTGTAGTTAGGATTAAGTTAAGCGTGTTTGCCGCGTGGGAGGTTATTCTAGTTGTTCGATCTACAAATTGCGTTAAAAAGAAGGTAGGGCAAAAGTTCAAAAAGTTTAAACTTGGTGTTGAAAAAGGAGATACGGAAGCTGGTTGTGTATTCCATTTTATATTCGAAAAGTTAAAGTCGCCGACAAAAAATAGGGAATAATTGGGGACAAGTGCTACGATGTGGTTTATAACATCCTGCCGTTCATTAACACATGTTGGCGACGACGAAAGGGAACGATAGCCTGCGCCCAGGACGCTTTTTTGGTGGCCAATAGTCAGCAATGCCCATATAATTTCAAGGGCGCTGTTAACGTGTCTGCAAAACGAGCATATGTTTTTCGATATCGCTAGCAGGACACCGCCTCTCCGACGCGCAGTTCGATCACAACGATAGATTGCAAGATGACACGCTTGTTGAAAAATTTCTGAATCCTGTGTATGCGCGGGGAGGCATGTTTCGGTCAATACACTTATGTGTGCATCGCAGGTATCTATTGCGGAAGATAAAGAATTGTATTTTTTAAGAAGGCTTGTGATGTTAGTGAACAGAACTGAAATTCTTGAATTAGATAAAGGGCCACTACCCCTTGCGCGTTCCTGGGAAGGGACACCTGCCTGGTTGTTATCATTTTTGAAACCTCGGCCAGCGCTGGGATCAAACATGTAGCATCTTCTGTTCCCATATAGCTTATAGCCTATAGCTTCAGTAAGTCTGGAGAACACCGGCAAGCGATGGTTCATTTCTGATTATGATTGTAGGGTTTAACGCGCCGACGCAACGCAGGCGATGAGGCGTGCCGTAGTGGAGGGCTCCGGATTAATTTCGACCACCTGGGGATCTTTAACGTGCACCGAAATCTCGTACACACGGGCGTTTTTGCTTTTCGCCTCCATCAGAAAAGCGGCCGCCGCGGCCGGGAATCGAACCCGCGACCTCGTGCTCAGCAGCGCAACGCCTTAGCCACTAAGCCACCGCCAAGCGATGGTTCAAGGCTTTCACTCAAAATGCTCCATCATAGGGTTAAATATGTGTATGAATTCACAAAGAGTAATTTTAAACAGGCATGCAGAACGCCTCACCTCTACCCAGGATAGTTAAATGCTCGATGATTTGGGTAAATATAACTATATTTGACAGGCTTCCTAAGCTGATGCTAACCACCCGGAAGAGTCACGCGTAGAAATAGTTCCCACTGGATTCCATTTGTCGAGCACTTTAAAATAGTAAAGACTAAGCTTTCTCTGTGACTTGGCAGAATGGGATGCAGCAAATGCGTGGCCGGTAATCACTTATGGGTCGGAAACTTCGCGCCTTACTGAACACCTTGAAGGAAAGCTTACGTCGGCCTAACGTACCATGCAAATATGATAGGAATAACGCTTAGGCATAGCAAACTAGCAACTTGCCGGGGGATACAGTAAAGCCAGCATGCGCTTTGTGTGCTCAAGTTGTCTACCGAATTCCGCGTAATTGTAATCTTTATGCTGTGGTTAACAGAAAGTGCACTTTAAGTTCTACGTTAAAGATTTTAAGCCCGATCGAACAAATTTTTTTTTCGAAGCGGATGCTTGACATTTGCGGAGGAGTAGTGGATAGATTTATCGAAGATGGTCTATTCGTCTGCACTCACTACTCGTATCGGGCAAGCAAGCGCGTGTGTGCTCACGGACTCCGCATTCATGAGAGCCTGTGTTTAGAAACGCAAGCTGCCCTATCTCGTTTCTTCGAAACTCCGAGGTGGTCTGTTTGTCCCCATGGCGCCGATTGCAGTGTGCCGGCGTGCCTCAGGTGACCCCCATTGGCTCGCCCAAGAAAGGACCGCAAACCCTACTGCTCGAGTGGCTCTTCGCGCCGAATCTCTTCAGCCTGGCTCAATCTCTTTCAGATAAGAGGCCGCAACGCGCTCGTCAATAAGTGAGTGATAGGCGAGAAGTCCTCCCAACCAAGACGATGCGGGTAGCGGCGGTATCGCGGTAGCCTTTTTCCGTGTCCGTAGTGGGCCTAAGCGGGTGGTGGGTTACTGAGCCGGATTCCCAGCCCCTTTCGGCGTGCTTAGCGGTTGTTGTGCGCTTCGAGCGTTTCGCGTCGAGTCATGAATAACCCCGGTATCGTATCATCAGCGCCCCGGCACTAAACGGGACACCGCCTGGATTCGGTGCACCCGGGTTGCTTTTATAATTTACGGAGCAGCGAAGTACCTCCAGTCATCCCGTTACACTTGAGTATTCTCAGGTACGTTCCTTCCCCTCACTGCATTGCTGCTTTTGTAGTTAACACCCTCCCGTGAGTACTCCAGCTGTTGTAGCCCTAGGGCGCCACTAAGATTAAACATATTTTCCAGACTTAACCTTGCAAAGCCAGCCAAGCTTCGCATCCCTATGCGCAACCCCACACACGCAGAACAGCAGGCAGAGCTTGCTAGCCTTTTTCGCTCGGATTTTCCTAAACACATCCGTTTCGTTGCATCACGTGGTAACACGCGTCTCAGAGAGCATTGTCGACGCACTGAATGGTTTTTGTTCACGTACACCATAGGCGCAAACGCATCAATAACGGCTGAGGGTGAAGGTGAGGGTGTGGTTACAGGCTCATCAGAACGCTCACTTCCTCCCTCTCTCCCTCCCTCTCGCACCTGTGCCCAACTAGTAACTAAAAACTCAAACTTGGGATAGTTGACTCTGTTGGCTCTGTTGTAGTTGGGCTAGTTGAAATTAGCTCGGAAAGCGCTCGCATTTGTGAATTCCTTTCCTCGTCTTCCTCGACACGCTGTATCTCGCCCCATTGACAACTGCATCGCCGCGACTGGAAGCCGCCTCGCCAACGCTACGCGGTGAACAAATCACCCTACTTTTCCCGGTATATAGCAATTCATTACTGCAATCGCAGGTGCCGCGAAAGGTTTTCAAACATGGCGGTTATTACCTTAAACATTCGTAAGCATGCAAATCGAACGGGTAGCTTTGCTCTGTTGCGATAAGAAACAGATAGAGAGGGGGGAATATTCTTTAATAGAAGTGAAGTAAGTCCTGCGCAAGGCTGAAATTGCAACTTCATGGTTATACTTCAAAGCCCCCTCCGCAGTTGGTTGGTGAAGATAAAGTGGGCTTTAATATGAAGTAGAAATTAAAAGGAATACACAGACGCGCAAACACAAACAAAAAGGAAAGACACAAGTTGGCATATAGTCCAGATGCCCTTATAAAGGTTAAAAGATCTTTCAAACGCCTCCCCGCACTGTTGTGGTGCCCCACGGGCACTCAAAAGTTGACACGTAGGGTCACGTTACTCGTTACACTCGATTCTAGGAACTTCCTCCCCCACACCCTTTAAAATAAGCAAGAAAGCGAAGGAAACAGTTATGCAAATGAATTGTTGAGTATAGACTTGCTGCCTATGTCCCATTCTTTAACGTCAGAATTCGACGTTCCCGCTGCAAACGCACGATCCACGCGAAAATCAAGTTTTGCATTCGTGCATCGTATTTAAACCTTAAATGTTCGATTTAATGCCGAAATTTCGTAAGAAAATGTTCGTTCAAAAATTCGTTCTTTAGCAGCGTTAATTTCTGAGTGTATACTTAACACCTTCTGTAGATTTATATCGAAACTTTTTTTTTTACCTCGACAAACTGTGGAGACCGAAATCACCGTACTTATACCATAAAGTAAGCACTGCGGATTCCTTGTGTAAGATCCTACAATAGGCTGATGCATTTAAAAAGACGTGTGGAAATTTCCCTCTCCTAATTGTATTCATTGTTTAATTTTCCGCGCATATTTCACAACTCCCATGTTTATGCCGCCATTTGTATTTGTGGCCCAGCCATGCTTGACGAATCTCCCGTCACAAGAATACGAGTACTGACAGGCAGCATACTCCTTCACTTGTCTTACTTTCTTTTTCCCTAGGTAATGAGCAAGCGAAACGGTCGTGAAGCATCTTACGGTTATAATGTCCTTATGAATGTCGTTATAAAGTATAATTCTGTTAATTGTAACTGTTCTAGTACATTTAGTGCGCAAAACAAAGCGAGTAACCCCAAATTAATTTGTTTCTATTCTTTTCTGTGTGTGCATGTGTGATGGTGACGGTAACACATTAATTTCATGTGGAAGTAACGTACGACTGTAAAGCGTCCCTTTTAGTGGCAGGTAACGCATAATACATTCATTTTGTTTTATTTTTTGGTAATGCTAGCAACCCCCAACCCCACCCCCGCTGCGCTATGTTTACTTACTTGATTGTGACATCGGCTCACTGCAACTCCGCCACCTTTCGCTTAGGGGACCATGATAACGCCAAGCGAGGCCCGAAAGTGCGTCTGTAGAAGCGGTCGACAGCGCTGTACGCAAAGTTTCAGCCTGCCTTTGAAGAATGAAATGATGTACCGTGTTTAAATTCAGAGGAAACCAAGGTGGAGGGGGGCGAGTTCATGTCAATGGGGATGTGCGGTAGTAGTTTTATACTTGTAGCTTAAGTAGCCTCTTTGAGGATAATTACTAAACTATCGTCTCCGTCCTATTTTGAGGCGCTATACCAACCGTCTACGACGTTTGTCAACAGCGGGGAATTGCTTCTTTTGTGGCCGTGGAAGCGGCTAACCCCACGTGCGCTGAACCATTTCTCGTTCTAAACAGTGCATAACGTTTAAAAGTGGGTACGCCACGTTTACTTTCCGCTAACATACAATCCGGCCTGTCACTTGAACGGCAGCATTTCGTGAGCGTTACCACCACTCTGAGAACTGTAACCTGCTTTGCTACAACTACCGATGTCCGCAGAATTGTCGTCCAGAGAGCGGGGGAAACTCGGCCCGCGAAGTCGAGCGATGGAGTTCGAGGACGTGCTCGAGAAACTGGGCGGCTACGGTCGCTTCCAGCGGCTACTCGTGTGGGGCTACCTGGCGCCGGCGTCCCTGCTCATGCCGGGCTACTTTCATGAACCAGATCTTCATGCTCTCCGTGCCCAAGCACTCGTGCGTACTCCCGGACTTGGCGCTCGCCTTCAACCTGAGTGAGGACCCGACTCCACTGCGTCCGCTGCTGGTGACCGACGGCGAGTGCAGTACGTACGCCCTGGACGCTATCAACGCCACCGTCGTGCGTGCACTACTGGCGGGGGCCGTGGGGGACAGTAACGCCACCCGCTACGGTGTACAAGACCTGGAGAAAGTTCCGTGCACGGAGTTCGCGTATGACACCACCAACTACGAAAGCACGGCATCCACGCAGGTAGGACGGGGGGCATGTGGATATGTAGTTGCCCTTCTTGCATCGATGTGAACGTAACAAAATGCCAGTTACATTGGAAAATGTTCGCGTGTGAAGACGCCCAGCTGCCCCTCTTACGCATAGGCATACTTATCTGTACAGCGGAAGCCTCGGCCTGTTCGAGGGGCGTTACAAACCCTCTGTAGGGAGTGTCCTCTACGCAGGATGAAGAGGTGCCATGATTCCGCAGCCCCAGTGTCAACTCGTCCACCGCTGCCTCTTGTGACGAACGGGGTGACCACCCTCAAGGGCATGATCTTGATCCCCAGTATCTAGTGCGACTAAGTTATGGTGGAGGGACTTCACGAAGTACGAACTAATCGTTCTCACTACAAAGGGCTGCGTCACATTCCTGATATATAATTTCCCCTTAATGCACTCCTACGCAATATCCTTGAGTGGCGAGTACGAGAACCGAAGGGAGGTGCTTTCACCGCGGAGGAATATGTGCCCTAATTTTCGTCCTCCAGTGGAACCTGGTGTGCGACCGGGCCCATCTTCCAAGCCTCGTGTTCACGCTGAGCAGCGTCGGAAGCGCCATCGGGACCGTCCTCCTGGGCATGCTGTCCGACAGGTGAGTGTGCCTTCGCGGCATACGTTACCTTTTCCGGCACGTTACCCTCGTCAACGACGTGCGATCCGCCGTCTGTGGCCAGGTTCTTTTTTGTCAAAAAAGGAAAGGCTTTTAAAACAACTTTTAAATGCAGAGCATTTCTTTAACTCACGATGTCACCCGTTCTAGTTGTCCATCGTAGTCCGCACCCCTCCCCCTACACTATATAAAAAAATCAAGTACGCCGACAAAGAATGGCAGGATTGTTCCGAGTCAAACCCTGCCGTAACCGGCATGTAGTAAGTGAAACGATCCTGGCCAATCCCCCAAGTGGGTATGCGCCACAAACTGCGCAGGAGGCCGCCTGGTTCTTGCTGCGGCAGGAAACTAAACATCCCCCTCGCGAGGGGCACGATCAAATGCAGAGCATTTCCGTGGGCGCACGACGTTAAGTAGTTTGCGTTACGTTAATGTTGTTGCACTTGTTGCTGTTGGTTGTTGTATTGTAATTAAATGAGGAGACGTAATTACGTGGTCACGTGACATCATTTATTAGCAGGTGGGTATGATTATTGTGGCGCAGTGGGAAGAGCACCATGTACCTCGCGTTCCGCCCACAGGTAGTGAATACGTTGTATCAGTAGCTTCTTGACGTAGTTTGAATGAGTCAAGGATATAAGGCGCGTTCGTAGCCCTCCATTCTGTGTCGGCTTTGTGGCGCAGTGGGTAGATCACCATGTACCTTGCGTTCCGCCCGCAGGGTCGTGGGATCGAAACCAGGCGCGGTAATTTTTTTTATATAGTGTAGGGGGAGGGGTGCGGACCCATGGACAACTAGAACGGTACATGTGAGTTAAAAAATGCTCTGCATTTAAAAAAAAATAATACTTACCGGCGCCTGGTTCGATCCCACGACCCTGCGGGCGGAACGCAAGGTACATGGTGATCTACCACTGCGCCACAAGGTCGACACGATGGAGGTACGAACGGCTATATCGACTCCCTCCCCTACACTATATAAAAAATAATACTTACCGGCGCCTGGTTTCGATCCCACGACCCTGCGGGCGGAACGCAAGGTACATGGTGCTCTACCCACTGCGCCACAAAGCCGACACAGAATGGAGGGCTACGAACGCGCCTTATATCCTTGACTCATTCAAACTACGTCAAGAAGCTGCTGATACAGCAGCAGCAAGAACAAGAACAACTTCAACAATGACGTCTCCCATCGACTCCCTCGAATGGGGGGACTAACCTCAACCAGAGGCATGTAGACGTCCGACGCAGCAACAACAGCCAGAGAAGAAGAGAGAGAAGAAAGCAGAAGAGAACGAATAATAATCATACCCACCTGCTAATAAATGATGTCACGTGACCAGTAATTACGTCTCCTCATTTAATAATACAACAACCACAGCACAGTGCAACAACATTAACGTAACGCAAACTACTTAACGTCGTGCGCCCCCGGAAATGCTCTGCATTTGATCGTGCCCCTCGCGAGGGGGATGTTTTTTTTTTCTGGGGCTGTCGGTGGCTTATGATTGAAAGAGCTGAAAGCAAACCATAACCTTTACATGAACACACTAGAAGAAGACTGGATGAAAGCCAGCGTTCAGCCTGGGTTACTTAAACAGTTAAACATATATACAGCTTATAAGTAGTACTGTGCACTAAAAGTAATCTCTCCCTCCCTCCCTACCTCCCTCCCTCCTCCCTCCTCCTCCTCATCTCTCTCTCTCTCTCTCTCTCTCTCTTGCTCTATCAACACACACACACACAAACACACACACACACATACATGAAAAGGACAGCATTTCATATAAAAAATCCCCGCATAGAGCTGACTTGGACGACATTGCAGACTTCACAGCCTAATTCCAAACGACGCTGTTACTGCGACTGACCTCTTCCGATCTCTCGGGAGATGGCCCGAACTAGTTCGATAAGCTCCAAGTGTCGTGCACACAACCCATGACATGGCCACCACGTCCCTGAAAACTTAAACTTGGCGCTACGCGCAGTTTCTCAAAGACACCTGACAAACAATCGACCCGCTTCATAAAATACGCGTGTAACGCTTTTTGGCGCTTATAGCTGCACTAACAGCTTCGAAGTAAACCATATTCGCCGCAAGCCTTCGTAAATAAGTCGCAGTACGTCTTTTACAGCCGAAGCCGCTCATGGGAAGCTGTGTTGGGATTCGCTGTGTGCAGAGCCCAGGGGACACACACTGGTCCATAGCCAGTTTTATAGCGGAGGCTATAATTTTGCTTGTGAAATCCCCTGACGCAAATGATAATGTGACGTACAGGTCCCTCTGCAGTGCGCCGCGTGAGGCAATACTGTTCAGTCAGATGCCATAGCAAGGCCACCGCAAGTAAGCCGCATGCATGGTCCCAAGCCCGAAAAGTTTCCGGAACGCGAACCTTTACTGGCGTACCCAGAAGAACGAATTAAAGTGGCGTCAGTGCAATGCTGTGAAGCAGCAGTGGTGCGGCCTAATCAATCCTGTGCCGTATACAGGCGCAAAAAAGCACAGGAGGCCTCAACGTTGCATAAACATTTAGTGAACTGGTGTTTGTCTGAAGCTTTGGCCACCTCGTAATGCCTACCATCGAAATTCCCTGGCGTCCCAGGCCCATAGACGGCGCACAAAATGACTGATTGGTGCAAAAAAAAAGGCTATGGCTGAAAAAAACACGGTAGTAGAACTGAGTTGAAAATTGGGCAAACTTTGGTCTGGGCGGGATTAGAACAAGAGGCGTCCGGAATGCGAGACGCGCACTCATATTCCCAACACCTCCACAGCTCGGTGGCTGTAGCGGACTAAAGGTGGATCTAGTAAATGCGTTGTGACATTAGACTTCAAAGCGTGTGTTAGAAACTTTTACTTAGTAATCGACATGAGTCAGTCGAGCATGCTAATTACAGAAGCAGCAATGAGGGAGTGGAACATTACGTTCCTGCTGAATGTACTCCTTGCTTCGCGACGAGAACCCGAAAAAATTAAAGCAGTTCTACTTAACGTGGAAGCTGTCAAGTGTGGAGCAGAGATTGGCCAAAGGGGCCGTGGTGCCATCTCTTGACTAGTTTCAGTATCAGCCTGGCGTTGATACCGAAAGTAGTCAAGAGATGGCGCCGCAGTTCCTGAAATAGTCCTAAAGAGACACTGGATTGAGTTTTCATGCCTTTGTGTCAATTAATGCTTCAATTCAGGACTTCTTCTTATTTTATAGTATTAATGTGTACTTATTTCCGGACTAGCAACGTGGCAATGGCCTCTGTGGCAATGACGGAGCGCGAAGGGATTGACATGGGCTTCGTAACGCGAGGGAACCAGGTTCGGTGCCGACCAGGGGAAGCGGGGATCTTTTTGAAGCCTCTGTTTGGGTACGTGACGCCGAGCTACTAACTGGCTCTGGTCTGTGCTAGTTGGTACATTTTGGATGGGAATCAGCTTGAATAAAACGAACACAAAAGGAAGATGGAGATACAAACACAACAAAAGGAACACAAAAGAAGAGGGACACAGCAGTGCGTCGTGTATCTCCCTCTTCCTTTTGTGTTCGTTTTATTCAAGCTGATTCTCATCGGAGTTACTGACGCCGCGTTACTACGGTGGGTGGAAACCGTGACCCCGGACGAGCTACGACGACAAGTCGGGCCCCTAAAATTCTCCGCACTTAAAATGAAACGGACAGGGCTGGCCATGCAGGGAGACGAAATGACACCCCGTGGACCACCCGGGAAACAGAGTCGCTACCCATAGACGGGACTAGAAGTATCGAGACGGCCACTAACTCGAAGGGACGAAATACGGAAATTCAGAGGCAACGAATGCACTGGGGCGGCGCAGGACAGGAGCGTGTGGAGGTCATTGGAAGAGGCATTTGTACGGCAGTGGACATAAGTATGACGGTGATGATGATTATGATGATGACGAGAACGCGAATATGAATTGAGTAATAGTTACCGAGAGAAGAAAGAACACGCAAAACTAAAAAGATAATGACAATACTGAGGCAACATGTTCGCAGATCGGACACAGCACTTTCGCAATCATTACATCATAAGGAGTGCTAAACAGTCCTCACCTCATCACACCGACTATGCAGACTTCTTGGTTACCGTAAATTAGGTTTTCGGGTTAGAATAAACTTTTTCGTGAGTACTTCTCAGAGCATTTTTCTTGAGCGCTGATCAACTAGGCCAACTTGCCATCCTTATGCCTAATTTTCTTTTCGGACCATGCCCGCAAAAGTAGCTCTTGAACAAACCAGCTAAGTTGGTCAACTGAACCACAGCGGACTGCTCGTGTATTGACAAGTACCTCATGGACGCTATTTGTTTTCAGGATCGGCCGCAAACCAGCCTTCATCGTGACGGTGTTCGTGGCCACTGTGTTCGGGCTCTCCTCCATCCTGGTGACCAACTTCATCGCCTTTACGTTCCTCAGATTTGTCAATGCCAGCGTCATGCCTCAAATTTTTCAGCTGCCCTACATCATCCGTGAGTATTTAGTTGTTGTCTTTTTTTCTTCTTTATTCTGCTTTTGCTGAAAATGACTATAATTGTTATCTAGCTAACAGTTTTAAGTCGTGCTACTACGTAAACTTCACCCTCACCCTTCCTCCTCTAGGTTCACACGCGTGCTTCGATCACTGCCTTCCGTTGTGAAGGTCTTGATATTTTTGCGTCACTACAGCACAATCTCTTTGCCAATCATTAGTCTCTGCTGAGTGAATGAACTCGCACACCTAGAGCGTCAGTGGACGAAAAACGAACGAACCAACTAATGGACGAAGTAACGAACGAATCAACTAAGAACCAAATTGACGAGCGAGCGAGAGAACAAATGAACATATGAACGAACGAAATTACTTAGAAATGCTCAATAATACTTTGATCGCCCTTTTTGGAATAGTTTCTACTACTATTGCAATACGTTCCTTCCTCAATTCCGACGCACTGCGAGTGCTGAGTTTTCCTATGGTAACAGGGCGGGGATGAATGAACGCTCAATTAATCTGGACGTTTGCTTCGATCTGCGCCGGGGGGAGGAGGAGGAATAACTTTTATTGTTATAGAGCAACAGCTTGTTCCCTGAGGTAGTGGCGCCCCTAGTCCAAGGCACCAGACGTTTGCGCTGTTGCTCGAGCCCTGGTGATCAGCATAAGCTGGTCGTTCAGGCCCGAGCTGGTCAGCACAACGCTTCATTGCTCAGGACACGGACTGGAAATTGCAGGAGGAGATTGGATGTATTGGCTGGCCCACTTGATGTGGTAGAGAGATTCGTATTTGTCAGAGCAGTGAGGGACTTTGTTTGAGGGGAACTGGTCCGGGTAGATAGCGTTTAATAGGCTTTTGTGCGTGTACGTGTTGATCTGTAGACATGAAACGGGACGGCAGCTGAGATTCTTGGCGGTGATGGTGGCACAGTTTGGAGGGGTTAATGCTCCCGCGCAGTGCTGGAGCTGGTGGGCCCCAAGCAGCGGACGCTGATGCTGGGCGTGTGCTGCGTATCGTGGACCGTGGGCCTGTGCATCCTGCCTCTGGTGGCCTACCTCTCGCGCTCGTGGATTCTGCTGGGCCTCATCTGCTCGGCGTGCGCCGTGCCCAACCTTTTCTACTACAAGTGAGCACCGAAGGGCATAAATTGGCTCGGACTGGCTGCCCGCGATACGAATTAAATTCCACGTATTTCCTAGTTAACTCATCTTGGAACATAGCATCTCTTTAAAACTCAATAGAGCTACCATCATCAGCAAACGTTTTCATATGACCTTGGCATAGGATGCTTCATTGATCTTTGGTTTGGGGCTTCTTTTGTTTATTGCTATTGCGCCTTTCTTCGCACCTAGCGGCCCCTAAATTGTACTGAATATGCAGTATTGCGCACCTTTGCCCCTACCAATCCTCACCTAGGCTTTTCACCGCATTATTTCGATTGCGATGTGTGACATCGCTTTAACGTTTAGTGATATGACAAGTCCTGACTACCGTGTGATATCGCTATGGGGTATCTGCACACCCCCCTATAACACCTTTAACCCCATGCCCCATTTGCGAACGTCGCCTGACAGCTACCCGAGCCGCCACGTTCGCTGCGCCACCTTGGGTCCGTAAAGTCACTTTATGGGAATTCAGGCCGCAAAGCAACCTGTAATCGCACGTGCGGAAGTAGCACAGCAAGGCCACGCATGCGCACCTGCATTGTCGAGTAGTGAGCAGCGGGGGTTGCGATAACGGGATGTGGAGGGTGCGGTGCGGTCAGTGTGACAGTAAGTTCTCTATTTAGTGTCACTGTAGAATGATTTACACCTTAAGGGTAATTTTCGCTCTCTATAACTAATACCCTTACTCCCTAGCAAAAAAATAAGGAAAACACCTTGTAAAGAAGTTTTGTTGTTTATAGCACACTTACACCCTGCCAAGAACACAAGAATACACCCTTTTGAACGGTGTCTTATATTACACCCTTTGAAAGCGGGTTTTTCTTCGTTTTTTGGCAGAGTGTAAAGGTGTTGGTTATAGACAAAAAGGGGGTAAGTCGTTTTACCGTGTACCTGGGGTGTAAAAAAAGCTAAACGTGACAAGTGAACGTGAGGGCACGTGAGCAGGGCAGATGCACCCCGGCCACGCAGAACTCTGATTCTGCAGAAGTTGGGCCGTAAAGTGTCACCAGACTGCCTATTGGAGTATTTCACGTCGAAGAACGAAGAAACCAAATGGAAGAAAGGGGCGCAATCACGGTGTAGCCATTACGAAACCTTCCGAAGCGATTCGCGCCAAAAGATGAAGAAATGAAAGTGGAGACATCTGCAGAAATTTAGGGAATTTTCTACAACTGCACATAATTTTTATACCACTTGTCCAGAGTTTGAGAGTTCCTTACAGCCAAATGTTTCGGTTTTTCCAAATTCTGTCAGACCAATTATCTGCATTTACGCTATTATAACGATTACAGGTGTTACTCCCGCCAGATCTGCATTTCTGCGTAAGCAAAGTCTGTTACAAGGTTCGCCATTTCCGCTTTTTTGTGTGTGTTTCTTACTTGTTGATTTTTCAAAATTCTATTTCACCAGTTACCTTCATTTACGCTATGATAGGGCTTAAACGTGGACCTTCCTCTGTAAGAATTCCTCGGTGTTATAAGAATACCGAACTCGTCTTGTGCGCGGGCCGCACTTCGTTTTCTCCCTTCCAGACTAATACCTGAATCGCCGCGGTGGCTTCTGTCTCAAAATCGAATCAAAGACACAATGACGATTCTCCAGCGAATCGCAAAGACTAATGGTGTGGAGGAACCGGAAGATTTGGCCTCAGATTTGGTGGTAAGTGCCAGCTCTTCTGTTTCTATTGCTCATTGGAGGCAGCAATTAGAGTCCTTTACCCCCTCTGATTTCCCCATTGTCTGCTACACGTAGAGCGATAAGATACGAAGCGGAAGATAAGATATGAAGCGACTAAGATACGAAGCGAGCAATTCTCGTCTAAGCGGAAGATACGATGTTTTGCGACTCAAACTAATCAGATATCTAGCGTGTTTACGGGCTTTGTCTTTCGGTGTTTCGCGAATCGTGAGCTTTGTGTGGTTCGTAACATGAAGCGCCGGTTGCGGTATTTTGGGCGTAACATGTCACTTGACTAGCTTCACGTGATGTTACGGAATTTCGGTCACGTGACCTAAAGTGATTTTACTCACGTGACTCATGGGATGTTCCGTGGTAATACAAGCAGTATCTAAGTTACGCGAGGCGTGCACAGTTTGGCGGGATTTGGGTCACGTGACTAGGATTACGTGATGTCACGTTATCACGTAAGCGGTATCTAAGCTAGGCTTGGGTAGGCGCAGCTATAGCAGGTGGTTGCTAGGCAACGTGAGGCGGCGCACGGATGGGCTGAGTTTTCTGTAACGCTCCACGGCGCAACTAAAACCCTAAATTGCTCCGCTATTCAGAATTAATGAAGTATTCATGAGTTTGAGAACGCGTCAGCACCGCATCCCTCTTCTTTGCGAACTTGATGCTCGGCCCAACTGCGCGCACCTTGCGCCGGCTAAGCGGGGGACGCATGTCCGCCCGAGCAGGTTGGATGCGCGCCGGAGCAGCCGATGCGAGGTTCATCCGGAAACCAAAACGGTTCCGAAAGAAGGAAGACGAGCGAGCGGACGCGTCCCTTTCCACTCGAGTGTTTCGCCCTTTAGAAGCCCTCCACACAACGTTTCTCCCACGCCCCCTCGCACGCCATGCCAACCGTGCTTTGCATTCTAATCGCCTCAGCGGTCACGTTCGCTCGTTTTAGCGTCGCTGGCCTGTCGTTCTTTTCGTTGCCCAGCAGTATCAGCAATTTTGTTACCGTCATACCCATTCCATTCTCTTTTGTGCATACTCGGAGCCTACACGCTCCAATTTACGCTGGTATGTTGCACTGTAAAATGATTTACATTGTAATTCACTCTCTATAACTAACACTCTTACACCCTAGCAAATAAACCCAAAATAAAACAACCTTTATGGTGTTTTGTCGTTTACAGTACCCTTACACCCTAGCGAAAACACGGACTATACCATTTTAAAGGGTGTATTATCTTTAATTACTCCCTTTGGAAAGCGTGTATTTATTTATCATTTATATACAAGAAGGGTGTGTAAATCATTTTACAGCGTGGGCGACGGGCGCGTTCAAGGCGGGGTTGCGGTGTCGCAGAGCCGTCGTTTCCCGCGCAACCGGCCGGCAGCAGCGCCACCGCTGCCAGCTCGACTTGACGTCACCCCTCCTCGCACGCGCTCTGTCGTTATCTGTTCTTCAGACACTCCGTGTCCGCGGATCGACGGCGCAAATTTTCGCCCACGTGGGCCATTTTTTTCCTCGCGCCAAATTTCTTGGGGCACTTAAGTCTGCATACGTGCTTTGAAGGCGAAAGCCTGGCGATACTTATTCACGCCCTCTGTCGACGTGGCGGTTCCGGTTGCAGCTGTAGTAATTCGAACCTTTGATATACACATCCCCCTGTCGACAGAGCAGGCACGCTATTTTACCGTCTCCCTATTTTACTGTCCCAGTGCTATATCGACTCCAAACGTGTAAAGCGCAAAACTTTAACAAGAGACGCCGAAAGGACGACGTGGACATGCGTTGTAAGCAGACTGTAATGCGTGTAAAACCACGTAGCCTAATTTGCCTCCTTAGATGTCTGTCCTGCGATTTTCCTGTGATTTTCCGCAGGTCTATGAGTGACCCAGCTACGTCAGGGCATAAAATTCCTTAGGCGCGCCTGTCCTCCTCTTATCCGAGGATACATTTGCGCCTGACCTGTTATGCACTAGCGGAAAGAACGACTGTATTAGTGACAGCTGCCTTAACGTGGTCATGCAGACAAAATACAAGTTTGTTTTATTCGAAAATTTTGGTATTTTGTACTGCCATCAGCGCTTTTACGGCAGCAAATCATGCATTATTCACTATGAAATTAAACAATAAGCCAAACTTTTGATTCTCCCGCTAAATCGTGTGTTTCGTGCCGTTTTCAATGACGTATCCAGATTAGGTGTTCAAGCGAACGTTAGTGCGGCGTTTAGTCTGCAACGAACTGCGAAATGCCTTGTTTACAGTCAGTCCTCCTAGATGGCGCCACCATACCCTTCAGTACCACTGCCCGCACTCGCTTCGTTTCTGACCGTATTCACACCTTACTTGTTTTCGTTACGGTTGGTAGTAATCGTTTCGTGAAACATCTGGTAGGCTCTACTGACAGCGTAACTTCAGACAATGTCGCTTACGTCAATCGGCCAGTGTCGTCTGAGACAACCCCAAAGCTCCGCACTGCTGTGCAGCTATAACAAGCATAGTGCGCGCAGTACCTACAGCAGTACGCCCTGGTGCTTCTATGTTTATATGTACTTTCGTAACTTCCATTGTTTACCCCACAATTCTTACTGCTATGAAATGAATATGCCTTACACTTAAGCGAAATAGCTCGTTCTATAAGCTTATAAGCCCTGTCTAGCCTGCGTATACTTTTGCCGGCCTCAGCCAATCACACATGCTGCCCAATATACGTCATAGGTTCTAGTGCGGGAAATGAGCTAGTTTGTCGCATGCCCATTCTCTTTTTTGTTAATTATATAGCCTATTTGAGTGAAGTTTGCGTTAAAAATGATGTCAGTGGTATTCTAACGAGGCAATCTATCGAATCAACCAAACTTGCATTTTGTTTGCATGACCCTTTAAGGTTGTGGGTAGCCTTGTGTAAATAAATAAATCACTACTTGCTCTCCGACGCCAAATGTAGCTTAGCTCACCACCTGTCATCAAAGAAAGGAATATTGCGCCAGAGCAAGTGGTTGCTTTGTCCCGTTATCGCCTAATTATCGCCATACCTGCGCTGTCATTTCGCAACCCGTCACGTGACTGCCTTTGTTTCCCATTTAAAATGGAGGAAGAGGGCGGTATTTGTTTAGACATGTAGTACGTCATTTTAAGATTGTAATCATGCTGTTGCCAGCTCTCGCGAATTGACATAGTTAGTCAATTGTTTAACTCTAATACTCGTTTCATTACTTCTCATACTCAGAAAGCCGCAGTTTACAGTACTGTTCAAGCCGCGTAGAAGAAATTTCTCCGGACACTTAGGTCTGCTTACTTCCCTCGAAAGCGGAAGCCCGGCGTACTATTGTGACGGGTACCTTTTACATACGTGTCCACCCAGTGACACAGCAGCCAGGCTATTTTGCCGCCTTTAGTCCATCCCAATTCACCTTAATTCATCTTGATTCATGCTAATCTACGTTAATTTATCTTATTTCACCTTAACCCTCCTGAATCCATGGTAATACACCTTAACCCCACCTTCCTAATCATTACTATTAATTCAATCTTATTCCAACTGAATCTACCTTACTAATCCTACTATCCATCACTAATTAATAATTAGCTATCTTTCAAAACCATTATTCATTTAATAGGCAGCTGGAATGTCTTGGTTCGCATTTGGCCTTCCTTGTGTTTCTGTATCGCTCGTGTCGACGACAGGGTCATTAAAGGTAACCTTCAGATGAGACACATAAGCTATCACCTCAACTATTCATTGAGCTAGGCTAAAGAACCCAGACCGCGAATGACATTGCTGTCAAAGCAATATTTTGTCTGCTTTTGTTCCACTCGAACTCTATCGTAGTCTCGCGAACAAGATTAAGAAAATGAGACCAACTAGGCGTGATATTTCTGCTCTGTTTGCTCTTTTCTGCATATTTCATACGAAGAAAGTACAGAAGAAGATATCAGAAGAGAAAAAAATTGCGGAATCTTCAATGCTCGACCTTTTCCGGAAGGCTCGAATTCGGAGGAACATCCTCATCATCACAATAAGCTGGTAAGTGATCGGACAACAATTGAAAAAGTCGCTGCCAATTGCTACAATCCTTCGCCGCGCACTGCTTTACAAACATTGTTTACAATTGAAGCATTCTTAAAATTACTGAGGTCTCGCTTCAAACCTTCTATTTTTTTCTTTCTAATATCTTTTAGCATCACATTTCGCTCCAAGTTTGCCTCTGTACCATATTTTTGCATCGTCTATGAATAGAGCTCATAATTCTTCTTACAAGGATTTCCCTTAAATACAGACATTTGAATCTCTATACGGCAGACAAGCGCACAAAAGAAGAGGTGAGCCGGTCGGACGAACGCTCTTCGCTGACAAGGAGATTTTTGGGGGTAAATTTCGGAAGAACATTCTTTATGTTCGTGGCAAGTATTTTGACAATGGCGGGGGAGAAAAGGGGTTCCTGGTTGCGAAAATCTGCTTAGAGCGCCAGTAGCAATTGAGTTTAGTGGAACCGCAGCCCCATTCCAAGGTTAATTTAACTAACCGGTTGCCCTCTGCCCAATGACGTCCGCCTAGCCGTCAATAAAAAAATTCGGCCACCTTCTCAATTGAGATGCGGACACTGAGAAACAGCGCAGCTGTTGGTCTTCACAAGATTTAACTTGGCTTTTTTTAGGCCTGCCGATCTTATTAGTAGATCGGGCACTGATTCCGCAGAGCACACGCTGTCTTTCCAAAATAGGAGTACACGTTCACGTCAGAGCGTAACGTCATCACTAGGCGCGGCCAATCCCGGACGCGCGCTTCCCCGCCGGAACATCTGCGCCGTTACGCACACTCCCCACACCTGCTCGTCGGCTCCTTGCCTCCTCGCCACTTCCCCTCACACTTCTTGCTCTAGCTTCCTCCTCTCCACTTTGCTGCGCCAAGTTTCGAGCGATGTCCGGCACGGCTGGATCTCAAGCCTAAACCGCTCCACTGTTAAAATTCAAGACCATTCCATCCTGCCAATGATGATGATCGGAACAGATGTATAAGCCTCGCACACCTGTTGGTTTGTCGTTGACGGGCGCGGAATACCGCGCAGTGAGGAATTCTTGCCCGTTCCGCACGCTTCGAACGTTGCCACATCAGCCTTCTGAGTAAAAAAAAAAAAAAAAAAACAGCAGCAACACGTCCATTGCGCGTTCACGCTTCGCGGCATCTCGAACGTTCCCAATCACCGTCAAACCGTTCTCAAACCACGGTATGTCTGTCGTACACCACACAGCTTAGTCCGAAATATCTGTCACGGAGGTCCCGTCGAAATTTCGTATACGGACCCGTTCCCTAACTTCCTTCTTGCTAAATCCGGTGCCAGCATATGCCTTACTGGTTTTCTCCACCGCCGCACAGAGGCCGCTGGTAGTTTTGTCGCATGGACATAAAAAATCCTTGGGAGAGGAGACAAATACAGCCCGGATGTAAAATAAAGTCGACTTGACTTGATGTTTGCCAAAAAACGTGTCGAATCGAGCGCCATCGACTACGCCACGTCGTTCGTCGGCCAGTGGACAGGACGGTACTATTATTGTAACGTACTAAAGCGGCTCAACGGCGTGGCGCAGGGTGGCCAACAGCTGCGCCTACTACGGCCTGCACATCAACGTGACTAACATGAGCGTGAACGAGTTCCTGAACTTCTTCCTGCTGGGCCTGGTCGAGTTCCCAGCCTCCGTGGTCGGCTGGTGGACCATGGAGTACTTCGGGCGCCGCTGGAGCAACGTGGCGCTGCAGCTGCTCGTCAGCGGAGCCTGCTTCGCCTCCTGCTTCATTCCCACCGGTGAGTTTTCCCTCAGGGGGACGCAACAGATCCCGTCGATGGTTGACGCTCGTCTACTCGTAGAAGGGGAGCTGTGTAGAGGGGCGCTAAATCTCACCGCTCGTGTCGCAGCAATCTGCCCATTCCTCTAAATGGATGGAGGGTAATACAGTACCGAAAAACGAGAGTGACGTATACTCCACCCGTCTCTTAGCGCTCACGCCGCCCGCCGTTGGCGCCGACTCCAAAGCCAGACGTACTTTAACAACCCCATTTTACACCACATCTCTCACACCAAATACTCCTGCAACTGCCCTTCTTGCCAGATTCTGCACCACGTACCACCTTGTGTGGGAATGCCCCTACCATACAACGTCCCTTCCCTGGTATTTGCCCGGGTATTTTAAGTCCTTACTCCACTCAAGCTTCCTGCACTCGACTTCCTCATGCATAAGTATTGCTGAATGCTCCCCTCAGCCGAGCGGAGGGAGCAAATGGAGTGGAGGAAGGACTCAGAATACGGCCCTTGATCTCACTGGCGTAGTCTTTCTCGACTGAGAAAAGGCAATCCGCCTTTCTGTTTTTAACAGCGAAGCTGTTTAATAGATCCTAATTTTTCCTGTCCGCAGTTTAAAAATACCAAGAAAATGCTGAGCGCTCGTGTGTGCGTGCCACGCGGCGACCGCCCAGCGTCCCTGGCGCACGTTTGTCAAGCCAAGCATACCCACTTATGGAGATTGTCCAATATAGTAAAAAAAAATAAAACCTCCAGCATTCGCCGTATCATGGCAATACTTCCTCGGAATGAGAAAGACAAGTCATAGCGTACGCCCCTCCAAGGGGATGTCTATAGGCCGGATTTATATATGTCTATAGGCCGGATTTAGTAGCCAAAAATAGGCAGGCAAAACAACGTTTTAGGCCTCCAACTGTCGTAAATATAGGCACCATAAATGTTTACACAAGTGCAAATAATTTCAAACAAAGATGTGCTTGACTTGTATGTACCCGCCATGGTGGCTCAGTGGCTAAGGCGTGTGCTGCTGAGCACGAGGACGTGGGTTCGATTCCCGGCCGCGGCGGCCGCTTTTCTGATGGAGTCGAAAAGCAAAAACGCCCGAGTGTACGAAATTTCGGCGCACGATAAAGATCCCCCGTTGGTCAAAATTAATCTGGAGCCCTCCACTACGGCGGGCCTCATCGCCTGTGCTGCGTCGGCGCGTTAAACCCGCACAATGAAATGAATCAACCTGTATGTACGACAGGAAAACGAAAAATGTTATTGTTTATAATGGCGACAAAGGCACCAACAGTTGTAACATGCCTGTTTAATTGTCCCATAAAGCTACTGAACTAATGGTGGATCCCTTGGCTTAGTTCAACAAACGCACTGCTCACATTCACGCTCAGTGACCACTGTCGTTTGCTCGAGCGTCGCATTTATTGAAACAGGCATAAAAAAGAAGACTTGATAGCTGCAAATACTGACTAAACAAGCACTGTTTTATGTCTGACTGACTCAACTTAGTTACAACATAACAAAAACAGACACAAACAATAAACTCGAGAGACGACGACTTATTAAGAAATTAACATGCTCTTACATGACAGCAGCTAGGTACAACTCTAGCAATTTTTTTATACATTGATATTATCCGAATCGTTCAGGTTAGACGTCCCAACATGGTTAAATGCACTTCCACACATTCGAAGAACATTTTGAAAAGGTGTTTAGCAGCCGAACAGTTTTTTTTTTTTTTTGATAAAAGAGCGTTTCTCAGAGCCCGTCGACAGTGTGAACTTTTCAGACATAAGGAAATGCAGATGACCAGTGATGTTTCGCCGTTAGCTTTTCAATATAGGTACGATCTGCTAACAAAGGCGTGTTAGATGCTCAACAATTGCGTTGAAAATAGAGATGGGTTTGCCTTTGCTTCTAGAAACGAGGATTCGATGCACATGTTTGAAAAATCTGCTTGGAGAGCACGTAGAACGTAGCCTAAGAATCACGGTGAAAATTGTGGAAACAATAGCTGGTACCACCATCTCCAGATTTTTAGGTTCAAAATTCTGCTTCCTGTCACTGAGTCCCATTCCACTGCTTGAGCTGTTTTTTCCGGGAGTTGGTTGAACTAGATGACTAGGTTGAACCCAATACACTTCCGAAAAGTCATTAATAGCTGCCCGTTAAGAGGTACTGACAACAAATTTTGACGTCTAAAAAATGATATAATTAGCTTCGGTAGTTTGCACAGGTGCCTCACAGAAATTTTTGCAGCGATCCGAGGCCGGAATCACATAGAAAATCGATTTTTTATTGTCCCGGTCGCGAGCTTGCACAAATCGGAAGCACTAGAGAAATCGTTATCGGCGTGATGACACATTGGCCGGCGCATGGAGGAAAGAACCTTTTCTTTCCTCCATGGGCCGGCATGTCTGGCATGTTCAGGGTGACATATATAGTCGTTTTCGGAACCGGAAATGATAGCCTGCGGTGCTGTTGTCGGTGGTCTTCGTTTGGGCAGGAGACGTAGGTGTACCTCTGTGAGCAATGCTTGTGAACTTTGCGCACTTTGCGTGTTCGACGTCTTTGCTCTTCAGTTCGTGGCCGCAGCATGGTGTTCCCTTGCACTGGTGCCGAAAACTGCGTGGTATCATATCTGAGGGGCGTGTGCGCGTCGCCGAACTGCTATGGCAAGCTCCCGGAATGCGAAGTACTGCTCAGTGGAAGCCTGTCCAAGCAAATCGACGACGATGCCAAGATGCATTATTTTCCACTCGACGACATGCAGCGCGAAACGTGGACTGAGCTCGTGCGCAGTGGCGGCCGCAAAAACTGTCGCCCAAGCCAGCGGGCTTGGCGTTGCTCGGGTCAGCTTGGGTGTTGGGAACTTTAGGCTTAGTATCGTGGCGAATATTTGATCGCCACTATCTCTACAACTGCGAATGATCATTCCTTACACAACTTTTCACCACACTATCATCCCCTTTTTCGCATATGAAGCTTTATTTTGGAAATAATTTCCGTTACAGCGATCGGCGACCAAGACATCTGCCGCGGCCTGTTTTGATTCTAGCGCGCAGGTGGCGCCATCTTTCGGCCGCTCACCGCACCGTGGTGCCCGCAGTGCTGGGTCGGAGCGCCGAACCTCCGCTGTCGGTCAGCGTAGGCTTACCATCGCGGCAAATATCTGATTGCCGCTTTGAAATTCAGCGCTGATAACAACCCCTAGCACAATTTTTCACCATACTAACATCTACTTTCTCGCATGTGGAACTTCTTTTTCGCGATCAGATTGATGAGAAGAGTGGCGACAAGCTGTTGCTATCACGGTCTGCGCCGGTTCGAGCCGCAGCGATATTAAAAAAATTCCCCGCATTTCCCCGAGGGGAAGAATGTGGAAGTGCGAATGCACGAGTTGAATTTGCGCGGTTCGGTAATGTTCGCGAAAGAGAGATCACACACACACACACACACACAACTACAAAGAAAGAAAGATGCATTTATTCACAGACACCTATTTGTGTTGTCGTTGTACTTGATTGCTAGAGCGGATCTCAGCTTTGAAATTTCGTGTCAGTACTCCTTTAAGCAGGTGCATTAGCCCTTCTCACGCCCGATTCTTGGCCAATCCCCCACGTGGGTATGTGCCATGTCAGCGGCCAGGCAGCGCGCGCCCATTCTCCCCCCGTTGCCAAGGACGACGAGGAGATTCCTGGCCCAATCCCCCACGTGGGTATGTGCCATGTCAGCGGCCAGGCTGCGCGCGCCCATCTCCACGTGCGCGGACATCGCCGGTGGACGCAGGTTCAGGGTCGCTTAAGAAGTGCATTGCACTTAAAAACGGACGACGTCGAAGACGTCGGTGGCCGGCCTAATCGCCTGGCCAAATAAATTTGTTGTGTTTGTCTGTCTGTCGGGTGGAAGCGACTCATCCGAGTCTGATGTCAGACGACATGTCGACTTCGTGGGCGAGTGCAGACCATGTGCAATCGTTGCAGACGATGCGGCAAACGTCCCTGACGTCACGGAAACCATGACGCGACATTCTCCGTCCTGCATCTGAACGGCCGTTTGGCGCGCGACGATCGAATTTGAAACTGATTGCAATAAATGGTTATAATTAATTCTACGCTGGCGGCTGACCGCTTTTGGTTCGATTTCTGTAATTACTGGACCACTAGGTATTCTTTAGAGCATAAAAACCGAAAGCGAGAAATTTAGTGTCGGTACTCCTTTAACAGAATAACCAACTCTGGAAAGCGAAAGTTGAGGCTAAATGGTGTTCATATGTGTGCCGATTTTTAAATTACGGTAGGCATTTATAGGCATATATAGAAATTTAGCCACAAACGCCAAAATAGGCATTTATAGGCACTATGAAAACTCTATAAAAACCCTTCTGATCTTCTAGTTTATGCTGATATATCAAGGTGACGCTATAGGAGCGCAAGGAATAAAATAGGCATCTGCCTAAACTACGGTCTCTAGTGATGTCTAATTATTATCACTTCCAAAAAAATGAAGAAAGCTCACACATATAGCAACAAAGATGGAGCAAAGGTCGTTGCGGCCGCAGAAAACAAGAAAATTGTGAACTTAAGCCGTCGGGATGCTCGTGAAAGTTGTGTGCAGCTTCGCTACCTTCAAGTCTTACGCGTTGGTGTGAGCTTCCTTTATTTTTAATTTGTTTTACTCGGCTCCATTAAACGCTTGACTTAATTACATTATTTTATTTATTTATTTATTTATTTATTTATTTATTTATTTATTTATTTATTTATTTATTTATTTATTTATTTATTTATTTATTTATTTATTTATTTATTTATTTATTTATTTATTTATTTATTTATTTATTTATTTATTATTACTGTGAGCACTTCGGGTCTGTTACAAGGCTCTTGTATGATGACAAACTGTATATAGTCTTCTTCGCAACCATTGTAGTGTGCGAACTATACTACAGCTTGTGCCTACCCAAATGGGAACTTTGCACAAACACATATACGATAGCTGAGACAGATAGTATACAAGCGAGCAATAACCTCCGAGGGTCAAATTTTAAAAAGCCGGAAATACTTGAGACATCTAGCTAGCAAATCAACATTGGCGATTGACATATTATCTGGAGCAACACTGTTTCAGTTTGGTTTACGTCCTTTGTATGAGATATAACGACAAAATTAAATGTTGTTACAAGCCGCGACATTTGCTCAGAAACAATGAAAGCGCCGGAAAAGGTTTAAAATTGGCGACTACACATTGTCTTTGTGTGTATAGATCAATGGTGACCACCTGAAGTGCAGCCCTGTGGCCACGAAGGAAAATTATACAGCTTTCTTGCAGTTGAAACAAAACATGCCTTGATCCAGAATTCGTACTCGGGACCATCGCCAATTGTAGTGCACTCGCTCTGGAGGAAACTTATTCCACCTTGGGAATTTCCTTTAAACTGGTCGGTGAATATAATAATACTACGTTTAGTAAAACAAAACTGGCTGGCTATTTTTTTGTAGTTTTGTTCGAAAAGTTACCGAGGAAACTGTTCTTGTTTTCCGCTGAAGTGACGCTGTACGCAGCGATCATGTCTGTCCCTCAAACAGGGTAAAGCGCTACGTTACGTTACCCCGTGAAATGTTGCATTTAACTTGCATCACTTCCCTTTACTTTGTCGTGTGCATGAATGTTCACCAAACATTTGACGCTGTCCTGATCATAGCAGCTTCGTGCCGTCTATGACCGCTGGGTGGGTGGACGCAATGCGCGTGCAGAGGCGGCCGTGGCCAGCTTGACGGCGTCGCTGGTGGCCAAGTTCGCCTGCGCGGCATCCTTCATGATCATGTACCAGCAGGCGGCCGAGGTGATGCCGACGCCGCTGCGCTCCTTCGCCCTGGGCGCCTCTTCAGCCTTCTCTTCCGCCTTCAGCATCTGCATGCCCTACATCATCTTCCTCGTGAGTGACTTCCCCTTCCGCCACTTACGAGCGCGAGCCAGACACATCACGGTGAAAAATGAGCATTAAATGACACATTTAGGGGAATAATCCGAGGACAACTACTCCTTATGGGTTGTAAATGCGAAAGCACTGATGCCCAATTGGACGCCGCTACTCATTCGAGCTGCAGGTAATATTTTATGAGTGTTGCTGCACGGTATGTTTTCAGTTTCGCCATTCAATTTGTGCGGGTTACTTCTTGGACTTTCTACGTAAGCATGTTGGCGGCAGACCGGAATCGTTCGGACGATATTGCTGATAATTATACTGCCGCCCACACAGAGGCCTAAGTTCGCTGGTCACCTTTAAGGGACAGAAATTCTGCTGCGTTTTTTGCTGGGAATTCTGGACTAGACAAAACTTCGTAATTCTTGCACTGTGCGCATGGCTACATCTGTTCGCGTTCGCGTCGTCAGGTACACCTTTTATACTTTTGGTTGTTAGGCGATCTGTGCTTCCCGGGCACCATTCGCTGTTTTTTTTTTTTTACTTAACTTTCTTTAGAGTTTTTTTCCTTGCATTTGATTGCGTGCCATTTTTATTTAACTTTTGTTTTCTCTCTAATTGTTGCCTTCCCAATCTCTCACATTCACTTCACTGCATTGTAATCATCCCCATCTGGCGTAGCAAGCACTGCTACTAGCAGAGCTGAACTCTCCAGCCCACATCAAGAGTTCTCTCTCTCTCTCTCTCTCTCTCTCGCTCGTCACGTGGCCCAGGCGTCGCGTAGAAGCGCGGTCCTTTTCTTGTGCTTTGTTGATGCGCCGCACATGCTTGGAATGCTTCACATTCACCTGGATTTAGAAGCCAGCTTCCGATGCCGGCGCAGGCACCTACGCCTACGCCGGCTTTTACACAGAAGCTGTATATGTATAATCCCCCCCATCCGTTCTCGCGTCCGTGTGGTACGAAAACTAGAGGGTATTGAGAAAAATTTTCAAAAATAAAAGAAAGGTCTTATAAAAGAAAATGTTTCGATACCAGGTATTACATTGCCCCTTAAGAATGTCTTCCCAGCAGCGTATTTTTGTTTGTAGGTGAAGCCGACCATAAAAAGAACGTTTAGGCTTGGTCTTTGTAAGCTGGCTTTCTCGCATGATGTGCTGCACAGTGAAGCATGGCTATCTACGGAGGGCGCATGATAAAGCAAGGAGAGAGAGGGAGAGAGAGAGATGGGGGGGGGGGGGGAGAAACTTTATTTGAATACACAAGTCCAAGTCTTAAATGGACTCCGCAAATGACGAAGATGAAGCCGTAGTGCGGTCGTGGGGTATGGGAGGCCGGTTCGTGGCTAGCATATGCTGGACATGGGCAACAAGGACCGACCACGAGCATTGTCGGATGTGACGAGGCAAACTAACCCACTGTTCCAACGATTTCTAAGCAAGACATGCATACCTCGCTGTGCAAGTGCATAGCCACTCGAAAAGAAAACCCGTCTTCTGGAAGTCGGGGGCCCCTGAATGGTAACTAAAACAGTGTTAGATATGCCTATTCTCGTATTTGTAGGAGTTTAGCATTCTGGACCTTAAAGTTTTCACTGAAGTCGTGTTCTGTAGCGTGAACTGCAATTCCATGAATTACACTTCGTCCATTCTCCGGATAGTTAGACACGTAAGTTTGCGTTGCATATCTTCTCTCCAGTATGTCGACGTTTCGTACCTGAAGGAACCTCTCGACGCTTGATTGTCTATACACGTCGATGACAATAATATCAGGAGCCGGCTGCTCTTTAATGGTATCCCCGTGGTGGTCAAGCCGGCCGTTGTTATGACGCTATTGCAAAGCAAGCTAGGGTCAATTTTGGCGCGGTTAATACTGGCGTTCAGTTTCATAATTATAGTCTGGCTGCGTGGTAGACGCGGTGTGACTCCCAGCATTGTCCACTTTTGGGTATCCATCAAGAAGAGGAAACCTATGCGATTTTTTCTTCTTAGTTTCCTCTTGGTATACCTTACGGTACACTTCCAGGGCCGGTACGGCTCGTGGATTCCGTTCCTGTTCCTCTGCGTGCTGGCCGGTGCGGCGGGGCTCTCGGCCGCCTGGCTTCCCGAGACCAAGGGTTACGCGCTCTGCCAGACCATCGACGACGCTGAGAACTTCGGCAGGGGACAGAAGTTCTTCTCCCTAAACAGGTCGGCATCCGCGTTATCGCTGCACAGTCTCGCTCGGTCTCGCTAAAGCAGCGAGACAGCGGCTCCTGCCAAATGCTCTGTAGTGGAGCCGCTTCAGCGGTAGTTATAAACTACCTGCAGTTGCAGCATGAACCGATGCAAACGATCCCGCAACTGCAATTGGCAGGGACGTGAAAGAGTAGCAAAGCTTCTGTTTCGAAACAAAATAGTACTCCTTGAGACGTGAAGTCGGAGGGTCGAGGCTCCTCTGATAGTCTGAGAAACAGTTACACGGCGCTAAAAGACAAAAGAAAACATGAGTGAACACAAATTGGGACGCGCCATGATCTACGCAATGACCTACGCAACCCAACGGTGGCTTGCGTAGGTCATAGAACAAACGCGCACGGCCGGAAATGACTGTCGCGGCAGAAACTACATGACCTACCAAATACCTCGAAAGAAAAATTAGTCAGGCCCAACGAACCATGGGCAGAAAGATGATAGATAGAAGGAGCCGTCAGGGATAGAAAATGAACGCCATGGATCAGAGAGAGAGAGAGAGAGAGAGAGAATGAAGAAGAGAGAGAGGAGGAGATTGAGAGGGGGAGAGGTCGAGAGAGAGGAGCGGGAGGGGGGGGGGAGTGAGGAGATGGTGGGTGGGGGGGGGGCATTTTATTGGTGAGACACGGTTCAGGTTGGGGAGGGGGGGTGTCCTCCACCCAGATGACCGAAGCGACCTGCAGCGCCCGTTGCGTCAGGGTCCGTTGATTCATGAGGCAAGAGCTACCCCAGGCCTGCTCCCGGTAGGAGGGGTGGGGGGGAAGGGTGCGAGGAAGGCGGGAAGGGTCCGCCTGGCATTCGCACAAGTAGTGAATGGTATAGCGCGTCCAGGTTGCGGCATCTCGGGCACTCAGCGGAGAGTAGGAGGTGTGGGTGGGAGTGCTGCAGTTGCGTAAGATGGGGGAAGGAGTGGGTTTGTCGAGTGCGCCACATCCGTGCTTCCTCTATGGTAAGTTCGGCGTTGGGAGGGGTAGTGTTCTGCGGGTGAGGCGGTAGTGCGGTGTGATGTCTCAATATGTGGTGAGCTCGCACCAAACAAACTCGGTTGGACGACGTCCTACAGCTCAAATTAAATAAAACCAAAAATCGAATTGAGCCGGGCCTGTAATGCGGAAGAGCTACAACGGCTGGACCATAGGCGTAACTGGTGTGACTATCAAGGGACGGCTACAAAAGTAGGAGGACACTGATAACTCGATAGAGAAGCGAGGTAGGGAAGTCCGGGATCAAATAATAAATTTGGAAGACGCAGGAGAGGCGTGGTTGCAGTTCTAGAGGAGAGAGAGGCCTTCATCCTTCAGAGGACATAACTAGGCTGAGGAAGATGACCCCCACCCCCAGTCCCAATCACGACAATTTGATATTTTGGCGAAAAAGATCTGTCATGTTACAAGAGTCACACTCGAGCGGAATTGGGAGTTTGCGTTCGTTTTAGCAGCGTCCGTCTCCAGTGTCCCTATGTGCAGGAGGAAACAAACACCGGAAACAAAGTATCCGGATACTGCGCCATTCTTGCGTACGCTGCTGTACAGATTGAAAACGAATAAAAACCCCTTATTCTGCCTCACCTGGCATCACAACCATTAAAAAAATAATCTGCACCGGACGCTAAAGTTGAGGGAAAAGTCGGCTTGAATAGCTAGAATATACAGCTAGCTTACAACGACATTTTTTTTTACAGTAACAGCCATTTGATCCGCTGGAAAATGACGGAAATGTCATGAGGGGGGGGGGGGGGGTCAGCCGCAGTGCATCATCCACTTTACCATTCGTGACATCGTGAATTTCGTAGGCGAACTCGTTGAACTTGTAGACACTTTCGGCCACTTTCAGTGTACGTTGTTGGCAACTATATATAAAGAAGCAGTTTCCTCTTTATCATTTGTGACTACATAACGTACGCGGCCTCCTCCCCCACCCCTTAACAAATAAAATATGACGGAGTCCAGAGAAAGAACTTCGCGCTTTATTTTAATTTATGGGAGAAAAGAGCCGCTTCCGTCGAGTACAAGCACCGAGGAAGTTCTAAGGGTCTTTGAGCTAAAAAAATCTGTATCTCATTGGTATTAATTTAGGCATGTCAACAAAATTGTGGTTACATCGGGGCCTTTTAACAAGGCAAAGCTGTCGAAAACGTTATTCTGTAATATGACTCGTAACTAAAGTTCTTGCCTGAGCACGCGCCGCTGGGCAGTAAATTAATAACTCATAGATCATTCCACACAGCATTCCAGGAACCTTAACAGGGCATGCGTTTATTTGGAGTGTTATTTATTCTTAACAATCTCTTGAGCTATTCACAAAAACAATTTTGGACGGTATACTACAAAAGTGACGCTTATATTGTGTCCTTCCCCTCTCTTGTACAGTTGCAACGTAATTTAAACTCTTTTCTCTTTTTTCAGGACGAACGACAAGAAGAAAGGCTATGGAAATGCGGACGCCAAGGAAAAAGAGCTGGAAGTAATGACCGAATCTTCACATGACACAGCCTGATGCATTCAGCCCGTGCATCACTATAGTTTTGTTCAAGGTTCACAAGCTCCGGTGTTCCCATCTTTATATGTTAAAGCCCATCACCCTTGAATTTGTCGTATACATCTGCCGCCTCAAGGTCCACTTCACAAAAGAGCGCTGCAGAACATGTCGATACCAAATCCATCTTGTTGCGGAAAACGATCACTTTTCACTACACAATGTTGACTTATTGTTATACATTTTTATGTGGTTTGGTGCAGCCAGGTTTCTTTTGCATGACAAGAATTGAGTGCCGCAATGTGTACAATTTTGAGGGGAAATGCGGAGTCGAAGACATTTTTGGGATGTTTGGAAATGCTGGACTGACGTAGCAACGTTTCATACAAAACCCACTCTTTACTGTTATTTCCCATATTGAAGTGCGTGTTAATTTAACAATTCATTGCCGCGTGACCTAGCCACTGGCAGATACCGTGACATAAAAGGTCACATTTCTTGTTTTGTATTAAAAATTTTCACAACATCCTCGAATTTGATCATTACACCAAATTTTAGATATCTAAATAGAGACTACATTCATGCGCAATTTCGAAAGCAACATATTTAGGTAGCGCAAGAACAGTCGAAGTGCGACCTAATACGAGGTAGCCCGTACTGTAAGGCAAAACCTTATTCTAGCATACGACAACTTTTCAGTTTAGTACGCATATCCTTATTTCGTCAATTCTATCAGTGATTTTTACTACCTTGTTGATTTTAGAGAGATTTTATAACAGAAATCCATCATGTTGTGCTTTAGGTTGTTTTTTTTTTCACCGGTATTGCTCGCAAAAAAAAAAAAACACCTCGAACATTTTCATCTGGCCGTAATTCCTGTGCTACAGCTCCCTTGACTATGAAAGTTCTGCGCTCCATTTCACTGTGTGTGACGTCCTCGTGCAATTAAAACCGTTATTGCATAACTTTTCGGCACGAAACAAAAATACATATGCAGGCGTGTAGTAACATCTTCACAATGAGATTAAATATTTTTAAGCGCGCATCCGAAATGCTTTAAGCCATGGTTTTGTACAGACGTTGGATCTAGCACATTCGAAGCTCTCTTAAAGTATGCGATGAACAGCAAGTACGTCGGTCTCACTTTCGCTTTTCCACTTGGTGGTGGCTCTCTTAACCTTATTTTTTAATGCTATTTATCCCTCAGTACACAACATTTACTCCTACATGTGTAAACAGCATCGTTCGAGGCATTCTCAGCAGCGGTGACCATATCAGGCTCGGGAAGGTAATCAAGGTGGATTTGAGAAACATGTTCAAACATCGCAGTAAGGACGAAACAAAAGGAAGAGGCCACACAGGACAAGCACTGGACGTCAACTCGAACTTTTTAACCGCGCAAAATAAAAGAAGGCGACAACGGAAGAGAAAGATTTTGGAAGGCTAGCTCAATTTAGCACAGGTGCCAAGTGTGCATTAAGACATTCTATTCCTCTCTTTGACAGGGACGCATTCATCGTTTGCGCAGAAGGTACAGCAAGCCTCAAACATTTCATGACTGGCCTGGTCGTTTAAACGGAGCTGTACACGCGCTCTGCCAACGGAGTCAAAGAGCGGAGCACAGAGATGCAGCGGAGGCAATGATCAGCTAAACGGACCTCCACAGCTGCTTTACAGCGGCTCTCGCAGCCCGTCATTGATGCACGTGTACCTCTCTCTCTGGCCGGGGTAGCATTCTTCGCCGAAAAGTGGCACCTTGTACTCAACGCCCACTTTTCACCCGACAATACGCGTGACGTTGCGTGCAAAGTGGGCATTGTGTACAAGGTGCCACTTACCCGCAGAAAACGTTACACCGGCCATACAGGCATGCATGCGTCAATGACAGGCTCAGAGAGCACAGCGTATAAAGACACAGGCGCCAGCTCTTCTCTTTGTCTACATTGTGTATACCTTGCCTTTGTCTACTTTTACGAAAATGTTAACTGGCTCTTCAAGGGTGGTTGTCTTTATATGTGTCTACCTGCAATTCTTCTATCGTCGGCGCTGCCTTTTGGGTTTGAAACACCCAGGTGCGCTTGCTCTACAAGGTGTGCCACTCAAACAAACTTCCGTCCTGTTTTAAGTTCGGCAGGCTTTCTTGGGATAAACACGAAAATTGTGGTCTGTCTGTCTGTCTGTCTGTCTGTCTGTCTGTCTGTCTGTCTGTCTGTCTGTCTGTCTGTCTGTCTGTCTGTCTGTCTGTCTGTCTGTCTGTCTGTCTGTCTGTCTGTGCATCCATCCGTCCGTCCCTCTGTCCGTCTGTTCGTCGATTCAGCCACCCGACCAAAACATCAAAAGCAATTTTTGAACGAGGCGTTTTTTTTTTTGGCAAAACCTTCTTACAAGCCACTATATCTGACAGCACGCTTCATGCTTGTCAATATACAGTAAAATATGCTGTTGTGCCAGTTGGTGCATATTGCTTCAAGAAAACGAGCGCTACAAACCAGGACAGAAAAAAACTAAGAACGACAAGACCTTGCGTGCACCGAGAAAGCTCACCCGCGCCATCGAGCAAGCTCATGACGTCATCTGCGCTTCGATCCCAAACTGCGGACGTAAGGGCTCTTGTGACGTATCGAGGCAGCCGCGGTGCTGTTGGCGCAGCGCTTTTCCGCCTTGTGCATCACGTCACAGTTTTTGGGACTGACGTCACGTGCGACTACGGCCGGTCGGGCCGTTCTGGCGCGAGTGCGCGCTCCCAGACGACACCACCTATACTTTACGTGGTGTTGGCTCAGACCGAACCGGCTGTGGCGCGACGAGAACAGTGACGTCAAATGTGCTTTCCCGTCATGACGGATGTCTCGGTGTTCGCTTCACCGAAACCGAAACTGTCCCGAATAAACGCAGCTGTGAGTAATTATTTATGCTGCGTTCGACTCTCTAATGTGCCGATCTACGATTAGTGGGTGTAAGCACCTATTGCCGTGAAGAAAACGCAACAGAAATTTCATGTGAGTACTCCTTTGAGCAAACATCCACCGCGTTTTTCATGGGAGGAGCAAGACAGGAAGGGAAGAGTGTGAAACGGGGGGAGAGGAGGAGAGACGAGAGGCATTTACTTACAGGGGCGGATGAAGGCTATCGTCTTTCTACGACATTTGCAGTGAAGGGAGCAGATACGCGGCCAGTTTTTATCATCTCTATCTTCAATAGCTTGGAAACTCCGTCGCATTTGGTGTTAGGTAGTACCAGAGTCCTTCAATGCTTTTCATTGAAGGACTCTGGTAGTACTGACGGTAAATTGTTGTCAGTTGGCTGTTCATCTGAACGCTCTTTGGAATTCCTGCAGTGGTGTCTACAACGCTCATTACAGGTATGTTATTCTACTTCCAGCCGTTATAGACACAGCGGGGAATTTCTCCCGGCAGTCATCGGTTATTGGCTTAGCAGTCCACATGGCTGGAACATCTTTGTGACAAATGCCTCTTTAAAAAAAATTGCCCAAATCCACGCTGTGAAGATGGTTGGAAAGCAAAGCTTTACACGAAGCCCACAACAATTGCCCATGCGACGCAATTTGAATTCACACACGTGGCTCTACAAAGAGGGAAACCAGATATTTGGCCAGCCATTATTTGGAATTCGCGGGGGCGGCGTCCCGAACGCAGCAGCGTCGGCCACGACCGGGCTAGAGCGGCGGACGCCGTCGTTGTAGCCCAGCCGGGGGTCGGCAGAAAGAAAACGGAGAGGAGCGTCTTTCGAGGGTGGGACAGCGGAACCTAGCCATCCTGATGTGCTAGCTCGGGGCTACACCACCGCACGACACAAGCGCAAACACCGAAACTGTTCGGAATTTGAGCTTAGTGATCCCCATTTATACCGATTTAAACTAGTTAGTTTAGCAAGTTTGAGAATTGCGAGAAAGCTTGGGGAACTCTTATAATCGCTATTTATCAGAATCAGATGCTCCTTTCGCCTTTTGTAATACTTGTTAAACACAATCAAATTGGTATTAACCAGTTTAGACAACGGAGTCCCATTCGTGGCAAGCAGTGCGCAAAAGGTAGCGTTTCTCTAGTGGCCAGATGTCTGTATGTGGTCTCTACATTTTGTTTTCCCGCCCTGCAAACCAATTCTTAACGTATCTTTGCCGTACGACTACTTAATTCCGTCGGGTCAGGGTTACCCAGAGGTGCTGTCGAACAAGTTTAATCAAGAAGTGTGAAGGAAGCGAGCAATAGACGTGAAGCTGGGGCAAAACAGGCCCAAAACCACTGTCGCTAAAGCAGACGACAAAGCCGACGGAATGGTTCCCGCCGTCGCGCCTGCCGTTTCTTGTCCCGCAGGCCGCGAAAGAACCGTTGGCTGGTAGAGGTAGAAAGCTTTGCTTTAAAATCCGTCCTGGTGGCTGCTCCTGTGGCGGTGGGGTATAGTACCCCATTTGTAACGGAACAACTACGGTTCAAACCCGATAAGGGCAACTTTTGATTTTGGGAGCGAAGCCCCTTAGGGTCTCGGGCTGTCAGCGACTTATGTCGGCGTCGTCTCATGTCATCGACGGTGTAGTTACGGTACTAAAACACCGGTACACTCGTTTACACCTCGCTCTATTCAAGGTATTAAAACGCCGAAACACTCGTTTTCCAACTCCTCGCGCCAGAACACAACGCGTGCTAAAAGAACACACCAGGACACTAGTTTTCCAGCGCTTCGCGCTAGAACGTTTTGTGCGTCAAGCTAAGCTGTATACCTCTACACCCCAACGGTTTCATCTCCGTTGTCAAAAACGCCAAGGCGCCAAGAATACACTTGCACACTGCATGCCTCGCGCCTCCCCAGGGTTCACATTAGTGGGTATGGCCCCGGATTTTTTTTTTTTTCACAAATTTTCGCTTATCTGGCTTTCACTACCGACTTTTTCTGCAGTCTCGTTATTCCTGGTCATGATGGTTGGTGTTTAGGTGCGCAATGCTAACTATCGCGTTATTCCTACAATTACCACAAGGTCGATGTTCAAGACAGTTTTGCTAATCAGTGCGCCACTGTGCTTCAAGCTTCGTGCAGCACTCTTCGGCTCTGTGGCGAAGCCTCCACTACGTGCGCCTTTCGAGTGAGCTCCTCTCCTTTGGTGACTCAGGCTTGCAGCCAACGGATCTCAACACGTCGTATACGCGCCTGGGGAAAGGCCGGATCGCTGGCGCCTCTCTGTCTGTCCGATTTAAACTTCGGCGGTGGCAGACGAGACATGCAGAGACTTGTCCGAAGGACGCGGACACCGTAGCGGAGACCTCGTCTCTCCCCTCTCTCGGAAACACCGTGCGCCACTACTACCGACCCCTCACTAACTCTGGATAGAGCGTTGTGCGCGTGGGCACCATGTTGCGCCATGTGCAAAAACCAGAGGGAATGCTTGTTTAACCGTTAGCGCTTTGGGTATAAATAAGAGCCCGCCAAAGCGCAGGAAGTTCATTTTTGTTGAAGCAGTGAATCAATGCTGTCACTCTGCCCGAGTCCTGTACTGTAACCTCACCCGTCATGGCATTGTTCCTGTATCTTTCTTCGGCTCATCTCTCGCTATGCAGTAAACAAGTTATGTTTGCCTTCGGCTCCTTGTCGTCGTCACCAAGGCAGCAACATTTGCTGGCCGCTCGCTTCACCACGCTATTACACGTATGACGGAGGCGACGGAGCTCGGCTCAGGTATGCCTTCCCGAATGCAACAATAGCTTCGTTCAGTGTAGTTGGGCTGTGCTACGTTCGGTTCTGTTGGGTTGGGTAGGATTCTAGTTTAGGTTATGACTGGTTATGTTTACATGAGGTGAGGTTAGGTCAGGTAGGTAGGCCACGCTACGTTATTTCTGGCCCTCACTTTTAATTGCGCCTGCTGGAGAAGTGCCGTGAGAATTAAAAAAAACCCTTATTTTCAAGGGAAACATTACGTAGTTTTATAAGCCAATCAGTGGCGGGTGCCGACATTATTTTCTCTGGTATCTTTTTTTCAGCTGCCAACAGAATAGACACCGCCCTCATTTTAAGCTAAGACAAGATAATGTTTTCACGGTATACTCACTGACTACTTGAAATTCTCTTCCGCGGCATCGTCCGCTAGGAACTGCTCGATTTGTCATTCGCCTCTTTATGTTCGGCTTTCAGCTTTTTTATGTTACTTATGTTGATCATCTCCTGGACCCCTCGTTCCGTTTTTATCTCTCGTCCTGTTGGTAGGCTCCGTAATCTGCGCTCGCAACGCTTTCCTCGTTACAATACATTTATTCGTCTTGGAATGGCTCCCTCCAAAAATGTTTTTACGTCTTAGTCAGCTCGACGTGCTTTTGTTGACTCTCTGAGCGTCTTCCTCGTCGTTCGGACCAGTTCGATGTGTTGCCCGTAACGGCCGCCACCGTCTCTACTACACCAAGGCTAGTTGCTTCCTTGTTGGGCGTGGAGGAAAATTTCGGTCATGACACCCGTTGTCAACACGAAAGGCCGGTGAACCGCCAGCGTGTTTATCTCGCGCAGCAAGGAGTGAATCATGTCGGTGCACATGTTCAAGCTAAATGATGATGGCATTTTCTAGCTACAAAAAATAAATAGCAGACGAAGAAATGCCTTCTGTATGCGCTGTCGGCAATTCACTAAAGACAGTAGCCATGGCGGTGGGCCTGTGGCTGAGGCGTTGCACTAAGCAGAAGGACATGGTTTCGATTACCGGTCATGGTGGTGGTTTTTCTGATGAAATGGAGAGACGCTCGTGAGTGCAAGATTTCAGCGTGCATTAAAGATTCCCGAGAAATATACATCGACCCGTAGTGCTGCACTGTAACAGCTTCGCTGCGTTGTGATAGAATTATGAAAGCAAATACTACAAAAATGCTCTTCCGAGGAAAAGGACGACGGGGTAAGTACGGAGTAAATAAACTGCCGTAATAATGTATTTCATGCAAACGACAAATCATAAACCAAAACTTCAATTTGAGAGGTCTTCAGATGTATATTTCTTGGTTAACCGGCTTCTACCAGATGCGAAGAACCTTCTCGATGTCGATCACACATTTCCCGAATCAAGTCGTATAATATCTTGCTTTAAATGATAATACAGCAGGATCTTAGTTCCTTGAATTAAAATACCTATCTTGTTCGATTGTGTTCTGATCTTCTGCCCTCGTGTACAGCCCAGCCACTTCTAAATGTTTGTCAGCACATTCGAAGACTTCGCATCTTATCTTGAAATAAATCATAAGGGGATGCCGTCAAGACTAGTTTCGTTTAGCAGCACAAGACAATGAATTTGATCTCTTCAATCTTCTCTGATTAAGCTTTGGTGAGCATGCTGCAGAGGGTTGCAAAGAATTCGCAGAAACCCCCAAGTAGAAACTTTTGACTAAATGCTGAAGCCGCTCTTTTATACACCGAGCCCTTTTAAAATTGGCTTCACTACTGCACAGACGTGTATTGCTGAGAGGACGTTTTTTCAGAGACTCTATACCCTTTCTCATATCAAGGTAGGAAGGCCACAGGGCGTTTATTAAATATTTCCATGATACACCGAGTACCCCTGCAAACTGCTATACACCAAGCCACCTGAAGCCAGATTCACGAAAATGCTCAAATGCTTTGCTGGGAATACATGTCCAGGGGCAACATAAGAGGGCTTATACAAAAATATTTAAAAACCTACATAAATCCCCATGTTGCTGTTATCCATACGTGCACGCGTGGTACATGGCGTCGCCTAAAAGTATTGCGGTGCTCCGTAATAAAAAAAAAAAGGCCCATCTCCCCGCGAGGGGGACTCGAGCAAATGCGTCGCATAGGGGGTGGGTGTATTGCGTTAACGTTTAGTGTTTGGGGAGTTGGTGGTAGTGGAATGCGTTGTATCAGCAGCTTCTTGACGTAGTTTGAATGAGTCAAGGATATAAGGCGCGTTCGTAGCCTCCTATTCTGTGTCGGTTTTGTGCGCAGTGGGAAAGAGCACCAGTACCTCGCGTTCCGCCCACAGGTAGTGAATGTGTTGTATCAGCAGCTTCTTGACGTAGTTTGAATGAGTCCAAGGATATAAGGCGCGTTCGTAGCCTCCCATTCTGTGTCGGTTTTGTGGCGCAGTGGGAAGGCGCAGTGGGAAGTTAGCGTTTAGTGTTTGGGGAGTTGGTGGTAGTGAATGCGTTGTATCAGCAGCTTCTTGACGTAGTTTGAATGAGGTCAAGGGTATAAGGCGCGTTCGTAGCTCCCATTCTATGTCGGTTTGTGGGCGCAGTGGGAAGAGCACCATGTACCTCGCGTTCCGCCCACAGGTAGTGAATGCGTTGTATCAGCAGCTTCTTGACGTAGTTTGAATGAGTTCAAGGGTATAGGCGCGTTCGTAGCCTCCCATTCTGGTCGGTTTTGTGACGCAGTGGGAAGAGTACCATGTACCCTTGCGTTCCGCCCGCAGGGTCGTGGGATCGAAACCAGGCGCCGGTAAGTATTATTTTTTATATAGTGTAGGGGGAGGGGTGCGGACCCTGTTGTTGAGAGCGAGGAGGGTAGCGTGATGCGGGAGAGGAGGAGTGGGGGAGAGGGCGCACCTGCGCGCTGAGCTGTTGCGGACGGACGGCGGGACGCTACATGTGAGTTAAAGAAATGCTCTGCATTTAGAAATGAAGGAAGCTCACACTAACGCGCAAGTCTTGACGGTAGCGAGGCTGTACTCAACCTTCACGACCACCACGAAGGTTGAAGTCCACGATTGCAGCCGATTTGCGTCTGCTTCGCTGCAGTAACGACCTTTACTCCATTATTGTTGCTATAAGTGTGAGCTTCCATTTTCTTGGAGGCGATAATCATTGCACATCACCTTGGAGGGCCGTCTGCTAAGACGCGTTTTTCTCGTTCCTAGCAAGTGTTGTCGCGATTACGGCGAACGCTGGAGTTTTTAATGCGTAGCATTCTTTGCTGCATACCCCCCCCCCCCCCAGCCAGGACCGTGCCAGGACAATAATGTAGCCTTCGCGAACGTTTTAAATGTAATCGTTATAATGACGTAAATGGAGATAATTGGTCGAAAAAATATTAAAAACTAAAAATAAGAAATATTATAAAAGTTACGGAAAATGTCACAACTTATAACCCATGACATTTCAAAATAATGCAGATTTCACAAAAGTTTCACCTGTAATCGTAAAGTAGCGCTATAGTAGCTACGCCGACACGTGGAGACGGGGAGACAGACGCTGGTTTGGATTCAGCGCCTGGGGAGGGGAAGAGCGCTTTTTGGAGGCGATACATGAAACAAGCGTGAGGAGGCAGTGAGAGAGATGACGCCATAGCCGCGCGTGCCGCCCTCCTCCTTACACCTCGAAAGACACTCCTCTTCGTTTTCTTTCTACCGACGCTGCTGCGTTCGGGACTCTGCCTTCGCGAATCCCAGGTAACGGCTGGCAGAGTCTCTGGTTTCACTCTGTAAAGCCACTTGTGTGAATTCAAGTGACGGTGCGTGGGTAATCGTTGTGGGTATCGTTTACAGCTTAGTAGTCCAAACACCTTCACAGCGCGAATTTGCGCCAATTTTCTTTTCGACCAATCTCCCTAAGTGGGCATTGTTGTCTTGACAAACGTGCTCCGGGGACGCTGGGCGGTGGCCGCGAGGCACGCGCAAACGAGCGCTCGGAATTTTTAGATGCGAAGCATCTCATGGTCGGGCTATGTCCCTCCCTTGTTGTTGCGCCGTCCACACCCCCACTGCGCATGCTCGGCTTGGTGAACGCCCGGTGGTTTCTTACCCTTTAAAGGGGTCGTGAAGAGATTTTCAAAAAACTGTGTTGTGTGTGCGCTTATAACCGTGGGACCTTGATAAACAAACAATGCATACCCGTTTCGTCGCCCGTTATCGGCAAATAGGTAAACAAATGCAGTTACGGTTTCACCGAGGCTTTCCTCCTCAACTCGTGAAGTGACGTTTCAGTAAGTCAGTAAGAAGCCAATCACAGTTCTCCCTCGTCTGCACAATATGTCGGCATAGAGCGGGCTTGCAAAGGGTCAGATAAAGCTACAACATCGGCGCCATGATGAAACTCGCCCTGCAACTGAACGGGAGATGTCTGATCTCTGATACGACTGATCAGCATGGTCGAACTTTCAGTCAACAACACCGGTGAGATGCGCAGGCAGAGGTAACCACGTTTAATCTATACTGGCCATTCGTAAACAATTTACGCTGTTTCCATGCGTCTAAACTGTAGTTTTGCTAGCCGATATTCTTGCACAAGTTTGCCGACGTCTGTCTCACGTAGCCTGTAATGTTAGTTACGCGAAAGTGAAACTTCTTCCTCACGAGATACATGAACGAACGCTTAAAATGAGAGTTTATCCATCGAAGGAACTTCGAGTAGTCGGAACTTAAAACCCATCCATTATTCACTCATCAAGCGCAAAAATAACTAGCGAGAAGCAGCGATACAGCGCCGAGTCGCCGAGTCCCAACATCACGCATTTCGACGATTGCTTTCCTGTTTCCTGCAATAAACAATGCTGTTAACGCTGTTTTGTTGATTGTATACGCTCCGCTTTGGCTTACTGCAGAAGCGCTCAACAGTAAGGTGGCGGTTAAAGCTCTGGCTAGATTAGAATTTAGGACAACACGACAGACTTTGGGTTACAAATGCGAAGAGGCTTTTATGCAGCAGTTTTTCGCCACGCGCGCTTTTCATGTCGATAGTGTAGTGGATAAAGTGTCCGACTAGGCTGGCCGTAACGTTGGGCTGGCCCGGAGGCCGCAAGTTCGAATCGCACACGGGGCACTTTTTTTTTTTTTTTGCTTGAGCGATTTTGGGCCATTTCATACAAAAAAGATAAGATTTCGAAGAGAATTCGGGAAAATAACGTGAAATTCAGCAGGGAAACTGGCTACCAACTGTATAAACACCCAGCAGGTCTCAGTTCTGCTGCAAGGGTTGCCAAACAACGGAGGCGGTCACGACACCGCTCACTTGGATAGAAAACTATTTTTTGGCAACGAATAAAGAATGCATTATTTTTTAAATATTGGGTTTGCAGCTTTGCAGAATATTATACACAAAGAACATTGAACCGCGTTGAACTCTCGAATGAACTTGACGTGACGTCATTCTAGTTGCGCTGCCGACCACCGGCGTGCGCATGGTCGCTTGCGATGCGCCTCAAAACGAGAATTTCAACGTCGCCTCCTAAATTCCAGAAGCAATGAATTGTGAAAATATTTGGGATTTATGTTCTTGAAAGGTCGTTCAAGCAGACAGAATTAAGCAAAGACAAATGCATTTTCTTTTCACGACCCCTTTAATGGCTCCTGGAGCGACAGTGTTGCCGGTGTCTTCCTGGGCCGGCACGAGACGAGCACGCTTCCCCTTTAAGGGCTCCTGGAGGGACAGTGTTACCGGTGTCTTCCTTGGCTGGCACGAGACGAGCACGCTTCACGCGCCTTCGACGTTTCATCGGCGGCGGCGGTGGCGGCGTGCGGCGGCGAGTCTCGGCGGGCCGTGATTACCAGCAGCCCACAACCATCCGGGGAACGTGTATCGACCTCATCTTCAGCAACTTTAGGGTTCATCCACTACAACAGCCCTTGACTTTACATTTCACAGACCATAAGGCGGTCATAATCAAAGCGGAACGCAAACCACAGCTCAACGTCACCTACGTTGAACATGATGATGATAATGCCTAAGTAAAGACAAACTCATACCACGTACAACGTCTCTCTCTCTCTCTCTCTCTCTCTCTCTCTCTCTCTCTCTCTCTCTCTCTCTCTCTCTCTCTCTCTCTCTCTCTCTCTCTAATGGCTCTCCACTCTAACCCCCCCCTCCAATAAAAGTACACCATGTTCCCGTAGGGGAACCCTGAGTAGTATAGGAAGCAGCCATGGGGTCAACGCAATTTCCCATTTCGTAGTTCCAGTAAGTGAAAAGTGTGGTAGTTACCATGGAAACCAAACTGTAAATATAACTGTAGCTACGTACCTCAACCTCACGGAAACGACGAACTGAAAACTAACGGGAACTTCAGTCGACCCCATGGCTGCTTCGCATACTACTCAGGGTTCCCCTACGGGAAGATGGTGTAATTTTTTTAACTGCCGGGTGGTAGCCGCAATCTTGGCCAATCTCCCTAAGTTGGTATGCTTGGCTTGACGACTTGCGCAGGGGACGTTGGGCGGTCGCCTCGAGGCCCGCGCTCACGCGCGCGCGCTCTGCAATTTCTTGGTATTTTAACTGCAGACACGAAAAAGTTGCGATTTGCTGAACAGCTTAAGATTCGCTGTTGAAATGTGATTTCAACGAGTGACGATCACTCACGTATCACTTGGCTCAGTTGGCGAGATTAGGGTAACCAGACAGCGCGGTCGGAAGATATCGGCAAAGTAGTAGTAGTAGTAGTAGTAGTAGTAGTAGTAGTAGTAGTAGTAGTAGTAGTAAGAGTAAACGTTTATTGGAGCAAGAGGGAAAGGGGAAAGGGTGGTGGTGACGCGTCCCTAGTCCAGGATGCCTCTTGACCACCGGGCCGACTTAATGGCCCGAGAAACCAAGGCCCTCTGGCGGGCCGGGTCCGGGCTGGTCAGCTCTGTCTCCCACTGCTCCGAGGTGTGGAGGGGGGTGGGTTAGGGGAGTGGGGACAGGAGTATACGAGGTGGAATGCTGAGAGTGGGGTGTCGCAGTGTTGGCATTGACGGGGGTATGTAGTGGGTTCTGACTTGCAGACTTAGTGAATCACACGCGAGGCCGATTCACTAGATGCCCAAGGCGTGTATTTTCGCACCTGAGTTACAGAAAGGCAGCAAGCAACAGCAATGGTGGAAGCGTCCACGTCATCGTCTGCGTCTATATCTTACATGGGGCAGCCGAAAAGCGCCGTTCTCGCCCGCAAAAGTGGTATCTTTGCCAAACGAAGCGCTACGAACTGTTGCTTCAACCGTATTTTAAAGGGTCCATGAAGACAAAAAATTCCCCCGCATTTCCCCGAGGGGGAGAATGTGAAAGTGCGAATGCACGGTTGTCGGCCCGCTTGCGGCGCTTGCGCTCGGCCCCCGCAGCCCACCGCCTCGCCGCCTTCTCTTCCATCTCTTCCATCGGGTTTGTAGTATCACGTGTACACCACGCAGTTATCAAGCCGCTATAACGGCGCTGAGTCGCCAACGCACGCCGCTGACGACGTAGTTTGAATGCGTTAAAGATATAAGGCGCCACTGACACCGATATAAGCGTCGCGTCCGTGGCTTATTCGGTAGCGCGTCGGGCTGCGGCCCGCGAAGTCCTCGGATCGAAACCTGGCGCCGGATGCTGTTTCTTTTTTAAGTGTGAATACACTTTATAAGCGACCCCAAACCATCCACCGCCGGCGTCGGCGGCGGCGGCGTCCGCAGCGCTCTTTAAAGAAGAAACAGCGTCCGGCGCCAGGTTTCGATCCGAGGACTTTGCGGGCCGCAGCCCGACGCTCTACCGAATAAGCTACGGACGCGACGCTGATATTGTCAGTAACGCGCCTTATATCTTTAACGCATTCAAACTACGTCGTCAGCGGCGTGCGTTGGCGACTCAGCGGCGTTATAGCGGCTTGATAACCATGGTGTACACGTGATACTACAAACCCGATGGAAGAGATGGAAGAGAAGGCGGCGAGGCGGTGGGCTGCGGGGGCCGAGCGCAAGCGCCGCAAGCGGGCCGACAACCGTGCATTCGCTCTTTCACATTCTCCCCCTCGGGGAAATGCGGGGGAATTTTAAATATAGAGGAGCACTGCGGACGCCGACGCCGCCGCCGCCGGCGGTGGATGGTTTGGGGTCGCTTATAAAGTGCATTAATTGGCGCAGCTTGGACTAGTGATGCATGATGCAAAACTGGAAAAACACGAAAGCTGGCGGCCCTTCTCCCTTCGTCGGAGAAGCAGCTGTTGCACCTCACATGGATTTCCGAACTTGCCGCTGAAAGTTCTCCATGGCTGGCAGGCCCGGATCGTTTTGTCCGCAGCTTTTCACATCTCTTCCAAATTGGAACGTGTTAGCACGCGCTAGAACCCGACGCCACCGGCTTCGCGAACTCGGCGTCTGTGCTCCCCACTTCAGGCGGGAACGCATGTTAACTGGCGAGGAGAACAGCACGCGAGATCACACCACGAACGCTGGGCACAGTGTTCACAAAGGTCGAGCTTGCCGACACCGTGCGCTCCTCGCGAGGCGCATGCTCACGTGCGCTCGATGTTTTAGATGCGACTGCATCTCATTCACTCGCCTTGTCCCTCCATACGGCGTTGTTGTTGTCCGTCCACACCCCTCCCCCATTCCCCTCACCGCGCGAGCTGCGCTCTCCGCCGCTCACCCCCTCTCCTTTCCGATAGCGAACACTATCTCGCGAAGGGCATTGGATTGGATTCGATTGGCTTGGCTTGGCTTGGCTTGGCTTGGCTTGGCTTGGCTTGGCTTGGCTGGGCTTGGATTGGCTTGGATTTGGATTGGATTAAAGTGGATTGTGTTGGATTGTGTTGCGTCATAGCCGCGGCAGGGGGTTCACGGCACGTTTCACGCGATGGGAGAATCAACCTAACGGAAACAACAACGGAACCCCCTATGCGTCGCATCTACACAGGGGTTCCCGCGAGGGGAGGTGGGAGAAATTTTTTCTTGATATTTTTAGAGCTTCTCACGTGGCACAAGCCCCCGCGCAAGCCTATACGACGCCGGGCGCTCCTCACGAGGCGTACGCTCACGTGCGCTCGATGTTTTTGCTTGTTTTTTTTTTTTTGTAACGCTGGAAGGTGGAACGAAAACCTTAAGCATCTCTGCTGTTGATACGACCGAGTATAGTTTTTTTTTAAGTTGGCTGGCGATTACGTACTCCCCAATGCGATATTTGGGCGCAGCAGCAGTGCGCTGAAGCAGCACTCACTCGTGGGTTTTCTCGACGGCAGCGATGATGAGCCTTTGCGGCGGCGGCGCGAAGTGCGTCTCGGGAAGGGGCCGCGAGCAGCGTCTTAAGTGAACGCACATCGTAGTCACGCACATGCCCCCCTCACGTTCTCGCTAAGCGTCGCGCCGTCGAGCGTCTCGTGGGGGCACAGTTACTGCCCCCTCCCTTCTCCACTGCACTCTTTCGTAGAGCGCTGGCTCGCGCCGCCACGGCGAACCGCTCTCCCCTCCCAGTTTCGCGAAACTCTCCTCTGCTTTCTTTCATCGTTCGCTTTTAAATGCAGAGCATTTCTTTAACTCACATGTAGCGTCCGCCGTCCGTCCGTAACAGCTCAGCGCGCAGGTGCGCCCTCTCCCCCACTCCTCCTCTCCCGCATCACGCTACCCTCCTCGCTCTCAACAACAGGTTCGCACCCCTCCCCCTACACTATATAAAAAAATAATACTTACCGGCGCCTGGTTTCGATCCCACGACCCTGCGGGTGGAACGCAAGGTACATGGTGCTCTACCCACTGCGCCACAAAGGCGACACAGAATGGAAGGCTACGAACGCGCCTTATATCCTTGACTCATTCAAACTACGTCAAGAAACTGCTGATACAACGCATTCACTACATGTGGGCGGAACGCGAGGTACATGGTGCTCTTCCCACTGCGCCACAAAGCCGACACACAATGGGAGGCTACGAACGCGCCTTATATCCTTGACTCATTCAGACTACGTCAAGAAGCTGCTGATACAACGTATTCACTACCACCAACTCCCCAAACACTAAACGTTAACGCAATACACCCACCCCCTATGCGACGCATTTACTCGAGTCCCCCTCGCGGAGAGATGGGCCCAATTTTTTCTTTCACTCGTCGGTCCAGGCCATCGTTCCCTCGGTTACGCCGACGACCGGCTGAGCCCAGAGACGGCCGCCAAAGGGCTGCGCCTTAAAACTAGCCTCCAGTAACTAACTCAGCTCTATCCCAGCCATGAAAGAGTTGTCTTTCTTGACCAAAAGAAAACGCAGAAAATAGAGAAACCTTCAAATTTTGCTTCGCAAGGACGCAATATGGGCAGCAGTGACAGTCATCAGCGTGTTAACCACACGCTATCGTTCAAGTGATACGATCAAACGGAACTGCAGAGGCCCCACTACAATTGCCCAGGATCACGCTCGAGATTACTTTTTTGCCTTTTAAACCCACGACCTGTATATTTCTTAAAGGGGGCTTTATAATTGCATAGCTACGAGTTAAAAGTTGTCGCTGTAGGCGCATAACCTTGACGATCGTCTGCAATTTTTTTTCCTCCTGCACTCGAATTATATATAAAGAGCCAGAAGGCTGAGGAAGAGAAGAGATAAATTCAGAAAAAGAAAATGGGTGGGGCTATTTCGCTTGCTTTACTTGTGAATCCGGAACAGCGGTGCACGCTAATGGCTTCCGTCTCGTAAAGCTTCAATTATTCACATCTCTCAGGCAAGGGCCAGGACGTACAACACGAGGTTCCGCCTCATACAAGACCCTGCTGCATCTCCCACGTGTCTTGCAGTGCCACTGAAATCGAACATACTTTACACAACATTAATTTCCCCATTTGCTCAATCATTGTTTTGTGGCATTGTGTGACCAGCTCTTTTTTTTTTTTTTTTGCCGTTTCAATATCGAAAACCTGAGTTCTCGTTTCCTCTACCACCGTGTAGTGGTGTTATGTGCATTGTTCTTACTATTAAAGGAGTCGATAGAGAGTGGTTAAGTTAGCCACTTCCAACGACGCCTCTTACTTTTATCCCAGACTACTTGCTGTTAGGCGTCGTAGATTTTCAAATCCGGTTCAGATCGACAGCAAGCACAATGAAGCATGTAGGGGTGCGCCCTCCCGTTACTGACGCAAATCATCGAAACCGCAGTCTGGTAGCGGAACGACGGTTTTACAATGCTTCCACGGCTCTTAGCTGATTACTAATGCATTGCCAAAGACATCCGTTTATCAAATAACAGCATTAGGGAATCAATTCTCTCTGGAGGGCGGTAATTTTCTTAATATAAATATGCATCAAGGTTGAATTCAAAGTGAGAGCTCGGCGTCTAAAATTGCCGATTACGCTAACTGTGAAGAATAGTACACTGCGGCAGCGCTGATAAAAAAGGGGGAGTCAATGCAAGGGGCTGAATGATGATCCATGGAGTGCATAAAAAGCCGCCCGGAGTGTTCCGCCAGCAATTGCGAGAAAACCTCAGACCAAAGACCGAGTGCTGAGCGCGGAGGATATGGGCTAAATAGTCGTTCTTAAGCCTCAGGTATTTTCAAGAGGTAAGGCAGCCGTCAGCTTCAGTTTTCTTTCTATTATTTGGTTGAGTAAAGTACTATTCCATGAGCTCTTTGCATAGCAACCATTCTTTGAAGACATAGCAAAGGAGCATAGTAATATGGAGATGCACGGGGATAATCTTACTACCTAACAATGCCTGCAATCTTGCTCGGAGTGCCAAACATTTTTCTCAATTGATTCACGAAAAAAAGAGCCACTGATACCACTGCAGCCGCTGTGCAAGCTGCAAGTGAAGTTTTAGATGCAAAACTGCGTTCTAATTGCGAATCTGGTAATGAAGTGGTGAACGCTTTAAAGTTTTATAAGTAGCAGTAGTAGTAGTACTAGTAGCACTTTAATGCGGAACAGGAGTACCCGTGGTCCAAGTAGGGGAATGGGTGATTAGGAACAGCTACGAGGATCAACACAGGCGAAGGAACATGAGCTGCAATGGAGGAAGTTCTCCATGGACACTGTCAATTTGTCTATTTTCACTCATGCTTCAGTGTTGGAGGTCGTAGCATAGGATACAATCCTGACCGAGCATTGACAGTGCCCGCGCTAGGCCACGTTTAAGGGCGGAAATGGCTATTTTACGTGATGAGTCGCAATCCCGCTAGTTGGGGTCTGTGTGGGAACGGTTTCCACAACGGTCGATAGGGAGTGCGGTGAAATTTCGATAAGAGACGAAAGTAGCCCAAGTCCAGGTGAGATAATGAAGTGCAGCAGGTGTACAGGTGTTACAATAGGGGCATTACAGTGTATATGAGGTACGCGAGCAAGCGGGCTCGATGTAAAGCCGGTTACGGTTTCTTCCTTTTTGCGCTGAATCAGGCAGGATAGGCATGTTCCCTAGCACAAAAAAGACGCGACCACAATAGAAAAATGCTGACGGGACAGACGCTAGACATAACTCGTCCCGTCCGCATTCTTCTCTTGTGTTCGCGTGTTTTCTTTCTCTTTTTTTTGCGCTAAGAAACATGCCTCGGTTATCCCAGTACCAACTTGACCAACTTTCCGCTCTAATTAGCAGGCATGCACTATTTAAGAAATGATACCGAGTAAACAAAGATAATCTTATCACCTTTGACCATTTTATTCCCTCTTTTTTCCAGACCACCAGAGACTGCCAGCATGTTGGCCGATGTTTGGTACCAGCTTTACCTGCATTCATATTTGGTTCTCGTTGCTTATTCAGCAGCCGATTACGGGCCTGTGCGAACTTGCCCCTTTCCAATCACACTGATCAGGGATGTCTCACTAAAGGTGCTGCAGGCTCGGCACGTTGCTCTCTTTTTTGGGAAGGAGACAGGTGAGAAGCCATTTCCTGCCTTCTTTGCCAGGGAGCGGCCAAGTTCAAATCGGCCTATGCCGCCTACTGAGCACATCTTACTACTGGCGCCGACAGAGAGGCAGTAGTATCTGCAGTACAGACGCCTTTGGCGAAAACTTTATGTAGACTAAAGCCAGCTTGAACGACCTGAAAAATCGTTGCTATACTGACGGACCATAACACTGGGCCAATAGAGAAAAAAAAAGGGGCCCATCTTCACGAAGGTGAAACCCGAGGAATGGCGAAGCATGCAGTGTATAAGTGTACTCAAAGATTGTACGTATCTCCCTCGCCACACGGCGTGAGCTGATATACGCGACATTGCAATAACGAAGACCGAGGAGAAGTTAGATTCGAAATGGAGAACTGCAAATTTTAAAGTAAATGCGAGTGCGGAGCCAAATAGAAGCAAGCAAGCAAGCGTGAACGAAAAACGAGTGTCCCGGTGTGTTATTGTAGTACTCGTTTTTTCCCATGGAGATGAAACGTTCTAGCACGAGGCATTGGAAAACGAGTGCCCCGGTGTGTTCTTAGTACGCGTTACGTTCTATCGCGAGGCATTGGAAAACGAGTGTCCCGGGGTTTTAGTACCGGGACCACATGAGAATACGACGACGAACGACGACGGCAACGTGAGACGCCGACAGCCCGAGCCCCTATAGGGCACTTCGCCACTAAAAAAGTCAATGAAAGGTTCATTGATGGATCTCCCACCAATGAATCCACGATTTAATTCATGGTGAACAATCCAAAAATAGACCTACCACCAATGAGCGAGAGGGAAGGGGAAAAGTGAGATAGACAAAGGAGAGGGAGTTACGTGGCAGGGCCGGCAGAAATTTATCGCATTTTGGAGTCACTTGCAGCGGAGTAGGCAGATACGCGGAGAGTTTTTTTTCTTCTTTTTGTCATACTCATCCTAGTCATCGTAATGTCTCGGGCATATTAGATTATGAGAAGGAATTCGATACCGGCTGCTCTGCGAACTTAGGGTTAAGATACTGTAAAACGTTATCAGCGCAGATAGGCTTCCGGAACTGCCACTAGTAGCTGACTACGATACTGAAGCAAGCCTAGAAGCATTAGTACCACGATCTGGCCGGCCCCTACAGGCCGGAACAAACGGTAGCCTGAGGCAATGCGCCACTTCATACTTCTGTACCTCAGTATAGTCTCTGTCAAAATTTTCTAGGCCATGCGAAAAGGTTTCGGGCCATAAGGACTTCAAAGAAAATTGTTCACGTTAAAGTGTGACCGAATTATTTTATGACAGTAAGAAAAGAATGTGCTTTCACCAGCTTTCAGGAATAAAACAGTCCGGCCTCACTTGAGAGCATGGAAACACCCATTCCGACGGGCGCGGGTGAGCGACCAGAAGATTTGACAATGAAAACTAACGTGGACTAAGATGCTTTGCCGCAGCGATGGAGAAAGAAGTGATAGCGGCGCCTGGTGGACTAGATGATAGCCTGTTCACTAAACTTCGTGGCCATGCCACGTTTTGGAGAGCGAACATACCTGTATTTCAATATTACGTTACAATGTATATATGCTTTCAGATGCCGAGTGCTTACACGAAGTTTCGCGCTCCTTCCACGTTGCGGAAAAGACTGTCTTGTCCACGAGGCATGTTGATGGCCGTGACTGGAGCAGGCAGTTGTCCCGTGCACTCGGAAAGCACGCATTCGGTCTCTCGAGACTCGATATTCTCTGCTTCGTGCCCTCTCTGCAGTCGCCTGAAATGGCTCAGGTAGGAAGGACACTAAACGGTAAATGACAAAGCAAAACCATCTGAATGCACCAGTTGCTGAAAATGCACGAGTGCAATAGATATAAAGTCTACAGCGCGGTTATGTTAACGAGAACAAATATTTTTGTTGCCTGCACTCTGGGAAATGCCCACTTGAGATAACGACTAGGTTGCCCCGAAAATACGCTGTTTGCCGGAGACATACAGTCTTCGGGCACATCCGTGACTGAGAACCAGTATAGGAAGCAGGGGCGTAGAAAGAGGGGGTGTTTAGGGGTCAGATCGCCCCCCGAAATTTTTGAGCGGTGAATTCCCCCTCTGTCTCCTCCTCACTTCGTCCTTTTCTTTCGTCCGTGTTAATCCCACTCCTAATCTGTATATTAATACGTAAAAACAAAATAATAAAATTAGATAAGGAAATGAAAATGAAATGGTGTTTGGGCGCAGGCTATCTCTTTTAGATGTTTTTTTTTTTTTTTTTTTGCCGGGGATGTATAACAACCCCGAAAAATATTGCTGACCACGTCACTGATAGGTAGTATTCTCGGGAGTCTGCCATTTTCTCTTCTGTTAACTTTAGAAACGAGCCGCAGTGTAGTGTACATCCGTGCACTCGACAGTGCTGGTATATGGTAGACCACTGCGCATGTGCACGTTACAAACGTTTCAGAATGACTGACCCCTCTGGGTCCATTTTTAACCAAAGCTGCATATGGCTCGGTCCCCACATTTTGTGTGCGTGTGTCCAGGGGAAGCGTGTTTCCAAACGCTTCGCTGCACAGAGTACCCACGTGACATGTGTGATGTCACTGCGCGCGGTATTCTTTTGAGCGCCTACTAAAACGGGCCCAACGTTCGGGCTGTGTGGCCTCGATGTAAAGTACTGATAACTGCGTCTGAGGGCTTGGGTTCGAGCCGCAGCAGGTCTATCTCTTAGTTCTTTTTTTACTCCTTACCCTTTTTTTTCGAAAGTTTTTTTTTTTTTTTAACACAGGTCTACGTGTTGTTTTTGTAATAATAGTTATTTGGTGTGTTTTAGGTCGCTCTAGGTTTGGGGCGCAGCCAATGACGACATTTAATTACCGTTCTGCATCGCGCGAACAGACATGTCACGTGGGTGCACTGTGCAGCGAAGCGTTTGGAAATACGCGTCCGGAAGCAAAATTCACTTTGAAACGCAGCCACCTTGCTCGCGGATACTGTACAGCTCTTAATCTAATCTAATGTAGACATCTTAGAAAATATCATACTACAATCCAAGAGATATTCCAGGCTTTTAACAACTGAGGAAATGATTTGGCACTGGAGCACACGAGGGAATACTTTGTTTCAGTTTCCGCTACAGCTAGCGGCTACGCGTGAGAGCACGCCAGCTCGGGCAGCCGTCAAGCTACACAAACATTTGCAAGGCCAATATGCAATACAGTCAGTCAGAAGGTCGGAGCACTTGTATCACCTTTCTTGTGGCGTATGCCTAACCGCACCCTTTTCTCCCCCCCCATTGCTGTCGCAATAACAGCTGCACGAAACGGTAAGCTCCTTGGTGCTGTACCGGGCCTTCCGGTACGTCGTATTCCTGCCGGCGACTCCCAAGCGGAACACTCTGGGAGCATGCAGACTGTTGCTCGTCACTCCCGTCTCTGCCAACCAAGTGAGAGCTCATCACGTTAGCTTTTTGTCAATGCAACCTGTTCACTGCACGTACGAAATTACTTTAGCGAAACCGAGCCAATGCCCAAATTTTTGTGTGTGAGTGACATGTGTGAGCCTAAACATTTAAAATAAAATTCGTGCATATTTCCGCGAATTTTCTCCGACGAGCAGTAGGACGGGGGGCACTGGGTAGCGCTGACGCGCAGACACAACTCTCCTTTGTGGACAGGGCTCTGCGAGTTCCAGCCCCCTAACCCTACTGCAATCAATAAAGTTCTCTCTCTCTCTCTCTCTCTCTCTCTCTCTCTCTCTCTCTCTCTCTCTCTCTCTCTCTCTCTCTCTCTCTCTCTCTCTCTCTCTCTCTCTCTCTCTCTCTCTCTCTCTCTCTCTCTCTCTCTCTCTGCAAAATTTTTTAGAAACACCATGGAGTTTCTTAAGCGAAGTTATAACACGAGTCTACCAATGCGTCCCGAGTCTCACGTCTTCCTGAATAATTGAACTACGATAAAGTTCGAAAGACGGTGCCGGTAATTTTTCGCAGGCGGCAGTCGGTGCTCCTATGTAATTTAATTCCGTGGCCCGGTGACCTTAGCGGTGGTTCGCAGTGGCCACGTTGGAAGGTGACCCGGCCACCACGCTTCTCACGCATTCCCACATTGTGCTTGATCTCGCAGTAAGCAGAGACCTCTATTCCCGCACTTTAAAACGTAGGTACTACATCTCCTAAACGATACTGAAAATCTATGTCCAGTCAGATTTTATGTACTCTACAAAGGTCGGATGGCAACGTTCTTTCGGGCGCTATGAATTCCGTGTGGCTTTTTTTTTTTTTTTCTAGTCTACAACGCGCAAGTTGGGAAGCGTGAGTAAAGCGTAAAGTGTAAAAGTGCACAGAGTAAAGTGTAAAAAGCACTGATCTCGCCATCCTACTCACACTTGAACAAGTCTTTAAGCTACGAAAGCTTAGCCTACCGAATGCCGGAACAGCGATGTAAATGCCACGCTGTCAGCTAGCACGCTTGCAATGGCCGTTTTGGGAGGAACCTTCCCGTATTGAGCACCTATACAAGCCGTGACACCGAAAGGCATGTAAATTTCGACAGCCTCCCTTGCATTCCATGAACCTCTCGCCTTTTCTAACAAATCACCTCGCAACTTCCAGAGCGTGAAACCACATAGTTCGTCGTCGCATTCGTGGAAGGCAGTTTCATGCCAGGACAGACTACTATAAGAAGCTGCTGTTCCATTGTCGCAGACGGTGTTCGAGATAAAGCGAGCCAATCTTCTCTCGCGAAATTGCTCCGAGCTCGACGAGTACGCCCTGTGGGAAATGCGGACGGGATTCGACATGACGGTGCTGCCGCTCGAGCTTTCCCCAGTCATACGGCAATTTGGCCAGAAGCGTCTACGTGTCGGATACGTCGAGGTAAGCGTCCTCCGACACCCGAAAGAGCTGACGGAGCGGCCCTATGCGAAATGCCAATGGCATCTCATAGAATGTGTATATCAGAAAGGAAATACATGCGGCATCACAAAACTACTGGAGGGTTGGGTAGATAAGGGTTACTGAAGATACTTGCCTTCAGTTCTCAAATATCGGAAATCAGTCAAATATAAACGCGTCCTAACAATGGGACGACAGCGTTAATTGCTGCCCATTTTAAAGGGACAGTGAATACAATATGCAACATCGCTTTATTGAAAACGTTTTCTGAAAACTAATCTGAGAAGTATTCCCGCAAGCTGCTCGTTGGCCGCCACTGTTGGACATTTGCTTAGCTACTGCATTTTTCCCCGGACATTTTTTTTTTCCGGTTAAGCGCTGCATCAATGTCTTCTCGTGCGATGTTTCAGTACTCTCCATTCTCGGTGTCAAAAGAAGCGAGTCAGACCGGCCTCGTCACTTACGACGGCGTGGACTTCTCGCTCATCTACAGCCTTGCCGACGCCTTCAACGTGAGGTGAATGCTCTTTGCGGCTGCTTATGGCTGGTGTTATTCTTCTGGTAAACTGTTACCTTACTTCTTAGCAAAAAACCAAATGACAGCCTATTCCACCAAGCAGGTCCAAAGCGTAGCGTAGGCATTGTTACTGAACGCTGCGATTTTTTTTTTTTTTTTTGCAGCCGTAAATGTGCGCAGTCTTATTTAACCTGTGACTTTTGATGTGAGGTTCATCGCGTTGTCTTCAAAAAAACCGATGAGGTTGCCATGTTGCTACTATAATCATGTAAAAAAAATGAGTGTGTTTTCCATTTGTACCTTTATTCTCAACTGGATGAATGAAAAGGCATCACCCCTTTCATCGCGTTGCCGCGGGAGGCAGATGTTCGAGCACTGTAGGATACAAGAAGCCGTTGCTTGCCTTGTCTTGGCTACGTATGGCCGACGGAGGAAAGAATGAACTCTTCCCTGGAAAACATGTCAAGAAGCTCGGGCGCCTTCTCAAACCTGACCTTTTTAACGCTAACGGCTCCGCACGCGATCCGTAGCCGAGCACATCGCTCCGAATGGGTTTCTGGCTGCCACTTGGGTCCTATCCGCTGGCAAGCCTCCACCGCCCGCGGCACACACACATCTGCCGATTGACATCCCATGCATGGCCGCTATTATTCCTGTTTGGGGCAGAAATTAGAGTGGGAGAAACGTGTGAGGTGTATTTGACAACAAAGCTCCTCGTCCCACAGGAGTGCATGTGGTTGTACCCCGACGTCGTCCTGTGCAAAGCCTGCGAAACCTGAATATTTTAAAGCTTACCACGCCGACAACTAAACTCGTTCTTGTCATTTGCGGGCTACCTGAGAAAGACAGACAGCCATGCGACGATCACGCGACATCATGTGCAATCACAGTGCAGCAAACGGTAATAATTAAACGATAACGTGCCCGGGTGGCCGCCAGCCCGGGCGTATTTCTGGGTCAACCGATTTTGATGTAGGGGAAACTAGAGACATGCTACGCCGTGCCCCTTTTAAAAACGCTCCGCGTCAGCAGGGCGAGCGAGCGCTTAATACCTCAAGACGTAACTGCTTGCACTTCACCGGCTGGGGGGAGCGAGCGCTACCATTCGCGTGACGTAGGGGGTCACGAGTGCTGCACTCAATTATCAGGCGCTCTCGCGCGCCTCCTTCAAGTCCAATAGAGAAAGACGCTATTGAACCGTCTGCGTTGGCGTACATTGCTGGTGCTTCTATAAAAATGGCTTTGCCGCAAAGCATTTTCCCGCGCACCGCATATTCACCATTGGTAGCCTAAGTGGCGAATACACGGAGTAGAGGGAGTACACGAAACGCTTCCCGCTGAGAGGAGGCACAAGAGCCCTGGGGAGGGCAAGCGAAGCGTAAGGCAATTCGGAGAACGTCGCTTCCGCGCTCACTACAATGTACGCTCACTAATCTTGGTGCCTCAGTTTTAAAATTTCTCCAGTTTCGCAAATATCCCTCCAAGCACGGCAATGATGAGGATGATTATGATGATGATGATGCTGCTGCTGATGATGATGATGATCCATAGAAAATGTCGCCTACCCACTTAGGGTGATTGTCCAAGAAGAATTAGGTTTATTCAGCGAATTCAGTTAGATATGACGTAATGAGGAGAGCATAAGGAAATGTTGAGTCTGATGATGACGATGATGACGATGATGAATTAACTTTATTGGTCCGAGTTGAGGATAGCAAAGAAAAAGAAAAGGAGAGGAATGGGAAGAGAGAAAAAAGGTCAACCTGACCGGATTGGCAGCGCCTGTAGAGAGTACGTATACGCTAATCTCTAACAGTCTCTTCTTCACCGCGCTGATGCGCAGTGGTGAAAATTTCCCTTAGGTGGTTCTCTAAAGGAGCGCCGCGTGCCGTTGTTCACCCCATTAACAGTTCACTGATGAATAACAAAGGCGAAAAAACGCCGAGCTGATAACGAGCGTGTCGGTTGCCAAAAAAAAAAAACATCTGAATGAGAGAAGGAGAAAAGGAACCGCTGCTACCAACAAGACCAGAAGAGGAAAGGTGGGGCTCTAGAGCAGCGAGCCAGCGACTCTACAGGGAAAGCCGTCATGCAGAACAGGCACGAAAAAGTACCGAGCTAGCTCCCTTGGACGAGCGCCAAGTACGATGCAAGTGCGGAATACCTAACGTTACCCGGAACAAATCTCACTTAGACGACGAGAAAGTCGAGGCAAAACGCGACGAAGACGCAGAATGGCTTGGTCGGCAACCCGCCAGCGCACGTCATCAGAAACAACAGAAAGGGCACTCTTGCGTCAAGTACTTTAAAAGAAAAGTTTTCGCTGAGAAGTCAACAAAACGCGGTTGAATCATGCCGTTTGACATGTCACATCAAGCGTTTGCCGACAAAGACGTCGCAAACTTTCTGCTGTGCTCCACATACGTACAAAGGTTCCCTCCGCGACGGCAAAATTCCTCGTCTAGCTCCCACCAACAACTTCCACCGCGGCCCCCGCTTCATCGTATCAATTCTCCTCGAATCCCGAGCACGTCCATAAAGCAGCTAATGCGCGGCGGAAAGTCTGGGATCGTGTACCGAATAGTGAACGCTTCAGTCAATGCAAAGACGCTGGCCTGTTCGCTTCCGCGCAATGGGTCGGTCAACGCGAGCAAATGCTTCCGCATCCTTGAGATTACTACCAGAGTAGTTTTTCGTGACTTTGTGTTGTTGTTGCTGTGGCTATTGCGAAAAATGTTACTCTTATCGGAATATGATTTCCACCAATATCATACGTTTGCAGTGACGGAGGTGCATGCTCCGCGGCGCAAACGCATTTAGACCGTACCTCTGCAGATGATCATCTGTTACACTATTTATATCACGCGAGCTAGACTTCCGAGTTGACCAGGGGTGTAAACTTTATATAAAGTTCTTTCCGGGTGCACCATAAGGTGCAGTCCGAAAATTAGTGACGAGGTTTTTCGTTATTGGTTTGGAGTCCAGGCGCACGTTATGAATAATTCCACTATCACTCGTCTGCAGGTTAAACACTCGCCCGTGTGTTACTTGCTTCGCCTTAACCAGCCTTGTCAGTGCATATGCGGGTAAAGGAACGGTGCCCGTCGGTGGTGTTTTGGGAGCATCATAGACGTTTGTAATCTGGTGTGACACCCTTTCCCTACGTTAGCGCTGAGGCAATACGCATCTTCTCTGTTTTTTGTGATTGTTTTGTTTTGTTTTCTTCTCCGCTTACGCCTCTTTCTCCGCCAGCCTCGTTCCCGTGCGAGACCCGGAAGCCACCTGGGGTGCCAAGAGAAGAGGCCGCTGGACCGGCATCGCAGGCATGGTCTCCAGAAAAGTGCGTGCACAGTGCTCGCCTGTCTGACACGCCTGTCGGTATACCGCACACTTTTGACAGCACTGTGGCACTCCTTGTGGCGCTGGCGGCCAATCGGCACCTGTGTGCGAGGCTGCCGGTTCTATTCCGGAAACTACGGAGCATGCTGTCTTTTTAAAGATGAGAAAGATGTACCAACGGTTAAGGAAAGAGACCAAGAAACTAAAAATAGCTTTTCAGATCGAAGATTCTGAGCCCTTCTCGTGAGCGCAGTCGGGTAAAATTATGGGGAAATATTAGGGAGGAAGATGGGAATGACAGAATAAACAGGGGGGTGCTGTGATTTTATTGGTGAAACAGAGAAAGGGCTCCGAAGGGGAGTCCGGATAAGTCAGGACGGGCGGTGAAGCGCAACACGCCAATATCATGAGCTATTTCGGCCCACTTTTATCAGAAGAGCTGTGTCAGCTCTTGATTGCGCCATTAATGAACAGAAAAAATTCCAAGAAAATGCTGAGAGCACGTGAGCGTGCGCCTCGTGATGTCCCTTGCAACACGGCACGCACCCACGTGGGGGATCGGCCAGGAATCGGGCGTAAGGAGGGCTGACTTGCCCGATACGCAAAACTTTTTAATTAGAAACGTAAGCATTCGAATGAAGAAAGCATATACAGTCAAAACTCTATTTAACGCGATTTCGTTTAATCGAGAACTTCGGTAAATCGAGTTAGGCATTTCTTGCTCAATTAATTCGCTACATGCGTTCTGGCAAACATCTGCAGCAAAATTACAACTCCCGTTTTGCGTCGCGCAGTTCCGTAAAAGCGCGACAAAGGCTCTCCGTGATGTTATCTTCGGCGCCATGAATCAACCCTAAGGCGTTCTCTACAAACCAGACCAAAAATTAACACTTTTTGAGCGGCATTTTCTGTAAAAACGTTCGTTAAAGCGAGAAGTACCATGAAATTGATTTCGTTATTTCAAGTTAGTCAACCCTGTGGTCTCTATGTGCGTCTGAGGGCGGCTCGTGACATCTTAGTTAAGTCGGAACTTTCGTTAAATCGGGTTTCGTTAAATTGGCCTTTGACTGTAATCACGATAGTTGGTTAAAAATTCGGAAGTAGAGGTTGGAACAATATAATGAGCTCTGCGTCTGGTGAGAGCGCCCGGTGGCACGTACCCACGTTGGGGATTGGCCAATAATTGGGCGTAAGGAGGGCTTGTGCGCCCGCTACACAAAACTGTAAATCAGAAACCTAAGCACTTTAATGAAGAAAGAGCATATAATCACAAGCGATTAATCGAACAGCGTCACCGACAAAACGACTGTCGTCTGTCTCTTACGTCCCTCGCTTCGTGTTGCTAGGGGCAACCACCTGCGCTCATAAACTTTGAACCACCGCGGCGGCGGCGGCGGAAGAACTCCCTCCGACTCTGTGCCGCGCACATGGGGGTGGAGCTGCGGCAACGACGGTCCACGAATACGCCAAGACCTGCGGGTTGTGCTGCGCACCCCAGAAGTCGGAGCTCCTCATCGTGCAGCCCAGAAGACGCAAGAACGATGCCGAGCCGAATGTGGTCGTTACCACCGACGGCGTAGACATCAAGCCCACGCAGCAGCGCGCATCCTCGGTCTCTTGTTACAACGAGACGGCAAGGCGGCAGCGGCCATTGCTAAGATCAAGATGGCCTCCGAACAGGTCACCGGAATGATCCGACGCGTTGCGAACCGGAACATAGGACTTAAAGAAGACGACGCCTTCCGCCTGGTCAGAGCGTTCATCGTGTCTCGCATCACCTACTCGGCCCCGTATCTCCAGCTAACGAAGGCGAACAGGAACACGCTAGACACGATCGTAAGGAAAGCCACCAAGACGGCTATGGGCCTGCCCCAGTACTCGTCTACGCAGAAGCTGCTGGACATGGGGGTACATAATACGGTAGACGAGGTCATAGAGGCTCATCGTTCCAAACAGAGAGTGCGCCTGAGCCAGACTGAGCACGGCCGAGCAGTCCTCCGGAAGATTGGTTGGCCCATCGAACCACAGATACCCAAGCACCCTCTGCCTCCGCCGTGGAGGGAAGCGCTCAAGACCAAGCCCCTGCCGCGCAATATGCAGGCAGGCAGGAACGACGAGAGGCGTGCCGCGCGGGCACAGGCACTCGCCCGACAGCTGGAAGCAGACCCCCGGGTCCTCTACGTAAACGCCTCACTATGCGATATGTCTCTGCGATATGTCTCGGTCTCGCCTCAAGCTATTGTTGGTGAAGTCTCCACGAGAGTGGCCAATTGGACAAGTGGCAGTACGGTGTATGCGTTGGGGGACCGGAAGGCGGGGGAGGGGGGTAACAAGACAGAGTGGCGAGAGGCTTAACAGAGTGGGAAAGGGTGGATGACAGGAATTCAGTCCTTCAACCACGCAACCGAAATTGCACTGCTTCACTCCACCGCATAAAACGGGATCATCGCCGCACGTGCACGTGGTGCGGCGCGCCTTTCGCTTCCCTCCACCCCATAGTGGGCGCTTGCCCTGCCAACCCCCCCCCCCCCCCCCTCCTACTCTGTCCCTGCCACTCAGTACGCTAGAGCAATGGGAGGCTATGCTGCTCAGCTCCGACCCACAAGAGCAAGTGCGCGCGCGATCCAGCTGACCGAACTAGCGCTAGGGCCCACGGGCTCCTGGCCGTCGACTAGGGGACTACAGCGTGACGGTGCTCCCAACCGGCGTCTCTTTCTACACAGCTTCGGATAAATATAGTTTCTACTAGAGCTCTGCACGGGCCAAAAATTTGGGCCCGAGCGCAGCCCGGGCCCGGTGCTTATCGCAGTAGGCCCGGCCCGACTGGACGAAGAAGGCCGACGGGCCGGCTGCGTGTTTCCAACCCAAATACCGTACGGGCCCGCGCCTGATTGGGGCACGTTTGGAAGCGAAAACTACCTCAAGGCGGTAAAATGCATCGTAAGGGAAATGATAACAGGAAAAACCAACATTAAACGGGCAAAACAACCTTAATTAAGCATAACAAGTCCTGACCCGTTCTTTTACCGCGTCAGCAACATGTAGTTTCTGTGATATCGAAAACCTTAGTATTGCTTCACTGTGCCGGGCCAGCCCGGGCCGTCAGGACGGCCCGGCCCGTCCGAAGCATTTACATTTCGGCCCGAGTCCGACCCGGGCCCGGGTGAAAAGTAAGTCGGGTGGCCCGAGCCCGGCCCGCGGCCCGGGCCGGGCCGGGCCGGGCTCGGGCTTTCGGGTAAGCCCGAGCCCGTGCACACCTCTAGTTTCTACCAGCACCACCACCTCGAGGTCGCCGTGCATCACGTGAGAAGTGCCACGCTCTCACAATTACTCTCGTGGGTTAGATTGGGCGTATAGAAAAGTCCGCCCTATTGCGTTCCCGATGACGTGCTTCCTGTAGAGACGACATCAGCAGTGGAGGGTACCACGTCACTCACTTGCTGCAGTACTCGCATTTGTTGCCCTAGCACGAACACTTCCGGCAAGCAAAAGAGTATTGTTGACACTTGAAAATGACGCCTACCAATAAGTCTGATGTGCTGTTGAGGGAAAGGATATGCGAAGTATAAATAGTTGATAGCTTAAATATAAACCCCTTTGTTTCGTTTGTTGCAGTTGCATATTTTCTTCTGGGGTTTTCGGCCAGACGATGGTCATATATCGAAACGATATCACCCAGTAACGTGACAGTTCCTTTTTTTTTTTTAGTGGTCGCGTAAGCAACTGCCCCCAGCCACAGCGACACACAACCCAAGATTTCCGCGTTACGCCCGCCGAGTTTCTTTCAGACGGCTCTGTCATTCAGAAACACGACGCCCGACAACACCACCTCGCGAAAGCTGACAGCAGAATGTGGCCACTCTTTACAACACGGGCGTTTCCCGTCAAAGTACACCTCCTTATTCACTCGTCTTGCACAGCTTAACAACTTTTTTTTGTTCGTCTTGACTTTCCTCATACGCCCTTACTTTCAACGGCACTTACGGGAACGTTTAAACGTGAAAGCTCTCCCGTTTGTCGCCCGCTTGCTTTTTGCTGCCTTCCGTTTGTTGCTCCACACAAAGTCCGTCAGGTCCCATTAGCGTTGCCACGAAGCCGTCTTTACACATCGCCGAATAAACAACTACAGGCGCGAAGAAATGTTGCCTAGGCTGGTGTGTTCGCTGTACGGTTTTTCGGCACATTTTTGCTCTTATTCCCACGCCATAATGACGCGCGATAACGTAAACCGAGGTTTACTTCGCCATGTTTTAGCGCGGTGTTTGGCCGTTTTTGCGGCGATGACGGCAACCAGTCGCAGTTCACGAATGACTGCTAACGGCATACTGAGCACGAACGGGACGAGAATACGGAATGAATACCAATCACAACAAGCAAACCAATTTTTAAAAACCCTTTAACAATGCTTGGAATAATAAAACCGGGTTATATAGTCTAGCTTCTACGTAAGAGCAGAGAATGTGCGTACAAACTCATAAAATTCGGTGGAGGGATGTATTTGCCTAGTGCAGGATAAAAGCGATTAGAAGTCCGTGGGAAAGAACTTCGCTCTGCTGTGGACATCAGCAGGTTGTGGCTGCCGGCTGCACGTTTGTTCTTTGTTGTTGCTTGTTTATATTTCATGCCTCGTTTTGCTCTGCTTGCTGTTGATTGCTTGTTGCTTATTGTTTTTTTTCTTAAAACTGGTTGATGATGAAACTCGGGCACCCCCCCCCCCCCCCCCCCAAATGTCGTCATTATTCATTAGCATCCAGAAATTTTCTTTCCAGTGCTGTAAACCCCATTAATCACGAATAAATCTTGTGCATTATAACGAAAAGGACGATAAAATTACAAATGAAGCGAGTGTGGTGAAGGGCTGTATCCCGTTCACTTCATTTTTAATTACCTTGCCTTGTTCTGCTCCAACTATAAGCGCAAGAGTAATCGTGCATCCTTAACCAGCTCCCAAACAATTGTGTTCCCATTATTTATTTAAGGTCACGGCCTGCCATCTTATTATATTACAATCGATTCCCGTTAATACGAAGTCCGCGGGGACCGCAAAAAACTTCGAATTGACCGAACGATCCAATTAAACAGAAAGCGCAACAGCATTTCCATTAGTCGGCTACAAGTCACCCTTCTTGATTTTGTTCAGAATCTCGACTTTCGTCGGCAATTCGAGCATACGACATGGTTTGGCCTAATATTTGAGACTTATCGCTAAAGTCGAAGCCTGAAGCGTCCAGAACGTAAACTGCTTGCACGGAGCTGTGCGCACCAAAGAGGGTTGAGGACCTCAAAAGAGAGAGGGGCGAACGATGGCGCGAGTCTCATCTGACCTGCCGCTTTACGAATGTGCGCTGCGTCGGTAACGATGGCGCTGACATACTGCAGAGCACGGCAGTGCTTTGGCGCTTAAAAATTTTGAGTCTTATCCAGAAATGACGGTCACCTCGATGCTTTTAAAGACGATAGTCTTTTTTGAGTTATGCCCGTGCTACACGAGCGTTTCGAAGGCCTTCGAGTCGAATGTCATTTGACTCAAATGACACCTCTGAGCTGCTACACGACGTTTTTTTAAAGGCATTTGATTAAAATGGCATTTGAGTCAAAGGAGCACGACAACTAACCTTTGAGAGACTCAGAGGCCTTTGAAACACGAACGGTCGTACCCTCGGGCTCAGTTTCTGCAAGCCGTAATAACAAAACCAATTATTTACGAGAAAAAACTTCGTGTTTAAAGTGCAAGATCTTCATAATTTTTCACTTGTTCACTTGTTTTCGTTCTCTGTCACTCGCTCTACGATTACGAGGTAACTTGGTACTCTCAACACCAGCGGTGCGAAACAATACAAAAAGAAACTGGCGGCCTTGTGCATGTTTTGTGCGCGCTTGTAGATAGTTATCAATTTGATCTCTAATAATTATTTTCTTTCCCATTTTAACTCTGAAATTACATTTTCGCCAAGAACGAAACATGGCAGCAGTGGCGACACCAAAACATGGCGGGCAAATGCGGAAACTTTCAACTGCCTTTGAGAATCGCCGTGTAGATCGGCGAAACTCCTTCCAGTTCGAATGACATTTGAAATTCCCTTCCAAACGCTCTTGTAGCACGGGTATTACTTAAACCCAGACATTTTGGTCTGTCTGTGTGTCTGTCTGTGTGTCTGTCTGTGGGGTAAAGAGAATTTATTATAACCCACATATCAGGGCGCAGCGACTGGTGATAACAGCGCTGCCCTAAGAACAGAAAATTATCCAGTCAGTTTCTCCGTGACTCGATTCAGCCACCCGGCTAAAGTGAACAAAATCTGCGCAATAGTCTTATATACTCATAGCCTATACGTCTAATTCCGGTGTCAATAATCATACTTGTCAATATTGTAGAACAAAGACAAGGCATTACGCAAACACAAGGCAGAACATCAATACACAAGTGATATTTGCAGTGTTCCTTTATTGAAAATTCATGGATGCTTGGTTTTTGCGATAGCAAATAATGTACCACATCTACTGCAGAAAACCGTCGCCTGCCGTTGTCCGCGCTCCTGGGGGCATTTGAGAAATCACACGACAACAGTAACGAACGGTTCCACTAAATAAGTTCCGCGTTCTGCGTGGGCCGCGCGTGGAGTAGCGCAACGTGGTTCTATAAACGTTGAAGTAGAGCGCCTCGATTCACGCGCGTCTCCGCCGTACGGCAGCGCTGCCATCGAGGAACCAGATAGAGTTCCTCTATATAGCTCTGCAGGAGCAATATATAGGAACTCTAGGACACCAGACTTGGAGCAGCGGAACGCGGTAAATTTAAATTCACTTGAGCAAACCTTTAGTGTGTTCACCTTGGGAGTAGCTCGACGGAAGGGTAACAGCATGAGAGGTGAGCGGGGAAGCAAAGGGAGGCATTTATTGGCAAATGTCGACAGAGACGATCGTCTTTTGTCTACATTTGCAACGAAAGGAATTCGAGTTTTATCCAGAGATGGTGGTCACCTCGATGCTTTTTCTTCGTAATAACTTCCAATTAACCAAAATATTGGGTCTTAGCTTCGAATTATCGAGCGATTTCTTCTATTGAATTGCATGCAAAATTGCCCAGACCGGAACATCACTTCCAGTTAACCGAAAATTTCAATTAAGCGACTTCGAATTATCGAGAGTCGACTGTGCAGTCATAGCCAACAAAACAAGAAAATATGAACCGGAACACTCAAAACTGAAAAATACTGTTCGTTGAGATCAAATAATGGCGCGTCATTGATGTATATGGAAAGCCACAGTTTCCAACTTTGTTTTTGTAGCTAAGCCAGGCGTCATTCTGACTTGCATGGAAAGAAATCGCGCTATTTGTGTGTTCTGGTTCATATTTTTGTGTTCGCGTTTCGTTTTTCCATTGTAGTACGTGTAGAAAGAACCGCACTAATGAAAAATAGTTGGCCGTTATGTACGCTGAAATTTTTCGAATTTACCGTTTATCGCTGTTAACTTTTTTGCGAGGCGTCTCTGAGCCTCTTCCCCAAAGACTTTTAAAGAAACTCAGAGTGTTCGCCACTGTTTTGAGCAGCGATATGGGGTATGCTAGGTAACCTGCATCCCGACGAGAGGTGTTATCTCGGTCTCGCAGGAGGTCGACTTCGCTGTGAGTGCCTCCTTCCAAACACCGTACCGCGAAGAAGTCCTGGACTACACCCACTACTACTACATCCAGGTACTGTATACGTCTTCCACCTCTCGCCTGTGTTTTGTCGTATTCGCTGTTGAACGTGCACGTTGTACAACACCGCTCCCAGGTGGTCAAGTTCATCGTGCGCTCGCCCGCAGAGAAACCCCGCGCCCTGCTCATTGTCCGCCCTTTCGCCGTTGAGGTGAGTGGGTGGAATGCGCTGACCTTTGACCTTTATGTATACGGTGGACGGCAATCTGGCGCCGCATGTCCTTTAGATAGGGCGCTAGAGGGCAGATTTTACGTGCGCGCACACGCACGCACACGCCTGCCTTAGGCGACAGTGACACGTATAGACAGAAAAATTTTCCGGGTGGTATTTTTACCGGAAGGGGGGGGGGGGGGGGTTCGCGGTAAAAAAAACGAAAAGATCCTGCTCCACAACAAAATTTTAGTCATTTTTCGGCATTCTACATTGTAGTTTATCGATTCGCTATGTAGATAACAGGCGAAAAAAAGGAGCGAAAGGAAACAGGGGGGGAGACGTGTGGCGCTCAGAAATTTTCGCGAGGAGTTCTGACAGCGAAGCATCTACCACCCCCAAGGCTGCATTAATACAGACATCTGCATTTACTGCATTTACATTTACCCGCACCAAAACGGTCGTCCCAATAGGTGCTTCAATAAACAAAAACTCCCAGAAAATGACTATAGAGATCAGTCACTGGCAGGTCACTAGCTTTAAAAGATGAAAAAGTGAGTACTGTCACTGTGGGTGTTGCGGAGCCTGGCATGGTTCAGAGCAAAAGAGTAGCATATCGGAAATCTCAATGCTGTTGCGTGCATCCTCCATGGTTGCGTGTTACCGCAATGGCGGTGTCCTTGTTCTGGCGCCACTCTTGTTTCACTGGCAGCGTCGTTCCGGCGTTTCGCGTGACGTCATCGTGCCTTTAATCGGCGCGCGATCGTCCTCGGCGCAGGTGTGGCTGGGCGTGCTGGTCGCCTACCTGGTTTCCCTGGCGATGCTCGTGGCCGTGATGCACTCCGAGCGAAGAAACAGCGCTCTCCGCTTCCTCTCGGCCGGGGACGTTGCCCTCGCGCTCTACCTGGGCATCATATGGCAAGGTGAGGACGGGTCGACCTCGCGATCCCCCGTTTATCGAAGGGCGACTTTAGGAGCTCCCTGTAGTTCAGTATTCACGCTTTTCTTTTTTTAACAGCGGATCTGTTGCTGGCCGTAATGCGTGCGGCGTTGTCGAAATTTTCGGTTAATAGTTACTCATGACGTTTACCAAACACATGAGCACGCGCCTTGAGGGGAGCACCCGGCGTCTTCCAGGCCTGCGCATGACGCTCACAAAAAAAATACCAACACAGCTCACATGCGTCCGCGCTTCAAGGGGGGAGCACAAGACAGCTCGCGCTACAGACGCAAGACGGTTGCCGCCGGTTCTAGCGCATGCTGACGCGTTCCACTTTGGGAGAATGAATGAATAAATGAATTTATCGCAGAGAGGAGACTAATAAGCCCTGTGGGTAGGGAATGGAAAAGAGGATTGGGAAGGACGTCACTAATTAGTTGTTGTACATTTGCCTAAGTAATGTTCAAGTTTCACTATCAATGTAGCTGTCTCTCGAGGTCCCGTTGGAGCAACACACACACACTGGCCTTTCCCTGAGGGGAGGGGGTGTCCGGCGTAGTTCTTGATGGCACATTACGGCAGGTGTGGCAAAATCGAAGCGCACCGGTGTTCATTTGCGGCTGGTCAACTTGAAAAGGTAGTCGGTCAGCCATTAAACCATCTTATAGAGACCATTTTTTAGGGCAAATTCTGGTATTTTTTTCTAAAAATCTGTAAGCCTGCGGACAAAACTATTCAGGCCCGCCAGTCATGCATGAGGAAGACGACGATATATAAGATGACTGCTACCGCCAGTGCAAAGATATGACGGAACATGTAAACAATTTCAAATGTGTGGTGGTGTGCCCTTCTGTTCTTACATAGAAAGAAATCATCCAGCTTGGCTATGGTTCAAGCCTTGCGCCACTTAGCGCAAGCTTTGCTTTTTTTGTATTTTTTTGTAATCATAACCACCTGTCACGGTGTCAGAATGCACGTACTCGTCGAACCAGGAACCCGACTAGCAGCAACATAAACCAGAACTGACGAATGAAAATGGCGCAACAAAAATATATAGTTAACGCTCGCTGGTGCGCTTAACGTTTCATTTTCACGGCAAATGCAGCTTCATATGCAAGTGCACGCGCCGGAGCTTTCTCTACAAATCATAGCGCCCAAAGGAATTTTGTAACTTCAATTTTGGCTCCTACCATTGTAATCGCTTCGTGTGCGATCACACGTTATGAAATTCCAGATATTATTAGGTGCATATGTAGCTCGTCAAGATTTAGCTGTATTCATACTCCTACTTCCCTCTCAGGCTATAGGCAAAACAGCAGCTGTACGGAAACAGCATTTACAGACAACAAATAAAAATACCAGCCCCAAAGTACCCCCTGAATCCCTAGTGGACACGCGGTACCAGGTGAACGCGATTGCGGCCAAATGAGTTTTGGTTTAACGCAGATTCTAATAAAATATGGGAGCCCGCATTGGGTAAAAACACCTCTACGGCAGCACCCGTTGAACGGCTCCACCGGGAGTTACGTTCCTCCCTTTATTTCTGGAGCAAAAGCAAAGCCTGTGCTACCTAGGCTGCAGTGGGGGATTGTTGGCGTCATTTACGGGGTGAAAAAACACCACGAAAGCGTCTCTAAGGTGTAAAGCACGCAAGGGCGTGGAAATTGGACCTCGCAGCTGGAGGCAAGGCCGGCCTGAGATTCAGCACTGCAGAATGCACTTCCCCATTGAAACCAAGACAAGTACAGAAGAAAGATGCACACAGTATGCCTGTCCTGTGTGCATCTTTGCGTATCAGCAGTGAGGGAGAGATACACTATTAAAGACTAGAGGCCAAGAGGCCCTGCAGAGAAGTAAGGATGGGGGAGGAGGAGGAGAAAGGGAAAGGTCCCAATTCACACATTGTACACACTTCTAATCTTGGGGTCCTATTCACAAAATTCACTGTTCACTCAGTCACCGGCACCAAAAAGGCACTCTGCAGAATGCATTTCACCAACGGAAGCGTCCTGTGCGCATCTTTGTCCTTGTCTTGTTTTCGCTGGCGACGTGCATTCAAGTCGAAACCCCTATACTTGCAGCCTTATCAGCGGAGCAGACTTCACACGGTTCTGCGCAGTCGGCACCAACGAAATGGTAAAGTAATGTGGCCTCCGGACTTGGGGAGAAACGAAGGAACGCAAAACTGTGGAGGGCGGGTCTCTTAATTGCATTTAAAAACAGAATTTCGCGGCGGAATGCTCGGCGCACCGTCCGCATATCACCTATCTTCTGGAGAGGCTATATAAAAATCCGCATATCACCTATCTTCTGGAAAAAACTAATGAAAATCCGCAGATCACCTATCTTCTGGAGAGATTATATAAAAATCCGCATTAACCTATATTCGGCGGGACGTTATGCAAAGTCCCGCCGAATACGATCTGTAACATTATTCAACGCTGTGGCACTCCCCGTCGGCCTCCCCGCCTTGTCCTCCTTCCCTTCTGAGTATAGTCATCATCAGTGAGCCCTGACCACATCCCTAGAGAGTTGCTCTTCACGAGGCTCAGACGGATTCTTCTCGGTGGTTGTTGCCCCGGATTCAACCGTTGGGCAACAGTGCGGCTAAGACGCATAAGCACGGGCACGGCTCTTGCGCCAAGTACGGCTCATTACTTTTGCGGGCGGTGCCAGATGTGCCGGCGCTGGGCAGTGCGTGACACCTCCTGTGAGAATGTTCGGCACTCACTGTTTCTAGAGAACGCTGCCAAAAGACACTTGGCCCGCTACTACCGGCAGACTACGAACTTTGGGTCAATCCACTTGGAGCCTCACCTCACAGGAAGCACCTGCTCGACACTGCTGATTTTCACCATCAGAGGAGCCGGCATTGAGGACTGCTTCTAGTTGCGTTTCTTTCCCTGTTCTCCCCATTCCTTACTTCTTATCCCATTTCCGACTCATGACCAAGGTTTCGGGTCATGCCAAAGAGAGTTCTCTCTCTCTCTCTCTCTCTCTCTCTCTCTCTCTCTCTCTCTCTCTCTCTCTCTCTCTCTCTCTCTCTGTTTCCAATAAACGTGTGTTCATGTTCATCCATGCATTCAATGCTGCACGCGCCCTGCTCCTCACTGCAGGCTGCGACCGCCGCTTCTCCAGCACGTTCAAGCGTCGCCTGGTGGCGGCCAGCTGGTGGCTGCTGTGCACGGTCATCTCGTGCGCCTACTGCGGCCTGCTCATCTCGTTCATGAGCCACCCGGGCATGGAGCCCGCGCTCGACACGCTCGCCAAGCTGCGCCGCGCCGTTCTCGCCCGGCGAATCTTCGTCGGCACCACGCGCCACACAGAGATGGAGCTCGCATTCACCGTGAGTTCTCCCTCTCTTCCTCACTCCTCTGGGCTCTGCGGTGAGGTCTAGGTTCCTCTAGACCTCACTGCATCCATTGCAATATTCGCCGGTCCTTTCTTTTACATGCAAAGCATTTCTATGGTTACTCAACGAGAAAGCCACTCTATGCGGCTGGTAACGCTTTGTGGGTCACGCTTTCGCCCCATAAGAAAACGCTGTTAATAAGAGTCCCTAAGGCATTCAGATTTTCCTGCGAGAACACCTAAATGGCCCCCAGAAAGATCTTCTGTGCACTGCATTTCAGTACAGAAGTGAAGCCAACTTTAAAGAGGCTCAACCTATACGTGGGGCCGTATGGAGGCATGGAATTAAAGCGCTGGAGTCTTCGAAATTTAATATCAGAGTCCTTATATTTTGCCTAAAAACCTTCTTCCTAACAAACCATCACAGTTGTAAAGCCGTCTTTATAAGGGCTCAGTGAGTAGCACTTCATAGAGGTGGTTTAGGTCTTATGAAAGTGTTTGACAAAAGGCTTTGATATAAAGCTACATATCTTGCCCCTAAAAGACGTCTTCCCAACAGTGTAGTCGTTTTCTGTACAGAGGCCGATCTTTAAATGGGGTTTTTCAAGCAATCCCCATTTCCGAGCTTGTATTCTTTCTTTTTTCTTTTGCGCTACTTGTTTACGTCATTTTTCCCGCCGGTTCCTTGAAGGTAAATTCATCTCACGCGTTTCAATGGAGGAAGGTGGCGTAGTGCAATCTCAAGGAAAGGTAGTTTCTGTTGTTTTAATGCAAATACGCTCAAACCGATCTCATCGTGTTTAGCCCCTTTAGTGAAATTTCCCGCATACTAAGTTTAATAAAGCTGGATATGTTGGCACTGCCTTTAATTTCACTCTAAAGACGACGTTATTTTTCGCTTCGCTTTTATTTCCGCAATGCATTACCATGTAGGCGCGACAAAATGCTGTAAGTCATTCTAAAGCTTTTTAGGTCTGTACGGCTTCAAGTCTGTTCCAAATTTCTGAACGTGCATGACCCTGAATACCACAAAAGGCGCTGCTTTTTTTTTTTTTTCATGAGTGGTTCCTTATGTTTGACAAGACAGCAACTTTCAAACGAGGCAGAAAAAAAAATAGCAGTGGCTTAGCTAGGCTATGCCAGGATATACGTAGCGTGGGCTAAGGTTCAGCTGGTTATTCTTAGCTTTCCTGGTTGTCTAGGGTTAGCTTGATTATCATGCTTACTGCTGCTCAGTGACACACACACGGTAATCGCATTATGTGACACGTGTATATTTATCAAGCGGCTCCGGCGCAGCGTCACCAATCACCCCAGAGCTAAGCTGGTTCCACAGGCGCACGCCGATGTTGCTGCGACGCACGAGCCATCGGTTGCACACCCGGCCATCCCTCGCATGATCATCAAGTGGACCGGGCCGCCACGTGCGGAACGGAGGTCGGCGAAGACGCTGGGAGCGTGGGCTGTGTAAGAGACGCCGGGCAGCGAGCAACGTTCTGTGCACCGTGTGACGTCACTGCTCCTCGCACATGCGCAGCACGGCTCTCCAGGAGCCGCGCGAAACTGCTCAACTTCAGCCAGTGTAGCTCACGCTACAAAAACGGTGGTGCGTTTTTCCAGTCGTCGTAAAGAACATGACGCATCGGAGCAGCGACAGCGTGAATGCAGAAAACCCGCACTCCACAGCGCATACCACTATACGTCGAGTAACAAGTTGTTGCGTCCGAAGAGAACGCGCACATCCCGTTCCTCGATTGTCCGCACCCCATTGTCGTCTCGCCGCAAGGGTAGAGAGGCCATTGTTCTCCCCTCGCCTCCCCAGGGGCATTTATATGGCCGTATTACGGTCAGCACATTGTGTGCCAGCCTTCCTGCATGTATACGTCCCAAGAGAATGTAGTATGCAATCTTCCCAGGAAGAAAGACAACTTTTTTTTCCGTGCTCGGGCAAGGGGACGACGAAATGTATGCACAAGGAAACGCTCGTTATTAAGGCGCAAGTCTTATATGTCTCATTAGAAAGTGACCTTGAATAACCTCAGTGCCGACACGAGCGGTACAAAAACCCCGGAAATAAACGAGCCAAAGCATACCATTCGTGAGATAATATTATTACTAAAATTAATTAATGATTGATTAGTTACTGGTTAGTAAAGCAGATTAATATGTATTACTGTTGATTAAGCTGTATTCGGATTAACTATATATGGTGAATTAGGACTGATTAAGGTGGATAAAGTACGGTAAAATTACGTGGCTTCTGTGTCGGCGGGTGGACGCGTATATGAGAGGTGCCCGTCACAATAGTATGGGTTTTCGCCTCCAAAGCCCGTCAGCAGACTTAAGCGCCCCGAGGAATTTCCGCTTTCCGAACTGGTGTACGTGGCGGTGTTGCACAATAGCACGAGCTAATATCATTCTCTTCAGACAAAGAGTGAAAATCTTCAAAAGCTTGCAAGTCGTAGTGGCAGATAAGTGATTGCGGCAACTCTTGGCAGCTGTACCGCCTCTATAGCGAACATGCTAAGGCATGTAGAATTTCGTTAGGTGAAACCCTCGAGGGTAAAAGGAAATGCGGTCATCCGAAGGGCACTTGGAAAGTGTAAACAGTGCTCACGATACGTGTAGGTAACCTTCCGAAGCAGCACTACGGGAAATCCAACCTCCCTTTCTAGCCTAGAACATAGTAAGCTCTCCTTGTAAAATAGTTGACACAGAGTGCGTATGTATGTCCATGGTTAAAAGGAATCGATGAGGAAGAACGCTTTGATGGGCTAGACTCGCGAAAGTGTCGATGCTTAAGTACCAACAGGTAAATGTTAAATGGTTGCAGTGCAGCACACATCAGTCTGCCGCTCTTGAAAGTACCACCCACAATATATCTTAAGGAAGTGTATTGTGGATTCTTCGGCCCGTTCTCTTTCCCTGCTAGCCCGTTATGTTTCTGCTGGACCCACCCTTAATGGAGCGAGCATCTGTTGGCGCCCTAGGAAAGCCCGTTGACGCTCACGCTTCGGGGAAGTCGCATCAAGCGCAGATTCAGCCCCTGCATAGTGTGAAAAACCGCGTGCGACTCCGCAACTGCCTCCCGCCAGCGCATTTTCCTTAAGCTTGTACAAAGAAGAGGAAGGTTCGCCGAGTTTACGTGCGCTAACAGCGAGCTACGCGTCGGGCGACAATGAACGACGACGCGCAGCTTGCAGGCGCGCCGGCGCACACACCGGGGACCATAGCGACTGACTGCTCGTGCTCGCTGAAGGCGAACGCGGGTAAATCGCACCCGTCGTCACGCGCCTCGATAGCGGAAACCTTGGAGGTCACGCCTGCGGGGCGCCGCCACGGAGGGCGCCGGCAGCTGAACTTGCATAAGGTCCCAGAAGCCTTGCGTTCATGGTCGCTGCGCCGCCGTAGCTGATTTCCCGATGCAATTGGTGCACCGCGTTGAAGGCGCGCCCTCATTTGATTTGGCGTTTTTCCCGAGCTTGCGCCCCGCAATCGCCGTCTCGAGAAAGTTAAAAAAATTCGGCATTAGGAAAGGTGGCGCCTTTTAACGATTAACTTTATGGGAAGGTCGACGACAATGTGGAGCGTTACACAAAAGTATACATAGGGCGCAATATCATCAGTGACCGGTTTCCTAGTTAAGAACGCTTCGAAATATCTGCAAGAGGGAGAATAAAAGAAATAAATAGGAGAGAGAGAGAATAGTCTTTAATGATACTGGTGAGGTTAGCCTGGCCAAGGCGCCTAGCTTGCTACACCAGATGTATGAAAAAATGAAATCGATGAAGAGATGATGACGATGACTGTGATGAAGATGATGCGCTCATTCATAGAGTCCTGTTTAAAGAGTCTGATCAAGTCCTGTGCTTCGCAGGAAAGACAATTTTAGAGCTTTCGTCGCTCGAGATGCTCGTTTAGAGTTAGACCAACGGCCTAACACGTCACTTAGAGTTAGTCCTCTAGAAAGCGGAAGACCCAGGGCACTATGTTCAGCATACCCGAGGCTAAAATCACTACAGGAATACCGCAAAACCTAACAAGAATTCCTGTCGTACGACAAAAATCTTTGTTGTGACAACGGAAGTCTTGTCGTTACGAGAAAGTCATCTGTTGTTACGACGCACATTTCTGTCGTAACGACAAAGTCAATTTTCTCAACAACAAACATTCCTATAATCACAATGGAGCTGCCATTTATGCTACTCTTCACATTGGGCAGTGACATTCAAACCATGTGCAACTACTGATGGAACATGAAGATCACGACAAGATAGGAATTCGGCCCGACGGAACATCAGAATCACGACATGACAAGAATATGACAAGACGACAGTACGACACGCGAAAATACGACAAACTACAGAATTTTTTCTAGTCGTCTTTTTCAACTGGGACAGCCCAAGACGAAATATGAAATGCAGGTCACTGACCAAGTCAAAAATAAACATGGACGTTTCGGGAGCGCTACGGCTCCCTTGTTCAGAACAAAACCCCATAATAGTTTAAGCACAAAACAGAAACGAGGGATTTCAAATGAGGCGCTAGCGACACTCGTACAAATGTAACAGAAAAATGTCTTGTACAGCACACATGGCGGACCAAGGTAATACGAAAACGAAGCCGACTTATAATGCGGGGTGTCTGGGAACGGTCGCTAAATGAAAGAAAATTAGGCCCTATACTCTCGTTACCAAACGTGAGAGACCTCCGCAGCTGTGTATGGTGTTTGATATACTTTCTCGATCCGACAAGTGCCAGCTGTTTGACCTATCACAGCAGTTTCGGGTAAGAGCTTCTAATTCATGCACCCTGCACGTCATAATACCAGCAGGTGCAGGTCACTCTTCGGTAATGCCCTTTTAAACATTTTACCCGCCGCGGTGGCTCAGTGGCTAAGGCGTTGTGCTGCTGGGCACGAGGTCGCGGGTTCGGTTCCCGGCCGCGGCGGCCGCTTTTCTGGTGGAGGCGAAAAGCGAAAACGCCAACGTGTACGAGATTTCGGCGCACGTTAAAGATTCCCAGGTGGTCAAAATTAACCTGGAGCCCTCCACTACGGCGCGCCTCATTGCCTGCGCTGCGTCGGCGCGTTAAACCATACAATCGATCAGCCTTTTAAACATTTAAACTCCTCCTAAGGTAGTCGTGTTAGCTATTGACATCCCCGACTACTTCCCAATAATCTTGCTCTTCAATCACGTCGCACAAGACGGTGGGGAAGTCGGAGTTGCAATCCTGGAATATTCATAGCACGTAGAGGCCAGGACATAAGAGAGGCGGGACATCACACAGCGCCAGCTTCAACTGGTTTTATTCGAAAGAAACATGCATACAGAGCGCCAACGCTTGTGATAATTTCGATAGGCGCACGCGAGTACTTAAATGCACGTGTCTGTTTTTACAAAACCGGTTGGAAGTTAGCGCTGGGTGCACATATGTGTCCCTCCCCTTCCGTGTCCGTGTCTCTACGGGCTGCGGATTTTTTCAGACTCAACCCCACTCGTTAAAAAGTATACTCCTAACGATGCGTACTTTACTACCAATACAAATCGCATTGCCGGTCTAGGAATAGGTAAATCAATGAAAGCTTAATTTAGTAAAAGTTTTTTCCTGTTTCAGCGAATATCTTACATATTCATGGCGGCTTTTCTGAAGCAACTCGCCACTGTCTTTCTAGTAGACACTGTTGTTGATGCAGAACTCTTGTTCAGAAAAAGGTAGAGGGGAATGGGAGATAAAAATTAGCAGTGGCTTAGCTCGGCTATGCCAGGATATACGTAGCGTGAGCTAAGGTTCAGTTGGTTATTCTTAGCTTTTCCTGGTTGTCTAGGATTAGCTTGATTATCATGCTTAGTGCTGCTTCAATGACACACACGGTAATCGCATTATATGACACATGTATATCTATGAGCGGCTCCGGCGCAGCGTCGCCAATCGCCCCAGAGCTAAGCTGGTTCCACAGGTGGTTCCACAGCTGGTTCCAGTGTTGCTGCGACGCACGAGCCATCGGTTCCACACCCGGCCACCCCTCGCATGACCATCAAGTGGACCGGGCCGCCACGTGCGGAACGGAGGTCGGCGAAGACGCTGGACGCGTGTGGTGCCTGAGAGACGCCGGGCAGCAAGCAACGTTCTGTGCGCCGTGTGACGTCACTGCTCCTAACGCATGCGCAGCACGGCTCTCCAGGAGCCACGCGAAACTGCTCAACCTCGGCCAGTGTAGCTCACGCTACAAAAGAGTAGAGTGGTGGGCGGTCATCCTAGTCCGGTAAGCCGCGGGACGTCACCGCCGCTGCTTTCGCCCGAGAGATCGGAGCTTCCTGGCCTTCGAGCTGGCAACTGCAGATGCACAGCGCATTCTCCCATCGCTCTATATGAACAAAGGGTGAGGGGGTGCCTATAGTAGTCATGTCAAGACAGATTACGCCCCGTTTTCCTGCAGAGCAACTCTGTAATGCAGCCGACTTAACAATATGCCTGCCGGAATTGATCGCTAAGCGAACCCGAAAACTGTGCCGAATGTTGCGAATGGGTGGTCAATAGTATATAGTTCACAGCGGAATCCTGAAACGTTTCGTAATTGCATTGCACCTCATTCGTCTTGCTAGGAAAATTATTGGCGTGGAAAGTTGGCCGAGTTGGTTACTAATCATGATGAACTCATACTGCTGGCGAAAGTGACACTTTCTTTCCTTTCTTCGTCCAGTGTCACGTTCGCTAGCAGTACGAGTTCATTAAATAAAATTATCCTCCAATAGCGTGTACATTGTTGTGATACCCAAATGGCGATAACAATTAAAGCTTTCCATGCCAAGCGTCGTGGTGCTAGCTGTTAAATGCAATTTGAAAACGATCGTGCATGGTCTTCCCTCGCATATATGGTCGGTCCCCTTCCCAATGTTAACAAATGGCTGAGGGGGCAACGCCGCTTAGAGTGCCGGCAAAAACGACTGCGCTGCTAGTGGATTCCGTCGTAATATTAAATCGAAAGCTTTATTATAATAAGTGGGCCGATAGTGTTCAGTCAAAAAACTAATACATTTCCCCATAGACCGGTTGGTCGACCGAAAAGCTGTGGTCATGGACACACGGCGCATGCGTGAAACCGGGCTTCCGTTGTGTCAGTATACGGTTACTCGAAAATCTCGAAAAAGGAACGGCTCTAAGTAAGACAATACACGCATCGATCATGAAGATGGAGTACAGTAGTGCATACATTTATCTCATAAACCACGTATCGATAAACATTTATATCGTTCGTATAATGCGTGTACTTATTGCGCGAAAAGTCGTCGCGTGGGTTCGTTTTTCGTTCGCGATTATGGTCTTTGGATGTGTGACGATCGATTGGACGCACTTTCAACGAAGGTTGGACGCACTTTTAGCGTTCGCGCTCCTCCTCTCAACTTTCTTTAGGATGGGATGGTAAATTTTTATTTGTCCAGGTACTCACTGGAACGCGCTCTAAAAGCGAACCACGAAATATTCAACCTACCGCTGTTTCGCAGCGATACCGGTGAGCCTTCGTCGCAGAAACATCTCGTATTTTCCCTATAGGGCAGCCGATGACGGTGTGGCAGTATTTCGGATGTCGGTTCACTTATGTTGTCCAGCGAGTCCAGAGTCCCCCTTTGCTCTTGCGACTGTTTTTGACATTTCTGCGGGCTTGCGGGGCGCTTTCTTTTGTTGTTTGAAGTGTCTACATTATTCCAGCATTTTGTCTCTCTTACCACAACTTCAGCACTGCGGTTTGAGCCAAACGGCAATGTGCGAACGAAGACCTGAATCAAACTGGAAGACTCGTTCGACGCAGAATGACACTATTGGGAAAAACATGGCTGCGGCCTATACCTCAGCTAACCCTGCGTGGATATGCAAAGCGAAAGCTTGGCATAGCCCGGTTAAGTCTTGGTTTCATTTGGTTAACCTTTGATCTAGCCGCAATTATTACACTATTCGTCCAAAGCCTGCCTTTGTCTGCGGTTGTGATCCCGCTTCAGGCGTTTTCTGCAGCCCAACGGCTCGTAAGCCGATATCCGCGGGGTGGTTAGACGCCGCTTGCCGACGACGGCTCAAGGCATCCCGCTCCAGCCCCACGCTTAGAAAAGGCGGGTCGGACTCGCTCTTATCGACGGCCAAGCTCGCATGCATGCGGTGAGTCATGTGGTCACGCGCGAACCAGCTTAGGAGAGCGTATGCGCCAAGCCGGCAGCGGCGAACGCGGCCGTCGGCGGAGCTCTGTCAACTCGACCCGGCGAGTCACGTGATGCGTTGCCAAGGAAACGGCGCAGCTGCGTTCAATCGAAGGTCAAATTTAACGTGACGGCAAAACCACTCGACGAGATTAGTAAAGCTTCGCTTTAAAATACCTCAAAAGTTGCTGCGCATATGCCCGTGGAAATGCGACGCCATTTATGCGACGCGTGAAACAGGGAGAACACAGTTTTGCAAAGGCAACTTTTTGTTCGGATTAGTATCATTATGAGGCACTATATAGGTGCACAAATTTTGGAGATGTGGCCACGTGGTTTCGTCGTGAATTTCGGCAGTACTATGCTTTTAGAGCATGCACAATGCAGGTGCATTAGCAGGCTGAATATACTGCATATGTTTGCCCTCTCACCTTCATAGGAGCATTTGTGCAAAGCTGCCGGATGTCTTAGCGAGGAGCTGCATCGCTATCGCCGCATCATTCTATACCCCACACTCTTCGTCTAAATTTCGTGATATCATAATAGACTCAAACAGGCACATTCTCCGTCACGGTACCGTGAGTGCACCACAGGAGCACTGGACCGTCGCATTGTCATAAAACGTACACCCGCCCAATTTTTTACCAATATCACGGGAGCGTCGACCGTTCCGTTGATCAGCGCAGTGTTATGGAGTGATACGGCAAACTCGGCGAGAGTAGCCGCATGCGCATTAAGCAAAGGCCGCGTCTGCCGTCGTCTGCTAGGCTGTGTTCCAAAGAGCAGAGGGCCGCCCCCTCTGTTATTCACTTGTCACGCTGCCTTTTTTTGTTATTCATTTTTGTTATTCGCTTATCACGCTGCCTGCCATACTAGAAATTTTTCTTCAAGACCAGGCACGTGGCGCCAACTGAAAACAGCGTAATCAGCGTCGCCGAACGAACCTTGCGCTGAATGAATCTTCCGTTTGGCAACGCTGATTACTGTTTTCAGTTGGCGCCACGTGCCTGGTCTTGAAGAAAAATTTCGAGTATGGCAGGCAGTGTGATAATCGAATAACGAAAATCGGGGGCGGCCCTCTGCCATTGGAACAGCCTAGCAGACGACGGCAGCAGCGGTCTTTGCTTAGTGCGCATGCGGCTACTCTCGCCGAGTTTGCCCTATCACTCCATCACGCGGCGCTGATCGACGGAACGGTCGACGCTCCCGTGATATTGGTAAAAAATTTGGCGGGTGTGCAAGCCCTGTAGCTAGTAGCATGTAAACCTGCGTGCACGGGCTTTGTGAGGGCAATTTAATTGCACGCAGCCGGAAGCCTCACACCAACTATCAACTTACCTTGTCTGGTGTGACGTGCGCACGAACGGGCGAATGGCGAGCCCCTCGACACAGCCATCGTGGCCGTGTGTCAGTGGCAGTTGTTGGCAGCAACTGGGACCACTGCTTTGCGTGCAGAGTGCCAAGTCGGGCGTCATCCACGACATCGGGCGCCAGATGTTGGAGCACCCCGGCCGCACCCTGGTGACGGACGCCCGCGAGGGCTACCGGCGCTGCCTGCGCTCCCGCTACGCGTACGTCTTCCCGGAGACCGTGCTCAAGGTGGAAGAGGCGCGCACGGCCGGACTGCTGCTGGTGTCGCGGGACGCCTTCTACCACGCCATGGCCGTGTACACCTTCCCCAAGGGGTCGCCCTTCGTCGCCACCTTCAGCTACGGGTGAACCACTCAAAACGCTGGATTGTTTTGCTTGCCGCTAAAAAACGAGTTTCTGTAAAAGGCGTTCCGTCCGGAAGAAACCACGAAAGTGATAATCTTCGCTTTTGGACGTTCTATGCCCCAGCTTCTCGCGGTGACGTTTCTTTCACCTGTCTCTCTGCTGTCACAGGATGAAGAACTTCATGTTCACGGGCCTGGTCGAAAAGTGGCTCAACGACTTCCTATGGCAGCTCCGGATGAACACGAAGCATTCCGGGACGGACCAGGGCGCAGAGCGGCCCATCAACGTCGTCGATCTGCAGGGCGCGTTCTTTGTCCTCGTCATGGGTTGCACTGCGGGGCTGCTAGCACTGGTGGCAGAGTCGTGTTGGGCCTTTTTCTCCCGACGGATTACGTCGACCGTCAGCGAGCGGCACCGACGCGCAAAAACCCACCGGGCCAGCGTGCCTTGATGACGAAGCAGCGCAGTCGGCGCGCCGAAGATTGCGGCGCTGGGCAACATGCCTCTCGTTGGGCCTCTATCGCCCTCGTACCCCAGCCACCCCAGCTTCTTTGCCGCTCCGTTTGTGAAGTCACGGTCCCTCGATCAAACGCACGTGCGCTTGACCGAGGGGCCGTGGTAAGTTTTAACACGGCCTTCAACATCTCTGAAAAAAAAAAAAAAAAGTATCCATCGCATAAAAAATTTCACAGCTTACGCGGTTTGAAGGCGAAAGCTTGGCGGTAATCAACGACTCCTCTATACTGCAACATCGTGCCGGCGTGTCTGTCTTCGCTCTCGTTTCTTAGTCTTTTGGCAAGAATTACTTCCACAGGCAGACTGGCCGCAGTTCACGTGACAGCTCCTCCAGAAGCATAGCTTCCCCCGGCTCCCGTGCACCTGCTCTACTCGCGTGGCGTCACGTTCATCTGTCACAGGACACGCATCAGGCAAAGCCTGGTTCCACACTGGCCGGGTGCTAAGTTAGATCAGACAATAAAGGAATAAAACTGGTTGATTCCCTTTTCATAGGAATCAGTAAAACACGAAAGTGAAATGTGCAGCGAAATCTACAGCTGAGCATGATTTGCGGGTCGGTGGCTGTCTTGTGGGTGTGCTTTGGCGAGCGACGTCCTTCTGGCGGGTCGCTTCCGCAAAGGTGTACTGGTGTCATTTCTGTGAGGGATATGACGTCAGTGAAATCTTGGGGTAGCCGGGAATAAAACACTTTCGTGTTAAAAAAAAGGTAACTTAGAGCATCGCCTCAATACAGGAGGCGATGGTTGTACACTTAATTGGCCCCTGCTCTCGAGGCCTGGGTTCAAATCCCACACGAACCAAAATGTGTTTCTGTTTATTTATTTTCTAGTTACAGCGGCGGCCGTTTTCGCACCACTCGTGTTGACGACGACGATCGCGTTTGACGAAACGTGTGAACGTACAAGCAGCGAAGCTGACTTGGATGAATAATATAAAGTGAAAAAATAGTTAGACAAAGCGAATTAGTGTGGACGTCAATATAACGGTTGCCGGTAAAATAGTCATGTCACAAAAGGAAGTAAAATGTGTTGTCTGTTCACGTGAAGGTAAAAGAACGTGAAACAAAGTAATAATCGGGTGTCTCTCTTTAATAATGCGTCGACGTCATTCAGGCCTTTGCCCTCAAGTCGTCTTAACGATAAGATGGGAGACCCTGTGAATTTTTCCCCTTTGTTAGATATTCGAAACATATCTTGGCAATCCCATGCAAGTTTTCCAACGTGGATTCCTTGACGCTTCGTGACGCCTGCTTAAAAAAAAAAAAAAAAAAAAGAACGAAACATTCCTGATGCGGCTGTTCCGTTTCACCGATAATTTCGTTTTACTGAGTCCTGTGTGACGCTATTTCGCTGCATAGGAGCACACTCACCCCTTTTAGATACCTATATACTACATAGTACGTGATATGAGTAATACTTTGCATAAATCTGCTTTTAAACATGGCGCAGAGAAAACATGCTTCAAGTGTACTTCAAAACTCATGGTCGGCATCGGAAAAAACAAAACTCCGATCATAAATTAGTGACAGGAATATCAACAGTATATTTGCTGTTTTATTTCAAATTCTTCCACGCTTCTGCCCAATTGGCAGCATACTGCATTGGTGATGGGCAGTATGCGGCCGTTGCCGCCGCGGTGGCTCAGTGGCTAAGGCGTTGCGCTGCTGAGCACGAGGACGCGGGTTCGATTTCCGGCCGCGGCGGCTGCTGTTCTGATGGAGGCGAAAAGCAGAAACGCCCGTGTGTTCGAGATTCCGGCGCACGTTAAAGATCCCCAGCTGGTCAAAATTAATCCGGAGCCTTCCACTACAGCGCGCCTCATCGCCTGCGTTGCGTCGGCGCGTTAAACCCTACAATCAAACAAATCAGTATGCGACCGTTTCACTCAGAACACAAGCGCTGGCTAAAAGGTGACGTGTACTCACATGTCGCACGTCATTGTTCGAAACACGTACGGGCAATGTAAAGGCACTAAAATCGTTTCTGTGCACGCTAATCAGTCCACAAGGGAGGCCATTTAGCTGCTTATCAGATAAATTAAACGTGTCCTGATAGCTCTGCATGACAGTGAGTTTTCATTTTTGAACCACTCCACAGATTTGAAAATTCGATTTCCACGCCTCGCGGTTTTGTGCGGGGCTTTTACTTTCGTGTATGGCCAGTGTGTGACTGCGCCGGAGTGAGATCACGTGGTTGTTGGTCGCAGTACTTATGCACGGGCGTGCCTTTAAATAAAATTCGTGTGCAGTCCCTTTCTCGTGTATTTGTCTTTTTGACCTGCCTTTCAAGACGTTCGAACAGTACCAACTCGTCCAGGTGTTGATTCTTCTTTAGGTGGTGTATAACATCAGCCTCATCCTCAGTCGAACCACCTCTGTATTCCACGGCCATGTAACCACCACGGCGGCAAGGGAAGATGACGGATTTTTTGCTGCCTACTCACAAATAAAGCCCGCCTGAGTGTGTGTGTTTGAGAGAAACGTGTCGTAGTTCTTTTCCAACCGGTAAGTAGACGCTAAACTGGCATTGGCGGTTAATCCGTACATCGCTTAGCGCCTACCTAAACGTCGTTCCCGGCCGCCCTCCTCAACTGAGAGAAGAGGAACTGGCTATTCGCGGGAAACAAGTGACGTCATGTGTCTGATCCGTTGCTATCATTGGCCAATCATAATTCATGCCGTGGCGCCGCATACCCAAGTCGACTCTGATCAGTCATTGGTTGGTGTGTCGTCATGAGTTCAACGCTGATTGGTCAGCCAGAAATTTTGGCGCTTAATACTTGCTCGCTTTTGATTGGTGAAAAGAATTCGGGGCCCAAACACTTGCAAATGCAGTGTTAATTTATCGCGACAGCTTGCCAAACGAAGAGTTAGGCTTAGCCTTAGGCCGCACATTTTTAATTCGAAGCATTAATCTTTGGCGGTTTCAAACGCCTGCCTATCGGCCCTCCTAGATCCTATCACAAGTGCGCGCGAATACGCTATAACACTGCCGTTAGCGTGAGAGAGAAAGAGAATAGACATCTTTATTCCGAGCTCATATATGGTGCACGGTGGCGACGGTGGCACAGTGGTGAGGGGCGTCCGCTAATCCAGGATGCTGCGGTCCTTGCTGGCTGCCCGTTCCCTTTCTCAGCATGCGCCGGTCGAGAGGTCCGAGCTGGACAGCCGGTCCACCACCCCTCACGTGCCGTGCGTGGGATAGATAACAAGGCAACCTAGCTGTTCCCCAATGTTAGTGTCAAACAAATTCGACATTGAAATGCGACTTTTGTGCGAATTTTGAACGGAAACTATGTAGTGAGCGGTTGACTAAAAAAAAAAAAAAAACGGTATAAGAGCGGTTTACTTAAAACAGTTTGGTAAGTGTTAGAACCACCTGTGATTCACCAAGGGAAGTTTGCCACAAGACACTATACGCTCGTGCTGCTTTTCCTGCTCGTGTGTCAGCCAGTTCAGTTCACTCGAAAAAAAAATGCCCGCAATGTAGCCGCGCCGAATGTACAGAGCTACTTATTGCCTGATGAACGCGCAACCCAAGGCAACAACCGGTTTTCCCTCCAGCTGATTTATTGATTATATAAAGTTCCCTGACGCATTCCTATTCTAGCCACCGTACTACTTCACTTCTCCCCGTCTCGTAGCGACATTCCGGCCAACCTTAGTTTTGAAACAAAATACGACTGCCCCCTTTCTTGCACTCGGCGGCACGTGATTACTCAGTGGCGAGCGCACCCGTTGCGGAAAGAGAAACGCTCGAAACAAAACAAGAACGAAACAAGAACCGCCGCGGGCATGGAAGCGCCATCGGTCGTCGCAAACTCGCCCTAGCTAGCGCGACGTCAGTCGCTTGCAAGATGGCTACAGGCGACGTCAACCCAGAACTCCTGCGGGAGCGCGCGGCCGCTACTTTTAATATCCGTGAATTGACGCACCTGTTGGACGGTGGCAATGAAAAGACAGAACGCAGGAAGGAACTCGGTGAGTGAACCGTTCACTGCAGTTGTTTTTCTTCAGTTCATGCGACACATGGCCTACTTTCGCCGTACCGAGCAAGTACTGCTGTCGTTAAGTTGCTGCCTCTTTACCTGTGCATGTAATGCAGTCAATTTACCTGCGTGGTGCTTCTTTATCGAAAGTAGTTATCGTCCCTAACTATGTTACCGGACAGCTTTGGTGGCGTCACACTGGCCGAAAAGTTTGCGTGTCATTTTTCACTTGTGCAGTACTGGCCACCCCCTCTGAGGTTGTACTTACTTGACAGCTGACTGAAATTGAATTGACAGTTGTCTGGTCGGAGATTGAACGCCGCTTTTGTGAGGCCCGTGGTACGTTTATAACGCGAGAACTAATTCATCCAGAACGAAGGCCACAAGGTCACCACGCTGTAAGCCGCAGGTTTTTCCTTGACGCCGGTTTGCTCAGTGCGCCGTGCCGCCCCAAACTTTTGGCAAGTTTTCCGTGCGCTCATTTCTCCTTTGTCTGTGTTTGTCCGCGTTTTTGTTCGCCGCGGTAAGCCGGGCAATCTGTCCGTTGGTTTCGTTTCACTGCAGCCCCAACACTGCAGCCCTTAGCTTTCGGTTTTGTCGCTCTTTGGTGTGGCCTGCTAGTAAAGAAGCGCGTTTGCTACACGTTCAATTCGGCACTTACGCCCTTAAACCTGCAGGTGGATAGTATTCCTGGTTTCCGTTTTTACCGTTTTTTCAAGTTTTCCATTTCTTGCAATATTGTGCAGCCAATTTCATTGTTGTTACGACAAATTGCTGTTAAACACGTTAGGTATTCCTTTTCTTTTTGTTACAATATTTTTAGCCCCTGAATTAACTGCTGCTTATTTCATATTCCCAGTTGCACGACATTTATAGGAATTTTATCCTTTTTTTATTTCTGATGAACATTGCAATAGTGAGAGGATTTGATTTGTTTCCAGAAAAACTTTTCCACGAGGACCCAGAATTCAAGACTGATGTTCCACAGTGTTACCTCACCTACTCGGAGGCATACGCAGACGCACTGCAGAAATGCCTCAAGATTTACCAGAAAGCCATGGTCCTCTCAGATCCGAGGGAAATCTTGTAAGTATCTATACATAGCAGGGTGTAAATAGACCTGTTGTCGGTAAAACCAAACAATCTTTTAGAAATGTGGTTATTGTGCATTCCCTTTCGTAGTGATGCTTGTGTTCAGTGTTTCGGCTTGTGCATTTGTTTGTATTTTTCTGTTGTGAGACTTATGAGCTTTGCCTTTATAGGACCGTTGCTGATTCGATTCTCCACGACTCGACACCGGTGCATGTGCACTTTGTGATGTTTGTTCCTGCTCTGATGGGCCACGCCAATGAAGAGCAACAGGCAAAGTGGCTCTCCGACGCCCTCACCATGAAGATCGTCGGCTCCTACGCACAGACTGAGCTGGGCCATGGTAAGTTGTATTTCTGGATTGAGCTCAAATTAAGACACCCGGATTTTGGTAGGGATTAATAATAATAAAAATAATAATAATACTTTACTGTACATTGATTGATTGTAGGGTTTAACGTGCCGACGAAACGCAGGCGATGAGGCGTGCCGTAGTGGAGGGCTCCGGATTAATTTTGACCACCTGGGGATCTTTAACGTGCTCCGAAATCTCGTACACACAGGCGTTTTTGATTTTCGCCTCCATCAGAAAAGCGGCCGCCACGGCTGGGAATCAAACCCGCGACCTCGTGCTACTTTACTGTACAGAAGTCAGGCCTACCGAAGCCTCATAGGGCTTGGGCGGCAGTTCCTGGCAGAGCGGACAAACATGCTAATTTAACAGAAATTTGTAGCCAACTCGCAAACAAACAGAACACTGTTCACTTGACAGGAAGTGAGGTAGACATGCCCAGAATACTGAAAGCACTTATACAATAATTTGCCTTAATGCTTTCCTTAGTTTATAATTAGTTTGAAAAGAAAAATAGTTAGGGGTAGTTGATTGAAGGCATGCGGCACATAATATATTCGACTTCTTTTCCCGTATCTTGTGGTGCATCTAGGCATCAGATACGGTTCTTTAGGGCGGAGGCAGCACGTTGGAATGTACGGTGTTTTAAAACTACTCCAGTAATGCCTCAATACAATGGTTTCTTGCAATAGCGAGTTGAAGTTTAGCATAGACAACGTGGCAAATATGTTAATGTCCCTGGCAAGACACAGGTCATACGCCACATTACGCAGTAGTGAACGCAGAATAAAATCGATCCTATTTTTCCATCGAGTGGCACAAAACTCGTAAACCGTGACACCATAACGAATTGTTAAATGCTGTCCAACCAGTTTGCTTCATTATTCTGGATTGCTTCAGTCTTGTGCTTATAACCAAGCAAGAGCACAACAGCTTTTGAAGTTGAAGGAATGACTGTTTTCCCCAAAGGCACTGAAGGTTCGGTTGAGCTCAGGTTAACCACTTGTGGGTGCTTTCGTCACACGAAGCAGGAACAATGTCCCTGGCTATGTTCTATGGTGCATAGGGTTACTGAAGCGCCCTGTGATGTTTTGCTATGTTTTATCAGTGATACCAAACTTCTGATTTGTTCCTGGCCTTCGTGCCTTGCAGATAACACGCCCACCCAAAAGATAATTGCCTCTCACTCACGTTTTCCTTTTTCCAGTGTTTGCGTGGAGTACAGTGCAGTGGGTGCCCTTGTTCTGTGCGAAAGGATAACCTCAAAAGCATTTTTATCTTGGTGTTTGCATTGCCGTGGACAGGGCAAGCTTTGACACTGTGCACGTTTCAAAAAGCACACGTGTCAGAATTGCATGACTGGAGTACTCTGTTTGCACAGGCTTCCCCTTCTCTTTTGACAGAAGTGCAGCTGAGTAATTGACACTCGACTGGTCAGTTGCACAGCAGGGCTAAATGATTGGCGGTCGTAAATCAGCTGCATAGCATAATATTCTTCCCCGTGAGCAGTATGAATGATTTTGACATTAGTATTGAGGAAACTTCCGCTCCTTCACATTTTGCTTGACAGCGCTTTGCTACCAATCAAATTACTCGCACCAACCTTCGAAAACAGTACTACGAAGCACGCTGGCATCGGAGGCTGAGATGCAGCTTCGTCTCGATTTGGCTTGGCTGTGGCTCAACGTGAGCGCCTTTACAATTTGTTTTAGCTACATTGTCATAACCATCAAGCAGTAACACCCTCCATAGTAGTAGCAGTGACATGTGGTGTTGTGACATCTGTAGCTGTTTCATGGGACATAAAAATGATGAGAATGCAGTTTAGGACGTACAATTTTGTTGCCCAGCTTATAAGAAAAAACGGAAATTTACTTTCACAAAATTTCCATTGTGATGTAATGGTCTAGAGTAGGGGTCAGCAACCTTTTTATTTCAGGTGGAGGGCAGAGTTGTATGAAGCCAATCCAGCAAAGGCTTGGCAGCAAATCGAGCGAAGGGGGGGTGGAGGGGGAGACTTTGCAGGCATAAAGAAAAGTTCAGCCAATTGAAAATAATATTTGCCAATAATTGACAATATTCTGGCTTAAATGTGAAGATGGGGGACAATGCCAACCTGAAGTAATCAATTCTCAGTTTATGTGACCTGTCTAACCCTATTTGAGGTCAAAACTGGCAGGTCCGCCTTCATATAGGAAGTGACAAAGAAAGGGATGAGGGTTCTGATGATGTGCTGGGGGCTGCATAATACTGCCCTATGGGCTGCACGCAGGCTGCAGGTTGCTGACCCCTGGTCTAGAGAAAGTTGATCATTAAAGAGGGTACTTTTGTACCTAATCTCTCAATTAAAGCAACTGACATAGAATCAGACACAGTGATGTTTTGTACTCGAAAAAAAAATCCCCATTTCTACGTTCAAAAATACCCTATTTTGTAGCATTTTTCCTGGCAGGTTTCCTAAGAATTCCCTGCAAATTTCCCTCCATCCTCGTTTTGTAGCTGATAGATTTTTATGTGGATTCCTGTTCAGTTTTGGGTGTTAGCCAGTGCCCCCTATGTAATAGCCTTCCGGATGCAAACGACTTTCAGAGAATCAGAGTTTTAGCGTAAACTAAATTGCAAGTCGTCTGCCGTTCAGCAGCATGTGACTATGCATATAGTGTTTTGCACCAAGCAGCATGCTTACTTTGCATGCTAAAGCTCTAAGTGTAAACTGCCCACATGAAAGAGAACAAGACATTGTTGGGTAATTGAGGTATTTTAGCTCAGTGCCGAAGCCGTGGGTGCCATCTCTTGCTGACAGCACACAGACTAACGTGCACCCGAAATACATTTTTGTATCTTGCTCAGGAATGCATTCCAGCAGGCTTCAGCCCTTCAGCTGCCACCGCTTCATGCTTTACTAGATTTTCCTCATGGAGTATTCTTTCCTCTGTTCCCTCGTACTGTATGAACTGGATTGGAAGCTGTCTGGAATACTTGTGGCTTGCACGAGCACACGTGAAAATATGTGAACAAGTGTAAGGAAACTTTTTAAAGAAAAACAAAGTAATAAATGATGTGAGGTCTGGTTTACTTACATTATTTTTCATTTTTACTGCAGAACTCCTAAAATTCCCTGCATCTATTAAAGATTCCCTTTTTCCCCTTTTGGCAAAAATAATTCCTTGCACGGAACATCACTGATCAGACATGCTTCTACAATGCACAAATTTTGTAGTGGAGTTTGTTATAGGGGTTTAACCCCAAAAATGATTTTTTTTGTTTTGCAGCACTTTGAAATTTTGTTTTAGCACGCTTCACCATAACTATATACTGAATGTAAATTGCATTGACGCTAAAAAATACATAATACACAGGTTTGAGCAGCCTTGAGGGCACAGAAAGCTTTAGCATTCGAAAATAGCTACAGCTTCGCTGTCTCCCATCTTCACAGAGTAGAAGGGCTCCAATTTTTTTTTTTTTTTCAGATATTGCATTCTTTCAGTACGTGCTATAGCGTAGGCTTCCATCATGGGAGTGAATGACGCATGTAAAATGCTTTGTTTTGCGTCTCATACTGGTTGAATTCTTGTTTTTTTGGCCCTTGCTTGTGCACATCACCTCTTTCTGCACTGGACGTGGCATTTCTTGTTCGTAGCACAGTGCACCGACAGTACCACTTGCCTTCCAGGAACCTTCATTCGGGGTCTGGAGACGCGTGCCACCTACGACCCCGAGCGGGAGGAGTTTGTCCTGCACACGCCCAACCTGTCCTCGATAAAATGGTGGCCCGGGAGCTGTAAGCCTCGTCATTTCTCCTCTGTTGCGTTACTGCTGCATGTTGGCGTGTGCTGACGGAAAGTAAATTTCCAGTGGGCAAGACAGCCAACCATGCCATTGTGCTGGCACAGCTGTACACTAAGGGCAAATGCTACGGGATCCACCCATTCATGGTACAGATTCGGAGCATGGAGGACCACACTCCACTACCAGGTAAGTGCCACTCACTCCTCTCCCTCAAATGACAGGGGGCCCTTGATGGGCCTCTTAAAACTTGAAGATATACCACAGGGGGTTGAGCGGGTACTGCAGTAGTCAGCCCTGTTGTTCGTGGAATGCCATAATTGTTACTCCCTATTTGCAGCTCAGCATAAGAGACAATGGCAAGAAAAAGTCCGGGGACACCTAAGCACTTCAGGTTCCAAATGAGAAAGCATTAATGTCCTATTGTACACCTGAGACACTTCACTTTTGCCCCGCATTCTCGAAGGCTTCAGCATTTTGCCATTTGACACGATTTGCTTCACAGTTCGCTTCCGCCTTATGCTTTCGAATGGCTTTGATCAGTCTCCTACGCGTTGTGCTGCTGCGTGTTCCTGCTGCCATGTATCGGGAGAGTTGGCAGTGACGGTGGATTTCGTTGCCTAACTGTTCGCTTACTTGGCTGCATTGTTCCGCTCCGTTATTTCATCTGCACTTTTACTGGCATGGACAGCTACATTTTACTGCTACCAAGTTAATTAAAGCGCATGCTATGGAATGCTTTGAATGCACATGGTTGAGGAGGTGCTTCACTGTTACAGATGCCAATGTTAACACCGGCTATTTTACTCAGTTGACCATTTAATGCTTTCACGTTGAAAGAAAAGTTTAATTAAAAATTCAGCTGAACCTTTCTTATATATTTCCTCCCCCCAGGAATCACGGTGGGGGAAATTGGGCCAAAGATGGGAATGAGGGCTGCTGACAACGGATTTCTCAAACTAGACAACGTTCGTATTCCTAGGGAGAACATGCTGATGAAGAATGCCCAGGTAAAGTGGACACTGCTGCTGTTTCTAAGAATTCCCACTCTGTTGCCACATATTAAGAAATTTATGAGGCCACATAGAAAAAAAGAGAACACTGGGTGGTCTGTCTGTTAGTGTGCACATCTCGTGAAAGGTTGCTCCCTGTCCTTGTGCACGCACAGGTGACGAAAGAAGGGGACTACGTGAAGCCTGCCAGCGACAAGCTCAACTACGGCACCATGGTGTTTGTGCGCGTGCTGCTGCTGGACATGTTTGCGTTCAACATTGCCCGGGCGTGCACCATCGCCGTGCGGTACAGTGCGGTGCGGAGGCAGTCGGAGATAACCCCAGGGTGAGTTCTGTGCCGTCGTCGTGCCCGTCAAGGGAGAGAGCCCCGTGAGCGACCGTCGTCCTCTTGACTGACCTTACCAGGCAGGGCGAGTGCCAGATCCTGGACTACCAGGCGCAGCAGTACAAGCTGCTCCCCCTGGTGGGCCTGTGCCACGCCCTGCGCGGCATGTTTGCCAACCTCATGGAGCTCTACAAGCAGGCCAACCAGGACCTCGAGATGGGGAACCTCCAGGCACTGCCCGAGGTGCGCGCTGTTCTCCGAGGGCTCGGGGAACCGACTTTGGGAGCCCTGTGGGCCTTTAAGTAAAACGCGAAGCAAATGGCACAGACGCGTGTGTACAAGCATTGTGGGAGAATGACAAATGGTTCTCGCAAAGTGGAGCAGCAGTGTTTGTCGGCAGGGGTTGTATTCTAATGCGCAAGCATTCTCAGGTGACTCGCCCCAGAAATCTGCCCACAGTGTGTGACATGGTGCACTCGAAGGCAAACATACTTAGTACAGTAAAACCCCGTTACAAGAGACACTCAAGGGATCCAGGAAATGTGTCTCTTGTAAGCAATGTTGCTAACATGGGAAACATAGGAAAACCGACCAAACCGTCTTCATTCAAATGTCTCTTATAACCAGGTGTCTCTTGTAACAAGTGTCTATTGTAACGAGGTTTTACTGTAGTGCATGTGTAGAGATGAGCCCCTGGAAAGGATGCTTACAGACAATCTGACGATTCCCACCCAGGAATGTCTACAAATTCCTTTTCTAAGCAGAAATGAGAATTAGATTTATTGTCCCTTATCAAAATGAAGAAAATGTACTGGTTAATGCCAGTGAGGAGCTCGTCTTTGTAATACATCCAGTTGTCTTTGTCAGACCAGGTGTGAAAAGTGGGAGCAGCATTTGATTTAAAAACGCTTCTAGTTGTAAGTTATAAATATTATAACTACATATCTCAATTCTTATCCTAGGAAAGGATAGCAGCATGTTGTGGCTTAATTTATCTAGAGGGAGGCTGCTTGCATATACTACTACATTATGGACCTTACTTAACAGTAAGTAGTGAGTGCATGAGATGCTTTGTACAGCAGTCAATTGAGCACGGGCAGAACGTAGTGAATGCAGGAAGCAGCTGACATCGTTGCCTTCTCCTGCTGCAGCTGCACGCCATCTCGTCGGGGCTCAAGGCCTTCTGCTCTGAGATGGCGGCGAAGGGCATCGAGACGTGCCGGCTGGCCTGCGGGGGCCACGGCTTCCTGCTGATCAGCGGCCTCCCAAGGCTGTACGCCACCACCGTGGCAGCCTGCACCTACGAGGGCGAGAACACGGTCATGTACCTGCAGGCAGCCAGGTACGGATAACGGGGACATTGTAGTGTGAGCCAAGTGGTCAGCTGGGCGTTCTGTTCAAACATTGGGACTTCCGAAACCCAAGTGTATTTGATGTTTTCAGCATTCTATGTATTCGATCTGCCCTCCCCTTGTTGCTGTTACGTTGCCATAGCCATTCCGTCTGTCTGTGTGCAGGCTGTCATTTCAGGATACAAAGAGGGATGTATTTTCTCGTGTTTATTTGTGCATTTGTGCCAGGCTGTCAAGCACCTGCTCTATAGAATAGTAAAGGTGATCTTTTTATGCAACAGGTGAGACTAGGTTTTAAAGAAAATAAATTCAAGTCATGTAATTGCATTCGGTAATCTAATTGGTCATGTCCAAATTTTTAGGGAAGTCTTATTTTGTCACTTTAATTTGCATGTTTCGTTGTAGTTCACAAGAGCTGTTTTCTATTTATTTAGTTATTCCCGTCTTTTGCTTTTGCTACGCAGGTACGTGCTGAAGTGCTTAGCCCAGCCTCACCAGCTGTCGAACAAGTCTGCCTTCTACTTCCTCCTGGAGCCCAGTACCCTGAATGTGGCCCCCTACAACTGACAAGCTGAGGGGACAGGCGGCAATCAGGCAGCTCATACCACTCTACAGGGCAGCCGCATACAAGTGAGAGCCGAGCTGCCTTCCTTCATTGTGCTTAGGGCCTTCTCTATTCTCGGAGATAAACATGCAGTGTGTGCATGTGTAACTGTACTGCTGATGTATGGTTGCTGAGAAGCCATCCATGCTGATCGGTGATTGCTGATTGCTGATGATTGCTGATCATCACATTATTCTGTGTATTCTGTGACAAAGTGGACAGCATACAGAAGTTCTTCTTTCTTCCCTCAAACAGGCATGTCCACCGTGCCCACAAGAAGGTGCGAGGCTTAGTTGCCTCAGGGTTGACGCAGGAAGTAGCCTGGAACCAAAGCCAGGTGGACTTGATAATTGCGTCCAGGGTGAGTGCGATTGTTATCTGTTTGAAATATAACGGGCATATAAACAATGCCACTGCATTATCCACTTTTCTTCGCTTAGCAGCCATCTTTTGGGGCGACCCAGTTTGTACACTTTTGCAGGTGTTGTATTGGGACTGAGACATAACTGATGGTGTTTCTAAGCGTGCAATAGGCACAGTTTGGGTGTTAGCTTGAATCCGAAGTTCCTGCCAGGTTCATGGTTCTAGAGTACCAAAGGTTTGCATTACATATACTGCTCCCAATAGCAGCTAGTCTTTGATAAACTATAATAAAGTGATCCTGTGATAAATGGTTATACCCCCCCCCCACACACCCAAAGACCTTTTAAAAAGGTGGCAGAATGGGAAAGCAGCTTAAGACTAGTGTACACTAGTTCATGGCACGCTTGCACGCAGTGAAGGGCACTTCATTCAGCCCAGCCCACTTGTTGCAATACCAGATACAACAATGCATCGGCTATGAGGATGAACTGCTCTACTTTCTGCATGCCAGATCACAGAGCTAGGCAAGCAGGTCGCCTCGGGGCGTTGGTGGGCTAACTGAGCCATGGACGGTTTGTGAACTGGTCTTTCAAATAGCTCCTGGCAGTCACTCCAGCCTGCCAGCACTGGTGCTTGCTTGAGCTCATCCCCGTGGCCCTTCTCCCTGCAGGCGACCATCCAGTACTACCTGGGGCTGAACTACTTCTCGTGGGTGGAGCAGGCCAGCATCTCGGAGCCCCTGCGGGAAGTGCTGCTCCGCCTCTGCCACCTCTACATGCTGCATGGCATCTACGAGCAGCCGGGACTCTTCCTCGTGGTGAGTGACCGCGATTCTCTCTCTGCAGAATTGGGCTTTTTTTTTTTTTCATCCTCAGTTGACTTCTTTTAGTGCTTCCCCTGTTTCTATTTTATTTATGATCACAGCTTCCCTTTCCTCTCTCTGTCTCGAGCATTCTCTCTCCCACTGAGCCGTTAGTGCTGCCTCGACTGCTAACTTTCATGCCAGCAAGCGCACAGCCGTGGATGTCAGGGAGATTAGTGGCTGCTTGGCTGTGAGGCACTGAGCTTTCAGCAGCTGCTAGCTTTATATGAGGGCTGAAATGATGCGTTGCAACAACTTTGCAGTACCATCATTTTCAGAGATCAGTGCACCCCATTCTTTTTTTTTTTTTTTTTGTATGTGTGTGCAAACCCGTGCAAAGCTGTTTTATCGCCTTTTACTCGCTGACTTTTGTGATTGCTTCTAGTCAGACTAGCAGTTGCTGTGGTAGGAATGGCAGAAGTAGCTCGCTCTTGTACACGACCCTTCCATCTGGGATGGGGTGGGAAATACTTGAGAAACTTGAATCAGTAGATGTGGATGCGAGGTAAAGGCCAGAGGTTTCTTATGTTTTAAGTGCAGAGCACTTTATGGGCTCACCTTGTCGTCGTAGCTCCCTGTAACGCTCGATGTCAAGCAACGGCCGGAATCCAGCAGCGCAGTAACAGACCGAAGTGGAGCCTGGTGTACCGTCATCAGGGAGTCGCACTGAAGCTTCGAAAACCACGTGGTTTAAATAGTCATCACTGTTCGAACCTCGTCAATCGCTGGCTCTTGTCATACATCTCCCCGCTGTTTAGCGCAAAGAAAACTGCAGGTACATTTCAGGCAAAATCTGTGTTTATAACTGGCAGCCTCCTCGTTCATTTAGCTGGGAATGCTCGTTGGGTTGGTTTTTGCGATAGTAAGCAAAAAAAGTGTCCGCACAAGAAATAAATGGCGTTCGAAATGACGCAGAAAGACTCCAGCCGCGCAAGAAAAAATGCCGCGTTCGAAATGGCGCAGAAAGGCTCCAGCTGCGCAAGAAAAAAATTACACGTTCGAAATGACGCAGAAAGGCTCCAGCATACGAAATTAAAGCCAGCACAAAAAGAACAACTCCTGCTTGCGCAGTTTCAGGCAGGGGGCGCGCGAGCACTGCGAAGGCGGGAAATTTGAATTGCATATTCATCAAGAGAGGAGCGAAACAGAGCGGCGTAGAGCGCGATGGGTGGCAGCAGTGAGCGGGTAATGGCGCCACGGCCCATTATGACGAATCACTGCTCTGCACTTCCGACAGCTTTCACATTGAGTGGAAGGGCTTTAATTTTTTTCTAAACCAGAGCAGTGTAATTTAAGTAATCTTCAAGATTTACTTAAACTGACCTTCCCGTCTCTAATGTAAAAAAAAGTTCCCTTCTTGCAGCAAGCCCCTCGTTGATGCCACCATGGGTTGTGTGGTTTTGGCATTACCATTTCTAGCATATGTTGACCACTCTGTTACGGTATGGCCGCCAGAGTAGTTCTTTGGGAAAGTGAGATCACAGCTTTGTGTCTTGGTAGTTCTCTCTATCATGCATCCACACTCCAGAGTTTCCAGATTAGTTAAATACGAGCTAGGGCATTGAGCATGCAAAGTTCCCTGTGCAGCGGCCCTTAACCCTTTCTGGTCTGAAACTTTTACCAACTTTCTGGCCATCCTGGTCCAAAACTAGTTTGCCCATTTCTGGCACCATTAAGAAAAATACAGACTGTGCAAGAAAAACTCAACAGGATATTTATTTTTTTCTCTTGCATTCTGCTTGCAGCTCCTTTAGCGATATTTGAGCAGCATGTGAAGCCACTCGAAGCTAGCTCCTGGGTGCAGGCCAGTGTTTTTACTGCAGGTTTTGCAGAAAATTGGTTTCCCTCCTGCCTCCTTTTGTTTTTATATCTATACAAACAGCACATCTGATGGAGGCACGTGATTTTCTACCTCGCTGAAGTTATCATCGCTTTCATTAAGTGCACCACTGCAAAGTGCACACGATAGGAGAGCGGCCATGCTTCTCAGCAAACGGTGTGTGTGAAAATGCTCTGGGATCCAGAAGGCCCGTGCTGAAATGTTGTCCTGAACCCTTGTGCAAAAAGAAGTAAACTGTTAACTTATCCCTCAAGAGATGGTGCATCATGTATACAAAGAATGCGAGCAGATCGCAGTGACCAAAACTGCAAAATTTAACACCCAAGTTGGGTGGGATCCAACAACGGAGCGCTGCGGCCGTGTTGCGTTTCGGGGCAGGGCCCGACGACGGACCAGTAAGGGTTAGCGAAGCTGTGCACTAGCTGCGAAGTGACTTTGCCACTGAGTTCGCATTCCCCCCCTTCCCACAAACAGGCGGGCCTCCGGGAGGAGCACCTGGAGGCGATGTCGGCCGTCATCACGGAGCTGCTGGGCAAGCTGCGACCGGATGCGGTGTCCCTGGTGGACGCCTTTGACCACCACGACATGGTGCTGTGCAGCGCCCTGGGCTCCTACGACGGGCGCGTCTACGAGCGCATGTACCAGAGCGCCCTCCAGGCACCCCTCAACAAGACGCAGGTACAAAGGAGGGGCTCCTCTCTCCCTTCTCTCTGTTCAGCTCGCTCACTTGCACAGTAAAACTTCGATACAAAGTAAGTGTTAGCGTAATTTTGATACAGCGAAGTCTCCACGCTTCGAGAAAATTGATTTGGGAGGAAAATTTCACTTTAACAATAATGGAAACTGTTGCCAGTGCAGCGACTTCTTTAACCCACGGAGGCAGGCCTCTTGGGGCATGCAGCCCAACATGAACACCCTAAGTAAGTTGGGGAAATTTCGACAGGCTCTCTCGTAACATTCGAGTAAATATGGTAGCTGCACAGAGCCTACCATCGTAATCACTAATTATGCACATTTGTTTGGCTTTTCTAGGTTCACGAGTCTTACCACCGGTTCCTGGGTCCACTCATGAAGTCGAGCCTCTGAAGAAGGCCTTCTCGGCACATTATCTGCGTTCACCTCTTCATTTGCACATTTTTAAAGGGTCGCAAGTTGCCGTCCCGTGACGGCTCACTGGAAAGGTGATCTTGCTTTCAGCGCTCGTGTCGTCAAAACACTTATTGAATTTTATCGCTAACAGGTCGGTACGTTTTTAGCCATCAAGCTGTAAGCAATTCAGTGCACGTACATTAGGTCAGTGGGTGATCTGTTGCAAAGAGATTGGTGTCTTTTTCTTTCGGGTCAAAGGTAATAGTACTCCTATTTGCAGTACACTTCACCATTTCTGCCGTCCGCTAGCAGTGAAGTGTTTGAGCTAATGTGGTGCTTTCAGGCAGCGCGTCTGCAGAATCCTGAGTGTCCTGGACTTCTCATTTGCGGAATGCTGTCGACCAAGCTATTTTTGAATAATGTCAAATGGCGTACTTGCAAATGAGACCAGTTTCCTCCTCTGCTAACATTCCTCGTTGTGTAGCAGGCAGTTTCAAGCGATTTACACTCGCGACTTGTAGGCAGCACTTTGCACGCAGTTATTTTCTACCTTCATTATTGCGATTCTTTGTTCTAGCGCACTTTACGTTTGCGGTCCTGTTGTTGCCGTGTTGAGGGTGGTGTGCTCTAGAATCTGATGCAATATTTTTTATAGAATTCAAACAATCACAGTGCATTTGAGATCGGTAAAAGAACAAAAGCAATGCGCTGTGCGGTGTCCAGCAATAACCTATCGCCCAAATGAGGTGCCTTGGCACCAGCTTACGTGTGATGTCGGGTGGACAAATCTCTTTTTTACGGCTTTTGGGGTTTTGTCCGAGGGCCCATTTTTTAACACGTTTTTACAAGATTCGCAATTTTCAATGTTTGTGATATTGTACTTGCGATGCAAATAAAGTATTTTTATGCATGTTTGTACTAACCGACGGCAGTGTGGACTATTTAAATGTGACATGTGTGGCTCGAATGGGTGGGACGGTGGTTTATTACAGCATGTGCCAAGCATGCTTGCAAGTGGTGCTTTTGTGCCAATGTGCGTTGAAGCGACCAAAATGACACCGCAGCAAATATGGCCTTTGCCACTAAGGCCGGCATCATGGGCTATTCCTTTGCAGGCTAGTGGGAAGCAGCACAAGTTACACAGTGTAGACCGCTCATAACGTATGTCGCAAGAGCCACGAAAATCCGCTCTTATAAGCGGTACCACACTATATAAACAAAACATGCACGAATCCAACCAAATTGCAACCTACCTTTCAATTATTCTTTCTTTGTCATCGCTCAGACGAAGGTCTCTTAAAAACAAAGGCACGGTCTTTATTTAGTCTTTTTGTTTTCTTTTCCCATATCAGACGCTGCTGCACAGTCTTCCAAACTGCAAGTGCGGAATTTATATTTTGCGTTTGTTTGGATCTGCGTTTTTTAGCGTCTAGAAGAACAGATGCTGCAGGGAGGGAAAAAGCCGGCCTGACATCGTGATAAAAAGCAACCCGGCTCTTTTTTTTTTTTTTTTTTTTTTTTAACATTGGGGTTTTGCATTAAGGATGCTGGAAGGGGTCGCTTATCAGCACAAGGGGAGTTGGGGCTCACTATCTCCAGATGTTTGAAAAAGGCAAAGGGCGGTTGCATATCTGCTCAAAGTTCTAATAGAAACAGCTTACCACGCCTGCGCGGGGCAGGGGAGGGAGGAGGGTGATCACGTTGTTGTAAAAACTGCCTTTGCTTATGCCAGGCTTAAAGGGGCCATGAGGACAAAATATAAATTTGGCTCATTGAAAGGCTGCTTCGTCAAGGTAACTGATTATCTTAAACTTCGAACAAATAATCGAGATATGAAAGAAACCATATGAAGCTGCGGCAACTCCCTGGCCACTTCTCACGGATTTCTTTGACTTTGCAATTAGCGGCTGCCAACCAAAGTCGCCACCAAAAACCATAACTGGGCTACTGTAGTGGTGGAGCCTCTAGTTCTGTTTGAGCACATCACTTGAATGCTAACGTGCTGTTTAGCCCACCGATAACGTCCCATATTATGTCACTGTAGTGCAAAATGTGAAGTATTTTGAATATTTATTGCATTTCTTTTTAAAAGACCTCTTCGTATGGCTGCAATGGGGCTGAGTGAGTTACCAAAGGCTAGTTCCTTCAAAGTGAACAGAGTTGTGTTTCGTCTCTATGGCCCCGTTTATGTCACTTGCACCATGAAGCACACCCAGAGTGGCACCCATGGAACACTTCAGAAAATTTGTGCAGGTCGATGTTCAAAGTAAACCAAAAAGTTTAATACCTTCTATTGTGTCATGCCTAGCGGCAGTGTGGTCGGGAACAACGTGTGAGTGCAGGCTCGTAAACATTACCGCGCACACCAACAAGCTTCCAACAAAACACTGGAGCCCAACAAGAGGCTGCAAGACCCCATTAAGTACGAGTCCCAAAATTTGCACAAAACGCCCCCCACAGCCTACCGACCGAAGGAACATCACTGTGCTTGGTCCACAGAGCACGTCTACACCCCAGAGGTCTCTGCTACAAAAGCAGGAGCGGGATTGCAGCTTTCTTGTTTCGCCCTGGCACATGTTAAAAATGACTTTTTCTGACTTGCAGCATGTCAGAGATGATGGTTTTTTTTCCGGCATGCTTCATCCCGAAAAAGGAGATGCATAAGAGATCATCCATTTAGTACATAGGGCAAAGGAGAAAAAGCACTTGTGGCTCACCTCGTACTACCAATGCAAAAACAGCACACAGTGAGCAGTTCTCGCAGAAAATCACTTGGCACCCTCCTCTCAAAACGCACTGCAGCCAACAGGGCGTGGCACTTAAAGGGACACTGAAGGACAAATACAAGTTGCTCTAGACCGATAGATTAGCTCACCGAGAACACTGATATGCACCACTATTACGCGTAGCTTTTCTAAAATAAGGTAGGAAATAGCGAAAACGTGAAGGCTGGTGTTGCCGTCACTGGCTATACCATGCAACTTGCACAACGAATATTTTGGCAATACGCCCTCATAAGTTCATAAAAACTGCACTAAGTTTTTGTGGGGTCATGCTTGAACGTTGAAAAAGAAGGCTAGAAACAATATGACGGGAGCCCAGCTGACAGGTCACACGGCAACGTCAAACACCAACAAGCTCGTTTTTGTTGTGGTGGAATGCCTGGTGCAATACTCGGCCAGATAATTGTGTGACCCTTGTACAGTACCTTGTGCATAGCCACTTTTACTATGACCCTCTGCATGCTTTCGCTGTCTTAAAAAAACATGGTAACGCTTATTCTGCCTGAAGTCAGTATTTTCAAGCGTGTGCAATGTCTGGCATACATAACATCTTCCCTGGCTGCCACTGGATGGCGTTGCTCATCCTGGCGGCGGTGCCACTATGCGAGGCAGGCGGCGTGTGGGGGCCGTGCATAAGCGGCTTGTTCCACGCCAGCATTCACATGGTTTGGAGCAGCAAAGGATGCGGGTGTTCAGGAAAGCACGACTGATTTGACCGTAACTGACGAAACTGCTTAATATGTGGTAGCATTGTATTCGGTTGCTTCTATCGCTTGCTTTCGGTTTATCGTGACTCAAACAGCAGCTGCAGCAGCCACTGTTCGCGTCATGGAATTGCTGCGTGGGAAATAATGAAGGAGAATGCGTTTCAGCAATTAAGGCATCTTTCAGCACTGAATCAACGCTAAAACGGCTATAAGAAGGTCAGACTTTCGTTTGAAACCAACTTGCTGGCTGCCTTCAGTGTCCCTTTAACAGAGTGAGTAGAAAGAGAGAGAGAGAGAGAGAGAGAGATTTCCAGCACATGCATTAGGGGAGGTTCGAGTGGGCAGTCTTTCACCTCGGTGACTGTCTTGCAACCTCCAACATGGCTGGCACAGTAAATATGGATCTGAGGCCAACATATCTTTGAATGGAGCTGGTGGCGCCCTATGTGCTCCTACTGTCAATATTTGGCGATATTGGCATGAAAAATGTAACTCAAGCTTCATGTCATCAGCAGCAGCATCGCCAGCCTATCTACGCCCACTGCAGGGTAAAGGCCTCTCCCAAAAATCTCCAATTATCCCGGTCCTGTGCTGACTGCGACCAATTTATCCCCACAAACTTCTTGATCTCATCTGCCCAACTAACTTTCTGCTGCCCCCTGCCACGCTTGCCTTCTCTAGGGATCCACTCTGTTGCCCTTAATGACCACCGGTTATCTTGCCTTCGCATTACATGCCCTGCCCACGTCCATTTCTTTTTCTTTATTTCTACTAATGTCCTTAACACGCGTTTGTTTCCCATTCCACTCTTTTGTCCCTTATTAACATTACACCTATCATCTTCCGTTCCATTGCTCGCTCAGTCGTCCTCAATTAAGTTGAACCCTCATAGTGAGCCTCCAAGTTTCTGCCCCATAGGTGAGTACAGTTACGATGCAGCTGTCATACTTTTCTTCTTCCCGGACAATGGTAGGCTGCCATTCCTTATCGGAGAATGCCAGCTGAATGCACTCCACCCGATTCTTATCCTAATTATCTCTGCCTCATGGTTGGGATCCGGGGTCACTACTGACCTACTCCCACTGCCTCGCCACCTAGCTCAAACCGCTGTGCTCTCCTGAGGTTATTGAGCATTACTTCAGTTTTCTGCATATTAATTTTCAAGCCCCCGATTCTACCACTGCGGTAACCATGGTTTGCAATTCGTCCCCCGAGTTACTTAGCAAGGCAACGTCATCAGCAAATCTGAGGTTACTGAAGTATTCTCCATTAACCCATACTCCCACCTGTTCCCAATCCAATGTTCTGAATACCTCTTGTAAACATGCTCTGAATAACATTGGAGAGATTGTGTCTCCTTGTGCAATGCCCTTTCTCATAGGTATTTTACTGCTCTTCTTATGAAGGATTATAGTAGCTGTGGACCCATTGTAGACATCCTCCAGTATTCTTACGTAATGCTTGTCCACACCCTGATTCCGCAATGCCTGCATGACTGCTAAGGTTTTGACCGAGTCAAAGGCTTTCTCATAATCTATGAAGTCTATGTATAGGGGTTGAGTATACTCCGTGCATTTCTCTATCACCTGTTTTTTAATAGGTTCATTAATAAAATACTTAGTAGTCATGGTGTGCTGTAGAGATCACTTGCACCCTTCCACAGCACCGCTCAGTACTGCTCTGTCCTGCATGTGTTTGAATGAGCTGGTGGATCGAGTGCCACTCTGTGCATCTCTTTCAGCGGAGCAGTGAGTTTCTTTTCCGAGGCCTTTAGGTGTGTACGGCAGGGCACACATTATTTCGGAGCGGCTCCCTTTTCACAATAGTTGTACTGAGCACGCAATGCCCACCACCACTTTTTTTCTTTTTCCAAGGTCCAACTCGGCTTAAGTTTTATTTCTCCCACTCTCTCTCTGTCTCTCTCTCGCACGAGAAACCTACATGCATAATTGTACAATACAAATAAAATAATTTTTTGCTAATGCAACGAAACTGCAGTGCTTGTAATGCCTGTGCACAGCAATAGTGATTGTGAACACCAGAGGAGAAATGTACATTGAACCTTTTTTTTTCTCAACCCACCAAGCTTCCATTAAATGCAGTGTTTAATTTTGTTGATGTAGTTAACACTCAAGCGATAAAATGACGCCCACGCTCAATACTGATTTGGTTCTAAGTAAAGAGTAAGTATACGTCAAATAAAATACCAGTGGAGAAAAAAAAAACCTGCTACACTCTCTCCAGCCTTTGTTTGACAACTATGAGAGGATGCTTGGTTTTAAAGTTTCCCCAGAGATGACTTCTTGGCGAAAGAAACAAATCACATCTGTCGGCACAAAGCCATCACGAAGTCTGGAGAGCCATCGTCCAGACTGCATTTTCCTACGCAGACAGCCTCGGCCGCACTGTCCTCCTCATCGCGGATTGAGTGTGCTTACAAGAGGCCACAGCAGCAATGGCGGTGCCGAGAGTCGCTGGTCGGCACATGCCGATTGGCCCACAGTCAGGCACAGGCAGTTCGAACCATGTTGCAGTCGTCGAAGTAGACCTTTTCCAGTTTGTCTACCGACTTTGGGTCGAGGTCAACCACGGCGATGGAGAAGAGGTAGGCCTGCCCGTCGCTGTCGCTCACAACCGACTCTTCCCAGGACGTGGGCGCGCTGCAGCGGGAAAAAAGCACGCACACCGATGTGAATTCTATTTTTTTTTTTCCCTCCAGAGTTCAGTGTTACAGATTTCTTGGCCCTGTGTTCTGAAAAATTAATCAATGCCAAAGCACAACACACAAATGCCTTATGGCCAGCGAGACTAGGTGAAACAGAAAGGTAATTACCAGTTGTCATATGGTGAAAAACGTAGTGCTAGTCAGCATGACTGGATATTTCCTAACGGCAATCAACAATATTCGAAATCCCCGGGGCAGGCTCATGACTATGTCACCCCACTTTGCCATTTCTTTTTCCTTTCACACCACTTTATGACTGATTAAATCAATCACTGTTAGAAAGCAGCCTTGCATGCAGGTCACACAGCTCTCTGTTTTGTGGTCTATACAGCAGAACCCCGCTCTTACGTTCCTCAGTGCTGCGTTTTCCCGGCAGCTACGTTGTTTTTGTCTAGTCCCGGTGCAGCTCACCTAGAGTCCCACGTATTAAAATTCTCGCTGTTACGTTGTGGCTCAGAGTATGTTCCCGGATCACTCGTTGCAATCTGACACTCCGAACCTGCCCGGGCAACATGCGCGGACTGCCATTTTGACGAGCCTTAGCCTAGCTTGGCTACGGAACTAACTGCATGAAGCCCCATGCGGGTGTGATTCGTCACAACTAGGTGGCCCTATGTTATGATGATGGTTATGCTATCACCATCATCACTGCATTTACAACGGAAGTCCACTTCAGAATGCCGGAAGTGCGTATTTGCCATGAAGCACCACCGCAAAGATTGCACGCGCCTCTCGTCGTCATCGTGCAGCTTCAAGCTTTGAGAACACCGTTGAACTTGCAACCGCAAACTTTGTTCTGCCTTGATGGCGTCGCGAAAACGGGAGGCATTGTCCTTCAGGAAAAGCTTGACGTACTAAACGCAGTAGACAAGCAGCCAGTGCGGAAGAGAGTCGACATCGCTAGGGACCTTGCATTGCCACGCGTGGTGTTTTCCAGCGATCGCAAAACGCGGCAATCCTACATTCTCGAGTTGTTTAAGGTTCGAAAGCCAAAGTTGCAGAAAATACATGGTTGCAAGTCAAAGCTACACTTTCTTTCGTTCATTTTCGAAAGTTTCCTCACTGCTACGTTTTCCTGGTTGTTACGTTTTGTTTTCCCGGTTCAGGAGAAAAACGTATGAATGGGGTTCCACTGTACCATGTTTTTTGCATTTTAAATCAGCGGCTACATGTCTTGTGCTGCCTGGGATGTCTTTTTTGAAGTTGCCCTCTCTCGACTACACGGTTGACCTTCTTAACAAGGGTATGCATACACCAAATTGCACTCGACAGCACCATTTAGCAAAATTTGGTAAAGTAAAAGGGCTTACGCAGGTGACAGCCTTTGGAGAGAGAGCATTATAGAGCAGTCGCGTGCTGTTAGTGCCACCAAGAATTCCCATATCTGAAGAAACAGGGAACAAAGAAATGGGTTAGAAAAAACACCTCGACAAAGCCAATGCATAGTGAGAAAAGGAAGTGTTCGAAATGGCAGTCAGCTAAGCAGAGGGTGCACAAAAAAAAAACCAGTCTCGTTTTCATTTCATCCCTTACCGCCCTCCCGTGCAGGAATTTACCCCGTGTCTGTGAGCTGTAACACAGCGGCCCTTGAGTCTAGCACAAACGTTTACCACAGAAGTAAAGTGCTGGAAAATTGGGAAGGTCAGGGTCACTAAAATGTGGCTGGACGTGAATGTAACTGCCACAGTACCTTGCGGCAGGCAAATGCATGGTCCGTCTCAAAGTTCTGGCGCCCCTGGCAGCCCAGGCCCTTGGGCAGGGTTGGTGCAGGGTAGCCATCCTTCAGGCACTCGGCTCTGTGAACCACAAGGACAGATCAAGAACGGCTCTTCAAACTGCCCACCCCGTTCTACAGGGCCCAAACCCTCGGGTAATAATACACACTGTTATTTTTGCTAGCTTCTGCATACACTGCATGCTGGCGTCGTGCAAACGGACAATAGCACTTAATTTCATTTTCACCCACAAAAGAAATTAGCTGGCTTCGTAACGTTGCAAACGCGGATGTTAAAAGCACAGCTGCTCGGCATTCTCTTATCGCAAGGCTAAGCTTCGTAGGACTTCTCAAAGCCAGCAGATTGATTCCTGTTCACGCCAATTCATTTTTGCCGTATTCCACTGCTCGTGCCATCTACTGGAACCTTTTGTTACTTTTGAACTTGGAACACCGCCACAAGGGGGTGCAGCAGGCGCTTTTTATTTTTCAAGGTCAAAACATTGTTTCAAGTCGAATGTTTTTTTTTTGCTATCACGAAAAAACAAGCAGCCATGTATTTTTAATAAAATAACAATGCAAATATCACTTAAAGTACTGGTGTCTTGCCTCAAATATGCTTAATGTCTTCTTTTTGCTGAACAATGGTGACAAGTATCAACATTGTCACCAGGTGTAGCAGTTTAGAAATGCTTTGTCTATATAAACATCTCATTCGAGAATTATTTTTAGCTTGCTGCACGTGTGCTTGTCACTTGCTCTCCCTCATGCTATTTACATCGCTACGCTCACCTTACCACGCCTCGTCCCATGAAAGCCTCGGGTGAGAACAGCTTTGCTGTTCATATCTTTTCACTACACTCACGTGCATGGGCAGACATTTGACCGAAAGTGAACCTGAAACAAAGCTTACGGTCTATGAAAATGAGGAGTAACCTGCCTAATCAATTTTTGTAGCGGAAAATATCCGCCTCTACATGTGATTAACTAAAGTTGGCAGGTACATTTATTCTGCATTTCCGTGTCCCCACTGCACTGTTATTTTCTGAAGAACATTGAAACAAACTCCACCAACACCTCTCCAGCGTTTGCAAGCAGCAGCAGTGCATAGAAGTATATAGGGCAGTTACTTGTTTTTACACTTCCTGCAATTTCCTTTCTGCATTAATTAGAGTCGCTTTTTCACGGCTCTTCTGCAAACAGCCCTCTCGAAACTTCTGACAAATGAAACAAATTCTACTGACCCATGCAGGTTTCATTACCCAAAACTGAACCGTGATAGGTGCCTACCACGGGTGGGTGCTAAACGACCACAACCTCATCAGTGGTGATCAGTAAAGAGTCTCTCGGCACAACACTGTGTGTGAAAACACAGTCAACTGCCCGTTAAGTACGGCATGTCTCCATGCAACAGCACCGAAATCAAGTAATTGAATTCAATAATAAGTCATGTTTTGTTATAAAATCGAGTAAGCGAGAGAACAAAGATGGCCCACCTACCTTTCACTCTTCACGGTGTCCTTGAGCTTGAGGTACAGCGGGTAAACCACGGCAACGTCCACACATCCCAGGCGCTGAGCTCGCAGCACTCGGTCCAACACGCACCCACGGGGAAGCTGATGGTCCGCCTTCATTCCTAGCCAGCCAATCAAGAGGGCACAATGTTAAACAGTGGTCCGCCTTCATTCCTGGCCAGCCAATCAGGAGGGCGCACTGCTAAACAGTGGAAGCATGCGGCAGGAACACGACTTTATTTGGATGATGCGGAACTTGTTCCTTTGCACAGTCAGCAGCATTAATTGCAGCCTTGTCTGTGCCAGGAAGGCTGAGGGCTCCCACCTGTCGGCACCTGTCCCAGAAATCGACACTGATCTGAGTCATGGTGCACCCAAGGAGAGATGGGTAGGCAGGGGTTGCTCAAACGTAGTTGTGCAGTTTCACACCACGCAACTATTGACAACATGAATAAACACCATTTACTGCATAAGAGAACTGTGCGATTCATAATTTGATGTATGGGGGTCATACAGGACCTATTTTTCGAAGTCTGGGTAGCAATCAGTTCTATTCCACATTTGCCTAATGAAACACTGCTGAAACACTGCCATTATGAGACGGAAATATACACCTCCTTTGGTGTTGTTTTTTTCCCCAGTTATCTAACTTTACTCTTATCACAACATTGTCAGCAAAATGTTTTGTCAGACTGCAGACACCTCACTTGGAACTGTGCAGCTTTCGCATCTTTTCATGATTCCTTGCTCCGTGCTCTTCCCCCTAACTTGTCTCTTGATGATCCCCCTTACAAAGACCCTAATTTCCTATATGGCCTAGGTGCTTTTTTGTCAATTAAGAATGGCCTGGCAAGGCTATCGTGAGATAAGGTGTACACTTCCCCTCCCAAGATATCACAGATAATCTCCAACAAACCCCACTCATGACTGACTGATCGCCACTTCCTCCTCCCCTTCCCTTCTTTCCCTTCCTCAACTACAGCCATGTGGCCTCCCTCATCCCAATAAATGTTATTCAATTCAATTCATACACATCACGGAGAACCCTAGTTTGTTCCCCACCTGCAAACTGATTTCAATTGATCGATTGAGTTGAGTAGAGTTGGTGAGGAGCAGAGCTGCTCGTCACTCACTAGTGGTGCAGGTGCACGGATGTGAGGTTGGGCAGGACTGCGGTCCGCTGCTCTCACTCGTCTCAGCCCCAATGGAGGTGGCATCTGGGTACGGGTGGCGCAGCACCTGCGTCACCATGTGGCACAGCTCGTCCTCACGGCTGCTGCCAAGGGAAAGAGACATCCCGGGGTCAACACCGCCGGCAGTCGGGCTGACTTCCAGGCCAATCCCTCCTCCCTCCAACGACAGTCACCGCTTTCAGCCACAGCACATGCACAGCAAGCCGGGAATCACACTAACAGTAAAAGTGTGTGCAGTAAAAGTGTGTAAAAGAGTGTGCAGCTTGCCCGGTACATTTTTGGCGACAAAAGAGCGAGACTTTACTGAGCAGCCTTAGGCCTGGCCCACGTAAGGGCTGCGTTGGTATCGAAAATGCAAAGAGAATGTGCGCCCTTAAAATACAGTACTCTCACCACAGAAGAACAAGTGCTAACTGAGCAGCCGATGGGCCGAAAGGTGATGCTGAGTTGTTTAAGCGACCACTACACCGGAGAGCAACAAAAGAACATTTGCAGGTATCTTGCAACTACATAAAGTAGAAAACATAATACCAGCGAAAAAGGACACGGACCAAGAAAGAAGGAGACAGGACGATCGCTAGACTTCAACTGAAAAACTTGCCTGGGAACACGTAACACATGATAACACTCATGTTATGTTACATATCCGCTGTGCAAGGATGGAGGCGTGACCAAGGCTACGGCAGCCTGGACAGCACATGGGCTCCTGGACTCAGGAACCACACTCACATTATTGTGTAATAAATTTCTCTCTCTCCCTCTCTCTCTCATATGTTACATGCCCCAAGTAAAGTTTTTCAGTTGACGTCTAGTGATAATACTGTCTGCTTCTTTTTGGTCCGTGTCTTCTTTCGCTGGTAATCTGTTTTCAAGTCAACACCAACTAGCCCAACTTTCAGCCTTACCTAAAGTAGGCGTGACTGAAAGGTTGGCTTTGCCACATGCCTAGAGGAAATGCAGTGCAGCAGAACCTGGTGCACTTCATAGGCTCACCTGACTAGACTTGACTCGTGAAAAAAATCCTTTAATGTCACATCTAGGCTTTCTCTGGACTCCTCGCTAAAAATAAGCTCTTTGTCCTGGAAAAGAAAAGACAGGATACAGTACAATGTATGCGAACAGACCTTCACTCCAGTGGCATGCACACTGACAATCACGAAAGCTTGCCACTATTTACCTTGAAAACTCGCAGGTTATTCTGTGGATGGTAAAGAAGTTCTTTAAGGGCATTCTTCATCCGTCTTGGACATCTAGGGGCAAGTATTAGAATTAAACATAGTCAAAAAAGAATAAATGTCTTACATATACTGAACTATAATAGAGCTAGCATGTGCATAGAAGATATTCCTTTCTGAACAGTGCTTTTAACATCAAAGATAAAACAACTATTTTCAAAAATTTCTCCAATTCCAAAAAATAAATTATCTAAACTGCACTGCTAGCCCCTAATGTTTTTACATTATTAGATGATATAAGGAAGATAAACAGAAGATAAAACACTGTACAGACTCATAAAATGGCCACAAATTTCTCTAAAATTTGCTGCAAAAACCAGGGATGTGGATATTACAAGGAGAAAGACTAATAAATTTCTGAAACTGTCTTTTCTATTATTACACTTGCATTAACAAATGAAAGAACTCGCCGATTGGCAGTAAAAAGAAATGTGGTCACCTTTAAGAGCATCGGACAACATTGTCACACGTCAACAACTTAATCCTCTAAGCTCGTATGAATACGTCCGATTACGCCATCATCCATCTTATCGTGGTAGTTAGACTTCCATCAATTTAGGGCATTTTTTTCTGTGCTGCTTAAACAAGCCACATTTCTGACTTTGAGAATCTAGTCCAATATATGCAAAGGGCCTGACCTATGGACCAACCTGTCCAAGTAAATAGTTGCTGCCACCCCGCTTGACAACCCGAGTTCATGTACGATTCAAGAATGAATGAGATAAAACAAAAATGCTAATACAGGGAAAATTTTCACATGCCACCGGCCAACTATAATAATAATAATAAAAACATTCTTTTCACACTGACCAATACACACTGCTTTCATCCTTTCAAATCATTAATGCAGCTTACATTAGGGTAATAATTAAATAAACTTTTAAATTAAATATTAAATTAAATAAAGTATACTCACCCACTAAATAGATCTAGGGGACAATAAGTACTAAGAGATGACACCCGCCCTTTGCTGACCTGAAAAATAACATATAAAGTAGAGCTTGAATTGAATGAACTTCAGAAGTCCAAAGAAAAAGTTCACACATGTAAAACTTTGTTCAAGTGAAACTATTACAAACACAAAGACATTTCATTTAGTAAATTTCATAAAAGTTTCTTAAACTGATTGATTGTAGGGTTTAACGCGCCGACGCAATGCAGGCGATGAGGCACGCCGTAGTGGAGGGCTTCAGATTAATTTCGACCACCTGGGGATCTTTAACGTGCGCCGAAATCTCGTCACACACGGGTGTTTTCGCTTTTTGCCTCCATCAGAAAAGCAGCAGCCGCGGCCGGGAATCAAATCCGTGACCTCGTGCTCAGCAGCGCAACGCCTTACTTAGCCACTGAGCCACCGCGGCGGGTAAAGTTTCTTAAACTGAAATGGCGACTCAACCAAAGCTACACTGCACAATAAAGATACCGGTGGATAGAATTCAGCAATACTGCATTCACACACGCCCTGAAGAGCACCTGATGTTCAGAATGTGCACAGGAGCATGAACCTGTTAGAGGTATACAGTATAGCCCACTTATAGCGAACCCAGTTTTAACAAAATAGTGGCTATAACGAACAAATCTCCATTTCCTGTCACCATTTGTATACACAGATTTTGTGTCCAGATATAGCGAAAAGCGGATATAACGAACTGATTTCGGTTTCCAGATGTGTTCGTTATAAGCGGGCTCGACTGTATTCACTTTGTTTTCGAGTGAACTTAATACGTAGCAGTGTTTTTATTATCTTCCTAGTCATGGAACATCGGCTTACCTTGGATGCTTGGGCTAGGTGAAACCTGCATACTGATGCTCGGACCCTGTGGTCAATGGGCACATCGGAGGGACTGGGCAGGAAGCCTTGTTTTGGCTAAAACAGGGAAAATATTTTTAAGAAGACGCCACAGGACATGTGTAAGTTATCTGGACATACTTACGGGACTTCCCACATACCTTGATTTCAATGGAGAGTACTGGGCCCTCAGAAAACTTGCGCAGGTGACTCGGCAACGTACAGTGATCAGGAAACAACAGCCCCACCGTGGGAACCTCTCGGACGTTCTTCTTTAACCTGTGTGCTGTTAATCATTCGCCATGTGTCAGGCGTACACGGTCATATTAGGATAAGAGGTGTTTGTGTCGGTACATTTTTCATCAACCAGAACATGGAACTTGAAGCCAGCTACTCTTGCTTTTAAAGGAGAGCTTCTCGAGCAAATATTATGCACGTACGTCATTCACGACTCTGGAGTTAGTTCAGACATGCCTCTGACACCGTAAAGAAAAGCAATGAAGTGCAGTTCGCTTACACGGCCTCTCCAGCTGTACTGCCTTGTTGATGAGCCTCACATTGTCCGCTGTCAGTCGAACCAGGACCTGCGATGTATTCGGACGCACCACATGGGGCGCGTGCTTTTCTTCCTCTCTCGGATAAGCAACAAACAAGGAGGTCCTTACCGGCGGGAAGACAAATCGACTTCCAAGGAGTGCTTTCATCACACGCTCAATGAAGTCGGCCTCAGCGTGGCACTTCTGCCAGCTTTCTCCTACTAGCGAGATTTTGTCCTGTGCGTGAACAATAAACAAGACACAGGGAATGTCTTTTTTGCAAGGTTTGTACGCGAACCAGATGTAGAAACAACGCGGTAGAACGTATAAACTGCTGCTGCACAAGTTCTATGAGGACATCGCAATGATTACCTCGGCGAATGCGGCGCTTTTGCGGAGACGAAGGACTCTGTCCTCCTGGAAGAAAATAGGACAATTAGGTGTGACCGGAAAGGTCGCTTCGGCGCTAGAAACATCGTGCGTCATGTCACCAGCTCAGCTCGCGCAATCGCGTAGCTTCCGTGCCACTTTCCGTAGTAAGGCCGTAGCTCGCCTCTTAAACATAACTGTATCCCGTAAATTCAACGTACAGATTACGATAACAGCGTAGACAGGTGCACGCACCACGCAAGATCAGCGAAACATGGAACCGGCTAGCTAACGACATGACAGGCTCATTTCCGCTGACGTGTTCTCGCCGTACGACGCTTTACAAATAATAGTTTCGGAGATGTTTTGAATTAATACAATGTCGCTCTTTAGCGAGCACACATAAGTATTGTAAGTAATTGCCGTCCAGACCAAATGATCGAGCGAACACAGCCGAGACATAATGTGTGCGCGCCGCTATGAACAAGGGCGCCTGTGTCAAATAATCAGCTGGACACTTACATTCTTCAGGGTGACAACGATGTTGGCGTTTCCTTCACCACGGAAAGAGCAGTTTTCGGGAGAAATAAGCACTTTATCTAGGTGGTCGTAATCACGCCGGTCCCTTCCCGTCGGAGCCGCCATGTCAATTGCAGATGGTGATATCAACAAAAAAACAACCGGCTGATCGACTGCCTGGCTGGCCGGCCTACCCGTCATATCTCTTTGGTTTCTCAGCTTTCGGAACCGCTTATATTTCGCACAGAAAATACAGTGCGAACAGAATGTCGACTAATTCTGACCTCTTAATGCTGACTATTGTCAGCTGGAAATTAAACGTCGTCCATCTCCGTGCAAAATTGCGTCGTCTGCTTCAGCAGGCACCAGGTAGCGGCTCAAACGCTTGAGGAATTTATAAACCAAAGGCAACGTTTTTGTATTCCTTCACACTTGCTACTACCACAAAAATTTTTAAGCGGCATTATGCAAAGTCATTGTAGTAAACAAAAATAAAATCCACCATTCAAAACGGCGGTGCTGCCGGCGCTAGCGAGGCTAATGTGTAGGCAAAATGAGAGCGAAGGCGTTAAACGTAGAGGCAAGAAGCCTCAAGGCACGCATAAGTTGAAAAGAAGCCTTCACTTTTCTTTTCGATTTTTCGAAGGTGCAGAGTTTGTTGAATGAGTTCACGGATTTGCGCTTCTGAGAAGGAAAGTGCGCAGAGAAACTCTTATAGTGAGGAACTCTATGGTGCGCAGGAGCAGACGAAAAAATGCAGGAATGGTTTAGCGGCACCTGCGCTGAGCTTTTGTGAACTGGCTTGGAAATAAATGTCCACGTTCAAGCCAAATCGACCATAGAGTTGCATACAGTATGAAACTAAAGTCTCTTCTAGTTCACTTTAATGAAACTGCGAAATCGAGGTCAGGAGACAGGCTACAGTGAGCTGCCAGACGGCGCCACCAGAAAGTTGTAAGCTGGCGCCATCTAGCACTAAGTGACTCAAATAGTCTGACGATTGGAGAGAAAAGTGAGAAAAGTACGTCCATCGGCCAATCGTAGCAGGCATTGCTTGATCTTGCCATTGATAGGGCTCGGGGGCTCGACTCGGCGACCGGCGCGTGGTCGTCGTAGTGCATACTGCGTTGTTCATTCATTTGGAGTTCACGTGGGCTTGAGTAAGTTTACTGTGATAGTACTTATCTCCACTATAACGTGTTTCAAAACATGTTTTCTGCTCGCACCGTATGATTACGCTCCTCCTCCTCTTGGCTGCCGCCAAATTTCGAAGGGTTGCAAGGACGGCTACAAAATCTGGCCCTGCTCATCACTTCGTTCTTTCTGATATGAGGTGATAACTTCCGACGCTGCCGAATGCGTCTTTGCGACATCTTGCTAAACAAGAGAGCCAATACTAGTCGTTTGAACTTCTCGCGTTCTATGAATGGCAATCATTATGACGGCTATTCTACTCATGGCATGGGGAGGTTGCGTCAGTCGTTTGATTGTGCCGCCTCGTTTCAGCGCCCCGCCAAATGATCGCAATGCAACAGGTACCGGAGAATATCAACTTCTCAGCCGAGGAGGAGAACATCCTCAAACTCTGGAAAGAGATCGACGCCTTTCAGACGAGTCTCAAACTCTCGAAGTCCAGACCTAGGTACGTATGTCACGTTTCCGCCACCGTGGCGATGCCTTAACGCGACATGAGACGATTGCGCATCACTCTGTTCCGCGTTCCGCGTGGTGGTTTCGGATCGTGTTTCGCGCGAGGCACTGCGGAACCTTTATTTCATTGTTGGATCGCGTTGTTAACGTGAACTGTCCAACTATTTGTGGCAGCGGTGGTGGATGAGCCTCATACGTTCGCCCTCAGCCAACCTGTGTAACCCACAGACGTTTAACAATGCAAGCCTTACCTGAGAAAGATGGAATGGATAAATCGCGGGAAACCATGAGTGATGTCACATGTCCAATCCGTTACGTCCGTTAGCCAGCCAAACCACGTCATACCGTCACGTCATGTACCAAAGTCCGCGGTAGTTGACTTGAGTTCCTTTTCGGGTATCAGAGTTGCACTAGCTAGACCCTCTTACGTTGACTACTCAAACCTGGCCAGCAGAAGTTAATTTCTGCTTTGGTTACTAGCCATGGCGCATGATTTGCTGTCTTGTAACATGCCCAGTTTCCGTTCCATACTGGCAGTGGATTTATTCCAAGCATGTGTTCCATAATTACAGGATGTCATGTGAGAAAGCTCTTTCTCTATAGTACCGTATTTATATGCACACAGCTGTACATGTATCGAAAGCGCAGTGTTTGTATTTTGAAGACCACAGGAAACTAAGAAATGTGTTTAGGTTGGAAACCACGAATTGAAGTACCTGTGTAGAAAAGAACTGGCTTTTGCATTTGGCATTACGTTGAACCACGAGTATTTGCTGTTTGCTTGGTTCTGTTTCGAGGGCACTTGTGGTTTTATTCTAGGTACTCATTCTTTGATGGGCCCCCATTTGCGACTGGGCTGCCTCACTATGGACACATACTGGCGGGCACTATTAAGGACATAGTGACGCGATTTGCCCACCAGTCAGGCTTCCATGTGGAACGCCGGTTTGGATGGGACTGTCATGGTCTGCCAGTGGTGAGATTTATGAACGAGCCTTTGTTACTAGTCATTTATTCAAAAAAGCTTTTGCATGTGCTTTCAAGCTATATGTGTGGCCCTAGCAGTTGATTCCATTGTGTCATTTTTTTTAGTGTGGGTTTGTTTTGAAATTGCTTTTAATAGATAAAATGTAAAACTAGCAGTTTCCTTCAGTTCAACAAAAATTTTGGCACATTTGGACATATTTTACAGATGAGCGGCATGAAACAAACAAAGTGTGGTCAGTGTCACTGCTTCGTGATGCTCTAATAAAAAGTCTGGAGCAGTACATCCTCTAGCGCAATGGTGAACTGTGATTTAGAGACAAGTCGTGAGTCAGTTATTTTAATATTGTGAACTTGTGGCCTGAAATCGACCTGTGTGACCACCTGTGTATGTTGGTTTGAGTGTTGCCCCAATCACCAGTAATATTTTTTTATCAAAAATGGAAACGTATAAATGGTGATCTGGGAAGCTGTGCAGCTTTTCCAGAATAGAAACTGGACAGAAAATGACAGACGGTATAAACGGTTGTGTAATGCTTTTTTTGGACGTTCCATTTTTTTCGTAAGCTGGGGAAAAAGCAGCCAAATACTGTGGGCTGTGAAGACAGTTGCTATTTCCTAATCACCCTTGACACAGTTCCTGGCCGCAAAATGCCCGTTATCTCCTTTGACGCGGTTGGACGCGAGATTTGAACGCTCATAGCGCACGATAAGGGTGGTTGTAGATAACTTGGATAGAAAGTAGACTGCTCGGGTAGAAATTCAAGATACAGTTCAACAACCTGATTTTTTGCTGTTTAGTAGGTTTCAATGCAGTGGCAGGTCCACGAGGGGGGGAGTGCCTTCTCAAATAGCACTGCCAGGCCTGCAGTGCAGGCCGCTCGCATTTTCCGGCCAATTCCCCCCTCTCACTTACCCCAAAGAGTTCACTGAATCTGGTACTTTTTCAGTGTGTGGTAGAACTTGCAATGCTTACTTAATTTTTTCTAAACAAGCAAAGCACCGTTTTTGGTCAAACAAAAGCCAAAAGAGCTATGAAAGGTGCAAGAAGTATTGTAGTGTAGAGGAATGACGTTTATGTTTCTGCTACACATGCAAAGAAAGTAGCATTTTAAGTCCACGCCTGCCACACACCTGCGTACGAGAATGCACTACGAAGAGACTTTTTCACTTTTTTGAGCTTGAGTCAAGAATTTAGGGAGTACTATTTATACATGCTGGTAATTTAATTACTCTTGAAATTTTATCCACAATACCATCTGTAGTTTCTTCTGCCCCGCGTAGAACTAAACTTCTTGAGGATTTCTTTCGCTCAAAAGAAGACAAGAAAGCCCACCAAGCTGCCACACCTTTTGTAAAATAGGAAATGTTTTTTACTTTTGAGAAAACCATCATTGTTGAGATTTTTCAGGTCCGGAAAAATGTGGAGGGTAGCGTTGTAAGTTCAGGAACTGAAGGAGCTCAAGTCAAGTAAAGTCAAGTGTGGTGAATAATGGAGTCGAGAAAATTTATTTCCGATTAAAAATGAAATTTTCTAAACATGGCATTGTCTTGTTTGTTTGTTGTTCCTGGTTCGTGTTTCCTCGATTTCTATTTCATTTTTGGCCAGGGCCTTGTGTTACTTAAAATGCACCGTGCTTCTAGCTCTTCTACAAAGGAATTTCATGCTCGTTTGCAGTACTTTGGCGATACACTCATTTGCAGTGCTTGCAGTGCTTTTTGCTGTTGCAGCAGGTTGGAGGTTACCGAGGGGTTCACTGTTTAATAGTTTACGCAAGCGTGTTTTCTTTCCGATATGCGTGATGTTCAGACTGACCTCCTTGATTTCAGGAATACGAGATTGACAAGACCCTGGGTATCAAGGGCCCCGAAGATGTGCAGAAACTTGGCATTGAGAACTACAATGCCGAGTGCAGAAAGATCGTCATGCGCTACTCCACTGAGTGGGAGGCAAGCATCGTTTGTGCCCGTGTAACCATCCTAGCCAGGCCACAATTGCGTTGGGACCTCGGGAGATCGTATCAGAGCTACTTGATCTGCGCGAGATTTCAGTTTCCTCAACATATCGCTGGTGGTAGCCCTGAAAGAACGTACCACTAGAAGCTTCTGTGGACTGTCAGTTGGAACCACTGAATGTAAACAAGTGCAGAGAGCTTTTGGGGTCGGCAAGAAAGGGTTCCGTTGTAGGCTTGCACAGGCTGATAACACGTGCTGATGTGTGCTTTACTGTATGTGGGCCGTCTTAGGTGTTGCATAGAAGTGGGCTCTGCCTTAGATTGCTTGCTACTATCTTATCACCAGGTTGTGGTTGCATGCAGTGTGTTGAACTCTGAAACGTTTCTGATTAGTGGGCAGCTTTTTCGTGCATAACTTGTGTGCGCAGGCTCAGCGAAGCCGTGTGCAGATTGTAAACACTGGGGGCCCATCTGGAAAAAGGCAGCTTGTAAACAATATACAGCGCCTTTTGATAAATACCCTGTACAGCACATAGGAGCTTGTGGAGCATATTGTGTCATGCATTGTGGACGAGATTTGAAATGGGAGTTGCCTAAAATGCTTACGCACTAATATATATTTTTTGTATGGTTTTTGGTGACCATTAATAAGTAATTGTTGGATGTGTGCCCTGTGCATTTTTTCAGACTGTCATAACGAGGATGGGCCGGTGGATCGACTTCAAGAATGACTACAAGACCATGTACCCCTGGTTCATGGAGTCGGTGTGGTTTGTGTTCAAACAGCTGTACTCCAAGGGCCTTGTCTACAAGGGAGTCAAGGCAAGCTGACACTTTTTCCTCATGTGCAACTTGCTAATGGCTACATCCTCCTGATAAGCTCCTTATTTTTTGCTGCCTTTTTGACCGAAATCTTAATTCCTGCTCTCTTTTTTTTTGCAGGGTTGCTTAACCCTGTGAGGGTCGAATTTTTTTTAAAAAAACTTTCCCTGGTGGTCAAATTAGTTTATTGCGGATTTGGAATGTACAAAATGTCTAAAGTCAGGATTAAATGGTAAAAAATTATCAGGAACAGTATTTTGGGGTCAGCATCACTTGGAACTGAAAAATGTTCAATAGTATTTCAGAGTGTGGTATTCCTTGAAACACGGGTCTACGCACAGTGCCTTATCGCAGTCTGCACGCATAAAGCGCATGTCCGAAAATGAGCTGTCTTCTTCCGAAGAAAGACTGTCTTCCGATTCAGACTCGGTGAAAGGAGCAAACTCAGAGTAAGAACAGTCATCGCGGTCGGTGTCATCAGAGCGGGCAGTTCGTTGGGCCATATCGCCGCTTTGCCGTGCATCTGAAGAACTCGAAGGCAACCCAGTAAACGAGGAGAGCAAGAATAACTCATGCGCGCCGGTGATAAATAAGCTAATAGCAGCGCCAATATAGATAGAAATCAACTTCCGCCGCCCCCACAACGGAGTCTCCGATTAGGTTACTTCAGTTCCAAGCAAGGAGGGCAAGAATACCTAGTGAGCGTGGGTAATAAACAAGATAAGAGCAGCGCCAATATAGATCGAAATCAACTTCCGCCGCCCCTGATAGCGAGCGCCGATCAAGTTTCGCGCGCCTCCGATGCGATCACGTGGCGAAACTGAAACCACGAAACGCGTTGACACGTACAGACGCCGTAACGCGCCGAAGCCAGAGAGTTCTGTTTTTCACCGCAAGGAGGTAGCACAATCAAATTTCAAACACTTCTTGTAAGTCCCAGGAGGTGGCAGCACCTCCCAGGGAGCATGCATCGTTAATATGGCGCGAAATTTCAAACGGATGCTCGAAATCGTGCCCGTACGGCAAAGACCTTGCGGGACGGAAAACCGCCGCAGTACACGTACGGCAAAAACCCTCAAAGGGATAACAAAAACTTTTTGCTGATCACAAAAAGGGCATGCTGTTTGATTTATATAAGGGATATTATAATTTCTTAGTGTGCTTTGAGTGCTCGGCACATGTGCTTTGTGTCTTGGTTGGGATCATGGTTGTTTTTGTTCATGGTGTTGATGCATCGAAGTATTTGAAGTTGGAGGGCTTGTAAGTTTGTTTTAAGCTGGAGAATTTATGAGCAAGCTTATCACATTTCAATGTTCTTTGGCTGGTCGGCCATTTCGCAACCAGTATGCCCCTGGCATGCACTGGCACAAGATGGTAAAGAAAATTGAAAATGAACCAAAAGAATGAACTAACACAAAATACTAAAAATAAAAAGCGGGGGAAAAACTCAAACAGGCCAGCTGGTGATAGCACTATCAGGGTAGCATTTCATCGATAATGTGCGCAGTGACTTTGGCTAAATTTTTAAATTCTTGCATGTAGCAACTTGTTCCCTTCTTCGATGCAGGTGATGCCGTACTCGACGGCGTGCAATACCCCTCTTTCCAACTTCGAGTCTGGCCAAAACTACAAGGAAGTTGTGGACCCCGCTGGTGCGTCTCTCTTGCTTGATGTGGCTTCCTCTTGTTCTTACTGTGTAGCACTGCAAACTAGCGTGGAATTGATGAAAACTTTCCGAGCTGTGTTTGCAGAAAGGCCCAGCTTGAGACATTGGCTGTTCGGCAACCATTGAGGTGCAAACTAGTTGCTGCTCTTCTTGTGTAGTCCTTCCTGCTTTCTGTGTCAGCTGTGATACGTCTGTGGCAGGCTTCACATGCATCAGTCCAGCTTGGAAGGCAGTGTAGCTTTGTTTGAGCCCTGAAAAAGGATTGCAAAAGAAGTGTCCGGTCGGAGGCCATGGCAGAATAGCTGCAAGGTAGCACATTGGCGGTTTGTTCTGTTTGCACACCACCGTATGAAGCGTTTACGTCACATTTAGAGCACTCATTGGTATTGTGAACATTTGGTTTCAGCGATAAGCGATGTGTGCATGGCTATTTTTAAAGCCAATATTGCTTATGTCACAAGGACATTTCCTTGTTGTATTCCTAACGGTACGATATTGTTGGATTGCATGCTCTAGAAGGCCTCAGCATTTGGGGCTGTGTTGACAAGCTGCTCATGCTTGTCGATATTGCTGTTTCGCAGTGGTTGTCAGTTTCCCCCTTGACGATGATCCGAGTGTCTCCTTGGTTGCGTGGACGACGACGCCTTGGACCCTCCCCAGCAACCTGGCCCTGTGCGTCAACCCAGAGATGGACTACGTCAAGCTGAAAGGTAGAAAGTGTGTCGAGGAACTTTTACTGAGTACATGTTTTCTTTAAAATACCCAAACTTCAGCATTTAAACATGGTTAAGCAGGTTCTCTTAACTTCAACTTGGGGTAAGATTCATTTCAGTTTTGATTGCAGTCAAATTTTTTGCACTGTCGTACACGTATAGTTTGAAGATTTATGCACGTTATGCGAGCACTGTTGCCTTTTGTTACTGTCAATGTCTGTCTGTGTCGGAGATCGAGCGGTGAAAGTATGGTGCTGCTGTCGCAATCGTCTATGCAACCTGTCTAGCCTAGAGTTGCCATGCTGGAGAATCGCACAGGCATTTTCTACTCCTTACCCAGGTGGCTGCACCTCCCTTGTAGGCATTGTAGGAAGCCCCTTTCCATGATGTGGGATGGGATGCATTCTTTTGCATCACAAAAAATGTAAGAGAAGTGAGAGATAAATGCCAGCTTTACCGTATTTACTCGAGTCTAGGCCAACCCCTGAAATGCAAAAGGTTGGAAAATAAAAAAAAAGGTCACCTTGAATGTAAGCCGAATGAAAAAAGGCATTGGACTGGGACTAGAACATGCACTTCATTCCACTTGCGGCGCTCGTCGTAATGTGTTCAATGCTCACTCGTCGTCGTGTTTTTTGTCGACATCGCTGTCCTCTTTTTCAGTGTGTTCTTTCCACAGCGCATTCGAGATGGTGCACTTGCGGAAGGCCCGCACAATTAGCTTGGCCAAAATTTCGTCCCATGTCACGGCGACCCAGTTGGCCACTTGGCTGAGTGAAGTGCGCTTGATGCGCCCGGTCGGTATGAGTTGGTGGTCTTGCAGCGTAATGCTTCCACACCCTGTCCTTAAATGGCTTGTTGATGGCCACGTCGAGTGGTTGTAGTTGGTTCGTCATACCACCGGGTGTTACCGCAATGTCTGTACCACCTTCCAAAAGCACGGACTTAAAGGCATCTGTCAAGTGGCCACGGTGGGAGTCCAGAACCAAGAGTGACTCCTTAAACAGTAGACGCACTGTGCTGCCAAACAGTCTTAACCCAATGTTCGACGAGGGCACCACGCGTCCACCCATTCTCATCGGCTCGTTTTTAAAAACAACTTCCCCGGCTGGAAGAGTCCTCTGCCGAAAAATGGTGTGCGGCAGCAGCCTTCGCCCGTCGGCCATGCAACACATCACAGTGGTGCGCTGCTTCTCGTAGCCTGCAGTTTTGACTTTCACTTGTTTGCGCCCTTATCATTCACTGTGTAGGCCACAGGCATGTCAAAATACACCTGGGTCTGATCGGCATCTCCCCCCAAGTCGGGGGTAGGTTTTGCACACAGACGTCCGCTGTCACAGGCTGAACCCAAACTGCTTCATAAAACAAGTGACCCAGCCCCTGCTGGCCTTGAACCGCGTCCGCACGACACCTTGAATGTTTGCAATCTTCCTCACCTTCGTCTGCATTATCTCCATTGTAACAGGCATTCCACCCTCTCTTTGCTTCTGGAATAAGTCAGCAACTTCCTTCTCCACTTCGTGGTTTCGACCATTCTTGGGTGCTGTGAAGGCCATTCCCTTGGCAGCGCAGTTGAAAAGTTCATTCTGCTGCTTCCGCCATTGGCGCACATTCTTCTCATTGACACCAAAGTCGCGCTGTGGCTTGGAGGTTTTAAGTTCTCTCAGCCTCCATAACTACCTTCCGCTTATAAGCCGTGGTGTAGTGGCACCGCTTAGTGGGCGCCATTGGGCCGCGAAAACAGGGGCTTCTCAAGGTCACGTGGAGGTGCAAGCAAGCGAGCAACTAACTCTGAGAGCTGGGCTCACGACGGTTAAACAAACAAAATGGAGCCCGCAAACCTGCAAGCTGCAAGCCTGTGGCCACGAGATGGCATTGAGTGTCTAGCGGTGACAGAAAAGCTGCATCCTCGAATCTAAGCCGACCCCTGACTTTCGTAAACGACTTTTTAAAAAAAAAAAGTACTGGCCTAGATTTGAGTAAATATGGTAATTATTTATTTCTAAACAAGCAAATAATTGTTTGCCATCGAACAAAATCTTAAACAGCCTTGAAAAGTGTGATCGTTCATTTAAAATATAAATGCCCCCAACGTTTAGTGTCCCTTGATGAGAAGGCCCACAAACCGCACCACAAGCAGTATTTTTACCAGACTCTGTGAGTACAGTTTTGTTTGCATGCCTTCGCAGAAAACAGCACTGGCAAGGTGTACATCATGATGGAGGCCCGACTGGACATTCTCTACAAGAAGCCCCAAGAGTACACCGTCTTGGAGAGGCACGTTGTTTTTCCATGATATTTTTGAGTTCTTACAGCGCGTCTGTTAACCATCGTTTAGCACGGTCGGGATGGTGTGACCAAAGACTTGGTGTTCTGATTCTCACAGCTGCAGCTCCCAAAGCTCCCAATAGAATGTGAAAATGTACCCTTTCTCATCTCCTCCTTAGAGTGTCTCCCTAGGAGGCATGCACCACAACGGCAGCAGGTTTTCAGTCACGTGTCTCTTCTGTGGCAGTTGTGCCTCATGCTCTCTCTTCTTGCTCTCACCCATTCTCCTTTGGGAAAGCCTGCATGTTTTAGTTTGGGCAGACGTTTGTTCACACAACCCTTTGTTGAAACTTCGCCATGTGTCTCTTGTCCTAACAAAATGTAATGACTGAAAAATGCCCGGGCAACGAGAGGCATACCAGGAACGTCGATGTGTTTGTGGGGATTAAAGTATTGCCAAATTTGTGAGGCTGGAACGAAGGGTGTATGGATGGTATTTTTTTGCTTGAGCTTCACAAGTGCGTTGCAATTGATGCCCTGTATGCAGGTTCAAGGGCAAGACTCTCGTGGGAAAGAAGTACGAGCCAATCTTCCCATACTTTCAGCAGGTATGTCAAACGAGCGATGTCCCTTTGGCACTACTAACTACTTTTTTCAACTCTTTCGGCTTGTCTCTTCAAAATCGCTTTTCCTGCTTTCTATTTGTTTATTTTTTCCAAAGCAAGTGTGTATTTATTTGCAAGTGTGGTGGGTGTACTGCTCAACCTGCAATAAAATTGTGGTTTTTCGAGTTCGGGAGCTGCTAATAAGATCAATTTTTACGTTTTATAACTATTATGAACGTGTAAACGTACCGCTAAGAAAGCCACTGTTGAGAGATTAGGTTCCTCTGATTTTGTATGGCTGCTGAATCCCAAACACCTTTGGTCTTCTGTCTTCTCACCTGCCCTGAAAAGCATAGGGTTAGTGCTTGGAGCGAACTTATTGCAAAGCAGCTACTGTGCAACCAGCAACTCCAGCATTGTAGTTTTTGACATGCAGGTAAACTCTATTTCAGTGTGCTGATGCATTCATAACTGACTGTTAGTGCTGTTCTGCGTATGGTCAGCAAACGTGGGTGGCGTCATACAGCACACTTTGAAACGACTTGGAGGAAGATCGCTGCTTTACAATGCACAGTGCTGACTTGAGTGCCTGATCTGGGTGTTTGCCTTCTTCCAGTACAAAGCCAAGGGTGCATTCAGGGTGTTCTGCGACAACTACGTCACGGCGGAGAGCGGAACAGGGGTGGTGCATCAAGCGCCCTACTTTGGAGAGGTGAGGAGAACTTGCTGGCTGCACCCCCACTGTGCAGGTGCATTGCAGTATTGGCTTTGTGCGGCTGCGTAATGACAGCCCCTGACATGTCGAAGAGACGTTTCCGCTAAATGCATTGTCCATGGCCTTTGACATGATGCTAGTAGCTTGAAGAATTTTTCAGTTATTTTACAGGTTAGGTTTATGTATGCAGGAGTAAAGGTTTGGGGGGGCAAATGTTCAGTGCTTGCTGCTGTTACTGAGATCTACTGCTACAGTTGATCCCAGTGGCTGAGTGTCGTCATTACCATTCATATAATCTACTAACCAACTACTTTCTTTAGGTGATTTAACTTTGTACAAACTGAATATCCCTTCAAAGAAAAAAAAAACTTGGTGGGCTAGCTTCATCTCCTAACTGTATTCTCCGTTTATGGCTAAAGTTTTGTCATAGTTGCTGTGGGGTAGTCAGTTCTAGTAATTTTTTCTGGCAGTGTCAAGGAACTGAAAAGGGGAAATAGCACTTGAGTGGGAAACAGCGGGGTGCTGCTTGTTGCTGCTGGCCTGAGTGAGTGGGCACGTTTGAAGGAGGCCTTATGTTTTCTCTTCCGCTCCTTTGCCCTTTGTGCGCACTAGGACGACTACCGGGTGTGCCTCGCTAATGGAGCCATTACGAGGGACCAGGAAATCGTCTGCCCTGTGGACCCCAGCGGCAAGTTTGTGGAGCCCGTGAAGGACTTTGCCGGCGTGTATGTCAAGGCAAGTGTTGCCGAGTTCTTTGAACTACTTGGTGCTGAAATTTTTTGTCCGAAGCAGGCAGGAAGAGCAGCTCGAACTGGTAAGTTCCTGTGGTCCGCCTCAGGAGGAGGCAGTCACGGCAGCTCTGGGCCAGCTTCAAAATCACCACTCGGTTGCCTCATCTCCAATTTCAGTTTTGGAGACGGCAATTCTTGATATTCGCTTGTATCACAGTTACATATATTTATTCCTTCATATTTTGCACTTGCACTTTTTTAACACTTAACACTGTTGGCCAGCGCTGTATTTAGGGGCCCAAAAATTTTGTCGCAGCTTTCCCTAACACCTAGCTTAGTTGTCGGAAGTTTGTGTTAAAATTTGTATCTTTGTTATTGGAATAACGCAGTCTTTCGAATGAACCAAAAAATGGCTCCTGCAAGTGATGAGTGCAGAAGTGCCTGCACTTCGTAAGAAACATTGCAATGTGCTCTAGTCTGCCGGAGACTCTCACCCTTGACTCTGGTATGGTGGTGCACCATCAGTATTGCTCTGCTAGAACAGACCACAGATGTCCGGCTCCTAGTGCTTGTGGAGATTCGGAGGCCTCGCAGGGCATAATCGGCGTTCCCCGCCCTCTCGTGAATAGTGGCCCTTGGTGTGCAGGATGCGGACAAGGACATAATCCGGGACCTAAAGAGCCGGGGCCGCCTGGTGAACCAGAGTACATCCAAGCACAGCTACCCGTTCTGCTGGCGCTCAGACACGCCGCTCATCTACCGGGCCGTGCCCTCCTGGTTCGTCCGGGTCGAACACATGCAGGACCTGCTGCTCAAGACCAACGCAGAGACCTACTGGTCAGTGTGGCTGTTTGAGCGGTGATGAGAGAGCTCGCCAAATAGAGCAGGGACTGTTGCGTTACCCGTTGCAGTGGCTCAGTGGCTAAGGTGTTATGCTGCTGAGCACGAGGACGCGGGTTCAATTCCTGGTCATAACAGCTGCTTTTCTGATGGAGGCAAAAAGCAAAAACGCCCGTGTGTTCGAGATTTCGGCGCACGTTTCATTTCACCCTGTTCAACCCGCAATGCGTGCTGTCTTTCAGACTTCTGGCATGCTTTTGTTACTGTGTAGTACAAGAAACCTAGTGACCTTAGAAGTGAATTACATTAGCTGTTTTTTTACTTGTGGACGCGCATGTAACACAGCAGACAAGAACGTCACATGATAAAACGATAATGGGTAAGGTTGCAGCATTGCAATGCTTTAAATTATCAAATTACAACAAATTAGTTGAACAAATTAGTTGAAACAAATTAGTTGAACTTCTTTAAATTACGCTTACAAAAAAAAACCCGCTTCACTGCTGTAAACAAAATTAAGTGGACGTTACAAGCCACGACAAGTGCACATGAGACCTGCATCAAAGTAACAGGAGTGAGCTTCAAGAGTAGAGTGGTTCAAATGCCTTATATTGCCCTTGTAGTGAAAAGGGGCTGTCTTATTTAATGGCATTCGGAACACACCTTTCCTGAATAGGTAATGTTTGTTGTGGGGCCTGCCCCTCACTGTGTTGTTACTGCAAAGAGGCTCTTACGAAAGGCTGCCTCTTGCCCCCCTTTTGGGCAACAGGGTCCCCGACTTTGTGAAGGAGAAGCGGTTCGGCAACTGGCTACGGGACGCCCACGACTGGGCCATCTCGAGGAACCGGTACTGGGGCACCCCCATCCCCATCTGGGTCAGCGATGACGGCCAGGAGGTCTGCCTCTTGCTTTTCTTCTTCTTATCTTATTTTTTGCAGAACCGAATGAACAAAAGGTGCCTGAAATAATAGTTTCTGCCTAAGCTGTTTAAAAATTTGGTGGTGGAGTTGAAGGTCGCCTGGTGCGAGCAGCTCAAGCCATGCCAAGCGTCTTTCATTTTCTCGCTTCAAGGCCACCAGAACCTAGTTGGTCCCGAATCTAGCTGGGAGTGAGAAACTATGAACTGTGATTCGTAGGGATTTTTAACGAGTAGATTTCAGTTTAAGCTTTTACGTTACAAATCTGCATTTCAGAGAAAACCAAAGCAGTGATTAAGACTGGAGGAAACGAGGTGGAAGAGAATCCACCATTTGCTTGCTGCAATTCGTCTCTATGCTAGGAAGCAGGAGGTTAACATGGCTAGAGATAATGTGATGCTGAACTAGTGCTCTGGAAAGACAATTAAAGGCGAGGCAATGGTTAAATGCTGGGAAGACAAGATGCGAAGGCAAGATGATGTTTGCATGCTTGAAAAACAAGAGACAAAAAAAATAAAAAAAGAATGTGCCGAGTGGCAAAAAGTTTGATGTTTCGGCACCTGCACCCAGGTCATGTGCATTGGATCCATCAAGGAGCTGGAAGAATTGACGGGGCAGCAGGTGACTGACCTGCACAGAGAGACGTGAGTGTTGCTCCTCGTGTCACAACACAGCCACTCGTTGTGAAGGGGCATTTTTTTCTTAATGTTGTCCTTTCCTTTTTCTCTCTCTGCAGCGTGGACAAGCTGGAAATCCCGTCAGCATGCGGCAAGGGCACGCTGAAGCGCATCTCCGAGGTGTTTGACTGCTGGTTTGAGAGCGGCAGCATGCCGTACGCACAGGTGCACTACCCCTTTGAGAACTGCAAGGAGTTCGAGAACTGCTTTCCGGCCGACTTCATCGCCGAAGGAGTTGACCAGACGCGAGGCTGGTGAGACCCTTGGTCTTTGCTGTCTAAGCTCCTCCTCGCTCTGATGCTTTTAAAATGCGGCACTCGGGAGAACGTATCCATTTTAATGTCAAATCAAACGACTCATGCTTTGACCGCAGTCTCGTACTTTGCGCATTAGTTTAGGAGCATATCCGTGAGACAGCAGCATCCGTTGCATAAGCACATGAGAGCTGTAAAATTTGATTGGGCCGCCGGGCGTAGTTTCAAGCGCGGTGTAAGTCAAAATTGAATTGAGGTCCACAATGATCTGTGAAGGAGGGAGCAGCTTAAAAGTCTTATTCCACACATTGCAAGAAGTGTGGATAGCTTTGCTTAGGAGGAGGAGAGAGAGAGAAAGAGACAAAACTTTTATTGCCGCAAGGGCTAATTTGGGGGAGGGGTGGTGACTGAGGGAGGGAGGTCCCCGGGATTCCGGTCGCTGGGGAGCTAAACCAGCGTCTGAGATGTGTTACAGCGAAGGGCTGCGCAGATTAATTAATCTTGCACATCACCCCTTCTTTTCTATTTCTATAAAAATGCAGTACTACGTCTGAGTAGAAATGAGACCGCCGTAGTCACCATTCGGTGGATTGTAAGAGCGGGATGAAGGTGTGACGGCAGTTTTTTTGATGATTGTAAAAACAGATTGTTTTTGTTCGAGCCGGGTGTGTGCTATCATGCTCTGTAATAATGTTGCACAGCACCAACCTACTTTTCTGCTGATTCCAATCTCTGCTTGTGGCTTCTGGTCCAGTTTCCAGCATGACCAGGTATTAATCTGATGTCTTACCATCAAAATTCGGTCTACATTGACTTTTTTTTTTCCCTGCACTGGTGCAGCTTCTTATGCACAGCAAGTTAACATTTCTTCTGAGCCTGCATTGACCACTTACTAGTGCCTTGCTGGCATCGGAACTGAACCAAAACGTGCTTAATGCATTGCTGGGTTTCTGGTAGTCGCTTGAAAATGTTGCAAGGAGTAAGCAGCACTACTGATGTAATGTCTGCCCTTGTATTCTTACATGTGGGCTTTACTTATGCTTGGAAGGTCATACAAGCTGAGTTTATTGGTCGTATTGTTGGGAAATTTCTGTAACCTTGGATGGTGGGTTTTTATTTCATACCTTGAATTCTTTGTGCTTCCCTATGCAGGTTCTACACTCTTCTGGTCCTGTCGACAGCTCTGTTTGGAAAGCCGCCATTCAAGAACCTCATTGCCAATGGAATGGTACTTGCCAGGTGAGTAAATTAAGGGAAACGCTACGCAGCCTGTCTAACTTTCAAACCCGTAGACAGGTACAGCCAGTTATGCCTGTTGTAAAAAGAAACAGTGTAGGGAAAATAGTATTTAGAATATGCTGAGAATTCATCCACTCTTTTTTTTTTCTTCATAGGCTTAGGGATTAGGGAACCACTTGCTTGCTGTATGTAATAGTTCTTTTGTAAAAATTGTTTTCTTGTCACGGCATTTTGACAATGTGCTTTTTCTTTTTTGCTCTTAGTAATGGAGAAGTTAAAAACGTGGTACAGTCTTGTTGCCAAAAGTGAATATTGTAGAGCATGACATTTTATTTTCGAGGCAGTTTTGATAAAGAGGAAACCCTCGCTGCTCAGTCTCTTCGAACTTTAGATTTATTTGATGTGTTAGGCTTTGTTTGCTAACCCAGAATAGATTATAGTATCAAGTATATCCAGAAGATTAAAAATCAATGTGAGAAATTTGGAAAGCGTCGCATGTCAGCCATGCTGATGTGTGCACGAATTCCTGCCTAAAGACTTCTGTCGGATACTATGAGATAGAAACTTTCTCTCAGGCCATCAACTTTGCTTGCAGTTTCTTTTATTGGAAAACTTCATTGAATGTTTGTCTAGTAAGGCGTTTATTGTGATACATTTCAATCTATCTTAGTGCTATGCTTGAATTGGGGGCGTTGGCTCCTCTCCTGTTATGCACAGTGTTTTCCGCCTTCATTGAACATTGCATAGTGGCCTTGTAAACGGTATCGCTGCATCACCTGTTCCTTCCTGTTGCAGTGATGGCCAGAAGATGAGCAAGCGAAAAAAGAACTACCCTGACCCCATGGAGGTGGTCAGCAAATACGGCGCCGATGCCCTGAGGTAGGAGACCGTTTGGCAGTCTTGGCTCGCTGTGCTGGAGTCGCAAGCTTTGAATATTATTGGAGCTAGAAGAAGATTGCCCTTGACATTTCGAACTGTGTGTCAGTATGGCATCAGTATGAAACAGGGAAAATGGGAAGAAAGTTTGTATACCGTATTTTTGCGCATGTAACCCGCCCCTGCATATAATCCGTACCCCTTTGGAAAAGAAAAGCCCGCTGGAAAAGAAAAAAAGAACCGTCGCATATTGCCTGGACATTTGATACAGGAAAGGCTGCACAAAAGCTACTGCTCAAGCAACAGCTACTGCTCAAGCAACACACCACATACTATGTAAACGGAAAAAGAGTATATTTAGCAAATAGAATACACTTACTGCAAGGCAAAAGTCACAATTCACTAATAAAACTCAGTTGTTCGAGTGCACTCGTCCTTGTTTTTTCTTGTATGCTTTGCGCAATCGCTGCCATGGACGGCTTATTCAGTGTTACTGCGTAGGAGCTTCACAGCTCAACGTGCATTGCCGTGAAGCTGCACTAAAGGAAAAACCCCGCGTATTATCCACACCTCTAATTTGCCACTGAAATTTTCGCATTTTTTGTGCGGGTTTACGCACAAAAATACGGTACCTCGGAGTGAGAAAAAAAAATTGTCAGATTGTGTGGCATTGGTGGAGGTTGTGCCTGTAGACATGTATGTATGGAGAGGCTTCTTTCAAGTGCAACGGTTAGGCAGGTGAACATGTCCCATTCTCACAATGGGTGACTGGCCGCAAGCCGGTTGTCCCATGTCTGCAGTGGGCGATGCATGCACAAGAAATGCTTTATTCAGTTCAAAAGTGAAGATGAGGCAAGCGAGTCGTCCCTTTTTTGTGGTGGCCGACTGGCTGAAACTCCATAGACTGATGTCAACAATGTGTGACGCATACCTTGAAATATCTCGCCCCAGTCCTTTGCAGCCTGAACCACCCTGATGAAAAGCCTGGCCATGAGTGCTCCCTCTCTCTCCAATGCTTGCAGGCTGTACCTGATCAACTCGCCCGTGGTGAGGGCGGAGAACCTGAGGTTTCGTGAGGACGGTGTGAGGGACATCCTGAAGGATGTGTTCCTGCCCTGGTACAATGCCTACCGGTTCCTGGTGCAGAACATCGTGCTCTTTGAAAAGGTGCGTGGGGCGGGGGGACACCGCAGCCAAGCTCCATTATTGTGTTCAACAGGACAATGAATGCTCTTGTGGCCGGGATCGAAATTTCAGCAGGATGCTGTGAAGGCCCGATAACCGTGCATGCATTAGAAGCCCCCCACTACATTGGGAATCCCCGATAAAGTTCTGCCCTGAATGGGTGTAAATCATTTTCTGGAATATGTGTGCTGTGTGCAGTTGTGTGTGGGAAGCAGCTGCGATCCACAATGTGGCCCATTTGCAGGAACATGGGGAAAAGTACGTGTACAGGGAATCCAAGGCGGCCTCCCCCAACTTCATGGACCGATGGATCCTCTCGTACACCCAGAGCCTGGTGCTCTTTGTCAAGGCTGAGATGAAAGGTCAGCTTTTCCCTTTTTCACAGTGGACCCCAAGTCATGCGCGCACTCGAGGTTCATGTGACACCATTGTCAGTCAGGGATAGGGAGAATAGTTGCCAACTTCCTGATCGTACGTTCATTCTCTCTTCCTTGGTGGAAGCTTGTGTGTATCCTCTACAGAACAGCAAAGCTGTTACTCTCAAGAAATTCCTGGTCTGGCCTGTGGCTAGAGGGAAACATCCCCAAAGTTGGCCATTATAGTCCATATCACCATACATCGGCCATACATAGCGATTCAGTTCATATCACACATCTGTCCCATAGATACACAACATGAGCTCGAGTTGCCTGGTCCTAAGTTGTCCAGGTTTTTAAATTGGCCTGTTTGCGAAAACAGTGTTTTGATTGCTTATTGCTTGAAAAATTCTTGCATAATTTCAATGGCATATGTGTTAATCACTTTGCTGTACATGAGGTCTTCGTTGAGTTTGGGTTGCATTGCTGATGTGCCTTCACTGAGAAGTCCTGTGTGTGCCTTCTTTATTTTTTTCTGGCTAAATTTTTGTTTTGTTTTTTCTAGAGTACCGGCTGTACACTGTGGTGCCGCGTCTTGTCAAGTTTGTAGACCACCTGACCAACTGGTACGTCAGAATGAACCGGAAGCGACTCAAGGTATGGCTTCTGACTTTTAGCATGCTTTAAATGCTTTTCTCTTTGTAACGCTTTCCTTCTACATGCATTTTTGGTTTATGTGTTTTGGTTATCACTATTGTTAGAATGCTTTCTTTTTGTGGTTGCATTGCAAAATTATGCAGTTATGACCTCTCTGAGAGGGTGTCCTTTTATTTTTTCATAGGCTAGTTACTGCAGCAGCTTCTTCAGCTTTATGGTTAGAAATAGCCAAATATTCACATTCGAAAATATCTTGTTGGGGTATTCTTGGGCAAGTTGATTGATGCAAACGGGCTTAAGTTACTGGGAAATGTTTGTTTTGATTAAAAACCATTAAAAAACATATTTGCTGCAAAAGCAGAACGCACTCTTTGCACACGACTGGTAGGAAATGTTTTGCAAGTTGAATACTCTAATGTTTTGAACATTGGCACTGCTCGGCCCTTTAGCCCTCACCTGCCAGCCCCTTCCCTTATCTCCCACATTTCAGTTTGCCACCAGTGTGCGGCGCTTGGAACTGATGGCTCCCCAAAAGGAGTTTTCTAGGGGGGTTGTTGTTTTTGCATAGTGCACAGTGCATTAAAGTACCCTGTGGAGAAGCTATTTGAATGCAAGTAAATTGTGAGGTTTCATCGCAACAACATTTTCAAGGTGTCCAAGTGGTTGTCGTGGTCAGTTTTGAAGGTGCAGCATCTGCCACTTGGAGACGCCCAAGGTGATGCTGGTTTTTCTCTTCACAGGGTGAAGGAGGCCAGAAGGACTGCCGGCACTCCCTGGACACCCTGTGTGGCGTACTCTACACCATGATCCGGCTAATGGTAATAGTAATAATAATCGGGGGTTTGGCCCCCAGTTCCCTTGGTGCAGTGCCCCACGCCCCTCTTTCCCCTGGGCAGGCCCCGTTCACGCCGTTCCTGTCGGAGCTCATGTACCAGAACCTGCGGCACCTCTTCTCGGAGCTGGCGGGCAGGGAGGACGCGCGCAGCGTCCACTACCTCATGCTGCCAGAGCCAAGGCAGGTGGCAGTGCATTCCGGGGATCAGGGAAAGCACTCAAGTACTGCTAGTGTGTGAAAACCTCTGAAGGTTCCAATTGTGTGCCAGTTTTTATGCTGTATCTCATTTTGGAGTCACTATTTTCACCGGAGCGTTGACTTTAGTGTTATTGAGGGGTCTGAGAGTACAGCTTTGTTGGGGTGCTTGCAAGCACACTGGATGGGATTACTGAGGTTTTGGCTTTGGATTACACAGAGCACAAGTGCACTAAAGTACTATCATTGACAGGGAGCGGGGCAGCAGTTGCCTTAGCTGCTCACTGTGTGACTTTGTGATAAGTGCGTCTCGATTCATTCTTTTCCCAGTAGCCTTACTAGTGCAGTTGCACTGCTGGAACCGTATGCATTCTTTTTGTGTGGGGTAAATTATTTTAAATGGCGGCAGCTTGCAGTGGGCTCTGGAAGGAGGGAAACAGATAAAAACGCAGTCTACTCAGGTGTCTCTCCCTCTTCCCTTCAGGAATGAGCTGATTGAAGAAGTGGTGGAGCGAAGTGTGAGCCGGATGCAGACTGTGGTGGAACTGGGACGCATTGTCCGGGACCGCAACACACTGCCCCTCAAGGTATCATCCTTCTTTGAACGTCTTTGGCATTATGTATGTGCACGTCGTGTCTCGCAAACCGTGTTTCCACCTTGCGGAACAATAAGTTTCCTCATTGTTCAACTAGTTTATAGTTCAAATGTTTTTTTGCTACAAAGCGCTTCTCGTTATAAGTTTAGAGTGACGCTACAGGTGAATGAGTGCTTACACGAAATTTTCATGTTGCCTTCGCTTTAAACGGTGCTCGCTGGCCTAGCAGTCGTGAAACAACACTTCACATGCGTAAACGCGTGATAAAGGATGAAAACTAACTTAATTCGTCGCATTGATGTCAGTGTTGCGGAGTGCTGCTTGTTCAACTATTCCCTCGGTGCAGTAATTAAATATAAATTAAAATATGTTTGTAATGATCCGTGTCGTTCATACCTCACGCGAGATACCGTGTTGTGTAAAGGAAGCAAACTGCACCCTGTCAACCACAAGAAGTTGGTGCCAGCACTCCTTAAAAAGAAAAAGAAAAAGTAGCGGCATGCACAATTTCCTTTTTTCCACCGCTTCTGTTTATGGTCGCACTCGGTTCTCGTTAAGGAAGTTGGTTGCATGTAATCCATGATTGGGTGAATTTTCTGTGTTGAGTTTTTTGATGGGGCCCAAAGCGTCTTTCTGACCACTTGCCACTCTTTCTTCCCCTGGGCAGTACCCTCTGCGTGAGGTGGTGGTCATCCACCAGGACAAGCAGTACCTGGATGACGTGTCTTCACTGAAGCAGTATATCCTCGAGGTGGGTTGGGGGTTTGGCAATCATGCACTGAGCGCTTTGTTTCAGTGTTCCAGGGGGATCATTAGCAGGTCTAATTTATTTGCAGTCACTGCAGCCCCCTTCGGCTGTTGCATGATCGTCTAAGAGACAAAAAAGAAACGCCCGACTCTGCAGACCCTGAAGGCAATTGGCAAGTTTGCTTAGTCCAAAGAATTGTGCCCTTTATGCTTCACTTCATTCTTGTTTGACAGAGAATGATGACGGCAGCATCGGTACTAATTTGCGACTAAAGGGAAGGTTTTGTATTGTCCACTTCCTGCACCGCGCGGGACTTGTGACACAATTAGGCGAACGGCCAAAAATGAGCATCTGGTAGGCGGATTCCACACCGAAAGGGGATCTGACAGGAACCTGTACAAGGGCTGTTGTTAATACTGGTGTGCATTGCTTGTGTAGCAGCACTCCTTGATTCCATTTTTGCTTTATGGAATAAGGTTGCGCTCAGGAGCTTATCAGGCTAGAGTTGAAGAATTTGAGTCAACTGAAAATCCGGTACATCGTGCACGACGTTTGGCCGTCATCTAGTGCCATGAGCTAAATCGTCACGTTGTTGAACTCGTGTATAGGGTCACATTCTCTTTGCTTTCGTGGAAATTCTTGTAGCCACTGGTCAATTGCCTTCTCGCTAAAACAAGCACTATTTTTATTTTCCATGACCACTAGCTTGTGTGGCAAGTGCACTGTTCTCATTAAGTTCCAGTTGCTTGTGTTGGAATCAACTAATCACAGTGTTGAAGGTGAAGCTCAAGGTGGTTCCTTTCTCGTTGCCCTCTACCTAGGAGCTGAACCTTCGGCAGCTGACGGTGACCTCGGACAAGGAGAAGTATGGTGTGCTGATGAAGGCCGAGCCGGACATCAAGGCTCTGGGGCTGCGGCTACGGAATGAGTCCAAGGCGGTTTCTCAGGGAATTCGGGTAAGGCGTTTCCTGCACCATGTTCTTATCAGGCAGTTGCATGCAGTTTCAGTTGGTGTACTCAATGGGTGCCGTGGCAGCTGTGCTTGTCGTAATAAGATGGGTAGGGGCTGTCTAGTCTGCCGGGATGTTTTTGGATCTTGGCATCTGGACGCGGCGTTAGATTTCCAGCTCATTAGCATGTTTTGTTCGAGGGATGTGCAGTGTAGTCTCATGAGCGATGCCATCGGACTGCTGCTCTCGCTGGTTTCTTGGGGATCAAATTTTGCCTGCTGAGGTGTTGATGGGCGTCCTGCTGCAGTTAGTGGCAATCTGGGAAATAGTGCCCTCTATTTTATGGGCCTGCCATAAATAGACGGTGTTACCAAGAGGAGCTTGCAAGTATTTTAAAGGATCAGAGAGCTTCCAGTGTAGAGAGGCAGATGTGCAGCAGGTATTGAAGGGGGGGGCATAATTATAATGCAGTCCGAAATGCGGTTCTCATAGCACCATTAAAAGAACCTCTTTGAGATGTAAGTGCATCCTGCTCCCTGTTCATTGCAGGCCCTCGATGACGGCACCATCCAAGCCTACCTGCGGGGCCACATGCCCACGGTGTGCGGCCACCAGCTGGAGGCCGGCGACATCCGGGTGCAGTTCAGCTTCTCAGGGGCCCATGCGGAGAAGCTCTCCCAGCAGTACCAAGCACACGGCGAGGCCGACGTGAGTCCCTCTTCCCCTTCTAGGACTGTTCTCAAGAGCAAGAGGGCACCATGAGTACTCATATCTAGGCCAACACTACTTCTAAAGTTGCTAGGCTTGAGCGAATAGTGGTTTGTAGCAAGTAAAGTACCTGGTACCCAAGGCATTTCTTATTGTGAGGCTGAGTAGTGAGGCTTGCCAATAACTGACATTGCCTGTGCATTCTAGTGTAAGAGCTGTAGCAGTACGCTCACGCAGCTGTGGAAGTGCCACAATTTGTCGGTTCTGTGGTCAAATCACTACCCCTACAGTGTCTGCAGTTTTGGCTTTAATGTGGCCTCCGAACTGTCGGAGTTCTCGTGGTGCACTGTGTGGTTTGTGTCAATTTTTCCGAAATTGTTTTTGGCTGTGTGTCGCTGCTTGTTGTGGATTCAGAGCGGCAGCCGTGATGATGAGAGTGGTCGTCCCCCTTTCCCCTCGTGGCGCAGCTGCTGATCCTGCTGGACGTGTCCCCCGACCAGTCGATGCTGGACGAGGGCCTGGCCAGGGAGGTCATCAACCGGGTCCAGAAGCTGCGCAAAAAGGTACTGCTCTGTCTGGTTGTTTGTTTTGTTTTAATTGTGGACGGAATTGGGATTCACTCGCATTATTTGACCCTGCATAAAGCAAGCTGGCAGTTTTTTGTTGTTGTTATATAAACAGAATAAATAGTTTTGGTACCTCCTGCAACCAAAGCATAGGGCCACCTATGAGAAAAAGCCATTGCTGTTGCCAAAAGATCCTCAGTGAAAACTCTGGTGAGCTGTCGAGTAGGCAGTCATAAAATTTCATGGAAGGCATTCTACCCACACTGAAAGAGGGCAGCTTATGTGGATTGTTGTCCGAGCTGCTGTTTTACTCCATCCCGCGTGGGGCCAGTCATGAAAAAATTCCCCCCCTCCAATGCGGGAGGAAGCAAGGGGAAGAGTTGCGACAATTGTGTGGTGCACTGGCTAGCCATGTTTCGTGCCAAAACGCAATTACCATTTGAGGTCGTGCAGTGTTTGTCTTCCCTCATTTTGGAGTTCTCAGGGTGCAACCGCTTAGACAGGTGCATTAGTGGATAGAACATATGGCGAGGCCGTGTGCTGGCTTGCCTCGTATGTGGACCCCCCATGCAGTACTTGGGTGGCAGGGTGTGCTTGGTGGCACCCTCCCCTTACTGAGGCCGTACAATCAATCACTGGGTGCCTGTCTGCTGTGCTGCAGGCCCACCTGGTGCCCACGGATGCAGTGGTGGTGCACGCCAGCGTGTCGCCTGCGGACCACCCGGTGGCCAAGGTGGTCGCCTCTTACCGGGCGCTCATCGAGGGTACCCTCAAGGCCCCGCTCAAGCAGGGCAGCCCCTCGGGAACCCTCATCATCCAGGAGGACCACGAGGTACCAGCTGGGGCACTGGCTGATGCTTTCCTGAAAACTCTTTCACATATTAAATGGTGCAAGGTCCTTGTGACACCAGCTGTTAATGTTTGGGAAAACTAACCTACTTTTTAGGGGGGGGGGTTCCCAGCTTTTTTTATCTTCTTTATTCAAATTCTGCTTTTAGTTGTACCAGATGTGTAAAGCATTTGAGATAGTGGCACGTGTTGCTTTGGTTTTGGTGATTTGAGAGATAGCTCATTACCTGAAAAACTCCACAACAATGAATGCCCTTTCAGCAAAGTTTTCATTAGAATGAAGGGTTTCAGTTCTTTTTTTATCAGTCACCCATGGAGTTAACGCACAAAAGCCTGATCTCTTTAGCATGTAGTCGGAACAAAAATTATGTTTTGCAATTGTTTTAGAAACAAAGAACCCTAAAGTACATGATTTGTTTGCTTGAAGCCCTCTTTGGTTAGTAGAGGCCTGGTCGTAAAAAAAGGCCATAGTTTGCGAACATATATTATTATATATTGGTCACAATCATCATACTTGGTGAGTGCACCGCTGCAAGACATGCACGCTGACAACCAGGGACTCTCTTGCTCCAAAGAAGTAAAGCCAGAGTCCTTCAATGCTTTTCTAGTCGAATGACTCCTGGGCCTCCTCTGTGTCTCTTGCTCTACATACATGAACATGCTTTGTCCATGAGTGACACGTGGTTTGAAGAGCTCAAAGGGACACTAAAGGCTGAATGAAATTTTGTTGTGTAGCTCTCTCGGCTTTTGTTCGACGGGCAACAATGCAGTTATTTGCTGAGAAATAAGCAAAAAAAGCTGGCATTCCTCTCACCCGGTTCCCTATCATTTTTTCGTGACAGTAGGCATTGTATTGCTAACTAGAGTGAAGCGCGTCTTTCCGTCTCCTAAACGCTGTAATGTTAAAACTTCCGGTGACGTCACCCAAAAAAAAATACGCAAGCGAAGCACGGGCAGCACCGGTCCATTCTCAACACTGGCTCTGCGCTGCCTGCATGGGCACCGTTATAGGATATTTTTTTTTTTTTCCCCTCTCCCTTTCAGCTCAAGGGCTGCCAACTGAAGATTGTGATCACAAGGCCCGAGGGCAGCGCCCCTGCTGAACAGACCAGCGACAATCAAGCTCGTGCCAAGCGTGCAGCATCAGGCTCCGTGCCCTACTGCAGGTGGGTAGCAGCAGTGGAAAACCAACTTTGGCTCGAACCTGCTTTTATTTAGAATGTCAGGTACTAGAGCCCCATTTAATCTTTATTCTGTCTGTGGGACCTTGGCCGTGAAGCTTGTGGAGAAAGGCTACAAACAGTTCTGGCCTGTAACTTGCACTTTCAAAATAAGGTAACCCGGGTGAGACCTCTAAAACCTGCAAGCTGTGCTAGAGGCGCCCACGCCTGCATTCACTCGTGCTAAAAAGAATGTTGGGTTGGCCACAGCTAAAAGTATTAGATGCTTAATAAATGCTGACATGCCTGAGGCGTAGTAGTGCTACCTCACTGGGCTCACTGCTTTAGCGAAGGCCAACTGCAATGAAAATGTTGGCTTCGTGAAAGCGTGGTTTCGTGTGGTCCGACTGAAAGGTTGCACTGAAACATGCACAGGTGCAGTTGATTCGGTGTACCTTTTTGCGCACTGAGAATAATTTGGCTAAGGTTAACTCTCACTGCGGCTGGCCTTTAACTAACCACAAGCGCTCATTTTGGCTCTGCCAATGCGCATGGAAGCCTTGCCTATAGTCTCAGCCGAACTGGTAGGTGCAGAGCTGAAGGACAGGCGCGCTGTGCTGCTGACCTTCCAGGTACGTGAACATTGAGCTGTGCACTCCCTGCTCGACTAATGGTCCCAAGGCGACAGTGTTGCTGGAGAACCCGATTGGCCACAACCTGGTCGACTTGGCGAGGCTCGAGCAACTGGTAAGAGCAGTTCTCATTTTGAGAGCGTTGTGTTCTTCCTTGTGCCACTTGTAGCAGCAGTGATGTGGCAAGCTGAGAATGCTTCCGCGTCAATTAGCATGCCTGCCATAAACACAAGGTGGTGCTCAACCCTCGCTTTGCCACTCGCAAAGCTTGCTGTAAGGCATACAAGGTTGCTTTGATGCATTGCTAGCCCTGCAAACTAAATGCCCGTTTGCTTCAGAGTTAGTTACCTGTGCTTTCATTTTCTTTTCTTTTTTTCAATACGGGCAAAGCCAATAAAAGGTGCTGGTATTCGATGTGCAATAGAACCCATTGATATGTTCTAGGTTAATGTGTGTTTTTCTGGCAGGTTTATTGCGGAAGCGCAGCCTTTTTGTAACTTTTTTAGTTCAGTAGAAGTTAAGACACTACGCTTTACCGGACTATGAAATTTTGTTTCGGGGCCCCTTGAGAAACATATAAGCAGGCTTCTGCACTATTCGTGTTTGTGTCCAGCTTTTTTTTTTTTTTTTAATTGTTATGTTTTGTCTTTATTGCAGGTTTCTGTAGTCTTTGGGATCACCGGCAAGAAAATGGAGATCTACAAGTCTAAAGACAAGTCTCTAAAGGTTACGCATATAACCCCGGATGATATAAGGAAACTGCATGGGGAAACCCTGTATGCCTACCTACATTGATATTTACTTGTTCCTGCATCATTGATCTTGGCCTCTGTAGTTGTAGTAACTTATTCTTGATTCGCACTGGTGTCTGATTTAATAAAACTTGTTGCTTCCAAGTAAGCCTCATGTCCTGTATCTTAAGTGGTGTAGCCAACGTAAAATAGCTTGTATCTATCTCTCTACTGGAAGGTATAAATGAACAGACCTATCCAAAGTGTCCCGTAGAAGCAACATGATTCTTGTTCAACTAGGTTCAGTTAAATAAACCCTAGAACAACATGTTTGCCTTGTAATGACTAGCCTCTTTTCTCACATCAGCATAACTAAAATGAGAACTGAATAAGCATTGCCACATTTTCGGTCGGTTTGCAGAATTTGCCGTCCAAACTGAATCGCTGTCAACTACGGTAATTGGCTTTGGCCTGACATGCTATTGCAGAAAACCCTGTCAATGTTTTTGTCATTTATCACTAACACCTGGTTTGTAGGCACATTTAGCTGCTAAAAGTGTAGGCCTACCTTTTTCTTTCATTTTTCAATGGAAGCCATACAAATGTAACGTATACATGAATTGTCCTATCCCATTTTAGATTTTAAAAATAATGACTATGTTTCATAGTGTACACTCCACTAAACATGGAAGGAGGTGTGAAACTAGATGCCATTTAGCAATAAATAGAAAACCATATTTGCACAACGTTCTATGCACATTTTTGTTCGGTTTGTACTTCATTTTTTGTTGCATGACCATGGTAATGTAATTTTGAATCCCTTCAGTATTTTTTCAACAGAGGGGATTGCGAAAATGACTATTTTTTAAGCCTTTTTTTTTTTCTCCTATACATTATCAAATGCTTTGTTCTCAGCCCTGCTGATGCCTCATTTTATGCCGATAAGACTCTTCCTTGTGCCGAAATAATGAATTGGCAAAAAAAAAACCTGCAATTCAGCTTGTAACCAGGCATGAATTCTAATGTGGTGTGGTTTGGATAAAACAACCAGAGATAGCAAGTTTGGTGGAATTATTTATTGCGTATTTATTTTGAACATTTAATTAAGGCGACTTGTTTGTAAAACGAGAAAAAACAAAATGTTGAGCAAGCGCATCCCCACAAGTGTTCCCTCGATGTGCACTTTCCCCACACAACACCTGATTGGCAGCAGCGTAGCCTTGTGAACACTGCCAACCACCATTCAACACTGGAACCCGTAACTAAAGTGCATACTGGATGCATCTGCCTTCCTTTTTAAGCAGGGCAATTGCAATGAAGTGTGGCTGTTCGGAATTTTTTTCATTGATTTCGTTTGTTTTCGAGAAATCTTTGGTCAAAAATGCTCAGCATAGGTGGTCCAATTGCGAATGTGCAATGAATACTGAACTATTGTAAACCCACCTGACCAGCTAAGGAAGCCGTTACATTGAATGTTATTTATACCTGTCTCCCTCCTTCTACACGAGGCATAAATACTCTCCTTTTTTAGAACACATTCATTCAAAAATTCAGCCATTCATTTCGTTATTAACTATGTAAAAAAAAAAAAAGTCGTCAGTGCTTCAGACCACACGTCCCCTCCTAATTTTGAAATTACACCATCCAAAACACATGCAGAGATTATGCAAGTCTGCCAAGCCGGTTGTCACATTCTTGCCAGTCCTTTTAGTGTGCATTAACCCACATTTAAACTTTCTGCATTATAAAGTGACACTGAAGTGAGCTGTAAATGCTTCATTAATTGCCTTACCAGATTGAAGAGTGCAGTATGTGGGCCATGTCCCCCCCCCCCCCCCTTTTTTTTTTTGCTGGGCTAATTATCAAACATTTTTCAGCAAAAAAAAAAATCTAGTTTGTAAATGCCTACTCCTTTGTGCAATCCTTCCCTGCCGATTGCCGTCGTCGTTGAGACGACAAACTAATGTCTGCAGGGATAAGTGTAACACATTAATAGCACATTTACCCTGTACACCCTCTGCAGTGAGCAACCAACAAGTTGCTAGTTAACCACGACACGAATGGAAATACTAATCTGCAAGGCTGAGGTAATACAAAACCACATTGCAAATCAGTGCGACGTCATTACGATAGCATGTGCGGTGGCCATGATCGGTGCTTACTGTTTTCTCTTTTGCCGCACATTATGATCAAGCGCTCTTGGCACTTCTAAAATAGCCAAATAAAGAACTGCGTGAGTTGAACTGTACAATGCATAAAACATTTACGAGTTCACTTCTGTGTCTCCTTGAACGATATTGCTAGGTGGAAAATACCTTGTTTGCTGAAATATAATCTGAATTATCAAAAGGCAATTTCTCCTCGGTTCACTAATTTCAAGATAGCACCAGAGTTTTACCACTGCATTTCAACAACTATCATACCCAAAACCAATGACCCTGTTACCTCTGGTTACAACCAGGTGATGTTCTACCAAACCCTTTTTGACAGGGCACCAGTAGCCATATAATGCAAGTTAAGCATGCTTGCTGATATAGCAGGAGTGTTCAAAATTTAATCTATCACCTCAAACAGTAATTGCTGTTACTAATTAAATATTAGTTATTTAGTGTTAATAACTTTGCCTAGACCATGGCCGTTACTTGAGTACAGCAGGCTTTTGTGATCACACATTACAAATTAAGCATACATGTCCTTGGAAATACAATATTCCTGTTCTCTCGCACCTTGGTCACCCATCGCGACCGGAATAATAAAACTGTATTTGCGGGGCATACAAACATCACCAGTGCAAATATAAGCTTCAAGAACCACTTGAACATCCAGGCTTTCTCCAGGATCATGCCGTTGCAATGTCAAACAGCAGGTGGCTGATTTTGTGGCTTCCAGCGAGCCAGAAGATGACGTCGGCTGCTTCCATGCTTGCTTGTTGAAATGGATTTTCCATCGACTGGGCTGCACCAGCAGCAAGGCCGTTTGGTGGTTCGATCACAATGCACAACTTACCTTCCGGGGCCAGAATTACGTTAGAGACTTTCTTGCCCTCACTCAACCTATCGGAGTCAGTAACATCTGGAAGAGTAACTGCAAGTATCTCGACAGAGCTCGAATTCAGGTCAAAGACCTTGATACAGTGATTGTTTGTGTCTGCGACATACATGACAGTGCCAGATGACACTCAGTCCTCCAGGTTCATTAAGCTGGCCCAACTCTTGACAGGAGCCACCTTCACCACCTCCAAAAAGTGTCCTACACAGACGACTTTTTACGTCCACTTCCCGAATTTTATGGTTGTAGCTATCAGCCACATAAAGCCGCTCTTTCGCAGAACTCCACGCAACACCTAGTGGGTGCTGAAGCTTTGCTTCCAATGCAACGCCATCTGCGTCTCCGAAACTGAACAGGTCCTGCACAAAAGAAAAACACGGACAGATTATGCTGTGTTAAAATATGAAGTAATCCCTACTACACTTCTTACCGTAGGATTCAGGCCTCCACCGACAAGGTTCTTGACTGCTCCATCCTTCAAAGACAACGTGCGTATAGATGAGCTCTCACTGTCTGCAATGTGCAGAGAGCAAGGCGGCTGGAAAGAAATTCCCGACGGCTGGGCAAAGGATGCTCGCAGGGGGTAGCTGTTGTTCCTATTTCCTTCTTCCCCATTGCCAGCAATGCAAGCGCACGTGCCTTTGTCGTACGACCTGGAAAACAAAGTATCCTCAACCACGACTGCCCTTTAGGTCCTACAAAGAGATAGAAGAAGCAACAACGCTTACTGTTTTCCGTACAGAACTGTGTCCTCAAGAAAAAGGGCCCACACTTGATGCGATCCAGCCATTGCGATGTATACCACGTCATCAACTAAGCAGATGTCCCACTGGGGAGTTGAGCGGCTGATCTGGTCCCAGGTGGCCTCCCACAGTATCAGTTCCCTGCTGCCCAGTTCCAGCCAAGGTCTGCACTGTTCTCCGTTCAAGGTCCACCTCGCGTATCGCGTGGTTCCCCGTATCGGCGATGAGAACAAAGTGTGGATCCCGCCAGAGGACGCCCTGTGGGTCCCGGAACCGAGCTTCGTCGACGGAGCCGTCTTCGTAACCGGGTTCGGGTCCTCCCACGGTAAGAAGCACTTTCCCACTGCGGTCGGCAACGAGGATACGATGATGGCCAGTGTCGGAGATGACCAACCTCGTCTCCGTGGCACACACTTTTGCCGGAAAGAGCAGCGGCCCCACGGGGAAAGTACCGGGAGCCAATGGCAGAGGAGTCAGCGAGGCGGGGCGAAAGTGTGCCAGCTGCCGCCCGGCAAAAGGGTACCAGGAGCCCGGCAGCTCCCTCGCCCACGAGAGAGAGGAGGAGCTGTCCTGACGGGCCCAGGACAACCAGAGTGGGCCAGCAGTTTATCCTCAGCCGCTGCCACAGCCGGCTCTGGCTGTCGTTCACCACGGGGTGTGTGATGCCGAGGCGCAGCAGCGCGTTGGCCACGTTGGCAAGCCGCTTCTCGTGGTCGAACTTGGCCGAGTGGACCCCTATCACGAGGAGCCCTGAGTCAGCCGGGCACGTCTCCTCCAGCAGCCGGATTGTGGGCAGCAGATGCTGGCAGTTGATGCAGCAGTAGGTGAAGAAGTCCAGCACCACCACTCGGCCACGCAGGTCGGAGGCGACCAGTGGCCGCGATGTGTTCATCCACTCCAGGCCTGCATGAACCACAGCCGAGAATCCTTGTAATCCTCCTTTTGTTTGTGATGTCTTTGCCAGCCGTGCCGCTTTGCACATGTTGGCATACAGAATTATACGACATTGACGGAATAATCTAGTCGTCAGTTTGCTTTTTTTAGCACATACAAGGTCATAGACTGGCATAGCTGCGCCTGGGATGCTGCATGGTTATGACATATGTCGCCTCTAATTAGTTAGTACACTTGTATAAAAGAGTTAAAATATGATTCAAATAAAGTGAGAACATTGACTAGTGTTTTGAGCCCTTGTATTCGTCTTCAAGCAGGGCCGTAGGCAAAGGTGGTGGAGAAATCGTGAGGGGAGACAACACATTCGGGGAGCCTGCACCGCCACGGACTCGATCGGGCAAGGCCCTTGATGGTAGTGACCTGGTGCTCCCAACAAGGACAGGAATCTAAGAAATATTTGTGCGGCTGCTTAACGCTGACGAGAACGAGACTAACAGTGTTGTTGAAGCGTTTGGACAACTCGGATGAGGCAGCGGCTGCCCCGGCACGGCAGATTTGTTAGCGCGTTGAACTCACAAACGCGCGATGGCCTTCAGCCGACGTAATGCGCCGATTCGGAAAGAACGTCAACGTGTATTGGCGAAGTAGCGCACACACTGCCGGTTTTGCCAAGCCACTGAAAACACTGCTGATGCAAGTAGCTAACCATCTGAACGTTCAAGCCCGCGTTGGTCGTCCCCGATGTTATAGCCAGGTTGTGCTTGGCCCGTTACCGTAGCAGTACCGATGCTTTGAAAACACGACCGGGATCTTACCATCGCCACAGTCATCGACGATAAACGGATTGTCGGAGTTCGAGAGTTCAGTTATGTATGTTGAAATAAGCTCATCTCGCTGACTTTCATCTGCATTGTCGTACTTGCTTTCAAAGTCTTCCTGTGCGCTTTGCAATTTTAGCAGAGCAACAGGATAGCTGTCGCATGCTTCCATGCTTGGAAGTATTCGATCTGATCTCCCGACTCCGATCGCAGGTTCCAACTAAGTGTACACAGCAGAAGCAACACGGGAGTGGTTGAAACCGTGGTTCAAACGGGCCCACCGCGCCCTAAGCTCTACAACACACTGAAAAATAAAAAAAGCAACATATCAAACGAAGCCAACTGCTAGATGGCGCTAAGAGCGCCATATCAGCAGCAAACTTGCATTCAAATCTGTGTTGTGGAACTTTTTTTACGCTAAATTATTTTCTAAATAGTGACCTTTAGGTTATCTTTTTTACAAGTTTAAATTTGGTATTGCGTCGATACCCCTGGTGGCCGTATTAGCGGTGACGTCAATCCGCGGGATCAACCGCGTAAATCAAACCTTCCTTGTTCTGTACTTGGATTCTTTGATTTCAGCTGCAGTTTCGTTGGTTTCGTCGGCTCTCTCAACGACGAAAATGATTCAGTAGTACACACTAGGTGTTTTCTCTTTCTTTTTCGTGTCCCTGGCATAGCATCGTAGGTAAACCGCGGCGGTGCGCACCAGACGTCCCAAGCGCAAGGCACGCAAGGAAACGCCCAGTTCTATTTATTGAGGCCCAATACCAATTGCCAGGAGGACTTTCCTTGGGGGCAGGGGTTTATCCAGAATTTCAATTTGGGGGGGGGGGGGGGTTAAATCCTCCTGGGTGGTGTTGGGCGTTGTGCACACCCCTGTGCGGTGTGGGTGCTCGTAGTTGTGGAATCTTCTCATTCTTTTTTTTTTTTTTCTGGGGGGGGGGGGGGGGGGTCGAACTCTTCTTGGGGTGCTGTTATGGGGGGGGGTCCCTGCTTGTGGTGGCCCAAGTCCTGGTACACAAGAGAAGAGCCGGGGCTGCTGTTACGGAAGACGCGCTCGCAAAGTGGCGGGCATACGTTCCCCGCCGCTCAAGACACCTGAGGGAAACCGCAGGAGAACCACATGGATGATGGAGACCACCACCTTGACCTGCTCCCAGGGCCGGATTATTAGCAGTGCTGAGGGCCCGGCTCAATATTACAAGAAGGGCCCTCCCTTCCTTCCCGCCCTATTTTCTCGTCATTCCTGAGACTTGGCGCTTTTTAGAATTGGCTACAAATAACACATGCCATTTTTGTAGTCCAAGAATCTCTGGAGTGTTTATAAACATCGACTGGACGTCGGCTTTCTCGAAGATCACGTGGAGAGCCGGAATTGAACTATGCTAGGAGACGAAGAGACATCGACAGCATCAAGATTTGTCGGGCTAACTTGTTCACATTGAGAGAAGGGTAAACTGCGCTAAAGGTTAAGTCGAATGGAAGAAATACATACGACACTTAGAAGTGCAGTCTAAGCGTCGTATTTGTTTCTTCCATTCGTCTCAACCGCGCGTAGTTTACCCTTATTATAATTGACAACATCTTCCCTCGAAAATCAGGAAGCGCATTCGTGAAAAATGGCTTCCAATGTCTGCTTCACTAATGTGGCAGCGCATGCTATGATTGCCTGCGTGTGAGCACTGCCGAAGTAGACAGGTGAGCCTTTTTCAGAAACTGTTCGCACATCCCTACAGTAAATACGCTACCAATCGTCTGGCTGTTTGGTAATTTCATCCAGCAACAGAAATTTAAGCTCTCCTAAGGCAGCGTTTCCATACAATGTGATGTTATGTATATTGCGTATGCCGACTGAGCACAACAAATAATTTAAAGTTTATTATTAAAATGTTTTCATCATGCGTGGAGCTAAATCTTTTAGAAAAGAGTGCTCGGGGCTCGTGGTGGAGAGAGAGAAGAACTCATGTTCCGATGAACATCAAGACCCTCCAGGAGTGGGTATCGTCTCCTCTGGGCAAGGGGAGAGGAGAGGAGAGAGAGAGAGAGAGGAGGAGAGAGAGAGAGAGAGAGGAGAGCGAGAGAGAGATGAGAGAGAGAGAGAGAGAGAGAGGAGCGAGAGAGAGAGAGAGAGAGAGAGAGAGAGAGAGAGACTGTTATATCCCTGTGGACTTTCCCAGCAAAGTAGCAAAGCACGTTCCCACTAATAGCGTGCATGTACGGCTAACAAGGTATAACTAGCCAAGCCTCTCTCAGTCATATTAACACAGAGAGGAAGAAAACGCCGCAAAAGGAAAAGGACGATGATGATAATGAGAAGACAAATACGCGCCAGCGGACACGTGCCACTGTATGCACCACGTCATTACCGCGCAAAGAACGAGCGCGCTGTTTTCCACGGGACACTTGTCCTACAAATTTTATCCGTGCGTCGCATAGACTCTGAACCTTCTATACATGTCTTACAGAAGCAGTGAAACATGGCATCGACATCAGCACCGACACATCCGTTTCGCAATTCAATTCTTATAATTTTAAATACACTACATCAGTGCTAAGGTGTCCTAGAGCTCTTCTCTCTCATGTGTCCTTGTATAGACCACCACATATGATTTACTGCCCACAGCTTGTCAGTGATCGTCAGACTGAAAGTGAAAGGAAAATGTTCCACCCTTGACAGGACCCATAGATACACGAATACACTACAAGTGCGATAACTTCACCACTGGTGCCATGTATAGACACGTTGCACCGGACAGAGGCCGCTGTGAGCGCAGCACTTGTCCTACTAAAGTTGTCTGTAGCGCACGCTAGGGCATCGGTAAAGGAGTGGTGATTCCTCGAGATCTATGGGGTTTACACTGAGACACGGTGTAAAGAAAGACGGCCGTGGTGAATGCATCGGTTCCTTCCTGCCATTTGTATTATCTTTGATCTGACTGGTCGGCTACAATATCAACAGCTAACGTATTTTCGTCTGCGCCACTTAAACTGTTCGTTATTCTCGGCCTTGTTATCATGACGTTACCTTAGATGCCTTCCTTGTGCGGGCGCCCGTGCGTGACTCGTGATAATCCCGGCTGTTGGTGTCTGGGAACAGAGCGCCGACACTTACGTAATATGAATGCTACGAACCGAGCCCATGACATGCGTGGCATCTTTCCTACAAGAAATGACCCCCCGAAACCACCGGGATATAGAAAACGGCGCTGCTGCTTGCGAGGCAAACATCAGCGCAACGTGCCTATTGAGCAAGAGCTTCTATTGCCGCAAGTTTGTTGCACGTACGGACATCGCCACCATTTGTGAAGGAATGCCCCAATCGAAAGAGCGTATACGTAGAGGAGGTCAGGTCGGCCAGCTCTGTCGAGATGGTTGTTGCGCATCGTGAGGGCGTGCGCAGATCTCCACAAACGTTGAGGTCAGGGGTGCGCTTGCGGTATAACAATGTTCCGCTGAAGGAGAAGCGACAAGCTTATCGACAACTCTTACCTATCCCACTCAGGACAGCTATCAGCGGTGCGCGCTGCCGCCCGCATTTTTCCGTTTGCAGATATATATAAGAAGGCAAGGCAGACGCACACCCGTGGGTGCTGGGGACTTCACCGATCGCCTCCTCCCGCTTGACACTCTCTTATCACCACGAGCGAATCAGCAGACACTCGACGGACATTGCCATGAACAATTCCCAAGGTAAACATTCCTCCCCTCCTCGCCTTCATTGAGCGACGTTGGTCCCCCTGACGCGATCCCCGGATCGAGACGATGAAGTGTTCGTGCTGTATATTGAGTACTTTAAAGCGAAGCTTTGTATGGCTGCGGTTCCGTGCATTTTTCTTGTGCGTGTGCACGAACGCCTTGCGGCAGAGCCAACTTTATCGCGAATGCTTGTCAGAAAACAGCTGCAACTCTTGTTTTATCGAAACTTTCCCCCGAAACAGTTATATGACGATTGGCCGCTAAGACGACTCTATTGTTACGCCGAGTTTCATTTACTTGCCATTATTAGTTTAAAGCGAAGTGGTACGCGTTACAGAATTACCGTCTGCTGTCGTTACTCCTGTTTTATCAAAACTTTTACAACAAAATTATACGCAATTAGACGCAAAGACAATACTACGCTTACGCTCGATGATTAGTAGGTCCTCATGTTTCTGCCCCAATACGTCATCACCGGGAGTACGCATCAGTAGTATTCCTTTCTTTAATTATAGAACTTACTGCTCGTTGCTTGAAAGCGCCTGCCGAATGCACTTCAGCTCACTAATTCTACGCCTGATTTCCTTCCCGTGGTCTGTATCAGCACTGACAACTTGACCAATATTGTTATCTTCATCCACCTCGTTTTGTATTTCATTATCTAGGCTGGAGGGGATGCTTTTTACGTAATTGCTTAACATCACCCTTGATTTCTTCACATTTATCTTAACTCCGCAACTGAGTTTTCCAAATACAGGTCCTCGCGCATTTTTTGCAAGTATTCACTCGGCTTATGAGCACGACGATGTTAATGATGTTAAAAAAAATAACCTCGCGAACCAAGTTACTCCTTTCAGCGCTGTAATTTTACGCAACGTTGCTTGCGTACAACTCAACATGATAGAACCGCCCCGCTACTTCCATTATCTCATCCGGTATGCGCGTAATATTCCCTTTGTCGTCTTTGAAGGTGCTCGAACATTCTATCTTTGCCAATAGCAGCTTCTTCTTTGTTGCCCTTAAGCTTCCTCCGCTTTTTAACGTTCCTTCAACCTTTTCCATGTTTAGCTAGGAACGTCACTCACCTTGCTTCTATTAATCAATTTCGACAGCTCCGCCAATTCGATTTGATCCCCCGATTCTTGACACTTCCATATTTCTGCCTTTCTCAATAAGTTTCTTACTTTTAGTTTTCCGTAATAGCTTACCAGTTTTTTAGGGGCGAAGCCTCTTAGGGTCTCGATCGGGATGTCGGCGTCTCCTGTCGTCATCGTTGTATCTCGTATCATGTAGTCACGGTTCTAAAATACCGCGGACACTTGTTATCCAATGCCTCAGCGCTAGAACGTTTTATCTCCGTGGACAAAAACACGTGCTAAAAACACACCGGGACAGTCGTTTTCCAACGCCTCGCCTTAGAACGCTTTCGTGCTACAAAGACACAAAACATTTACAGCAAAGCTGTGCACATCTACTCCCCCCACCCAACGGTTTCATCTCTGTGGGCAAAAACACCAAGGCGCCAAGAATACACTCATACGAAGCGTGCTTCGCCTTTCCCCAGGTTTCACGCTAGCGGCGATATGGCCGAGATTTCTTCTTGAGGTTCGCGCCCTCCTAGATCTTTTGTGTGGATCTTAGCGGGAAAGCTTAAGTTGAATTGGTCGGTCAGAAATTCGGTGGAACAGAGAGACAGCGGATGTCCGGCGGCGCGAAGAGAATAATAGTAGAGTAATTCAGTTCAGAAGAGATTTGGGTAAACTTAAGAGTGGATAGGAAGCAAACTCGGGGCCTCCGGAATGTGAGGCAAACACATATCCCCTACGCCACCACAGCTTTCTTTTTCTTAATTACCTTCCTAGGCCACAAGCCACACCTTGCCTAATAAAGATTTGTACATACATACCTTATTAAGTCCCTACGCCAGCACAGCTGGATGATTGTAGCCGACTAACAGTGACCTAGTGAATGCGTTGCGGCCTCCGGTCGTGCAGAAGGGTAAGTGGGGTTACCAAGTGGGAATCCAGATTTTGGTAAGTGTAGAAGTCCTGGAACACTGTCTACCATTTTTTGTTGTTGTTCCAGATGGTGGCGAGAACGGCATTCGGCACACGATGCGCCACTACTGGAACCACTTCGACCCGAGCCTGGAGAGTATGATGCTGGATGCCCGTGCTCAGCTGCTGAACGTGGAGGAGAGCGCAGAGATCCTCTCCCACCTTCCAGACATCTCGGGAAAGGACGTGCTCGAGCTGGGCGCCGGCATCGGGTACGTATACGTGAAGTAACATTACGCTGGTGGTCGTCCATCTTCACGCAGTGGAATGGTCCATGATTTTTAGTCGCTCGTGTTGAAAATTACTTAGTTCACCTTGGCAGTCACCACTCATCTACACAGCAATATATCGAACTGTAGCGCACCTAAAGGTTTAGTTCGTAAGCATTATCAGGCTGCTTCCCCTTCCCGAAGTCTCTCCGTCTCTAACGTGTGGTATTATGCGCTTCATACGCATACGTGGCTTATACTGCACGTAATAATATGTCCTAGGGTTTGCATATTTTGACTCAAGCTACAGCGCAGTAAAAAACATACACAAGGACAAGAAGGGGACATACGCAGCGCTGCGTATGTCCCCTTTATTGTCCTTGAGTGTTTTTTTTACTGCGCTGTAGCTTGAGTCATGTGGAACCAACTAGCCCAGACTTCAGCCTTACTAAATTCATATTTCGACGCAAGAATACTTATATTGCCCTGCAAAGGTGCCTACTCAGCAATGCATTTTCGTATAGGGATGGAGCCGACGTAAAAGGAACCCGCTGTACAGCAGAGTTTATATTTATAAGGTTGGCTTTCCCACATAACAATGTATTGCAGTGAAGCTTAACGACAGCCACCGAAATCAGACAAGTTTTATCCGTCAGAAGAAGTTGTGGTTTTATGCCACAATAACCTTTCGGACATAATGCAGTAAACGCGAGGTGAAATCTTTGCTTCACAGATGAACGTCTGGAAAACATGCTTACGCAATAGCCGACAATTCCAGCTTGGAGTTCTTGCAATTTTTTTAATCATGATGCTTACAGCAACACCCGCTCGCCCCACCCCGAACGTGTAGATAGGCAGAAAACAAAGTCGCTGAATGTACCCGGTAAGGACTATCTGTCGTGTTGCAGTTTTTGCATGCGAAGCGTATCTTGGGAAACCCCGGAACGAGCAGCACGAGAGGCCGCGTTAAAGTTCTCTATCTGGAAAGGCTGTGATAGCTAGTAGCGCTGCGCTAGACGACGCTGCATTATTCCCACGGACTCCGTGGAAGCACGCAAACACGCTAAGCTACCGCATAAAAAAAAGGTGAATTTAGCAGATTCGTGGTGTATGCTGCTCGGGAGGCCTAAACGCCCGAACACATCCGTTTGTATCTGTGCATACCACATCGTCCTTTCAAATTAGGGGAGCACGCTTCCCTAACGGTTCACTTTTTCGAACCAGCCGTTGCGAAAGTCATACAGGGCAAAAGCTCATTGTGTTGTTCTTTCGAAGATTTAAAGCTCGGTATGATGTTTGAAATCCCTTTGGTGGTACAGAAATAATTACTACATTTCCAGCCCTCAGCAATATTTAAAAAACCAAAGCTGTGCGCCGATCCGAGGTATAGGGGCTGGCGTATGGGTGGTCTTGGCCTTTTAGACGACGAGTGTGTCGGTCGAAGCTACGACACTTGCGTGATGTTTCTGTTACATATGCTACTGCGCAGTCGTTTCACGGGAAAGCTGGCCACCCAGGCGCGGCACGTGACTGCCGTAGACTTCATGGACGCATATTTGGAATCGAACCGCGAGCGGAATGGTCACCTGAAAAATATCACCTTCATACAGGCTGACGTCATGCAGCTCGACCTACCAGCAAAGAGGTAGGTACCTTTACTGGGCTTATACACAACGCCACATAAAAAGTGAGCCCTCGAAGCTCGCTTGTTTCTATAGGCGACGGTATTGTGGTTCGTTGAGCCTGCAACGTGCCACTGCCACTTTTATGGCAAAAAAAAAAAAATCATGTACATTACACTGCAATTTTTCAACCGGGGTGATTGAACGAAGCGATGTTTTGCGTTCGTATTTACAATTTAGCCTTCTAAAGCCATGGTTAGCCCAGAACCAGTTTATCGTTTTTGGTTGTTTATATAGATCTATTTTCGTCACTAATGGCGACAGCGGTTAGAACTGAAGGGGGATTTGTGATGGGGTGACCGTGTTCCGTGCTGCAACGTATCTCCCGTGAGAGCGTATATACTCGTATATATAGCATCTGCGTTGCAAACTGATACCTGGAGGGTTCTATGTAAAAAAAAAAAAAAAAACATTATGTATATACAGTCAAACCGCGTTATAGCGAAGTAGTGTCGGGGCAGTCAATTAGTTCGTTATATCCGATATTCGTTGTGGCCGTAGGGGGCAAAAATTGGCTTTAACAAATTGGCAGTCTGGCTAGAGAAAAAATTTCACATACAAAAACAGTCTATGCTAGCCTTCGAACCCATTATAAACGAGGTAATCGTTACCTGTCTCCTCGTGGCACTTAAAACTAAATAAACCAGAACATGAGAACCTGAAATTGCAACAGAACAATGTCTGTTACACAAAACAGGCCTGCGTTATTATTTATTTGAAGCAGGATGCGATCGTACGCCGGGTGGCTTTTCACAGCTCTGAGCAGGATGAAGTTTTCCACAGTGTCCACGCACTAAAGGACCTTTTCTATTTCCACAGTTTTGGACGTCGGGAGTTTTTCCAAGTAGCTTGTCAGCCTTTCCCAAATATTTCTTCGTTGCAGGCGATATCGGGCGCGCTTCTCGCGGTTTCGGTTTCATTATAAAAAAATAAAAGTCACTGAAAGAAAGCGTGACCCACCTAAATTTGTTTTTATTTCGCTGTGGCCGATAATTCGCTATATCAGTGTTTGTTATAACGATGTTCGACTGTACTTACAAGAAATGGATGCGTGCGCAGCTACGACGTGGTGTTCAGCAACTGGTTGTACATGTACCTGAGCGACGAGGAGTGCCTGCGGCTTCTCGAGAGGGAGATTCGCTGGCTCAAGGACTCCGGCCTCCTCTTCCTCAGGGAGTCCTGCTTCAAGGCGTCTGGTGAGCTCAGTTTACCACGCACCATGCATCCCCTTGTATTGAACAGAGAGGTGCGGCGGAAAAGCCTCAGCCGCACAAGAATAAACACTTGCAAACCTTAGTGAACTTCGGAGACAACCTTCAGGCTGTCCTGCAGGTTGAGTTTCTCGAACTGCGCCCCTATACGTTGGCTCACTAAGGCTGGGAAGCGCCAGATTTGGCGTCGAATTCCCGAGCATCCTTTTACCGCCGGCGGCGGCGGCGTCGTCCGCAGTCCCTCCTCTCTTTATAAAAAAAATTCCCCCGCATTTCCCCGAGGGGGAGAATGTGAAAGTGCGAATGCACGGTTGTCGGCCCGCTTGCGGCGCTTGCGCTCGGCCCCCGCAGCCCACCGCCTCGCCGCCTTCTCTTCCATCTCTTCCATCGGGTTTGTAGTAATCACGTGTACACCACGCAGTTATCCGCTGAGTCGCCAACGCACGCCGCTGACGACGTAGTTTGAATAGCGTTAAAGATATAAGGCGCGTCACTAACACTGATATCAGCGTCGCGTCCGTGGCTTGGTCGGTAGAGCGTCGCGCTGCGGCCGCAAAGTCCTCGGATCGAAACCTGGCGCCGGATGCTGTTTCTTTTTTAAATATAGAGGAGCACTGCGGACGCCGAGCCGCCGCCGCCGCCGCGCCGGCGGTGGATGGTTTGGGGTCGCTTATAAAGTGGATTAAAGTGGATTCGCACTTTAATCCACTTTATAAGCGACTTTTTTAACAACGAAGCTGTTTAGCACATCGTAATTTTTCGTGTCCGCAGTGAAAAATGCCAAGAAATTGCCAAGCACGCGCACGTGACCGCGGGCCTCGCAGCGACCGCCCGGCAGTTAACAAAATTAAGAAAATGCCTAGCGCTCGTGTGTGCGTGCCTCGCGATGACCACACAGCGTCCCCTGCACACGTTTGTCAAGCCAAGCACACCCACGCAGGGAGATTGGCCATGATTGCGGCGACACCCCGGCAGTTAAATAAACCAAGAAAATGCCAAACGCTCGTGTGTGCGTGCGTCACGGCGAAAGCCCAGCGTCCCCGGCGCACGTTTGTAAAGCCAAGCACACCCACGCAGGGAGATTGTCCATGATTGCGGCGACACCCCGGCAGTTAAATAAACCAAGAAAATGCCAAACGCTCGTGTGTGCGTGCGTCACGGCGAAAGCCCAGCGTCCCCGGCGCACGTTTGTCAAGCCAGCTGCCAACTTAGGTAGATTGGCTAAGATTGGCGAAAAAAAAAACCCCGCGTTCGTCCTATTCGTGGCAACACTTGCTCGCAACGAGAAAGTCTCCCGCGTTCGCCGTAATCGTGGCGCGTTTCCTCGGAACGAGAAAGACACGTCATAATCGTACTGCCCCTCCAAGGACATGTCCAATGATTATCACTTCCAAAAATGAAAAGCTCACACGTATAGCAACAATGATGGAGTAAAGGTCGTTGCGCCAGGCTGCAAAGGTCGTTGCCAGGCTGCAATTGTGGACTTAAATCTTCGTGATTGCCGCGAAGGTTGCGTATCGATACAGCTTCGCTACCTTCAAGTCTTACGCGTTAGTGTGATGCTCCTTCATTTTTTTTATAAAACTCAGAAAACAGAAGACAATATCGTCGTCCGTATAAAATATTAGGGGCGTGGTCGAAGGAACCCCACGAGGCCTAAATGACTACGCTTCGTAAGCAAAATGTGTGCACATTTGAATTTTTTTCGAGCTACTCGCACTCTTGCAGTGGCCCTGCACTGTAGGTATGCCTTTAACACTGTCACGGCACCCGCGCCCCTCAAGCCTTTTTCAGCGTGTTTGCTAGGCGCGGGTATACCGAGTCCCGCGTTTTGTTTCTGAGTTCGACCACTGCCAGGATGCCAGGTTATCTTTCCGGACGCTGCCCAGCGAATAACCGCAGAATTTTCAGCCCTGGCTGTAAATTTGATCGCGCCCTTGTGGTCTTCCCTGTGACGTCTTTAAGACACAGCTCTCGTTGGCCACAATTCTCAATGGCTGCAATGATCTATTGATCCACACTGTTGAGCCACAAGGCCTTAAAGGGGCCCTGCAACACTTCTTTCAACTTTGTTCGAAATCTTAAATGCTTGCAGAACGTAGTCAACCAACACACCCAGTACTTAGATTAGGGGGTCGCAAAGTACCTCAGCCAAAAAACTTACTGCTCTATGCCCATCAGATAACCTGAAAATTTCCCCAAAAGATTTTTCTTTCTTTCCCGGTCTTGGCGTCCTTCGACCGCTGGAATTACGTCATTACCGCGGTGTAGCGGCTACTAACCGGCTTTCCTTCAGTTGCAGCAATGAACGCATTCGATAGCCACATTAAAAATAAACCCACAAAGGCAAATCAGAAGCGGAAGGCGTATCTGCTGCGACGAGCAAAGCACACAGTGCTGCTCTGTGGGGGGCGATAACTTCACTTTCGCAGTGCTTCCAGGCGCGAAAAAAAAGAGTGAAAGCGTTTGTCGGAAGTGTTGCAGAGCCCCTTTAAAAGTGTATATATTACGAAAAATGCGACTGAGTTTATTTTGCACTACGGCAGGCGCCCTGTGTGAGCACGATATTTGCTGATGATCTTCGCGTACAAAAGCTCCCATGTTCTTACATTGCGCTTGACTTGACTGGAATAAACTTTATTGAAGCCCAATTTGACTTCGTGTCTAGAGGCGGACTAATGGGGGAAGCCAAAAAACGCGTTCAAACACATGTTTTGTTACTTGGTAACTTAAACTCGCGCTTCCAAATGGTTATTTTCTGAAAATGAATGACGAGGCTTTTCCATATGTACAGCTAAAGCAAAACTAAATGTGACTCATTATGACGGGAACTAAAATGTCTTAATCACAAGGAATAGAATACAAAGTGATTGCATTTACTGCGCAACTTATGTATTTTTAGTCAATTTTTTTTCCCCGCTTTTAAGGCGACGTGAAGCGTGCAAGCAACCCCACATTCTACAGAAGCCTGTCGGATTACTACAACATGATAAAAAAGGTCAAGATGGATGCCGAGACAAACGTCGGCTTCGTCGTGGAGAAGATCGCCAACGTTACGGCTTACATTAAGGTAAACGGTCTCTGTACTTCAGGACTTCGTTCGGGGAGCCTTTGTGTTATCAGGAAATTGGTAGAAGCTAGGTATCCATCTGCGTCTAAGAGGAGCTGGTCAGGGCTATTGATTACTGCATTCACCAACAATAAAAATACTGATACAGGTTACATTCAAGAAGGCCGTTTTAGCCATATTCTAGCGGTATATGTGTCAACTGATACCAGTCTCCCAGTTCCACGACCGCAGATCAGTTCGAAGGCCACTGACAAGTTATAACAAAAGCAATACCAAAGTAAAAATAGTCGGGCACACCGATACCCAACTCAAGATATTGTTCATCAAGGAACGTCGAGGATTATTCTTCCAACTAACTGCTCTCGTTTCTCTTTTTTTTTTTGCGTGTATCTTTATTCGTAGCTGAATTTGATTGATTGTGGAGGTTTATCGCTCCGACGCTACCCAGGCAATGAAGCGCGCCGTAGTGGAGGGCTCCGGATTAATTTTGATCACCTGGGGACCTTTAACGTGCGCCGAAATCTCGAACCCACGAACGTTTTCGCTTTTCGCCTCCATAACAATCGTACCTCGATTTACCATAAACATTTCATAGCCATGTATAATCAGGATGCAATGATATTATAGTTCATTGTCACTCTTTACACAGTACTGGGTACGAATAAAGGCTTTGAATTTTTATTGTGCAAGAAATTGCGATAGGTCAAGGATTCTAATGCGATCGCGAGGTCGACCGCTTCCGCTGGCGACAAAGCTGGTTGCCGGGGTCAACTGTTTTCCATTATGCTCAGCCAGGCGCTAACAGTGCATGGTCTCCTCCATTGTCCACGATTCGTTATCGCAACCCGAACAGAGAAGCCTGAAGTGTTTCGCAAAGCGCGCAACACTTTCGTCCTCTGACCACGCGAGAAATGACGTCATGCGTCAGTCCACTGTTGAACATGTGACATGCTTCAACGAAACCTTCGAAATAAGAGATCATCCGAACAACGTCGTCAATAACACGACCGACGACGGTTTTTTTTTTTTTTATGACTGGTTAAGTAAGATAGAAATAACAGTGCAGCTGTAGCGATTCTAACAGAAAACTGGAGTGAGGAGGTCCTACCTAAAAGTGTTGTTGGATGATGCTGGTCTCTTCATGAAGGGGCCTGATTTAGACGTGACCAGTGATAAGCAACGCGCAACTCTCAACATTCCTGCCAAAAACGTGCCAAGATAAACACAGCTGAGTCTGTGATTGTGCATATCTAAATTACGAGTGGCCCGCGGTGAGAGACTGCGGACGCTTTGTTTACTCGGTGGCTGAAACGGTCGGGCGATCTTTATCTCTCTATCTCCGCCTTTTTTTGCAAAATCGGCCAGGGCAAGCTCCGCCGATTACGCCGGCCGCTTCCGATAAGGAAGAAGCCCAGTGAGTACGCCATCTATACGCGCACAGCCCGTAGATCGGACAAGCGACACGCGCGATCTCGCGATCCGCAGGCGAGATCGACGTGGAGGGCTGTCGTCTGCTCACCTCCACGTCACCTGCCACGTTGAGTTATCCCGGGTGACGTCACTGCGATCTCTGCCCAATCAGGGCCTTACAGCTGGGACGTGATCCGCCAAACGACTCGTACGGGAAGCGCGGCGGTATAGGCTTTCCCCCCCAGAAGCAGCGAGGCTCAAAATAGGAGCTCCTATCAAGTCATCCGGTCGCAAGGTCAGCCACGCGTGTCATTTGCCCGAACCACTTCCGGCGTGTCGTCAAGGTGATTAAGGCAACGCCTGTTTCTCTTCATTTCTTTTTCATTCGCTATATGGCGGTGATTTGAACGTAGAGTAGGCTGCATGAGATTGTGCCGTTGCGCTAAAAACTGGGTCTGTGGCTGTCGTTTAAACTTCTGCGTTCGCATGAACACACTCAGTGCACGCTCCATCCATGCTGCTCCAATGCTACGTGTGAGAGAACTGTTTTGGTTTCTGAAGATGGCTAGTCTTTGTTATAATAAATTTCAGTAATGAAATTGTAATGACTTTCTTTTTGGTGGGTGCGTTTATTTCATTTATTCGTCGTTATTTTCTTCTTCTTCGTTTGTTTCACTGTGTATATTAATGCACTGTACAAATTCTGGAAACTTAATTTTTGTTATGTGTTAACCCGCATTTTTGTATAACCTAATTATTCTCCTCATGCGCAATTATCTTGTTATTGCAACTAAACCGCTCCCTCCTGTAACGCCCTCCGGGCATTGGAAGGTACTGAAATAAGTCGATAAATAAGTAAATATCTGCATGGCAACCTAACCACCCGAAAAAAAAATTAATAGCTATGAGAGAATTTTAGCGGAGGCACTAGTACGAATCGAATCCATGTCGCAGTGCGTGGAAAACGGGAACATCACTGGTTGAGTCACGCACGGAAGACGCGAGTGGCTCAGAGGAATCACTTGTGCCTTCGTTGAATGTCACCGTGCCATATACGCTCGCGTCCCTCGAATAGTTGTGTGTGCTCCACCCCGTAGCATTTAGTGGTTACCCGGTCACGTATAACAAGCCGCTTGTATTGCTCTTGTTCGTAAAAATTGTCACGCTATCGATGCAACAGAACGAGTCTGGCAGATAATAATTAAGAAACGAAAACGTCAGCGGGCAGTGGCAGAAGCGCTACCGTCTTCCGAGGTAACTTTCAGCCGAGCGAGCAGGGCCGTTATTTATTTACTTACTTACTTCTTACCTATGCCCACACGAGTACAATAATTCATGCGGAACATGAACGAGGATCCAAATAAAAGATAGATCCCAGTTGGATATAGATCATAATGGCGGTGCAGAGGACCAACAAAAGTTAGTGATTATGCGCCGGCGTTCCTATTTATGTAAAGCCACAAAGAAGACTTTAACGTAAAAATGAAAAACTGTTCACAATGCGCGAAATAACTCATAATAGCAACGAAACTTTTAGAAAACGCTTTCTTCAAACAGGCTGGTGCGATTTTATTTCCACTGCCGACACAAGTATAGCATATGACAACTTAATAGTGCTAGTCAAATCACATTATTTTAAATAATTTACAGCCGCAACGCACCAAAATTAATCCATGGATGACATGGTATCTTAAAAAACTTGTTCAAAAGAATAAGCTCTATCAGTAATTTGTCAAGACCAGATAATGAGCAAATTGGCTGAATTTAAGTCGTTCAGAAATACGCTCAACGAATATACAGACCGCCAAAAAGGCAAAAAGAACTGCGCGTGTCCTTAACGGACGTTTGTCTTATAAGTAGACGGGGGCGTTGTGTGAAAAAAAAAAACAAAAAACTAACGAACAAAAATTTATGTAAGGTAGAATAAGCAGGGAAAAGCTTATGAAATAAATTCAAGTGACACAGAGCTTGCAAACCACTTTAATAATTATTTCACGAATCAGGGAAGTCCGACCACCTTTGAAAATTCACACCTACGCGCCATTTTTTCCACCGGCCGGCACTTCGGATATCAGTTAATTAATTCATAATTAACTTTAAAATAGTTGTGATCCATGAGACCTACGGGTTAGACCAATAAAATACGGGTGAAGTATTATTGTACATGTTTCTTACAGCCCCCTTTTTCTGCACGTGTTTCCAGCCTCCGAAAGAAAAAGACATGAAATAGCAAAAGTTACCGTATTACATGAATCAGCAAACAAGCATAAAATAGTGTCACTCATGTCAGTCTTGCAATTTTTTTTTTCTGAATGTCTTGCAAAAATAATAAACACACTTTTTATCAATCATAACTTTATAACGCGTGGTCAAAACCAGACATGCGCGTTGCAAGGTACGAGTTACTTCTACCTAGTGACTATTTTCAGTAACGAGTAACGTTTTTAGTTAGTTTTTTTTACTAAAGGAACGGGTAACGTATTTAGTTCCCTTTAAAACCAAGTAATGTGTCTCGTTACTTCTGAGGAGTAACGTGTCGAACACCGCTTAAACGGCCTTGTTTTTATTCGAACCTATGCATGCGCCTATAGGCACATTGCGCTGATGTTTTCATCGAAAGCAGCAGCGCCGTTTTCTACATTCTGGTGGTTTGAGGCGTAATTTCTATTTTTTTTAAATTATGACACGCTCATCACGGCCTCTTGCCGTAGCGTTGAAATTACGCAAGTGTCGGCGCACTGCCCGAGACACCAACAGCCGATGAAAAAAGAAAACAATGAACCATGAAACAAATATTCGTGCGTTTGGTCGTCACAGTAACGTGAAAAGTAACTCGTTACTTTTTGGGTAATTCACGTGTTCCTTTTGAGAATCGGTAACGAGTAATGTATTTAAATACGTACGCTACCCGTTACCGATTCTCAAAAGGAACACGTGATTTACTAGATATCATTACTCGTTACTTCTCAAAAAGTAACTAAATAGTTACTTTTTGAGAGAGTAACGAGTCACTTTTTTGAGGTAGCGTGTCTGGTCAAAACAGGTATAGAAAAAAGCGTTCTACGGACATGATGCGAAAATCCTTCTCATCCTTCAAAATTTTGAGAAAAGGTTTTGACATTAGGATCTGCATTGTTTCTGGTGAGTCCCACGTAAATTATCACGTCATTCAGCACCCAAGATTTTTAATTCAAAAGTGGTCGTAGGACGTAGTGGGTGGTTAAGATCTACATGTTTCGCCTCTGCCGCTGTCAACAAATGAAACCCATTCTATAATTTCTTTAAAAAAACTATAATTACTGCCAACATATCGTTGGACGACATTTTACCAGAGTGACGTTAATGCGACAGCATTCTTTCGATTCCCCCACCGGCTCTGCTGTGGACCTGTGGCATTCTGACTGGCTGTTTCATCCCCCTATGTTACCTGCAAAGGGTGCACCACTGCACACAGGGTATTACTGCGGTGAAGCCTAAAGTACGTGCAAGCAAATATTAGGTATACTCTTCGCGGTTTTGGTCTGGCTTTCTGGCTGTCGGGCGTCGAAACAGTTCCTTTACAAGACGCTCGAATGAGTCGCGCAACTATCAGCCAGTGAGATAGCGTGATCGTTGACGTCAGAATCGCGCTACTCGATGTCTGGAATGGCGCCAAAACTTTCCCTCGACAATGTAGCAGGAAACGTTGCTTCGACTCGCGTGATCGGTGACGAACTCGGCGACTCACAAGTGTTAACGCGTTGCTGGCGAAGTCCGATCCGAGCCTGCCCCTCGACATCGGCTCCGGTTCTCCAAGCGCAGCATATCAACAGTGGCGATGAGCCCTACCCCCCCCTTCCCCCCTTCCTCCTCCTCCTTCTCCTACTCCTCCTCCACGGAAGAAAATATTCAATGAAAAAAGCGTCCTCGCTGCGAAGTGTCGCCGCTGTGCAGCACAAACAAAAGCTGCTAGACACTTAAAGTGGTTTCAAACAGTCATTCCCCCCTCCAAACAAAAAGACCCCCCCCCCCCCCCCGCCCCCCATTAAGAAAAAAATAACGGCTGTGCCAAAACAAATTGTTTTGTGCCCACCGGAGACATGTCCTCCATAAAAGAATACTCTCGCATTTCTTTAATAATCGTCGTAGATTTTAACAACTTTGCTGGCTGTCCTTGTGCGCCGGACTTTTGTTTGTTCTTACGGCATGCTTTTCAATTTACTGTGAGGTCTTCGGCTATGCTGCACTTATTCTATAAACATCCATGAAACGGTGACAAATTCAGTAGATCAGGAAATCACTCAACGTAGTTTTTGTTGTTGTTGTTGTTGTTTAAGAGGCGCCTGTTTAAGTTCTCGTGGCCTGGTACTGTCACGTGGCCCTTTGGTAACGATGGAGGCTGCCAGGCGATGGCATGCTGTTCGAGCAACTTTTAGTTAAAATGGCAAGTATCCCTGCTAAAACTTTAAAACATTCTTCAGTGAAGTTTTATACGCCAAGCACGTGTCGGTGAATGCCGGCACGCTTTTTTGACGTCGCCTTTCTTTTTTGCATAGCGTTCGGGCGTCTTTTTCCATGGCCGCGGTTGTTCGTGCTTGATGCTCCCACATGAAGGAACGTGGCTTCTTTTACAGCGAAGAGTGGCTCTATAGAGTCGTCATTTGGGAAAATTGGTATTTTGAAGGTTTAAAATCGCAGCAAAAAAAAAAAAAAGAAAGCACAAGAACACGAAGAGACACACACGCATGCTCTGTCTCTCCGTGTTCTTATCCCTTGTTTTCTACAGTGCTTTATACCGTTGTAATTAAGAGCCGATCGTTGTGATGGTTCGACGACAGAGGGGTCGAGAGCAAACTGCGTGGCGAGTGAGATCGCAAGGCGAGTTCAGGTCGCGGTTCAAAGATTAAGGAACGTTCGGAAAGTGAGCGGGACGTGATGCCGTCGTGAAGGTGATGCTTCAGAGCATTCTGAGGGCGTGGCAGAACAAACACTCTTGACGGGCCCAGGACCGGCAAGTCGAGGTAGTACCTGTTTTCTTCGGCAATGCGAGGGAGTGCAGAGGAACGTCCCCGATGACAGGTGTTCGCGCACTGACGCGGGCTACTCACCGTCGCATTGCGCAGCACAAGCGGAATCCGTGCCAGGTGTGCTTCCTGTCGCGAAAGATGAGCGTGGACGCGGAGACCTTCCAGGAGTTCCTCGACCAGCAGCAGTACTCGCGCAACGGGGTGCGCCGCTACGAGTGGATCTTCGGGGAAACCTTCGTCTGCACCGGGGGACTGGCCACCACAGAGGTGACTCTAGTTCCTCCGTCTTCTCTTTCTGTTTTTTTTTCTTTCTTTGGGGAGGTGCAGAGGGGGTTATTTTGCAGCCAGTACTGTACAGTAAAAGTACATTTCTGACTACAGCGGAGATTAAACAAAAAAAAAGGGTTTTGATCTCAGCTTATGTTAAAAAAAATGGCAAGACAATCTGATGATGGGTTTTATTAGAGCGGTGTGTGAAAATTACTACTAAAATTGAGAGGAAGAAAGCTTAAGTGCGCATTGTCGTAGGCGATGTGCAGCACTAAAGATAACGGTCTCCTTCACTGAGTTAACCATACATAGATGCTACGTTTATAGCAAATATTCTACGTACAGTGGGGAGGCAGATTTGAACGTCTGGGCCGGAAGCAGCTTTTATCCTGGAATCATCACGGCTATAATTCCGTCTCCCGAGGGGGTAAAGCTAGAGAGGTGTAAGGTCTGGTGAAGAGCATATACAGTCATGTCTCGATAGTATGGACCCCGTTAATATAGGCACCCCGCAATATAGACGAAATTTTCGGCGACCGGTTTCTCGCCATGCAATCCTTCCCCGTTAATATAGAAACCCGCAGTCCGGACTAGCGACGGCTATTTTGGGGACCAAATGGGTAAATACAGGAATTTTAGTCTCGTTATTGTGGACACGCCCCCACATGGCAAAAATAGAAAAAAAAATGACTGGTGACCCCCAGAGGCTCCAGCGCGTACCAGAAATTCACTGTTGGAAGAAGTATTACAAATCCGGAGTATGCGTTTATCTCTAAACGCTCTTCCTTCTAGTGCCATCGAATCAGATCGGCAACATTTGTGATCAGCGAATAACACTCTTGGGTAGTAAAGACAGGGTTACATCCTTTTTCTATCAAACAAGATTTCCCGGGGCCGCACACGCCAGAAGTACCAAGTCCTGAGGCTCGGGACAAGATAAGGGGAGGATAATAGTTTGTGCCAATATTCGATGCGCATAAATGGCAAAGGCTGTATGCTTCTCTGGTCAGTTCGGTGGAGGCAATGGCTGGTGTTAAGCGTAAACGGACCGAGCTTTACGCTCATCTGAAAAAGAAAATATGCCCCTTCAAAAGTGAGACGCCTTGAACATTTAATGTTTGTGTTTTTGACCTTGATTCGTTATTATGGACGACTCACATTATGGATGATTTTTCTGGGGAACGGACGCGTCAATATTAACGAGACATGACTGTATATGATGCCTCACGTGGGCGAAAACCGGTTGATAGGACGAAAGTGTGCGCTACACCGTGCAATTCACTCACAAGGACAACAACCGTATTTGCGGCGCTTTTTAATGGTAGGAATGGAAATGTATATACTGGGCGACGTAGTCGCAATCACATAATAGAGAAGACTAAACTTGTTGCCCGGATAACGACCGGTTGACAGCGGGAGTATGAGGGCCATTGCACAATACGCCTTGCTGAGTGTCCTGATGCGCATGCTCCACGGAGGGAGGAAATTGTAAAGCGCACGCCTTAGAAACGGCAGCTGGCCATTTTCTTACTAGTACATACGCCTGCTAAGAAACTCTGTGGCGACTGGTGCTGCAGCGAGGGCGAACGCACGGTTGACGGTATCTTAGAGCTCGGCCTCCGTTGAGACTTCAGCTTCCCGCCACGTGATCACGCCATCCAAAAAAGGCGATTGTTAAAGGGGCTCTGAAACAGTTCTAATAAACGCTTGCACTCTTTCCTTCATTGTCAACAGCACGTAATGTCACTGCGCGATTTGCTCGTCGCAGCAGAACTATCCATCTTCCGTTTCTGCTTTGCTTTGGGTTTTTTTTTTTTTTTTTCTAGAGTGGCTATCGAATGCGTTTATTGTTCCAACAGAAAGGAGGCGCCCATGGCCGCTACATTGCTCTAATGACGTAATTTGAGAGCGCTTAAGAAGACCAAGACTCGTGAAGAGAGAAAATCTTCTGAGCAGGTTTCCAAGTTAATAGGCGGTTGATTTTTTTTTTTTTTTTTTTTTTTTCGCAATGAGCCAGATCCACCAAACGCGAATTTGAGAAACAGGCGAAAGTTTGTTACCGGACCTAAATGCAACGCTGTCAAAGCTATTCAGCTAAGGAAGTTTATGGCCACAAGTAATTTAAAAAATTGTGCTGAATTTGAGCAGTATTGGGGTGATTAAGTTTAGGTTTGGCTCATATTGAATTGAAACGCTCAAACTGATGCGGTATTCTTACGAAAACCTTTATTAAATTGACCTTACAAGAATGGTGCGATTAAGTTTTGGCGGAAAAGGCATTGCAAAACATATGCAAAGGTTGTTCAAGAACGGTAGAACTATACATGGAGAGCATGTGAGTCCTCTTGACACAGTAACAGCTCTTTCCGAATTCTTCCCTATGATAATTTTCCTGGGCACCATGCAGGAAGGCACCCAAGAATTAAGCAAGCTCTTCATTGCCTTGCCATGAATTTCCAAAACGCCTCACAAGAAGGCTGCTCATATCTTTTTCTTTACCTTAATGAAATTGTTCATACTCTCAGACGGGGGGATTTGCCAGGGCTTGTAAGTGGTGGCTATTTAGTTGAGTACTGAAACGGTAAATATTGGAGAAAAAAATAAATATTTGTGGAGTTACTCCGTAGGGACGGGAGAGTCAGATGAAATCATAGTTTCACATCTCTAGTGTCATTTCGTTCACTTCTTCCTTTCACTTCGTCGTTGACATCTTTCGCCGATATCCTCATTGCCGTCTGAATTCATGATAAGCCAGATCCGAAAAAAAAAGGACTTCTGAAAACATCCACGAAAGTTACGAAACAGTCTGAACAGTCAAGCCAAAAGCAAACTCCCATTGGGCAAATGGATTTGGCTCTAATTTTGATCCGTGAAACAGCAGGATCTGGCTCATTTTCGACACGAACTACGATCTGCGTACACGTTTGCAGGGCGTTATTTCACCTATTTTCTTGCCACCCCTTTTTAAGGGCTAGTTGCCGATTTTTTCTTGTCATTGCAGTTTATCTGACTTAGTTTCGGTTTCTGGATCTGGTTCATTAAAAAAAAAATAAAACGCCTCATATGATGATCATAGAGCAGTAATCCTTGGCTGAGGTACTTTGTGGCCCCCAATTCTAAGTACTGAATGTGTTTGTTGACGACATTCTAAAAGCATTTAAGATTTAAAAAAAAAAGTTGAAAAAAATTACGCCCACCTCCCCTCGCGGGAACCCTGGTGTGATGCGACGCTGAAGGGGGTTCCATTGTGCGTTTCCGTTGGGTCGATTACTCGAATTGCGTGAGCAATCGTCGGGTAATGCGGAGGAGAGAGAGAGAGGAGAGAGAGAGAGAGAGAGAGAGAGAGAGAGAGAGGAGAGAGAGAGGGAGAGGAGAGAGAGAGAGGAGAGAGAGAGAGAGAGCGTAGCGCGGACGACCGTCGACTGAGAGACCGGCCGGAGCGCGGCACTCCGCTTATATGCGCAGCGCGCCCGAAGGAGAGGAGACCGCGGAGAGAGAGGGCGCTGCACATGCGCACAGCGCGCTTGCGCCGCCCACCGGCGGAGTGAGAGTGCGCTGCGCCCAATACAACCTCCTTGGCTGCGCCACGCGCCCGCAGATGTTGGGCGAGAGTGTTCGCTATCGGAGAGAGGAGAGGGGGTGAGCGGAGGAGAAACGCAGCTGTGTAAACGCGGACGCCGACGACGACGGACGCAGGACAGGGCCGCCGGCAAGAGATGCTCCTCTCAGCGTCGCATCTAAAAAGTTTTGCAGGATCTCTTTAGATCACTGACGTTTTGTTTTGCTAACATACATTTGTTTTATTTATTTTTCCTCTTGAAGGCAAATGGATAGAGATAATTGTCGAAATGATTGATTGGTTGATGATCGATGATCGATCGATTGATTGATTGATTGTAGGGTTTAACGCGCCGACGCAACGCAGGCGATGAGGCGCGCCGTAGTGGAGGTCTCCGGTTTTAATTTTGACCACCTGGGGATTTTTAACGTGCGCCACAATCTCGAACACACGGGTGTTTTTGCTTTTCGCCTCCATCAGAAAAGTGGCCTCCGCGGCCGGGAGTCGAACCCGCGATCCTCGTGCTCAGCAGCGAAATAATTGTCGAAATGTGCAGCTTCGAATTTTCCAGCCATGCACGAATCGAGTTCACCGAAGATATCGCTCGAACTATGGGCACTCGTGCAGTGGAATTTTTCTGCTTCATTTTCCGCGTATTCCGTTTTCTTTTTTAATCTCCGCGCGCATGACGCGCCCCTGGAATGCGTGCGGGGCAAAGCGATAAGCCTTCGCCTCTCTTCGGTGCTCTCAATGGAATCAAACAGGAAGTGCGGGGATTGTATCTGTCACGAACCTCTATCGCGTGACAGTGCAGCACATAGAGTTTCATACAATAATAACTTAACTTATGCAACTCTATTGTGCAGCGCACACCCTGCCCCCCTTTTTTCCTGTATAGACTTATGGGTAACCTTGAACGATATTTGAGAGCACTTTGCATCCCTCTGTCAGTTTTAACGAACAGTAGGCTTGGAAATAAACTGATTTTGATTTGATTGACTTGATTTGATAATTGCCGAATTCGCGTAAGCTAAATCTGTGCATCACTAACGACAGGAAAATAGTTATCGGTAGTCGTTACTGGATACTAAACAGAATCCGTGCCCTCGTTCTCACATCTCCCCCGCCCCTGCCCTTGCGTAATGCTAGCTCGCGCCGAGCTAGCATTACGTGGTGATGCCCAGGAGTGCGTTGCAGAAATTGCAAACCCTTTAGTTCCAGCAGGTTGTTCAGCGATTATACACACTGACGGCAAATTAAGGAGGGGTTGAGGGCTGGGGGAGGTTTGAACGCAGCATAATTTACATCTGCAAGCGGCAGCAAGCTTGTGTTGGCGGAGGCAATGTTTTTGCCCAGACTATTTTATTCATTACCATTCTGAATATTGCACTCGCCAGCTTGAGTCACGCAGCTGCCATTACCAGTTTGAGGAAAAACCGCTTCCGGCTTCGGGGAAAGAACTTTCGGGGAAAGTTGCAAACCGCTGTTTCAGCCTTCTACCACATCGGGTGTCGGCAACGACACGAGCTGGTCCGACATCTTTCACGTAACTACGGTGTACTAGTTGTACCAGAGTGAACTAGAATATTCTATTCTCGTCACTTGTCCCCGTGGCGACAAATGAACCATGCTCACGCCAGCTGGCGTTGACTCTCTCACATAGCTTTGCGTGAAAAAGGCGCCCGGTTTCTAGGCTGCACTAATTAAACAAGGCTGCTGTTGAATTCTAAAACCAAAAAAATATCTCGCTTCGTGAAGAAGTAAAATTGTCGTCGACTTGAAGAAACGTGCCCTGATCATTTGAAAACTGTGAAAACTGCTGCGATTGGTCGATCTTTCGACGTAAGCATGACTTTTTGGCAAATGTGCCCTCTAGCTCTAGCTTTTTTGTTTGCATGAAATTGCAGATATAAAGCTGCTAAAACATTGTGTTGCTGCGTAAAATTGATAAAACAGTGAAAGTTGGCTTTTTTTATAATTACTTCATTATGGGCTATTGGCGCACGAATGTGCGCGGGAAGAACAAATTGATATGGTGTGAGTGTTAAGCAGAGTTACTGGATATGTTAAGTACACTTGTTGTAACATACACAGTAATTAAGTTGTTGCTTACAATACAATTTTAAAAAATACGCAGAAAAGGTGTCACGTTGAAGAATACTGGTACATATTTGTTTTCATTTGCTTGCTGCTGCAGTGGGTCGTGAAAAGGGCCGGCGTCAAGGATGGTGACCGAATTTTGGACGTCGGCTGCGGCGTCGGAGGCCACGACTTCTACATGGCTGAGGTGAGACGCCCAACACTGGAGAACGCTCTATTCGTTTTAGTCGGCGCCTCGCAAAAATCGCCTCATTCTCAAATATCGCCATTCCCATGAGAGTAAAAGAGCGCGTCATTCGTATTCCCAAAATTTGCTTCTGAAGTATCGTTTTAACTTTCTTTTTTAGGGTTCAGGTATGGTTCAGATCTCCAGTTCTCGTATTTTCGACAGTCCGCCCGCTCTGTTCCTTCTGTGAAATCTGACCCTCTTACTACAAAGCTTCTCACATCCAGTCTTGCTTCTGTTGCCCTTAAACGCAACCTCGGCTGACTTTTGAAAAACCACTTTTTCTCAGCTCGGGCTGAGTCAGGAATAAAAAAACTCCCACCTCCCCTCGCGGGAACCCCTGTGTAGATGCGACGCATAGGGGGTTCCGTTGTTGTTTCCGTTAGGTTGATTCTCCCATCGCGTGAAACGTGCCGTGAATCCCCTGCCGCGGCTATGACGCAACACAATCCACTTTAATCCAATTCAAGCCAAGCCAATCCAATCGAATCCAATCCAATGCTCCTCGCGAGAGAGTGTTTCGCTATCGGAGAGGAGAGGGGGGTGAGCGCAGCTGGTGCGGCGAGGAGAATGGGGGAGGGGCGGACAACACCGCCGACGACGACGACGCCGGAGGGACAAGGCGAGTGAATCAGATGCTCTGCATCTAAAACATAAGGCGCAGAATTTTGAGTGAGGGGCTCAAGATATTTTTTAGAGCTAATGTGCATACAACTTCCAAAAAACCCGGTAGCATGCAAAGCCACCATAAGCGAAAGACTGCCCGAGGAAATAATTCCAAGCCCGCAAAACTGAGAGAAAGAATGCCGCGCCAGCAAAAAAGAGGCGGTGTCTCCGTTGCTATGCGACGATCAGGCAGTTCATGCCTCATTCGACTCTCTCTGATAGCTGATGTGGGATGCGTGCCAAGATAAGCGTCATTTCGCGTGGAGAATATAAGATAGGCACGGAAACGGCGTGCTGGTGCAGGCATGTATGTGACAAGACAGCAAACTGAGAATTTGGTATTTTTAAAAGGTCACACCAGCATGTTTTTTTATTTTTTCTTCACCTACACTATAGCGCAACGCGTAAGGAGGCTTGGAGTTTTTTATGCATATTCACAAACGGATATACACGAAAAATTCATTTATTCACTAGATTTTTAATAAATTCAAGTCCCGTGTGTGCCTTATACCTTGCCTTGGAGGCAGAAATTCCGTGCAGGCAAGCTTGCAATAAGCAGACGCCTGCCTTCTGATTGTATTCTGTTACACTCATGATAACAAGCATATACAGAAACTCTTATGACTTTCACGTGTTAAACACTGCTCCGGAGAGCATGCGCCTCTTAAAGTGTTTCCGCACATGTTTATTTTGTTCATGCCTAATCACCTTTCCATGTTTCTATCTACGATGCCGGCGAGTGCAGAAGTACGACGTTCACATCACAGCTGTGGACCTCTCCGTCAACATGATGTCTGTTGCGCTCGAGCATTTCGCCCAAAGGCCCCACATCGCTGACAAGGTGAGTACCGTATTTTGGCGCGTATAACCCACACCAAAAACGCGGAAATTTCAGGGGCAAAGTAGAGGTACGAATTATATGCGAAGTATTTCCTTTGGTGCAGCTTCACCGCAATGCGCGTTGGGCCGCGACGCCCCTACAGCAGTAATAGCGCCTAAGCCACTGTTATCCCATTGACAGTGTTTATTATGCACACACAGCGCAACTAATATACCAATTGAAAAAATGTATGCAGCAAGTCCTTAGTTACGTAGTCAACTAGGTAAGTTCTTTTGCATAAAACAAATGTGTAATGTTGTTTGCATAGTAGCTTTGGTCCATCCTTTTATGTATAAAATATGCGGGCAATATGCGTGGATACTTTTTTTCTTAAACGTCGATGGAAAGTGGGGTTGCAGGTTATATGCAGTTGCGGGATACACGCTTGAAAATATGGTATGCTGTCTCGATCAGTTTTGTCTGAGCCAGTGGCTGTAGCCCGCATTACGGTAGCAGCTTTTCATTACCCCAACTGACTGATCGGGGTAGAATGGTAGTTACCTTCAGTGGTCAGGTAGTCCCTTAACCACAATTAAATGCTGTTCTGTATACCCGCCATGTAAAGCGCAGCAGCCAAATACAAAAGACATAGGACTTGAAAAAAGTTACGCTGCTGCCGCTTATATGCATACCTGAAAAGCAGGACATGCAAAACCGAAAAGGTTAGCGGGAACATTATCCAACATAGCACAATAAGCAATATGTCACACATGCCGCCGGACACGTAGCAATATTTCACAAGACGCAAACAGCTTCCCGTTACAAGCGAGATACCGGCATCACATCCTGTGATCCATCCCATTCCTTACTAAAGAAAGGATATACACTTTTTGTATTTTCTATGAGAAATATCATTTTTGATCAAAACATTTGCCCGGTTATCCCGAAGCACTCACTGGTACAAGCAGCCAAATAATTCCGCATAACTGCCTCCCACAGATCCAGTTCAAGATGTCCGACGTCATGAAGGCGGAGTTTCCAGACGCCAGTTTCGACCTCATCTACAGCAGGGACGCCATTCTCCACATCGCCGACAAGGAGAAGCTATTCGCACTGTTCCACGTGAGTTGGCTGCAGTTGTTGTTGTTGGCTGAAGAACAGTGAGCCAAACTTAGTTATTTGGCAGTTTTGTTCTGTGCACGTATTGTGTGTGCATCGGTTGCCTTAGTTCAGTTTTTTTTTTAAATCGGATTCTCTGGCTAATTGTTATTACAAAAAAAATTGCTAGAGCGCTCGAACTGCAGACGTGCCTCTTCACAAAGCGCACTGTCAGTTCCCGTGTGTTAGCGGCCAAGAGCAGTTTCTTTCTTTAAGGTTTTGCGTCACGGAGAATTGAAGTATTTGAGGAGGGGAATCTGCCGGGTTGGAACAGCGTGGGCGGGCGGCGCGTTAAAGGAGCCATGAAGAGAAAATGCAAGTGGTTTTATTCGAAAGATTTCGTGTTTTATAGTGCCCCCAGCGCTGTCCGGATACAAACGGTGCTTTATTCACTGAGAAATTAAACAATTTAGGTTAAAATTTTGATTTTCCCGCTCAAGCGTGCGTTTTTCGTGGTCCCAATGACCTCACAGGAACGACCGCTCTGCAGCCTAGAGTACCTTCATTCACGCCATCCGCCTTACAGGGTAGAGAGACACGTATACGCTGCCGCCGCCATTTTCGGTTGCTCGCTCGCCGCCGAAGCAAGTCACTGTGTCAAAACTGCCGCTAAAATTATCGCCGCAACGCGGTTTACTGAAGAAGTTTTGAATCATATGTCTGTTTCGCGTTGCTAGGTCTCGTGGGAAACGGAAAAGAATAACGCGTTGAGCCCGTTGGCCCAATGCGGCGGCACGGGACCGTTTCAAAGGTTGTCTCCACCCTGTACAGCGGTGTTGGTTTGTTCCCCGCGTTTCTTTTTGTTCCGTAACCTAGATGGCGCCACCATACCGTGGCAAGAGTTTGGTTTGTTTTTGCCAGCATTTAACCCTGGCTGTTTTTGTTCTGGAGAAAATATTCGTTCCCTGAAACAGTGCTCGCTCGACAAATGGGATCACGTAAGACACCGTGCTTGCCGTCAATCGGCCAGTGTCGTCTGAGACAACCCCAAGCCCCGTAGTGCTGTGCAGCTAAACCAAGCATGCTGTGCGCAGCACGAACAGCAGAACGCATCAGTACTTCTATGTTTACATGTGCTTTCGTAACTCCACTGTTTGTTTACATCATCTTATTGCTTTTGTAAAGAATGTGCCCTAAATTTAAGCGCAAATCGCTCGTTCTTCTAGTTTGTAAGCTCTACCTAATTTGCGTCTGCTTCTGCCAGCCTCCGCCAATCGCAGAGCTTAGCTCATGTGACATCATAGGTTCTGTTGCGGGAAATGAGCTGGTGGGTCGCATGACCATTCCCGTTTTTCCTAATTATGTAGCTTATTTGAGCGAAGTTTACGTTAAAAGTGGTGTTCAGTATGATTCTAACGAGACAATCTTTTGAGATGAAGCAAAACTTCTGTTTTCTCTTCAGGCTCCTTTAAAAGGGACACTAAGGGAATTTGCTCAAGCTCCCGTTTTGCTTGCACTGCCGTAGACTGGCTCAAATTAGCACACTTTTCATCGTTTATCTTCCGGTTGAAAAGTCGGGTAATTATTTTACCAAAGCCGCGCAAAGACAAAACTACCATGCGCGGTTGGCGGCGGCTAAAGGCTGTGGACGGGGTCGGGAGGAGGTGGCACCGGTGATTGGGACGATGTCCAAGGTTAGGATTCAAACAAGTTTCGGGTTTCCGGGTTCTGTCAAACAACATGCTTGGACATCCGAAGGCATCATTGGATGGGCATTCCTCGATATCTTCAGTATCGTCCTAACGTGCTTCTGCCATGAAGTCGGCTGTAAAATATGCATGAGATAAGCCCTCCCAGGACGGCTTTCGAATCCGTAGCATTCACTAGCCGAGGCCTACGCAGTGGATGAACGCCCTCCGCGTCCCCGCAGACGCTCAAATGCCATGCGCTTTTCCCCCATATTTGGAGCTTGCCTCACTCATGCCCGTATCGTAAAAAGCGTGTTCGCACCAGGCCAAGGGTTTGTGATTCTGGCCTGTGCCCACTTGGGCCACTGCCCGCAAACCGTCGGTGCTTATGGCAACAGCACACCAGCGAGAATTCGCTAGCGCGTCAGTGTCAGCCTGCGCGCGTTCTGTGAGCTAGTTCGTGGAGCAGTGAACGTTACGGCCCTAACAAAGGTGAACTCAGAAATGAAAACATCGGCCGAAAACGAACTTATAAATAAAAAAAGGATGTACCCTCCGGGATTCGAACTCGTGACTTGCAAAACACTTGCAGCAAACAACAAGTTGACACTTTTATTTAGTTTTAGCATTTCAAGCAGCTTAGGTGACTATTTGTTGTACTGCGCTCGTGCAGTAAGCGTCCCCCAAGTTTCCACAATATCTCACGTCTAGCAATTGCATTTCTTAGACGGAAAAGCGTTCGCAGATGCATAGTCGTGCTGCTGACCGCTCTGCTTGTTCGCCCAGCGCAAAAAAAAGTGTTTCCTGCACCCTAGTTTTACGCTGTACGGTAAAAGTATCAGTTGATTTTATTTCCTTGACTTTGCTGACTCTTCTCCCGCCTTCAAGTGGCCTTAGATTTTCCTACTGGCGTACCAGCCAGCGAAGCGTCGCATGTGCGCGCTTGATACAGTGTACAAACTAACAAAGTAAGAAAGGCACATTCTTTCATTCACAAACGTGTCCTGGCTTCGTTTCAACTGAGCGAACGAATTGCGCCGACCCGTTGGTGGCTGGCGGACGAAACGCTGGGTTGACTGACTCTGTTGGAAGGTCGGCGAGCCATGCAGTAGCGCAGCCAATTGCCAGCTCCTCTTCCCCTGACGTCACACGAAATCGCCACAGAAAATGGGCGAGGGTGCAGAGGGGAGGACAGCATTTTTGAATTTATTTTTCTGCTAAACAAATTCGGTTAAACGCGCTCAGAGTGGTCGAAACAGGGCCTAGGGAATCCGGACTACAATTTGCGCTCCTAATCCCGCAATATTTACAAATTGCTTCAGTGTCCCATTCATGTCGCTGTCTGGCGAGGAGGAAGTGCAGCTTGCGGAGTAGAACAACAGATGGCGCGTCAAGCGCGTTGCCATAGTTTACATGTTCTTCTAGGGACGCGACGCACAAAAATCGAAATATGATCGAATATATTGTGAAAATTGTCAGATTTCTTTCTGTAAAATAAATAAATAGAAGTGCTGGGAACTTTAGCAGCAGCTATTAATAAATACTGCCCTGGTTACAAGACGTACCGCGCTTGAAACGAATAATCCCGGAGCAGACGACGTCTGCTGATGCCACCTTCCCGCCACGAGTGTTTCACTCTCGCCGCTCTCGTGGGCGGGTTCTCAGATTTGCGCGCGCTTTTCATGTTGCACAGGCAGGGTGGCGAAGTTAGGACAGTCTGAATAGGAACTAATGGCATAGAGGATAAGAACCATCATTCAGTGGAACTAATCATACCTAGATTTTTAACCGTGTTTTTTTATTTTTTATAGGTTTCGCGTTCTAGAAAAATCAAAGCCGCTTCGTTTGCGACAACGATGTTGAGACGCGAAGATTTCTTCCACCGCAAATCGACTGCAATGAAAGTTTAGTCGCGCGAGGGATTCGTCGGCGTCGTCTGCCTACGACGGCAGCCGGCTATGAACTGGCTGACCTTGAACCGGGCGCCTTTTCCCTTCGGCGCCTCGCGACAGAGGGCGCGTCGGTGCCGTGCCCGGCGCCGTGACTTTGTCGCGCCGCTTGAGCGAGCCCTGTTGCGCCTCCTCAATAATTCTTGCTCCGTGGTTTGCGTTAACGAAAAACAGTTACCCTGCACACATTATACAAGGGAAATTGACACATATGTCATGGATGGGATTTCTATCGTTGATCGATCAGCTCAGCTATGAACCTAATCACAAGTCAGGTCACTGTTCCAGATTAGAACTCTACGGCTTTTGTACAAGCTTGGCAATTCTTATAGCTGTGCTCATACAGCAAAAGTTCTACGAATCGTTCTTGGCTTACCTTTCCAGTATAGTCAGTCGACCACTCACCAACAATTAGGCAAAACAACCAAGTTGCCGAAGTGCGCTGCTCCTTAGTTAAGAGGATTGTGATGTACACACGATGCTTTGTTAGCTGTGCTGCCTCATAACTAAGCTTTCTCTACTCCCCCTAGAAATGGCTCGCGCCCGGAGGAAGGGTGGTGTTCACAGACTACTCCAAGGGGGACAAGCCACAGTACTCAGAAGAGTTTCAGAGATACGTGGCTCAGCGGCAGTACCACCTGCTCACGATCCCTCAGTATGAACAGGTATGTAATGCTGCTTAGCTATAACACAGTCTAAGTAATCTGACGTCTTTAAAAAGCTTTATCCTTCTATAGCAAGATACCTCAAACGGAAAGAAATGAATTTCAAACCACTGGCACCACTGAGTTGATCACTGAAATGCCAAGGTGCAAAACCTGCCGCGTTTTTACGAGCGACATTAAACACGTGGCGGTTGTCGTGTCTCCCACAGCTCCTGAAGAAGTCGGGCTTCGTGAACGTCCAGGTGGACGACATCACTGAGGACACCGTCCGAACCCTCCGAATGGAGCTGGAGAAGCTGGAGAGCAGAAAAGCCGAGTTCCTAAAGGTATACCGCACAAGGGGACAACACTTAGCACTTTGCTGAAGTGTGCTCCGAAAAAAATCATATGGCACGCATTATTCCGAAGTGAAAGAGAAAAGGGGGTGAAGGAGAAGCATGATAATACTGTACTCTTCCTTAGCTTTACGTAAAACTGTGCTGGACGATTGCACAGATGCTGTGCTGTGCTTGAGCTCGTCTCCGCTAGCTCTGGGAAGTGCAGATTCATGGAATGGAGCGAGAAGTGCTTTAAGCTTCGGAATAATATGCGCATCCTGTAAGGCACTGGGAGTTAGGTGCCACAGGCCCTTCCCCTGTGGAAACTCTTCTGGCGCAAAAGATAAGGGGCGGAAGATCAGGCATAGAATAATAGGCAGAAAGTGTGGCAATTAGTACACAAGTGGAGGTAAAAATGCAGAACCATCTCCGAATAGTGTGTATATCCTGTGAATGAAAATCCTTCTGGTTGTGTGACCAACTTGCATTGACAAACTGAACTTATAACAAACAACTGCGGCCGTGGTTCAAATCCAGTTTCGCGAATTTACTTTTCTCTCTCTGCGCAGTTGCCACAAAAATCGCTCCCGAGTTCTCAGTTATGGTGGATCAGACAGAAACAACCATTTAGCCGCTCCACTGCAGATGATGATAATAATAGGTGGTACTTCTTTCTCCTCACGACAGGAGTTCTCAGCCGAGGACTACAACTGCCTCAAGCAAGGCTGGGAAGCCAAGATCAAGCGTGGCACCGAGGGCGACCAAGCATGGTGCCTGTGCTATGCCGAGAAGCGGGCGCAACAATAGGATTTCAATTAGTAGCCCCCTAAAGCCGTCTCTGGCACCGCACGATGCACATATCCTTTCCTCCTTTTTTCTTTTTTGCCTCCTCCACGACGCCCAACTCTAGCATACAACCATTCGCAACGTTATCCTTTCAAACTTTTGCTCGAGGTTTCAACATGCTGACAATGAAGTCCTCCCGTATAGCGAAACGACTGCCGTTGACAAAATAAATGGACTTCAGAAATCGGCCATCAATAAGTTGCCTTAACCCTTTCAGACGCCGCTCGCTATTTCCCCTTACAATTTTTTTGTGGTTTCTATGCTCTGTATCTCGCCAAATAATATGAATGTGCAGGTTACTGACCCCAACACAATCTTAGTTTTTTTTTTTTTTACAGTCATGTACAGAATTGTGTACATAGCGTCACAGAGGTCAAGAGCATCAAGCAGCGCTGAATATTTCCACATACGTATATATTGCTGTGATATGCATTGTTTCTGTATTTCTAGGGCCACACGTCTTTTGAGAAAATGAGGAGAGAGTTCAAAAAATTCACCCGCTGAAGCCATCGCGTGCGTCGCCATTTTGTTTGTTTATGCTCTTAGTATTCTTACTGGCCGCCAGATGGCCCTAACATCTTCTATATTAGATGAAGGATACAAAATTATGCTAAACTAGCGAATACTTTCAGCTTTGGTATTTGTTTGTAAAAAACCGCAGGATTGAAATGTACACAATTGTGTACATAGCGTCTGAAAGGGTTAAAGTAGGTGTCGTTAGCAATCTGTGTGCCACGATAACGTAATAGAGCTTAACCTTCCTCATCATTGTCTCACCTCAGCGCTACCACTTTTATGCGGAAACAGCTTTTCAAAGCCGGCCAAAAAGAACTTGGTACCCATGTGTTACACAGCTGCATCTCTGGCCATCAGCATGCAGGCAGCACTCGCGATGGTGACGCGGACAGGACGCAGTACTATGTTCCCATCCTGGGCCATACTTTTTTATCAGCAGCCCTCCACGAACATTCGCAAAGGACGCGATCTGGCGAGGGTGACAAATTTTAAATGCTTTGGCCTGACTGCAAAGACGTTTCAGCCCTGAAGAAGCTTCTCCTCTTCAACTGCTGCGAGTCCTTGGCGGGTATTGTGCCAATAAAGTTGTTGCCTCAACTGCTCTTCACTTGTCTTAAATACACAGTTGACGAGGTGTCCACCAAGCTGTATTAGTGCCTTTTACCGTTAAGGGCCAAATGGCAATGTGGAGAGAGGAATTACAGTGTGCTTGTGTGCCTAGAATGAATCTGCCTCAAATTTTTTGGCACCAAGACCACCCACCATTAGTGAATGCCTCACCACTTTTGGCTAATTGGCCACATGAGTGGCATGCGTTAAGTGAGTATATGTGGCCATGGTTCTCGGGCAGCAACGATGTGTTTCCAAGATGGCAGCCTTTTTGAGCTAAAAGAGTGCCGAAATTTTGATCTGCCTGTCTGTCGCACTATTTGCCCCAAAAAAAGGTAAAAAAAAAAAGTAGCTGCCAGAAATAAAAGTTCAGAAGAGCCAATGGTGGGAATCGAACCCACATCATACGCGTGGAAAATGGGAATGCAAACAATTAATGCTGGTATTCTTTTCTTTAATGGATGGGATATTTAGGTAAACTCAGAGGCAACAATTACATGTAACGATTAACAAACAGTTACAAAAGCCAGCGAGCATCAAACAACAGGCAGTTCATTCAGACAAATTCGGTGCCCTTCAAATGGTTAAGCATCATGAGCAAACTTGCAAAGCAAAATCCCAGCCTGGCCTCCCATATACGCAAAGAAAACCCTCCAAAAAAGACAGCCACTAACTTTGTCTATGGTGCACGGTGACTCCAAAGGTTGTTGCCCACTTCACCACTCACCCACTGGTGCATGTGTTTCCAAGCTGTGACCCAAGCTTCGGCTGTCAAGCGGCAGCAGGGGTGGAGAAACTAGAGTCAGCAGTAAAACAGCATACACAGGCTTTAGCAGTGTCCATGTGAGGTGCTCTTATTGACACGAGGGTGATCCATCATAAATTATGTGCGCGACAGCATGCGCAGCGCGAGCTCTTCGTCGGCCTTCAAGTCCAGGCCAGTGTCCATGGGTCCATCCTCCTCCTCCTCTTCCTCACTGCTGTCGGCAGGGGGCGCCACTCTCTTCTTCGGCCGAGCTGGACCCTCATCCTCCGAATCAGCTGCTCGCTTTTCCCTGGAACTGCACACAGTCACAGTTGACAACAGGGTCATCGGCTTGCCAGTAGTTCCAAAAATGAAGCTCAGCTACAATCACTTCAGAACAGTAATCGGAGCAGCCAGGAGTGCATTCTGAAGCAGTGGAAAGCATGATTCATAGAAGTGCAATGGGTGCAGTGCGGTAAACAACCCACAGGAGCTGTACAAAGTGTCTTCTGAGACACTGTGTAAAATTTTTTTGTACTAACGTTTGTTTTGCTTATACAGTTGAATTTCGTTACTTCCAACTTGAGGGGGAACAAGAAGTCTGAATTAAGCAGAGTTCGCATTAGACGAAGCTCATTTAATGAAGTACTTACATGGAGCACTGCACTAAGCAGAACACGTGGACTGGGCATATGTGGAACATATGAGTGACAAGGTTTAGGACATTTAATTATGCCAATTTCAAATGGGTTTAATCGGTGATGAAAGTCTACACGCAGTTTTTTTCAGTAGTGACTCAACGAACATCGTTTGAAGCTTGTAGACTACCTCTAACGCAGCATGAGCATTCTCTTGGCTAGAGAAATAGTGTGTGGCTGCGCACTGTGCCCACACTGCATCAGTTCGGGGAAATATCTTTCCCATAATATGAGGGATTGAGAGACTTTGAAGGCGCATACACATGATGCGTACACTCATGTACACCTATGTACAGTATTTGTGTTGTGTGCATGAATGCTTGGTGAATTATGGTGAATAATGATTCCGCCTGCTACTACCTCCTAATCCTGGCCCTCATGAGGCCCATGTTTTCCCCTGGTTTCCAGATCCCTAGCATTCTACCACAGTGTCCACTTAGCTGCTTCTCATTATCATCCCACCCTTCGTGACGCGAGTCTTGGTGATGCCATCATGTATGGTTTCACAAAGGATGCTCGCTGAGGCCGTGCACACCAGAATTGGCAGTAATGAAATTACAGTAATTAAATTACTTTTGAGTGTTGGTAATTTAGCGATGTAATAGGCCAGTAATTTCATGAAAATTACCCATTACTTTCTCAACTGCTTTTGACTATGATATAGCCTGTCCGCTTCTCCTACAGCATAAAAAGTTGACCAAGTAGAGTTCCAATGCCCAGAGAGTCTCTGCCTCTGGGCATTGGAACTCTAATAAACTGTACATAAGTTGGTGTATAAACAAATATTTTTGAGATAACAAAAGAAACCAGCATCCCACCTCTGCTTGGGCGGCACGTCCTCCTCTTCTGAGCTGGAGGACTCTGCAGAGCTAGGCCCGGCCACACCCCTGTCATCAGCGTCCTCTTCCTCCTCTTCCCCACTTCCAGCAGCCTGCCCGAGAAGAAGAAAACGCCTCGTGTCCAGCTGGCCAATCCTCGTGGCCCCGAATGATCAGGGCAAGCTTCTCACTGATAAAATCTGGTGGGCACACTGGGAGTGGCACTAATGGGTGAAACAACGTTGGACTCCAATACGTACTACGTACAGTAATTTTCCTTTCTAGGGAGGACTGAATGCTGATTACTCGTGGGGAGCCCGGCATTCTGATGAAATGTGCTAGGGAGATGCAATTAGCAGACCTCTCATGTTCACCTACGGGTATGGCTCAAGGTGACGTGGTCCTACATTGTGTTTTTTTAACTTGTAGCAGCTCTAGACAATGGAAATGCCGAGCCACAGTACAGCACATGTATTTCAGGTAGAAGGTAGCAGGTGACAAGCCAGCGGTGGTGAGGCCTGGCTGAACGCTCGGAGTCTGTGGGAGCACTGGCCACTCGCGCCACGAGGCTGAGCGGTCCTTCATTGTCTTGGGCAATGCTGCTGCAAACTCCTCCATTTCTTAAAGCTAAAGGGTGCACTCCCCACTACGGGCTCTACCTAGACTTGTGGCATTTTTCAGCCACGCCATATAATAATAGAAACCAGCATAAATAAAAAAAAAGCCAAACTACTTCACCCATCAAGAATACCTCAAGGACTGCAAAATGTATGGCTGCGTCAAAATACGTCCATTTACCACAAAGCAGTGCCATGAATACAGTGAAAATGGCTTTTAGTTACTGGAGTTGCTCATACTCCTAGCAGCTACCACAGTCCCTGGTGTCATTGACTGCCCTCGACAAGTTTCTGCCCCTTCCTTTGGTGCATCAGATGCTCTTCTAGAGTTCACTTCCCTCTGGGGGACTTTTATGACCCAAGCAGCATAATGCATAGGCAAGCAACACAAAAGCATTCAACTGTCTTAGGTAGGACAATATTTTTTACTATAAGTAGTTGAAAATAGTATCAATTATGCCATTTTTGACCTATAATTCACAACTTAGTATTTACATTGAATGCTCTTCACCTTCAAAACAGCCAAACATTTTTTTTACAGCACAGTAAAAATATAATTTTCCTAAAGGAAGCCTCACAAACTCGGAAATGGCGCAGCATTTAGGGTATCACCTAATGCAATGAACAATTATCATCAAGCCCCTAGACTGCACTGCGCAATCGCATGCGTTGTCACGGCAACCGTTGCGCAAGGGCGCCTTGCAGTGGAGAGACCTCCTCCTTACCAATTCTGCTCCGGCATCCTCGCCCCTCTCCTCTCTCCGTTCCTGCTTCATTTTCAGCCGTTTCTCCTGCAAGGAAAAGAATTCTCGGTTACTTTTTTCGAGGGACCTGGTAAGAACACAGTGTGACAAGAGGAGTAGCACTAGATGCCCACACACACCCCCTCATCAAGGCAGCCCTCATAATGAGTGAGGAATAGGTGACACAGCACTGTCTTTCCTCATGTGAAGATCCCGCCGCGGATTCCGTGGACATAACGCATCCCCTTCAAGACTGGGATCACAATCCCACTGCTCAAGAGACACCCTAGCATGTGACTCATACTCCCCTGCCTACTCCCCCAGTCGCTGTTTCTCGAGGAGTGATATCACACCCTCACTTACTTCCCCATGTTAATGAGAAGCGAGACGACAGCCACTGCATCTTATTATTCGTATGAAAGTGATAGACAGCTTCGGTAGGTCGGAAATCCGGCGTAACCTGAGACAAAATTGCAGATGACGCACGCAGATGATGCAAAGAGAAAAGGTTAAAGTAATCGAGTTGAAAATAAACGTCTGGGTCTGGACAAAAATCGAACACGGGGCCTTCAGAATGCAATACAAGCATGCAGCCCCTCTGCCACCACAGCTCAGTGACTATTGCCGACTAAAGCTAACCCAACTAGTGAATGCATTGTGGTTTTTTACTTCAAAACGTGCGTTGAAGACACGTACTGAGGCCTACATGAGTAATTTTAGCATGCTAATTACACAAGTAGCAATCAGACAAGCAGCAAAGCATGCTTTCGTTAACTGTCCTCTTTGCTTGGCGATGTGAACAGGTTCAGGTGATCCAAACACCTGAACCTGTTCGGAGAGACCGCTCTCTGTCAAGTGCTTGCAGTGAGGAGAGAATCGGTGGCCGCACCCTGTGCATGGCCTTGATCCTCTCGCGGAAGCGCTGCTTGTCGAACTTGTCCTCTTCCTCGAGGATCTTCTTGGAGATGGCCAGGTCGATGCCGCAGGGCGCCTTCTCCTCCTTCAGCAGGTCCCGGATGATGCCCGCCTTCTGGACGTTCAGGCCCTCCACAGCCTGCAATGAAAAGGAGGGACACCACACTGCACGCAGTGTATGACCACCACCACCACCACCACGTTGCGGCAACAACAACCAACAAGGTGTGAAGCAGTAGCGCAGGGCTGTTTTACATGGCCCCACTGGAAGGAAGGAACAGCCCACCTCCAGGGTAATAAAACGTGAGAGATCAATCATGGTCATGACCTACTGGTGTGGGAGGTGCCAAGCTATGACAGTTGCCCAACTGAGACTGAGCAAGACTTAAAACTGGCAGGCCAGTGGTAGGAAAGTACCCGAGCAAGTGCTAAAGTCCAACGCAGGCCGTGCAATGTTGGGCCTTACTAGGCTATGGGCCTCTTTGCTAGACCATGCCGACTTCATGCAGGGAGTGCTGCCGTTGCCTTGCCTAGGCAATGGCAGCATCATTTCCCATTAACCAAGGACACAATCAGAAACCTCATCTTTCAACAGGAGGCCCAGCTTCCAGCTTGGCTGACAGAGGGGAGGGAGTGGCTGCCCCTTCCCCGTGTCTGGTTTTCACAACAGCAATTCCTGCCCTGCCTTGCAACAGCGCGAAAGTCGAGGAGAAGGAACCTTACCTCGCCTTCCTCGTCAAACACCAGCTTGGTGTTTGGCACCACTCGTTTCTTGAGCGCTTTCTTGGCCGCGGCCACTTTGGTCAGGGGCTTCTTGTTCTTCTTCTTCTTGCCCTCTTCGTCGTCACCCAGGGGCTCTTCTGCACCGTCGTCCTGCAAGGATACGAGGGCACTTGGACAAAACCATAGCGAGCATTTCTTGAGGACAACAGTATTACGTTCAAGGCCAAGACGCTCACCACCTGCCCCCCAGCAAACACACTATTAGGCAAAGCTCAGTGAGCTCACCAGTGGTGAGGGCGTTGGTGAGAGCTAGAGCACGGTGCTTTTGAAAAAGCACGAAAGGGTGAAAAATGTGGTAAAAAGAGAGCATAATTATATTTCTTTTCGTTTTCACTATAATTCCGTTGATTTGACAGGCATCCACACTACCAGTATGCTCAGGTGTATGCATTCCATTGAGGCTGTGCATGTCTTGGCGCTGACTGTCCTAAGCTCTCTTCTTGTATGCACGCACACACATGCAATGAACAACCGACTGACTCGGGATTTCTTTTCAATGACGTTCATCTTCCCTTCCCTTTAGGGTAATAACTAACAGCTGACCAGCATGTAAACGTCAATTGGTGAATATAATCTGCCAAGCAACATGGCAAGTGCAAACATGTTCGCAACACGCAGCCACATGTTCTTCCTTACTAAGCAACAACGGCCCAGAGTGCTTAGTTACTGGCTGACCACCAACTTGGATAGATTTGTCATCTATCCTTACTGCCCTTTCAAGCCTAACCCTGGCTCAAAGAGTAACCTACAGTGGGTGCTTTTGTAAGAACATGCAAGTCCTCAGAGAGGGTACCGGACATGTTGTTCTCGTAGCACTAGGCACAGTCTCACCAGCAGTGACGGTTTTTCCTCACAAGCTAAACACTGCCGCCGTAACAAAGGAAGCTGGGGACGCTGCCCACCTCGGACTGGTACGTGACTGTCCTCTTGACTGTAAAGATGTCGCCCAGGTCCGAGTCGTCGCTCTCATCCTGTGCCTCAAACAGGGCAGTGGATCTGGATTTCTTGGGCAATAATGCGGGAGCTGAAGAGCCACTCTCTCGCTGTTCCTGAGCCTTCTGCTGCTTCTTCTCCTGGGCCGCCTTGGCCTGCTTCAGGTGCTTCTGGACAAACCTCACTCGGGGTGCCACGGCCAAACCCAAGGACCTGCAGCCAAAGGAGGGAAAAGCACACCCTACTGACCCTTTCTACACCTTCACCAGACCATGCTATACAACCGGGCCTGCAAGCGCCAAGCTGTCACACGGCTGCAGTAATGCCGCAATAACAGCAAGTAAGTCTCCTCGCACTGGGCTTGTGCCTTGAGCAGGAATTACAGGGCATGAGCTTCACCACTAGAAAAGTTGTGCGCAGTGCAATAAAAACACCAAGGACAGGGAGTCACGGTGGATCCGGTACTACATTCAAGTGTGCTTCACACACTTAGTGCCAGTACAATCTAGGGAGCCGTGAGCCAGAGCAACGGTTCACTTAGCACCCTCTTTGGTGCAGGCACTTCACCAAGAAAAGGGGGACAAAGAACAGGGAAGATGGGCACTAGGCACCCAGGCACCACATAGCGATCAACTGGCAAAAGTCATGGGGGTAACAGTTAAAGGTGATTTTTGTGAATTCGTTTCTGGCTCAGTTCAAGCCACCGTGAGAACAAAAAGGACACCCTGCGATTCAGTTGGCCCCCCTAATAGTGTCCGAGGCAAAACAGATTGATTGATTGAGTGTAGGGTGATAATGCGCCGACGCAACGCAGGCGATGAGGTGCGCCGTAGTGGAGGGTTCCGGATTAATTTTGACCACCTGAGGACCTTTAACAAACGCCGAAATCTGGTACACGACAGGCTGCTTCTGCTTTTCGCCTCCATCAGAAAAGCGGCTGCCGCGGCCGGGACTCGAACCCACATCCTCGTGCTTAGCAGCACAATGCCTTAGCTACTGAGCCACCGCGGCGGGTACGAGGCAAAACAGACGTCCGGCAAAGCCAGGCCAACGGGAAAGAGAGTCGACGAAGGCTTTGGTACGACTCTCAGCATGGCACTCAGCTATCCTGTGCTATTGTTCACTTCGAGCTGTACACGTGAAACAGTTCCACATGGTGTGTTCTTGAGACTGCCCCTCCCTTTATGGACAATGCACCCTGCCCCATATTCTGTTTCCTGGAAGCAACCAAGGCCTGTGGCTTGCAACTGCAAAAAAAGGTCCCGTGACCTTTTTCAGCCCTGGAAGAGAAGCCTGCGTTCGAAAAGACAGTACAGCGTGCCAGTTGTGGATAAGGTGCTATGCCAAGAGGAGTGGTCCTTTTTTTTTTTTTGTATGGAGTAGAAGAGCCAGACAAGGTTTCTCAGACAACCACACCACGGGCACACAGAACCTGCTATTCTTCCCACTAATATGTGAGAGTGACCGCATATCAAGTAGGAAATGCATCGCCTGTGCTTGCAACATGTCGAAAATTCACCCTTCGTTTTTTTTTTTCATGTTTTGCATCCCACTGACAGCACAACTAATGCACACTAAACATACACAGAATGCTATTCCATACCAATCTCAGGTGACACACATCCCTGGCAAAGGCACTTTCGTACCACTCCACCATGGCCAGAGAGCTCACCTGGCAAAGGCGTCCAAGTCCAGCTTGGCCACATCGAACACGGTCTTGTCTTTCATCAGGAACACACTCTTCACGTACGCGGTAAAGCACTGCAGCAAGACACGATACACTGCAACTCAGCACAGTTCAAATAAAGCCAGGTAAAAAATTTTGTCCGAAATGCAACTAGAACTGCCCGACTTTCTGACAAATTTATTAAGAAGACAGTATGCCAGCAAATTTTTATCAAAAGAGAAGCAACTTCCTCAACACTGAACCCTTTCCGGTCCAACGGCCGTTCTGGTCAAAAAATGTTTTGCCAATTTCTGGCACCGCGAACAAAAAGACAAACTGTGCAAGAAGAACTCACAGGATATTTATTTTTCTCTAGCATGCTGCTTGCAACTCCTTTCGCGATATTTGAGCAGCGTGCAAAACTACTCAAGGCTATCTCCTGGGTGCAGGCCAGTGTATTTTTACTGCAGGTTTTGCAGAAAAACAGAAATGTCCCTCCTCCCTCCTTTTGTTTTTCTATCGCTACAAACATCACTAACTGACGGAGGCACGTAATTCTCCTCCCTCACTGAAGTCACAATCACTTTCCCTAAGTGCACCACCGTAAAATGCCCAGCAATGAGGAAGGGGCCGTGCTTTTCAGCGAACAGCGCGCACGTGAAATCCTCTGGGATTCAAAAGGCCCGTGCTAAACATTGTGCTGCACCCTTGCTGCAAGAAGAAGTAAACCTCTACAACCAAAGTTCACTTGTCCCCCAAGAGATGGTGCATCATGTATACAAATAAGCACAAGCGCATTGCAGTGAGAAAAACCACGAAATTTAACCTTGAACATTCAAGTAGGGCGGAACCTGACAATGGACCGCTGTGGCCATGTTGCGTTTTCAGGTAGGGCCAAACAATAGACCAGAAAGGGTCCAGTCACTGTTCCAACATGGCAGCTGGAAACCAATTTTTTTTAAAGGGGCACTGAACAGAGCCACCATTTCCTATGTCACTTTACAAGAGCAAAGCTTACACTGTGCACCACTCCTGTGTCCTTTCGGCCTATTTTTATGCTTCTTTCACAAGAAAAGTGCATTTAAATGTGCAATTCTTCTAGCAACACCTCACTCACACGATTTTACGTCCGCAAGGCAGCATTAAATGATTTTGAGACTATTTACTGCACCAAAATAACGCCTTAAAAATATAAGGACTGAAAAAAGTAAAGATAAAAATTTTTGAAGGCTGGAACAAAACCAAGCCCTAAGGTGAACTTGCACTCTCCTTTTTTCCAGAGTTCAGGTAGAAGCCAAGGCTTAACACACAGTGCAAAAAGATGTGGCAAAAGGTAGGGGAGCATTACGACGTAGACAAACACTGTCAGCATCGTACACATCTGTCAACCTTCCGCCCTGCGCTATGCATTGCTCTGAAAAATCAATCAATCAACTAGCTCTTCTAACCACTAAAATAAAGGATCACATGATTTGAACTACACAATACAGCCTTACGTAAGAGAAGGGCAAAACTAAGCCTCTCTGCAAACGATCATCATTCCCTCAAGTAGCTTTCCTAGTGGTAGAAAACGGAGCACGAATGCTCCCAGCCAATGCACTGCACTGTAAAGGGTCGACCTACTGTAAAGTTCCGAAAGAACGCCCACCCAAAGTACAGAGATATCAAGTGAGAAATACAGGTTGCGATCTTTCGAGTCAGGTGCAAAAAACTAAAAAGTGGCTGCACCGCCAACCAAAACCGCGGAGAAATCAAGAAAAAATACCAGATGAGCGAACTTTTGGCTCAAGTGTGGAAAGGCCAAATAAGTGAGCGCATCAACACATGAATAGATGATTCACGTTTATTTTGTTCCCTCATCGGTGCTAAAGCCATCAATTTTAGGGGTGGACGATGTTTTAAGGTGGGCGTTCACTCAGAACTTCACGGTAGTCACAGCAAAGCGAGGACTCCGGGCCGAAACAGTGGTGCTGAGCAAGCCTATCGTCAAGGCAAGGGGGGCCACTCACCCTCTGGGCACACTCCTTGAGTGCCACGTCCCGAGCGCACATGGCCTCCAGTTTGATCTGTATACTCCGCAGCATCCTCGGATTCACCCTGCACCACGGCCAAACAGGCAACACACGGGGTCAAAGGGCTCGTTCAAGTACACTGCGAAGGGTTAAAGGGCTCCTTCAAGTACACTGCTGAGCGGTCAAAGGGCTTCTTCGAGTACACTGCTGCAAGACACTGCCCACCATGAGGCCGCACTTTTTAAGGGGCCATGAAAACTAAACACACCTTTGTCCTATTTGAAAGAACTAGCCTTTGGTAACTTGCTCAGCTCCATTCCAGAAGCGACAGATGTCTTTCAACCAAAATACGCAACAAATATGGAAAAGGTTTTCAATTTTGTGCTACTGCGATGTAATATGGGCAGGAGTGATGCAGCCGGGCGAGCACAAAAAACGTACTTACCAACCGTGCAAATGAAATTCAGAGCTGTGAGAGAGAAATCACCCGTAAGTGGCTGGGCAGTTGCCATTGCCTCATCTCCATTGCTTGTTGCAAGTTTCCGATAAAAAAGGTGTCACTGTTATCGGGACAACGCAACCTTTTTAACGAGCGAAACTCGTATTTTGTATTCATAGACCCTTTAAGCCTGTTGTTAAAGACCTGAGCTGCAGAAACCGGCCCCACCAGAAAGAGTTCTGTTTTCCGAAAAACCCCTTACACGGAAGAGAGGCAAAATACATTCCAGGAGTAACTTTTTACAGAACCTCTTCCATCGCAGGCCTGTTTTAGCAGCAAAAAAAAAGGGAGAAAAAAAAATACAGGCTATCGTGTTTACCCAATGGTGTCCCTGGTGACATTTATCAGCCATTTCTATACTTATCTTTTTTACCAAGAATGGCCTTCAGCAGAGGGGGGACCACACGTCCACCCTTGTTCCTCACAAAGAGAAACATTTACCCACCCTTACAGCTTCCCAGAATGGCCCCTTTTTCGTTCCACACAAAGAAAGGATGGATGCTGCTGGCACTCACTGTATCTTCGATATGGGTATCTTGTTGTTGGTCAGTTGCTCTGCCATAGACTCCTCCGATGGAAGCAGGATCAGCAGTGCTTCGCCGTCTTTTTCAAACCTGCATGCAAGGGGTCCACATGTGCACTCTACCGCAGCCAAGAGTCGTCTAACAGAATGAACTGTGTGGGACGCTTCACTATCTGACAGGCTGCAGCCTTCACAAACAAGCGCTGCAATTGAAACAACAAAGGTCAAACTGATAATTAAGAAAAAAAAAACAGCATACAAAACCTTATTACAAGTGTGTTGAAGAGTCTATTAAATACTTGCAATGCTGGTCAGCATATTATCTTATGCAAGACCTTCATAACCAACAGCCTTGAAAAACACAAGTTTGTGCAGACCTGTGTGGCGGTACATTCTTTACGGGAAAGAAACAAAACGTGACATAAATTCTACATACCAGGTTTTGCACACTTGCATGGCACTCTCAGGTGACACTTTACAACCAGTTTACTAAGTACGTAAAATGGGGCAGATGAAAGGTTACTAGCTGGTTTATGAATGTCCGTTACTGGGTAAGGGAACGGATAAGGCTGGCCGACTACCAGCTACCCTTTTCTCTGTAGGCACATTTGTTGGTGAGGAAAAGAAAATGAGAAACGCAGATGATAAGAAGCCAAGAGTTAAAATGGTGTGATGCTGCACGACCTTCCTTGATCCATCCGGTTTGATCTGCGGGGCGGCCGATGCAATGGACGAAGTGCTAACGTACTTGCCACCCCTTCTCTCACCCATGATCCTTCGGGACACCATTATCTAAGCCTATTACGTGGCCACTGAAAAGCCCAGGCTAGCAGCCATGCTGCGGAGAGGCAAATATTCAGTAATTCTGCTGCTCGAATTTTACTACACTTGAAGAATGTGCAAGCACTTGGCTTCTACCAGGTCTAAACAGCAGCAGCCTTAATTTTAACCAGAAGAGGAAAATTGACACCCAACAGGCAAGGCAGAAAAACTACCAAAAAGAGGCTTCCATGCAACGTTGGTCTGGTAAAAATGGTGGACCCACGATGAGCTTGCACCGACCTGGCCGTTCTTCCAGCTCGGTGAATGTAGGTGCTGACATCCTCGGGGCAGTCATACTGAAGCACCCAGTTGACAGCCGGGAAATCTGCAAACCACATACCGGCCATGATCCAGCAACTTGTCGAAGCATGCTGTGCCAGTGCCACCACAGTGCATATGCATAACAAAAAAAACTAAGTGCCCGCAATGAAAACGGTTTACGAATACAGCGCCACACTGCACATGTTCTGATCGTGAGTGGCATTCCCCTAGCAGTCTTTTCAGGTGCCGTTATCTTTGTGGTTGCACATAGCACCCCAACTTCGGCTAACAACCCACGAATGATTTGCTCCACATCGTGGTGCAACTGAAGGTAGGAATGAAAGCAGCAGTATCGAGTCCATGGTGTTTAAAATGCAACTGAGATGAGTGACACGGCAGGGTACATGCAGCCAGCTTCCGGCCACTGCCTAACGAGGCCCCCCAAGCAAACCCAGCACCGACCTAGGCCTCGAGCGGCGATGTCAGTGGCGATGAGGACGGCACTCTGCTTCCGGCAGAATTCGTCGTAGACAGCCATGCGCTTCAGCTGGAACATGTTCCCGTGCAGCTCCAGGATGGTCATGCCAGGTCTCATGCGGCACAGGGCTCGGTACACGTACTTCACCTGGGCAGGAGAGAGAGAAAAATACTCAAGGAGCAAGGCTGCACATGCTCTTGTAGTTGCTGAAGAGGAAGCAAGGGAGGTTACTGTCGGTTCCGCAATGGCGTCTACCGCTAAAGGATCTGCCGCAAAACAAAGCGTGTGATGAGAGGCTATGCTCTAGGGTGGAATTTCGAGTTTGTCCATTTCAAAAATGCCTACTTCGCATCTATTTCAGCCGTAATGTAGGTGCACTTGCGAAGCCTCTGACCAACGATGTGCGCAGAAACTGAAGCCCCGTCTTGCTTTGGCTACGTCACACCCAATGTTCACTTTCAGCCAATCAGGGCTCACTCAAAACGGACACGGAATGGACAGAACTGAGAATTACGCCCCTGATGTGTGACAATGGGGCCATAAAAATGCCCACATTGTTATGTATTTAATGATCATCATTAGCCTTTTTATGTCCACTGCAGGATGAAGGCCTCTCTTCATAGACTACCAACCGCTCCCATCCTGTGCTGTCCAAATGCGCATCACATGACCAGTGTAACTTAACCTATCCCTCTTAATTTCAACTAGGAGTCTTCCAGCAGAGTTTTTTTCCTGTGTCCGAGACCTCTGAAGTTTTAATCCTGCTGCCTTTTTTTATACGGCTCAGCAGACCGCCCCAAGTTTTCTTTTGAGGTGTTTGGCAAGTCTAAGTTTCTGCCCCGCAAGTCACCACCAGAAGTGTGCACTGGTTATATGCCATGCTTTTTAGCGACAGGGGTAGCCTACTGTTTGTAACTTCAGAGTGTCTGCCCAATGCTCTCCAGCCCGCACTAATTCTACGCCACATTCCTTTCTCATAGTCTGAATCAGCGCTGACAATTTGTCCAAGATAGTTATACTCATCCACTTCTGGTATTTCATCATCTAGGCTAAAGGAGAGCTTTAACATAACTTTAGATTGATATATATTTTTAACCCTACCGCTCAGCTTCGCGAGTATATTTCCTAAAGCATTCTTTGTAGGTATTCTCTCGAACCGCCGACAAAGACGTCACCCGCAAATGTCAAGTGGTTCAAAGACTCCCCCATTCACCTGTATCCCGGACTTCTCACATCAAGCTTCTTGAATATCCCCTCTAGGCAAGTTTTGAAGGAGTACTGATACAAAATTTTTGTGCTACATTTATTTCGCTGCTATGGGTGCTTACCAGCCCAGTAATCATAGAATGGCACATTAGATGGTCGACTGCAGAGGAAGTAATTATTTACGGCCTCATCTATTTGTGTCAGTTTTGGTTTCAATGAAACAAACATGACAGGATGGCGCTCTTGACGTCGCTGTTTTCTTTGCACCACGGCCGGTCTGGACTGGCGCGCTGCATGATGTCAGTCCAAAAACTGTGACATGATACACAAGGCAGAGATGTGTGTGCCAACAGAAGCCAGAACCTTGACTACGTCACGGGCTCCCAGATGTCGGCAGTATGGGGCTACGTGTATGGCGAGGCACTCAATCCGTCATGCTGATGCTGATGTCAAAAGGGTATTCGTTCTGAACTTTCTTGTGCGTGCAAAGATTAAAATTGATTTAAAATATGTTGCACCGAATGGTTATGGTTGAAATTTCCTGGGAGATATCTCCACATACAAAGGGAGCTTAGCTTTTTAGATAGTCATTATCTCAGCTTTGAAATTTCATGTCAATTGGCCTCGAGGACATACTGTGGCGCCACCTACGTGTGACGTCACTTGTAGGACGCCGAATCGTGTTTTCGTCTGCTACAACACATTTCCCGTGCGTATGCGGAAGCGTGTTTTTTTGTTGTGGCCACCGTCTCGTCCGCTCCTTGTGGATTTGATGCAAATTACCAAAAAAGTTGTCTGTAAACCAAATAATTCGGGCAAGCAATCAGCGACTCGCTTGTTCCCAGCGACACCGCCGCGTTTAGGTAGTTGCGACCATCGCGACCCACAGCTCTTACATACGTAGCCAGCTAACGCCAAGGACGATGCAACTGATGCCGAGAAAAGTATGCTGTAAATTCATTATGAAATACTTGTGACGGCACATGTGTGTGCAAGCAAACACCTTGTAACAGCGACGGAAACGCGTCGCTCACTTATGATCTCACCGCGCGAACTGCTCTTATTGCCTGGTAAATGAATGACGCGAGAACGGTGATCAGATTGCTTCGCCGCACATGCTTAAAAGTATTGTTATGGTCTGCAGTTTGGCTTAATCAGTGCCTATTTCCCCTACGATGTTTTTAGTCATGCCCGGATTTGATTAACGATCACTGCCATAGCCTGTACTCTGCGCGGCTGATGTTTACTTTTCGCGACTTGTCCGCAATGTATGAACGGTATGAACGCGAGTTTTTAACGCCTTCGAGCGGGTTCGGACAAGGCTATATTTAGTTTTCATTAAATGCTCGGCGTGGATAATTTATAATTGCAGCGTGTTTTGTATGTTTACAGTAAGCCGGCATTTCTCAAGCATCAATTTGAAACTCACGACTGCTCACAGAAGGCGAGGCTGCGTACGAGGCGAAACACGTCGTTAATGATTTCGGGTAATGGGGATATTTAGAAAAGGAGAACCGAGCGTTGGGGGCCCCCAAGAAGTTAAGAGGAACCCAAACGCAACACACGCGTGCGCTACGGGAGGGCCTTTGCCAACAAGTCGCAGCCGGCTTCGGATGCACGTAATCGGATGTTGGGAACTTTAGTCTTGGCGTCGCAGCAGATATTTCATCGCCGTTAGAGTTGCGAATGACAGACCCTAATAGAACGTTTCACCGCGCTGGGAACTCTGTAAGTGCGGTGATTTCCGTTGCAGCGATCGACGATCAAGATACCTGCACGGCCTCGGCCGATTCTTGCGCGCAAGCATAGCCATCCTTCGGCCGCTCGACGCACCGTGCGTGAACGGGCCGGCGCTGCCGGTACCGACCTCTGTGGCCGGTCGGCGTAAATCGCGGCAGATATTTGAGCATCGCTTTGAAAACCACAGCTGATGACACTACTCATCAGAATTTTTCATCACACTAACATCCACTTTCACCAATCTGCAACTTCTTTTCCACGACTTGTGTGATTTTAAAAAGCGGCGACAAGTTGTTGCTGCCGCGACCTGCGTCGGTTCGAGCCGCACCGTCGGCTGTGCGGGCAGGCACGGCGGGTGCGCGTGCTTCTGCGAGCAGTTAACGCTTCACGATTTCCTGCTTTATACATTTCTTGCAAACAAGAGAAATCTAGAAACTTCACTCGGCGATCGTCGTAGTCCACATTGTTGATCAGGGAAACAAGCCGCGCTGCTTACGCTTCGGTCGCATGCGTAATACACCACCACGCTCATGCATGGTGTTTGCGGATAATCTACCACAGTTGATACGGTTATACAGTCACCATTAGGTCGAACTGCGCTTGACGCACTGAGAATTAACTTCAAACGAAGGAAGTTAACACGAAAATACTTTTAGAACGCGCTTCCTAGGCGAAGTGTCACGCGCTGCAAGCCAGCTACGCAGCAAGATAGGAACGGTGATCCTACAAGTGACGTCAAAACGATCGCAGCGCCGGCCTCTCCAGTGGTGGGCCTCGCGGCCAATACTCATTTGAGTCATTTCAGAGAGATGGCTCCTCCTTGCGCCCTTCCTGACAGGAGGAAATTCCCCACTCTCATCGTGTTCTGTGTGCCCCTAGGACAAGTCCTCCCAGAATCTCACATTTGCTCGTTGCTTCCACTGTTATGGTGGGAGCGCAGAGCAGCAAGGCTTCCCAGTGCTTGATTCGTGCACGAGAACGGACGAGGAGGACCACGGGCCCAGGTACACACACCTGCTTGCAGCTGGACAGGAAGACGAGGATCTTCTGCTTCAGGTGGTTCCGGATGAATGACCACAGCAGGTTCAGCTTATCGTGCAGCTCACACACCACGTAGCTCTGTGCGCAACAACACAAGGGGCTTTCATTAGTAGAAAAACATATATTTAACCCTTTCAGGGTCACAGACATACATGTACGTCCTCTGCAAACACCTTCAAAATGATCAATAACGTACATGCATGTCATCGCTTGTATGTTTAAAAAGCGCGCCTTTTCGCCAACTTCTCTTGCTTGGCATGTGCTGCCACACTGCGGAAATACGTCAAATTATTTTCTTGCGCCGATGGCTCTTCTTTCTATTTTTTTATGATTTACTTCAGCGGCACGCCATCTATCGCTTGCGCATCCGGTAACGAGGGGGTGCACTGGGTATCGCCCACTTAAGGCCCCTTACGCCCACCGGGTGCCTCTCGCTTCTTGCGCCTGCCGCAGACCAAAGGCGCCCGCGAAACTGATGAGGCTCTTTTCTCTCTCTTTTTTTTTTTTTTGCATTTTTTAGGAGCGGTGCACTGTCTATCGCTCGCGCATCCGGCCGTGCGCGCGGGCACAGCAGCTGGTTTCGGTATCGTCCACCGGGCGCTTCCCACTTTTTGCGCCCGCGAAACTGATGTCTATCTGATTTCGATTCACTCAAAATGTGCCGGCTTGCTACTCTCTCATTTTAAATGCAGAGCATTTCTTAGCCTCGCCTCTTCCTGCGTCGGACGGTGTCAACAGCTCCGCGTCCCGCAGCAGGTGCGCCTCTCCTTCCTCCCTCTCCTCTCAACAGCAGGCTGGCGCGCGCATGCGGCGTAGTCAGCCCGTTCGCTCCGCCGCGGTCTCGGCGTAACAGGTGCGTGATAGCAGCGCGGTGGGGCGTGGAAGGGCGCGCGCTGCTGCGCATGCGCGCTCTCCCCCCCGTACTGCTCTCCCTCTACTCTGCGTGCGCTGCAAATATAGCGGCTAGCGGTCCGCTCGTGTTTCAGTCACTGCGTTGCTCCTTCCTTCCTTGGTTGACGCTCGTGCCCACGTTTACTCGTGTCTGCTACTCCAGCATCACGGAAGAAGCGATGGAAGCAACACTGCCTTCAATCAGTACTGAGGCCCCAATGCTCTGCATTTACTCGTGTTCCCCTCGCGGGAAGGCGCGGGAATTTTTTTATTTAGAATTTTTCTTGCGTTACTCATGAATAAACTACATGTATGTAACAACACAAACGATTTTTTGTCACTTTATGGTCACCCTAAAAAAATTGCGATAATTTTTTCTTGAAATAGATTTATCCAAAGAATTCAAATCAGCAATAAAAAAAAATCGACCCAGGGGGGTCGCATTTGACGAAAAAATTCGACCCTCAAATGGTTAAAGCTACGTCACTTTCCCCACGGCACAGCAGGCGATTTGCCTACCCAGTTTCTCTTAGCAGAAAGAGAAAAAGAAATCCCATCAAAGCATGTCACACGACACCTGGCATGACCAGCATTGTAAAGCTTGGTAGACCATGTTCCGTAGAAAGGCCAATTAGGGCAAGCATGCAGCAAGGTTAAGTTCCCATCTGCCAGCCAACATTCATAATCACAATTGAATTGTAGCTAATAAAGGAAACTCCATCAGATTTACCACTAGTTACTTGAAAATATCTGCCACTAAGCCCCCAGTTTACAAAACCACATATGAGTGCTAGATTCAGACCCAGAGCAAACAGCTCACCTGTGTGAGGCCTTCAGGGGTGGTGAACTTGGCGTGCTCGTGAACCGACACGTAAGCTGGATCTTTCAAGCTTAGCCTTGCCAGGTCCTTGACCGATCTGTGGGTCGAAGCGAACTCTGGGAAAATGCCAAGGCCCACACGGTAGGCAGAGAGCAACGAGAGGAGTGGGAGGAGGACTCACTTGGTTTGTGTGGCTGAGAAGAGCAACGTTTGCCGCTCGAGAGGAATGTTCTCAATGATGGCGTTCACAGTCTGCTGGAAGCCCAGGTCGAGAATACGGTCCGCTTCATCCAGTACTGAAACAGTGGGCCACAGTTAGATCCGGAAGTGGGACAGCTGCAAGTGGAGGAGCCACTGCCTACAAAGTTAAAACTTAAACCACTGGGTCAATTTTATCGGGAATTTCGAGGCTAGTTTGAACCGTTGGAACCAAATTTCCTTATCCGACTGATTGCATGACAATCGTCACACTATCTACTAGGCAAAACAGCGCAGAAAAAGACAAAGACAGAGAGAGATACATGACAAGGACTGCGCTGCGGGAGGTGCGTCAACGATAGGCTGAGGGAGCACGCGAACAATGTAAAAAATGCGCGGGAGGGGAAAGATGCGGAGGGCTTCCTGGCAAGCCATTGTTTGAATTGCAAGGGCTGTTCGCCAGAATTACAACACACTTCCATCATTAGAAAGTGGAAATCGGGGCTCTCACGTGAAATCGTAGAATCGGAATGGATCTTAGCGTGACCTCTATCACCTTGTCTGAGAAAGAACTAAATTTTCTATGCATGCGCAGATAAACCTTAGGTTGGACGGCTCTATATATTGCCTCCCTCTCAAAGTAAAACCAGTTGATAGTTCAGTGCAGTCCCTGTCGTGCATCGCTCTCTGTCTTTGTACTTTTTGCGCTGTTTTGCCTAGATTATGTACTAACATGCCCAGTTTTCCACGTAAATCACACTATCTTCAAAACAAGGACTCAAGGTATGCTCACTAAGAGAGCATTTTGTTCAGAAAAAAAAAAAAACAAAAAATGGGGGCGGGGGTGAAAGGGATCATTTTTATTTGTTTTTGAGGCATCAAAATGTCTGGGGACACTACTGTGGATCTATGTATTTTGCTTCATTTTAGCGTTTTTTATTACGGAACCACTATGCAAGGAATAGTGCCAATTTTTCATTTTGTAATATGCAGGGTCCTTCATTTCGAGGTAAAATCTGATATTTCCCATTAATCCCCCTGACAAGGATTCGTGACAAACGGGTTAAGCCCAACTCCTTCCTGAAAATTTGTCTTCCACAAATATGCTGACAAAATGGGCATGTGGCATGAAACTAAGTATTCCTGGCAATGGGAAATCAAACTCAGCTGATAAAGCTGAGCCGTACTTTTTGTCAAGGCCAAGTGCGCCACCCATAACGACTCCTTTGGCCATTAAGAATTCTCACAGTCGGGGGCTAATTGCGGGGCTCATTGTGTGTGTGTGTGCAGAGGGAGAAAGGGGGATAAAAGTCTCAACCCAGAATCTGCAGCTGGGTGGCATCAAACAGGGGGTTCTCGTCCATGTGCTGCAACAGGCGGCCTGGGGTGCAGATGACGATGTTGCACGAGTCCATTCGCTTGCTCTCGAACTTCAGGTCCTGCAGCAGAGAGAACAGGGGAGGACCCAAGGGCGATCTTCACTTCACTTCACAAATGTAAAAAAGAAAAGAGAGAGAAAAAAAACACACAGGCAGGCATAAAAGGGGCAACCATAAAAATAGCCCCATTGATGAATTCAGCGTACCTTGCCACCTATAACAAGGCCAGCTGAGAAGTCGTGGTGGTTGCCGATCTTCTTGAGCACCTCGAAGATTTGGTACGCCAGCTCCCTAGTGGGCGTTATGACCAGTGCTCCAATACCGTAGTTCCGGGCCCACCTTTCACAATACAGCTTTTCCAGGACCTCGGAAAGAAAAACATCGAAGGTGTGAACCAATTATAACAATTCTCCAACACGATGGAGCACTTTTAAATGCTACGAAAATAGACATAAGATGCCACGAAACACACACAATTATCAGCATTTAAAGCTATGTTCCTACAACAGATATAAACGCAAAAAGAAATCGTGTGTGCAGAAAACTGTGGCAGACTTCAGCAAGACCTGCTTTATAAGTAAGAACACTGTTGCACCATTCTCCTAAGTGTGATGACAGGATTGCAAAGCAGTTAATGTAATGAAGTGCACTTGCAAAATGAATTTCTGCATTTTGTTGTGACTGGAATAGCCACAGGCACAGTTGACAGCTTGAAGCACGAAGGCTGTACGCTTATTATGGGCAACCTCTTTTGTGCCCACCGCCAGGCGCTGCCTTCTGTTTCTCAACCACTTCAGACTGTTGGCAAACATTTTTGCTGTTCTGTGCTTTTTAGCCTGTTTAGCCTAGACAATTTCTGGTAGTGATATAGGGCAGGCTTTGGCCTTTGCAATGAACCAAAAGTAAGGAGATCGTATGAATCCTCAAAGCATAGTGATGAAATAACCAAAAGACTGAATGTTTCAATTAGGAGGGCCTTTGTGTAAAAGGTGGCCATATCAAAACTTGCGGCTCGATTTTATTTCTTGAGGTTCATTGTACACCAAATAATGTGATGAAAAATTGTGCCAAGTTTCACTAAAAAATTGTTACTAGGAAAAAAGTTATGAATGTTCGTGTGTGGAGAAATCGCCAAAAAATTCTGAGAAATCAACAAAAAAGATTTCAAACAAGAGCAGTGCTTACATAAGATGACCAGGAGAGCTAAAATTCTGCACATTTGTAGCTACTTCCTTCTTGGATCTTGCTCGTGTCTGAGTTTGCTCGTGTGGCACTTCGCCCTTTTTTTTTTTCTAGCCTGCTTTGCAGTATCAGCCTTTGCAATGCACGCTTGATCATGCGTTTTTGGTATTTGGTTTTTCTTTTTGTGAATATTTGCACTCTAAACTTCCCCATACTTTGTCTGCCAGTTAGAAAGAGCAAGCGACAGAGAGTAAGCACAATTCAAAGCTCCTTCGACACACGCATGAAGACTCCAGAGCGTAAACAACAAGTGCGGAACATCGTGCGTCTGCGTGGTGAGAAGTTTGATTTTGATTGATAAATAAAGTGTTGAAAACACTATTCGGGCCTTATCACATTTTGTACGTGATACGACTGTTAAATAACAAGCCTAAAACTCCAAACCAGGGAATTTTTGTGTTGCACACAAAACTGGCAGTTTCAGTTTCATAGACGCCTAGTGGGTTTACATGTTTTATGTATCTTTTGAAAGAAACTGTGTAGGAAGAAACTTTTTTCAGCAATATGATACACAATAAATTCCTCATCTAACAAACCGGAAAACAAAAAATTGACATTTTGAAAAAATTTTGCGATTCTGACTTGGCCTCACATCTTTTAAGTGTGTATGCACGCACATGTAGCATCTTGCATTATGAGGCACGTCCTCTGTTGTAGCTACTTGACGACAATAGACACTGAACATTCCAGTGTAGGTAGTCCTAACTGCTTCACAGTAGAAAAAAGAAAGAAAAAAATTTCTCAGGGTTACTTAAGTAATTTTCCCCGCAGTGTGACACCACATAAAATTTTTAAGGCTGCAAGGTGGTAACAGCAAATAAAAACTCAGTATGATGTAAATTTCCCCTTGGAACTCTCCAGAATGAGAAATCTGCAGCAGACCCAAAAGGCACCCACAACATTTTCTGTTGGCATTTGAAGTGCTTTTAAAATAGGGTCAATAAGCACATCCAGTCCTTAGATTAGGTGGCCATGAAATACCAAAGCCAAATGGCACTGCCCCACACACATCAGATATTAACTTAGAAACAATTGCTCAAAGGATTTTTCTCTTTCTCGGGGTTCTTCACAGTCTTTGCATCGTTTGCTTGCTCATGTAATACCACAGAGTTGATAGCACTGCTGCTGGCCGAGTTACTTTCACTTGCAGCAATAAACATACTGAACAACCACGTGAAGAAAAATCGCAACAGAAGCAAAGAAGAGACTAAAAGAGGCATCTGCTGCAACAAGCATAGCATGCAATGCCGTCTTGTGCTGGCGATACCTGACAAAGAAAAGAGTGAAAGCATCTATATTAGCACAGCTGCTGAGTCCCTTAGATGTTTGGATGGTGGGTGAGCTGTGTCGGTCAGAGCATGTTGAATCATAGAACAAATAGCACAAAGGTGAGGCAAAAAAAAAAAGTAAAATAGGACAAGGCATTCCTTCCTACTTCACTTTCTCATCTCTTCTATGCACTATTTGTTCAACTATTGCACTTCACTTTCTCTCTACTCAGTTTTATCTCATTTGGGCACATTTATGAGGAATGAAGCGCAACGAAAAATTTTGTGGAACACAGTGAAAACAGGTTCGTATTAGCCACAGTTATAACAAGAACTCTTACTGGTATTAGAAATGCAAGTGTCTTTCCGGAGCCAGTCTTGGCAGCTCCAAGAATATCCAGGCCCCTGAGCGCAAGTCCAATGGCTTGTTTCTGGATTTCCGTCGGCGTAATGTAACCAGCATCCTGCAAGCCTGCAGAACAGAAGTTGTGAGCAAAGATTTGAAACTCCTTAAAGGAGCAGTAATGGCTGAATAACTCTTTGTCTAAATGAAAGGTCACACTTTTTGCTGCTATTCTGTCATTTGTTCGACAAGCTTTTTTTTTTGCTGAAAATAAATAATTAAAGTTGGCACTTCTCCTGGATTTCTTTACTAATGTAGACGGCCCGTCATAAAGAGTGGCGATTAGAGCCAAACAAGCGGCAACAAGGCCCTCAATGGCATTGAGAAAGGCGAAGTAGCCAGTGTGGTACTGTCCCCTAGAAGGTGTAGCAATTAATCATAAATTCATTTTGTATCTAGGAATTACAGACAGAGACTAAGGTATTGCGCTTCTGAGTACAAGAACACAGGTTCAATTCCCAACCGCGACGGCCGCTTTTCTGATGGAGGCGAAAAGCAAAAAGCGCCTGCGCGTACGAGATTTCGGTGCACGTTAAAGATCCCCAGGTGGTCAAAATTAATCCACAGCCCTCCACTACAGTGCGCCTCATCGCCTGCATTGCATCGACATGTTAAACCCTACAATCAATCAATTAATTACAGGTAGAGAAACAGCACTAAACGACTGTCAAAAGCAGCCTGAAAAATATGTTGTGCTTTCTTATTATTAAGCAGAAGCTGAAAAAAGCAATAAAAACATAATGTAGTAACAGTCAGGGTATGGTATCGTAACAACAAAAACAGGCGTAATAGTGATACAACCTGCCGTAAAGTTCCGAAAGAAAGCTCACCAAAAGTACAGTGATATCAAGTGATTAATACGAGATTGGCAAAATTTCGGGTCAGGTGCGAAAAACTACAAAGAAGTGGCCGCACCGCTAACCAAAACTGCGGAGATATCAAGAAAAAATACGAGATGGGTGGCCATTCAAGTCAAGTGCGTAAAGGACAAATAAGTGATCGCATCACCACATGAATAGACGATTCACATTTATTTTGCTCACTCATCGGCGTTAAAGCTACCGATTTTAGAGGGTGGGTGATTTTTGGGGTCTTTTAGTAAATTGAATATTTCACCTCTAAAAGGGGGGTGGGCGACGTTTCAGGGGAGGGCGTTTTCTCGGAACTTTAGGGTAGTTACAATATGAGTAGAACTTTAACAGGATGTGCACCGTGACAGGAAAAATTAGAATAAACAAATTACATTTTAGGAGTAAAACCGGTAGGTTGTTCGGCTGCCTTGTCGCTGCCGTTATAGCCTCACATTTTTGTCGCTGGCTAGCTGGCAGTAAGAAGGGTGCCACACTCACCCAGTAAATATTTCAATTAAATTAATACTAGAAGGCAAAACATTTGGCCAAAATCAAAACTTAAACAAAGCTTAACGCATGTGGCAACGAGGCAAGCTTGCTTGGTGATGCTTAAAAGCTATGGTTTGAGTATTATTGCAAACATGCATTCAAGAAAAGTTTCCATGCCCATTGATTTTAAAGAAAAACGCTTAAACAGGCTCTGGAAATTGTTTCAACATCCCGATAAATTTACAAATATTGGTGGGAAAAAATGCATGAGGTGCTGACACCATTCATCTGCACTTCTGGCATTTTCTCCGATAATGAGCGACTGCCGCTGCCAAGGGTGACATATTTGCACACAGGGCCTTGTATTCTACTGATTAAGGCCCACTTGTGCTAGCACTTGCGTCCCTTTAAATTTATATCGCCTGACGACGAACACCTTATCTTGTGTTGTTTTTTCCTGACAGCAGTTGTAAAATATATTGCTTGATGAAAGTATAGCATACTATATTGTAACTTTGGTAGTTGCTAGCTCGTGATCTAAGTGGATAAACAAAACCATCAGCATAAACACCAGTTCTTGAAGCTAATGAATTACACATCATTGAAAAGAAACATATGCGCGATGTTAGCGACCATGACGTATCAGCGTAATAAATGAATGAATGAAACTTTATTAACGATATGGGGGGCTTGGTAGCCTAGTTGGGGAAGAGGGGAGAAGGGAAAGGGAGTGGGGCGGCCATCAGAGTCGTCCGGTCAGGTCTGCCGCTCGCACGAACTCCCACAAAGAAAGGATCGTGCTCGCGGCGTCCAAGTGAGGGGGCGGGGTTGTCCATTCTTCCAATGATGTAACGCCGGCGCCCTTGTGCCTGTTCCTCAGCGGCGAAAGGCCGGGGCAGTCCCACAGTAGGTGCCTTAACGTTGGAGAGGCACCGGTATTGCACGTGCAGCACGTCGCAGTGGATGCCTGGTCGCCCTCCTCGTTCTGATCGGTGATGTCCACTTGTGGGTCACCGCCACGAGCTCTTTTGGATGCAGCGTGTGCTCGCCACTTTGCCAGAACATCTTCCGTAAGGGCAGCACCTGTCCTAGCCTTGTATATTAGCACTTCCGCACCGCGCGGAAGCCCTTTGGGAAGTGGGTGGGGATTGTGCGGCACCTTCGCCCTCAGTTCTCGTTTGGCTTGCACCTTCATCCGCTCGCGTTCCTCGTCCGGGTCAAAGAGCAGCGGAGCCTGAGGGACTGTGTCAAGGGGGGACGAGCGGAAACGTAACAGCTCGCTCGCCGCGTCATGGGCGGCGCCGTTTCCGATGCTGCCCGCATGCCCCGGGACCCAGTCCACCCGCACCATCACGCCGTAGAGCTCGTGAAGGGTTGCGCAAGCGACTTTCACGTTGTGCGCCAAAGTGCCGGCTCTAGGTGTCTTCGTCAGATTTTTGAGGGCGTCCAAAGAGTCGGTAAAAACGGTGAAGGTTTGTCCTCGCACAGAAAGTGGGCTGGTCCTTGCACATTCAGTCAACTTCTCTAGTGCATAAAGGATGGCCTGCAGTTCAAGTGACCTCACAGGTTGCTCTTGGCAGTATTGAAACGCCTGCGCATCCCGCTGCTGTCCTCGGACGGCAGCGACTAAATAATGTCCACATGATCGTCTTCTGCTTCAGCCCGCTACTTTAGCCTCCACTGCGCAGTTGTTGAATTTACGCTTTACGTCTAGTCTAGCACACAACCACGTATACCCACATTTTGTGGTGCAATAAATTAGAATCAATACATCGAAGCTCAGCCTACTCAACAGAAGTACGATGTTTCCAACAAGTGAGCTAGACCACATGCCAGCACGTTTTGCGCAACAACATGGCGCGCCCCGTCTGTTGTACAATCTGAGCAGGCATTATTTAGCAGCCACAGAAAGCAACGAGTTTTTTTTTAGGAGTAGAACGCTTGCTGTGGCAGCACAACTCACCCAGCTGTGTCTTCGCTGACAGCGGGAAGTCCTTGAATGTTTTCGCGGTTTCGTAGTTGAACTACAAAGAAAGAAAGCTTTGTGAGGAAGTGCAATCTAAATCGAAAGTACTAAACCCAAAGCCGCACAGATGTGTGGTTTACCCAAAAGGCACGAACTAGCAATCCCTAAATTATTAGCAGAAGCAGACACTTACGTCTTCATAGGAGCCCTGAAGCCTTTTGATTTCTTCGATTTCTGTGAGCCCTTTTGTTTGCCTCTTTCTGTAGTTCTTCATAGATTCGTTTTGACCCCGTCGACTGAAGTTTTTTGACGGCTTTTTCCATTTCTTTCTTGTAAACCCGCGCTTGTCCGAACTTTGCTTGCTATATTCCTCATCCATGACTTCACACGAGGCCGCTGCCATTTTGACTGCTCTAAAACGCGAAGCAGCAAAACTAGATAGGCTAAAAAAGTTCTACGGTAACTGAGAAGCCTAACTTGTACATAAAACGCCTTTTAAATGTTTTTTCAGCTAAAATGCATTAACTAAATTTACTAATATATGTTATATTTTAAAAAATATTTCTGTTCACATTTTTAGGGGGTGTGCTTGTAGTGTTTAAACATGGCAGCGCCCACACGAACTGCGCGTGTCGTTTCCTTGCATGTCGCGCATTGATTGCTTTTCTTCGCTCATAGTCTCATAATGCGCGCTAGTTTAATAAAGGCGCCCTTGAGGACATTGTGCTCAGCCAGTGTGACTAAGCAAAAATTGGATACAATGTCGAGCACGTTGAAGATAATACCAGTGAAGTCGCCGACACACCAGGACGGTACGTGTGAACATGATCTTCCAGCTTGTAGCAACGCTTGCGTCAGACAGCGCGTATGCCTGGTTTTCACGCGTGCTCAGACATTTCCGCTCACGTTGCATATCTTAGTAGATGCTCTTGTTGCTGTCTGACGCGCGTTTAGCTCGCGATTGCATAAACTTGCATCCTTTGTAAGCAAGTTTCAACCTTACCAGACGAAACTTGTTCTTCGTGCAGGCCACGGCGCTGCTGAGGAAGCGGCTCACATCCTGAAAGCGGGCGGAGTGATCGCCGTTCCCACTGACACAATCTACGGCGTGGCGGCCCTCGCGCAGCACTCGGAGTCGGTAGAACGGCTGTTCCAAATCAAAAGGAGAGATACCAGAAAGCCCATCGCAATCTGCGTACACGACGCCTCCGAAATATCGCAGTAGGTACTAATGTTGCAGCGGTGAAGCATCTACACTTTGGAACCGTAAACTAGCCTCAACATATTATGCATGTAGGCAAGAGCGAGTCCGGTCATCCTACTCTTAAATAACGACATCGATGTTGGCAGAAAAGAAGGCCACACCTTTCTTCCGTAAGGAGCATGCACATCAGACGTTAGCTTCCGTGTAGGAAAAGCGGGTTGTGAAGGGTTTCTTTGTTGTTGTTGACAGACAACGACGGGGTAGTGAAGTATCCTGGCAAAAGTGACAGTAACAACTTTGCTGTTGAACTAGGTCTTGAAAACATTCCGCCACTTATTTGGGTGTTATACGTACCCCTGCAACAACCAACGTCAAGGTATGTACTGTTAGTGGAAGTGTTATGATGTAGGGCAGGCCCTGTTTTGCTTGGTACTTCAAAGCCTCCCTCCATGGCTCCTCCCTCTCCCCCTTTTTTTTTTTCTTTCATGTGGCAGGTGGGCGGAAGTTTCCATTCCTGAAAGCTTGCTGCATCAGCTTTTTCCGGGACCAGTGACAGCTGTTTTTTGCCGAACGCCGCGCCTAAACCCAGCCTTGAACCCCCTCACGAACCTTGTGGGTGTCCGGGTCCCAGACTGTGACTTCATTAGGCAGACCAGCAAGCTGTGTGGAGGCCCCCTGGCCTTAACAAGTGCCAACGTGAGCTCCGAGATGAGCTCTCTCAACATACAGGTAGGCAGCCCAGCTTCTGCAAAAAAAGCAATACACACTCACTTCCACCTGCTTGCAGGAGTTCCAGAGCCTGTGGCCGTTTCTGGATGCTGTGTTTGACGGCGGGGATTTGTCAGCGTCTGGCTTGCACAGAGCAGGCTCAACTGTCATCGACTTCTCAATGCCAGGGCGTTTCAATATTCTCCGAGAAGGCTGGTAAGTGGCTTGACGGAGTCTGTTGGCAGGGCTGCACAGCTTCTTGTGTGACCGTCTGCACTGGCCATTCGTGGTGCCCACATATGGCACTAAAGTGCATCCTTGTGCGTTTTTTTGTGCTTGTGTTTGCAGTATTGAATCTTGCTGGCCTGGTACTCTTTTATGAGGTAACATATTATGGCTTAAAAATTAAGTTTTTGTTTAAGAAAAATAATTAAGAAAAGGGCAAGTATGATGTGTCCATATCGCTGACTTTCCATTCATAGTTTCCAGGTGTTTAACCTTCAATCTCTTTTTAATTTGCAGCGTTCCCCAGCAGTGTAGGAAGCTCCTCCAGGAATTTCACCTTGAACGAGGTATTGCCATCAGTGTAAATAAAGAAATAGATCACCTGGCCATTGGATATGAACTGCCCCTCATGACTGGACGAGACATCTGAGAATAAGCGCACCATACAGTTATATTTTCAGGTAATCAATAAAACATGCGAGGCTAGTTTGTTAACTAGAAACCAGATCCCGTCACTGCCCTGTCACTTCCTGGTTTTTGTCTGTTTTGCGCTGCACTTATTTTGAGGAACCTACACCTTTAATGCCACTGGCATTCTTGACTTTCCCCGCTAACTTTGTTGTAATATGTCCATCGCTGTTTTAACCTTTTCCACAGAGCCATCTGGGCGAAAGTTAAGGTGGGAACAGAGTGGCAGAAAAGGTGGAGGAAGTGAGTTGGAGATTGGGTATGAAGTGAATTCAGTTCGGCAGCACAAAATATCTTGCACAATAGAGTGACATCATTATGATGGAGATGACCGACGACCTGATCGTCGTCGGTGATTTCCTTCCTTCTGCTGCGTTTCGCACTTGTTGTTGCTTTTTTTTTTTTTTTTGTAAGTAGGCTTTGCTGTCAACACACAATGTTGGAAAGGCAACTTATAAATACCAGACTTACACCGATCTCTTTAAAGTTGGCTTCACTTCTAAACACAAATGCATTGCTGGAAGGACATTTTTCCAAGGGCAATATCCGAATATCAAGCACCACAGGCGAACAGGGGGTTGAAGGTAAAGGGTGTGCCAAAGTGAGGAGGGGAGCAGCTTTTCTTTGTGTACGCACGTGAAAAAAAAAAAGGGGGAGGGGGGGAATTAGCTATACCAGCTCCACTAGCAAATAAAGAGTATCTCATGAAATTTGTAAGCAAAAACGCATGAAACCAGCAGAGGAATATGTATAATAAATACATAACTATTAACTGATAATATGCATATTAATAGCTAAAAATATTAAATATAGCTGAAATAGCTATTAACTCTCGGGAAGAAGGAAAGTAAGACATTTCATCAAAAAAATTATTCACGTGTTCCAAGAATTTTGGGAGAATTGCTATCACTGCTCGCAGTTTTTGGGGGGTACATAAGAAGAAATAACACTTAAAGGAATATGGAAATGTAGAACAAATATAAGCATATGTGTTTAACAAACATGAAAGCAAAAAACTTGCAAGTAAATAACTAATGAATCTAAAACTAACAAAGCATGGAGCGGATGTTATAAAAGTGAAACGCACGAAACAACTTGTGGGTGGACGTATTTATTTTGAAGTCGCTTTGTCACCCAAGACTTTTCTTTTTCATTTTTGCACACATGAGGTGGTTAGGGACAAACCTTAACAGCGCTGTCTTTTATGCCAATATATTGCGTAGGAACAGCTTGTCAATCGTTGCGTGCTGCGGATAATTGCACCAAAACTAGTCACACAAAAAATACATGAAGATGTGCTCTTGTGGGGGAAAAAAAATATATTATATTGTGATGAGGGCAAGAAAAGTGCCACTGGCAACAAGTCTACATTCATACAGAAAGCCTGTTCTATGTGGTGCGAAGTTACCGGCAAATTCACTGCTTTCGGCTCCGCTTGTGCGTCAAAACGACCTATTTTTGTACCTGGGGCAATATATCATTTTATCGCACGAACGGCGCCGCAGCTGCGAATTCGCAGGTAAATTCGCACAATCTAGAGGGATATATGGAGGAGATGTCGTTCGCGCAACTGTTTCCGGCGGCGACCCGGGTTACATTGAGGTACTGAAGCAGCCAGGCCTGCGGTTTCGCCCATGAATGTCCCCTAGTTTGTTCTGAGCAGCGACTATCCGTCGCGGAGCGCGAGCTCGCATAACACCTGCGTAAATGAAGACACAATCGTGGGATGGTTTTCCAGCGGAGGTGGTTGCCTTGGTCGGCGTGCATAACAGCGCGACGAAATTTCGGAGGTAGGGGGGATTAGCCCCCTCCCCCACACTCTTTACGTTCCTGCAAGCGGAGGAACAGCAACGGGAGAACAGAGCTTTTAATAGACAAAGTGGGGTCGGTTACTTTTGAATGCACCACGTTCAGAGCAATAACCAAAATCTCGAGCCACTTTCTGGGTTCCACTTAGTTGGTAATCCATTATAGGATTTTAAAGCGCAAATATTCAGACGGGGGACGGACAGGATAGAGATGTAAGCGCTAACTTCCAACTGAAATTTTATTTACAAAACGACATATACAAATACAACAGTGCTAACAAAAAAAAAACTAAAACAGAGTATGTGCACAGTGTACAGGCGCGCACATGTTCCCCAATCCCCTATGTCATGCGCGCACCGAGTAAGCCTGTTATGTTGACTTCTCGTTAGGAAAACGCTACAATAATTAGAATTGCATGTCAAAAAACCATGGCGTCTATATCTTTGTCAACAGAAATTCCCCCTTCTATATACCACGACCCCCCCCCCCCCCCCTCGCAAGGGCCTGTTTTTGTTTGTTTTTTTTTTGGGAAAAGGTGGCAACCCTAGCAATGCATATGAGAAACTATATTTGATACAACGAGAACGACAAGTTCGACAACAGGTAAAATTCTATACGCTCGCGTTTTCCTATCTGCGGAACTTGAATGTATATTTAGAATTAGACTTAGCAGCTCGTATGAGTTCCTCATTTTCTCTCGCCATCTCAGCGGCGGCATTTCGTTGTGTTTTCCCCCTTAATTGGTCCCCGTCCATCTCTGGGAGTTGCGCTCGCCCGCGTAGTTTCTCTGCCCCCGGTGTCTTTGCGCAGCTTGTCGACACATATTTATCGTCATATATTTGCTGAATTGACGCATATAAAACGCAAAAAAAAAAGGTTAGTGCCCTTCCACTCTCTGAAGCAGGATGACCTGCGAAACTGGACGCAGCTACACGAAATGCCCGAAACAAAACACGTTTGTTTGTAATTTGCTATCGAGCAATTAGCACTTATCCCATGCAATGAAACTTTGAAGGACTCGAGATTTATTCTAGTGGACAAACATGGAGCTGTATGTTTCCCTCCGGCGTCGTAGGCATCTTACTGTCTGCACAACACGCCAACCCAAACCGCTCGACCACTGAGTACACCGGAAAGTTCGCATTGGGGCGGTGGACGCACACGTTTAAACCTCCCGCCAGCACAACGGACATGTCATCACTGAGGCCATGAAACCTACATCTGCGCGTGCACGCCCTTCCCTCCACTCCCAACTCGTGCTTGATAAACTGGCAACCAGTTATGTGCGCGTGCTTGGAAGTGAAAGGCACCGCCAAAATTGTCACTCTGAAAGCGCTTCAAGCTGAACAAGAAGTATTGGCCCACGTTGACGTTACTGTTCTTACGGGAGAGATTCTCAGCTACTCGACGAGCTTGAACTTGCGGTGAAAACGGCGGCGGCAGCGGCTTTCTGTTTTCGCACCCATTCGCGCTTCTGTTCCGGCAGAGCGAGTGAGTGAACAACTTTTACTGAGCTTCAATTAAAGAATGGTGCGCGCAGGCACCAGATGGGGTGGTTCCCTATTTGTGGGACCCATGTGTCCAGTAATTCTTCTTCTCGAGCCGCCAGCTGTTGCTGAATGGCGAGGTCAGAGCTGGACAGTTTCCAACCAGCTCGAGCGATGGGAGACCTTACTGTTCCGGCAGACACTCGTTCGATTCCCGCTGTTCTTTCTCTGAGCGAACGACACGCGTCTGTCCATATGGAGTTAAAACCTGGAAGGACTCGAGCTTTATTCTAGTAGACAAACATGTGGCTGTCCGTTTCCGTCCCGCGTCGCAGGCATCTCACTGCGTGTGTAACGCACTAACCCAAACCCAAGGAGGTTAAAATTTTTTTTTAACCTCCTTGCCCAAACCGCTCGACCATTGACGATAGTTGACAGGTCGCATTGAGCCGCGAGACTTCCACGTTTAAATTTTCCTCCAGCACGATGGGCATGTCATCGGTAGCGGCATGAAGACTAGCTGTGCATGCGCGCGCCTCCCCTGCTTCCAACGCCAGCCAGTGCACGCATAAAGCGGTGATGGGCGAAAATGTCGCGGGAAGCCTTTCATGCTGAAAAAAAAAAAAAAAATATTTGCTCACGTCGGCGTTCAAAGCGGGCAAGGGCAGTTGCTCTGGTGACGCCGATAAGGGCGCTACCGCCGTTATCGGCCAATTGCGCAGCTTGTGGAAGAGGCAACCGTGGTGACGAAGGTAATAACTTTTATAAAAGTGGTGTCGGCGGCGCGGAGTAAATTGGCTTCACCGGAATGAAAACTGGAAGGTTAGACATGCTGCTTTGCAGTAAAATAATCGGCGGGCACGTTTGGAGCCACAAAAAAAAAAACGGCCGAACGGCCGGTTTTAGTTACGGACCGGCAACCGGCCCGGTGTCTAAAAACTCGGTAGGCCCGGTCAAAAACCGGGCAGGTGGTAACCCTAAAAGCGGCGTGGAGGTGGCTTAGAATGGGTAGAGACGTTTCACATTTGTTGAATTCGACGTGCCACGAAGTGCTGTTGTGCTGTATCACATTCGCGCAACGTGGGCGCGAACATCCGGGGTCCCTTCTATCATAAAGAGCGCGAGAATTCAAACAGTTTTCGGAGCAAAATTTAGCATACCTGTGAGTTCATCGGCCAAATAAAACTTCGTTGGGTTATCGTTTTGTAGAGAAAACGCATTCTGTAGTCTGTTTACGAAAATCCGTCTAGAAATTAAGTTTTATGGTCATTTCTATCCGGGAGCCGTTTCGGCCGCGGAGCGCGGACCACGCCGGCTTCACATCACTCATCGTATGTAAAAACTGCAGCTTGCTCACCTCGTCTCGGACAAGAAGTTGTGTAGCGGCCGTACATGGCAAAATCTGTTTTCTAATATGCACACACAAAGAAAATTGGCTCCAATCCACGCTGTGAAGGGGGTTGATAAGCAAAGCTGTGAACGACACCTACAACTGCCCATGCGACGTCACCAATTCACACACGTGGCTCTACAAAAAGTGAAACCAGAGATTCTGCCTGTCGTTACCTAGAATTCTCAGGAGCGGCATCCCGAACGCTGAGAGAGAGAGAGATAACATTTATTGAAAGAGCTCCCCCTTATGGGGCGGTGGCGGCTAGCCCACAGGGCCGCAGCGACCCTGGAGGCCTCGGGAGGGTGACTAGCACCTGGTCCGAAACCTCGGAGCTCCGCATGGCCTGCTTCCAGGCCTGGGCGGTGGGGAGGGGTGGGTTAGGGATTCTCGGGGCACTGGCAGAGGGAATGAAAGTGCGTATCCAGTGCACCACAGTGCGGGCAGCGAGGTGAGGGAAACAGGTGGGGTGGAAGTGCTGTAGGATCGTGCGGATGAGGGAACGCGTGCGCTTGGATGATTGCGCCACATGCGGGCCCTCCTCTGGTGATAGGGAGCTGTGGGAGGGTGGGAGGGTTCGACGATTCAGTCTGTGGTGCAGTGTAATGTCGGCCACGGGCGGGCTAGAGCGGCGGACGCTGCCGCTGTAGGCCGGACGTGCGTCGGCAGAAAGAAAACGGCGAGGTACGTCATTCGAAGGGTGAAACAGAGGAATCTCTAGCCATCATGATGTGCTAGCTCGGGGCTACATCACCGCGCGACACAAGCGCGGACACCGAAACAAATCGGCATGTGAGCTTAGTGATTCCCATTGATACCGATTTAAACCACATAGTTAGTTTAGTGAGTTTGAGAATTGCGAGAAAGCTGAGGGAACTCTTATAATCGCTATTTATCAGAACTAGTCGCTCTTTTCGCCTTTTGTAATACCTGTTAAAAACAACCGAATTGGTATTCACCAATTTAGAAAACAGAGTCCCATTAGTGGCAAGCAGTGCGCAAAAGGTAGCGTTTCTCTAGAGGCCAGATGTCTGTATGTGGTCTCTACATTTTGTTTTCGTGCCCGGCAAACCAATCTGTAACGTATATTTGCCTTACGACCACTTAATTTCGCCGTGCCAGGGTTACCCAGGGGTGCTGTCGAACAATTTAATCAAGCCGTGCGAAGGAAGCGCGCAATGGACGCGATGCTGCGCCTAAACAGGCCCAAAACAACCGTCGCTAAAGCAGACGGCAAAGCCGGGTCGCGCCGATGCGCCCGCCGGCGTGAGCGCGCGGGGAACGCTGGGTATTTCGCCGCGCCATCAACACTGTGCTGCCGTGAGTGAAAACCGCCTTTTCCTCCGCATCCGCGTGGGGAGTTTCTTGTCGCGCGCGCCACGAAAGAACCGTTGGCTGGTAGTGGTAGAAAGCTTTGCTTTAAAACGCATCTTTGAGCTATTTTTATGAACTCTATTTTCCTGCAGCAGTTTTCGCCAAATGAAACCGAAACAGCTTCGCTGGCTAATCGCCACCAAAGATTCGTTCCACCAGCATATTATTCTAGAAAACACGGGTTATAGGACTACAGAAACCACGTGATACACAATGCACGTGATTACAGCCAATATTCAGAGTGGGATATACGGAAGTATCGAGTAGAGATATAGATATACGGATGTATACGGAAGTATATGTCGAGATATAGCGGAAGTAGCGATGACCTTTATTTCTTGACTTGCGACTCAGATTTGGCGGGAACCACGTTAACTGGCTAGCTGTAAGGACCGGGAAGCCCTTGCTGGATTATGATTATGACAATTCCGAATGAGATAAAAAAATGGGCGGGGGGAGAGGAGGAGGGAGCGTTTTGTGTGTTCGCCACTCCAACGCGTTCCTGCTTACGTGAAGTTATTGCCAACACATAGTAGGTGGAGAACGGTAAACCATCCGGATTCTGTACTCCGTATGACTAGAAATAAACTATTGAAATACCTAGGTAAAATCTCAAAACACAGGGGGTGTCAGTGGCCGTGAGAAAAATAATACGCGGCTGCCAAGCAGTATGTGCGCAGGATGTCACCTGAGCTGAAGATGGCAACGCGCTTTGGTGTCAGTGTAGAATTCTCGGCGCAAGTTAAAATCAGTTTTCGAAAGCGTTATACGTAGAAGGGTTACTTGTGGAGTGGCTGCGGTCAAGACGAGGGAGCTCCCCGTAGGTGTGCAAGGGGGGCGTGGTATTGGTCATCGGTTAAACAGGCCGGTGTATCAGCACAGAACTTAGGAAGCCTAGGGGCGCGTTAAAACAAACTGGGAATGCTCTCGTGGCAGTGCATTGCAGAAATTGCAAATGCAGGACCGCACGACCCATGAAGTTGCCGACGCATTCCATATCAGCATTCCAAGGTACTCACCAGCCACCAACAAGCCTGTTGGATTGCACGGTGTCCTGATATGGTGTAGTCTGTTTTAAGTGCACAGCACTGCTCGCCTTGTCGTCGTAGCTCGCTAACAGACGATGCCAAGCGACTGCCGGAATCAGGTGGCGCATCGATATAACAGATCAAAACAGAGCCTGATGTACCGTCTTTTTTTTTTTCTTTATTGCCAATCTCAGGCAGCAACACCAGGCACCAGGTACAATGAAAAAGAAAAGAAACAGTAATGCCACCATGCCCCCCAGGGCCGGTGTTGTCATTGAAAATTCCCTAAGCGTAGTTAGGGGTTCAATTAAAATATTTGATAACCACTCTGGTGGAGAGCTCTTCGCTCTTTGAACTTCAACAAACTGTGACAGTCTTTCCCGAAAATACTGTCGCGTTGGTCGCGCGTCTACATCACAATGAAGCCAAGCCATGAGCGAACGCCAAATGCTGTGCAGGCCCAACAACATTACACTGTCAAACGACACATCGCCCCTATCAATGCTAAAAAAAAACGTATGCCGTGGGCTAAGTGGAAAATCTTTCTGGAGTGACCGTTGGAGGACATCCCAAAAGAACACTGCGGTATAGTTATAACTGCGGCCCAACAATGAAAAAAGACATGCTCCACAGTTTCGGGTTTACAAATGGAACAGTCGGTTCCCCATGGCACTGAGATCCCCATTTCTTTTTTAAAGAAAAGAAAGAAAGAAAGGCCTGATGTACCGTCGTCAGGGGGTCACGCTGGCTTCGAAAACCACGTGGTTTAAAGAGTCATAATCGTTGGAATCTCGTGAACCGCTGGCTCTTGTCGTACATTTCCCCGCTGTTTAGCGCAAAAAAAAAAAAAAAACCCAGCTGTTGGTACATTTGAGGCAAAATCCGTGTATATAACCGGCAGCCCCCGCGTTCATTTAGTTAGAAAAGCTCGTTGAGTTGGTTTTTACGATAGTAAGCAAAACAAAAAAAAAAGCGGCTGCGCAAGAAAATAAAATGGCGCGTTAAGAAAAGCTCACGTTTTTACGAATAAAAAAAAAAAAAAAAAAGCGGCCCGCAGAAAAGGCTCCAGCCGCAGAAAAAATACGCTTTTCCAGCCGCGCAAAAAAAAAAAAAAAAAAAAAATGGCGCGTTCGAAATGCCGCAGAGAGTCTCCAGCCGCGCAAGAAAAAAATTACGCATTCAAAATGACGCAAAACAGCCTCGGCATACGAAATTAAAGCAAGCACAAAAAGAACAGAACTCCCGCTGGTGCAGTTTCATGCAGGGGCGCGCGAGTACTCAGGAGGCGGGAAATTTGAAATGCATTGGGTAGCAGCAGCGAGCGGATAACGGCGCTGCAGCCCATTATGGCGAATCGCTGCTCCGCACTTCCGACAGCTTTCACATTGAGTGGAACGGCTTCAATTTTTTTAGTCACACCGGTACTTTCGCGCTGGGGTTACAGTGACCTAGTTCACTGTATCCGGGTTTTCTTTTTCTTTTTTACTACTATACATTTGCGTTTCCTTGAATAAAGTTGATGCGCTTGTCCTCGTTTTTTGCGCTTTAGTACAAGGTGCACTTAGACCAACTAGCCGAAGTCGCTACGTTACTGGCGAGTGCTTCTGTATCGCCAGGCGTCGACCCTGGCAGTAGAATTGATTGGAGACGCAGAGGACGATAGCCGCCGACGTGCGCACCCGTGCGTACCCGAAACAATGAACGAGGCTGAAGACGGAAAAGGAATCTCGCAATGCGCCTCTCCAGAGATAACATGTCTGGCACGTACACTACAATTGTGTGCTCACTGGAGAGCCCAAGACCGCGGCTACAGGCATAACCGCAAAATCAGAAAGGCACTCTTGCGAGAAATAAAGTTACACGTGGGAAGGAGCAGATAATCGCAACAAAAGGCGCCATCAGGACTTATTGAAAGCGGTGAAATTTCCGCCGCAATGCTAGGCCCAATGCCTTCAGGCAGTGAAGCCCCGGGGCGGTCGAAAGAACGCCTCCACCGAGAGAAGCAATAAAGAAAAGGAACAAAGTGTTGACGTCACTAATTTAACTTTTGAAGTAACAGCTGGCTAAGTCGTAATCTCATCGGTTTGCGAATTTCACGGTCAGCCGAACTCGGCCAATTAAGCGCAGACACTACCAGAACTGCGCAGAGGAAGTACTACGGGACGAGCAATCTGCGCCGGAGAGCTCAATGACGCGTCAGAAAGAAGAGCTCGACAAGGGCGTACGCTCGGGCTGACCGATAGGAAAAAACAAACAGTGAGCGTGTTCTTCAACGGTCAAGATTAGCGGAAGAGCCGTACGCACGGAAGAATCTGAATAAACGCACGACTGATGTGGCACGGAGTGGTGTAAAAGTTTATTCAAGCAGGAAAACTTGTAAAAAGCATGCACATAAATAATGAGAAGCTTGAAGTAGAACTAAGCTAAACTATCACGCAGCGGCGTTTCCTGCTCTTATCCGCTTCGGCCGCCGGTTGCTTGGGCTCAGTCTCGGCGGCAGCTTCCGCAGCGGGCTCGTCCGAAGGAGTCTCGGGCGTCGCAGCCTCGTCCTTCAAGGCAAGAGCCTCGAGCTTTTCAGAGGCTTCGGCGACTGCGTCCGGCTTGGTGTCCTGTGGTGCGGAGTCTCCAGTAGCCGCGGAGGGTACAGACGAGTCCGCAGAGGTAGCAGGCGAGGGGGCGGGGGCCGCCTGTGCGGATTCCGAGCTGGACGTCTCGGACGGAAGGGACTGTTGGGATTCGGGCTTGTCGCTCTGCGAGGAAAGCGAAACAGGAGTACTGGTTAGGCCACGCCCATGACCCAGATAGCGGACAGAAGGCAGCGGGAAGATGCGGGGCGGATGGAAATGACGCCGCAGAAAAGAAAGAAAGAAACGGAGGGATATGGGAACAGCGGCACTACAAGGTGATGAAATTGCGACGCTTTGTCGATAAGGAGTTCACCTCAGCAGACTGAAAATTAAACAGGCAACAGGGCAGACGCAACATGGAAACCGATTTTAAAAGTATTTGAATCTCGCCAAAGAAACTCCTGCAGACACTTAACGCACTCGAATGGCGGCATCAATATTTCACCAACCTGTTCGTTCTCAGGTTTGACAGATTCCGCCGCAGGCTCTGCAGGCTTGTCTGCTACCTTAGGCTCTGCAGTTGCTGCGGCTGGCTCTGTAGCGACCGGTTCCTCAGCAACCGGAGGAACTGTTGCCGATTCCTCGGTTTGCTTTCCGCTGGAGCATCCTTCGACGGGGTGGTTGGCTTCGTAGCGACCGGTTCCCCGGCCGCCGGAGTAACGGTTGCGGCTTCCTCGGGTTTGGTTTCCGCCGGAGCATCCTTCGACGCGGCGGCTGGCTCTGCTGCTGTAGCGATCAGTTCCTCGGCCACCGGGGGAGTTGTGGCGACTACCTCGGGTTTGGTTTCCGCTACAGCATCAGTCAACGCAGCGGCTGGCTTTTCATCGGACGGCTCCGAGACTGCCGAAGGAAGCTCCTCCGTAGTCCTAGATGCTTCGGTCGCAGCTTCCATCACGTACTGCAACAGAGGTCTTTTTGTTTGCACAGCACACACGCAGACTAAGCTTAACTGCACATTGCACAGAATTGCACTCGCGCCGGCAGCTGTGACGGGACGAACGTTAGCTGAGCTTCGCTGTTCTCTCACTACGCTCCTCGGAAATAAATACACTCGAAACAACCGGATGTAAATTAACGAAACACGACACTACTCACCTGTCGGCACGTATCCTTGCTGGGCGAACGGGAAATGTGTGTATCCGTGTGAAGCACGGACTCCGTTCCGGCGGAAGGCTTGACGTTGCGAAGCTGACTGACAGCTTGGGAAAGAGAGCGGGCTTGCTTTATAGGCTCCGCGTGCTGTCTGGGCGCTAAATGCACATGCGCCCGCTGACAGCAGTAGCTAGCAGCACCGCCCCCGCCCGGCCGTCCCGCTATCGCCACTCAACACCGACTACTACATCAGAAAGCCAACGAGCCTATCCGCTCCCTCTCTCGCCCTTGTATTTTTCATCGATTGATTGGCTGCCTCGGGCCTCAATCTTTCACGTCACAACTATCCAGTCCATCGCTCCCCGCTTCGGTGGACGGTAGTCAGCGCGAGCAAAGCTTCTTTGGTGTCGTTGCTTGGGGTCTTGGCTCTCCGAGAGGCGCCTACATGCGGCGTCAATATCTCCCGCAGCGTATACGCGCCTATTGTGTCGGAATCCAGGGGGTCAGCCTGATAGTGGGCGATTGCAGCCGGGTTGAATCGCTCGGCATCGAAGACGAAATGAGATAAAGCTCGAAGCAAACATGATGGCAACGTTCGGCAGACGGGAATATCCTGACATGGGTGTTTACATTAAATGCAGATATCTGCGCTAGTGTGTTTGTGAACTTCAACATTATCCAGCACAAACATTATTTCTTCGTGCTGCTGTTATTTTTTTCTGCTTTGCCTAACATTGGGTGGGCGTATGCCCGCTGACTAACGTACGGTTTACATCAGCGTGTGTAAAAAATAATTGAGGAGCCATCCTATCCTGTAAGTAGGAATGGATGGCCAGGGAAACTGTTGATTTAACCAAAGCAAATTAATGATAAAATCAATGGACGCACGCACAGGTGCGTGTTCAATCATTTCATTTATGTGTTCAGAACTGTAACAACAGTGGCCCTATGGCCAGTGCGGTGCTTTTGATGGGCTAGCTGATCCACTACATGCGCAGCATTTTTGAGCAAACTCCAAATCTGTACGGGTTTTCGTGGCTGTGGTGAGTACATTCAGGCCACCGCACCGGAGGCGTTCCCTGAAAAGCGTCAGAAACTACCCAGTGAGCGACTGGCTTACACATCCACGTTAAAGTCGCCAAAGATGATGACGGGTGTCTTCATCGGAATCCAGTAGCTCTTCGAATGGCATGTTTTTATTTTGTTGTATTACTTTATTATAGTACCCTTTTGGTATTATTAGCTTATTTTTTTTCTTTATGTTTTGTTAATATCATTTTAATCATTATTGTTTTATCTGTTCGTTTTTATTTATTTGTTATTTTGTCACCTTTTAACTACCCCTACACGTTAAAAGGTGACTCACTAATTCGAACGTCGACATACAAATATCTAGGTATCATTCTAACTCCCGATTTGTCTTGGTCTGACCACATCTCTACCATTTGTGCAAAAGCACTAGCTACTTACGACGCAATTTACGGCATACCCCATCAAACGTTCGACAACTAGCATATAAAACTTTCGTTCTCCCACAACTGGAATTTGCTTCGTCCATTTGGTCAGCATATCAAAAATATTTAAGTGACATGATTGAATCTATCCAAAATCGAGTTGCTCGCTTCATAACTCGAAATTATAACCGGCATTCTAGCATCACACAAATTAAATGTCAATGCTGTCTCCAGCCATTGCACACACGTCGCTCTATCGCAGTCATATGCCTCTTCCATGAGTATATTTACGCTTCGACAACACCACCGTTTAATCTTCAACGCCCATCTGTCACGTCACGTCGTCTGTTTAACCACTACAGCTTTTCACGCAGTTTACGGTGCCACACATGCTTTTTACTCATCTGCCCTCCCAAGTGCTATACGCCTTTGGAACGATCTGCCCGATCATATCGCATCTGTGTCATGCCAGTGCAACCTTTAGGCGCCTTGTGTCTGATTTTTATGCTTCTGAACCTGTCATGGACACAATTAGCCCTTTGTATTTTTATTAGTTATTTGCTTGTCACCTTCGGCAAGTGTCTGATATTTCAAAGTGCATTGATAGGATTGTCGTGTCCTGTATGATACTATTTTTATCAAATGTAGACATATGTGCTGTAATCAGCGAAATTGATATTTCGAGGCTCGCGCACGTGTTCGATTTTGCGTGTGCGTGCGTGTGTGCGTCTGTATGTGCTTCACACAGTTGACATATTATCTGTTGTTAGCTTTACCTACCGGTGTTATATAATTTGTGCGCTAACTCTGTTGATATTATGTATGTGCTCCCCCTAACTCAATGCCCCACCCCGCGGGCCTGTAAGGTATCTTGAATAAATAGATAAATAAATATAAACACATGCCTTCATGCCACTACGGCCCCATAAACAGCCTCTTACGTGCATGGCTTGGGTGCGCTGCCCTCCTCGTGTGCGTCAATGGTCTTGAATTTCCTTTTTTTATATTCGCGGATGGACGCCAAAATAGAGCATTTCCTGGGAAGGAGCTTGTACGTAAGAACATGGGATATTATGAAATGTAACGGGCTTCTGTCACAAGTGGGGTGACCACAGTCGCGTAGACAGGATTTTTTGGGCGGGGGGTAAAGTTGTTTTAAGTGCGAATGCACTTCTTAAGCGAGCCTGAATCGTCCGCCGCCGTAGTGCGCATAGCAACAGCTGCGGGTGCGCGCGCTCCTCGTCTTCCCTAGCAACGGGGGGAGATGGGCGCGCGCTGCCTGGCCGCGTCCCCATGGCTCATTCTTGTTGTTGTTCCTGCTGACATGGCACATACCCACGTGGGGGATTGGCCAGGAATCGGGCGTGAGAAGGGCTAATCCCCACCCGCTTAAAAGGTATTTTGAACGAAATTTAAATGAAAAATCCTTCCCCCTAGGCCCATAAAGTCTTACGTGCATGGCTTGGGTGGTGCCCCCTGGTGCCGTCAATGCATCTTGAATTTCTTTTTTTATATTGCGGTGGACGCCTCTTTCCCGGGAAGGATTTACGGAACATGCGCATATTATAACGCTGACGGGCTTTTCACAAGTGGGTCCACGTCGGGCAGAATGCGGGGGAAATTTTTTCAAGCCCTCCCCCCCTCCCCCGACAGAGAAAAAGCGAGGTAGTTTGCAGGCCCCCTTTAAAGGCTATGAAGACAAAATACATGTTTGGTTCATTAAACAGACTGCATTTCCCCGATAACAATGATACCAATCTTATCGCAAACTTCAAACTAATAATCGAGATATGAAATAAAACATGAAGCAGCGGCCACTCCCCACCCACTTTCCGGCGATTTCTCTATGACATCACAGAATCTTTTTACGATTGGCGTCAAACGACCTAAGACACAGCCAATCAACATAGCTGCGCAATTGTAGAGAGCATCTAGTTCCATTGATGCTATCATTTCAATTGTTACGTGCAGTTAACACACTCATAACTACGTTTTAGTGCTGGCCTGTACTAAACCACTCCTGTCCATATTACGTCACTGCAGCGCGAAATTTGAATTTTTTTGATATTTGTTGCATTGCTCCGGTTGATAAACGTCTTCTGGGTTGGAGAGTCAGCTGAGTGATCTTACCAAATGCTAGTTCTTTCAAAATTCAACAAGGTTATTGTCTTCAAATGGACTAAGGTCTCGATTGGTGTTGATTATTATGGTATTTAGTGCCAGATGAAGTTGCCTAAGCTGGGAAAAAAGCCGCAGATCGCGTGGTGCAAATCTGCGCCCGTTATACGGTACGTATACTGCATGCACGGGCATCTTGTACAGGCATTGCATTGAATGAGCCATAGTTTCATGTGATTAGCTTGGTTATTTCCGCGTGTGTGGATATGATGGAGTGTCACATCCGCAATAACATGGCGGAGGCCGTAAGAATGAGATTTTTTTTATTTAGTTGCTGTTTCAAGCTTACGCAGGAGAATTTTTTTTTTTTTTGCTGATTAGCATTGTACGCCCGATCGCGTGGTGTGAAATGGGGTAACAAAAGTCATGATAACGGGCACACCATGCGACAGCCGCTATCTCACTTGGAGTTGCGTGCCTGTAGATGAAGCAAACTACTAAAGCTGCAGCGAGAACAAATATATTTTTACTCTTCATGTACTTTAACTGTTCACGTAATTCACGGACAGCAGTAACTCTTCATGTACTTGACGCTGTCCCGATACGCTTTGAGTAACCCTCGTCAACTTTGTGCATCATAGGATATTTAGGCGTTTATATGAGTAGAATTTCACGTTTTCCCTCTTTCTAAGTTACCTACCCGCTTCATAGCTGGCGCTCCTTTCAACAACCAACTCAAACGCAAATATTGCATTAGAAATAAAATGAGATATAATTTTTTTGGCTCGCAAACATAAAGGTACTGTGACATCGTGTAAATATTAGGAAGCGATTATTTAAATATTAAAAGACACAGTGATCACGCAAGGATAAATCAGGGGTTAGAGGGGAAGAAAATGACTTACAATTGCGGCCTCTTTTGTGTGTTGCATGGCACTTCGAGTGTGAGCTTCCCAAAGCCAGGGTGCTCCGGCCCTTGCACCGTTCTATCATGTCGGCGTTGTTGTGACTCAGGCCCCTGAATATACACTGCTCTGGGCAGCCGCCGCCCAGGCAAAAAGCGGCCGTGGAAGCAAAGGAGGGGTTTTAGTTGTGACCGAGGTCGAAGATGGCCATCGCGAGCGCCGTCTGCCTATGGCAGGGCTGGTGACCGTCAAGCCATCACGTGTAGGATAAAGTCTGGAACTCAAATAAAGTTTGGAACTCTCTCGGCAAGCCGCAGCGTGCCCTTTTTGTTCCCCAATTTCGTAGGTTAACGAAAAATACCGCCGAGCGAATCTGCCTAATCGCGGAGGAGAAAATGACTGTCTGCAACACCGCTTTCCGAAGGGGGCACGCAGTGCGCGCAAGCTGAGCCCATTCAATTCCTCCCGGGCTCCACAGAAACGTGAAAAAGAACGAAGGGGTGACGCCTAGAAGAGGGGCATACTTTGCTATGCGCCTCATCCACAAAGGCCCTCTGCCCAACCACGACGTTCATCCAGCTAAAGCACACGTTTCGCCCAATACGCAGACCCATCACTTTCTTCAGTTAACTTGCAGGACTGTCTGCCACCGCCGCTTGCACCTGCCTGTTTACACATGCAAAGATCGTCTTTTCCCTTTCGGCCCTTTATCGTATCAATCTTCACCCATCAATGGCGGGCGGTCTCTCTTTTTTTCCGCCGCGAGTCAGTGCGGACTACTCCTTGCATCCCCGGTTATACCGTGACGAGTCAATCTCCTCTGCGAAGACGACTCAGCCGGCAAATTATTCTCTGTGTGGCCACATGCCACACACAAAGGGACACAACGCACGCCTTTGGCGTCCCGTGCGCTGAGCGTACCAGAGGGCTGCCATCGCTTTTGGAGCTGCACCCCTCCAACCCGATTATCCTGATCCGGGCGCTTCGTTTTGTGTAAGCACCAATGCATTAGGACAGGCATTGGGTCGTGAATGTTTTTAATAGCGGCACATACGAAGGATATGCGCCTTCGTTCACAGGCGACGTACCAGGCATAACAAGCAGCACGGCGCCGGCCGGAAAAATTTCGGGGGGGGGGGGGGGGGGCTGATGATGATGATGATGATTTCTATTCGTTTCCCCTTTGTATCGGGGTGATGACATGTCATCTTACCAAAAAAGACTAATATACCTATGTTTTACACTTTTGGTTCAATACTAGCGCTGCTTAGGGCAGGCACAAAAAGCTTATTAGGCACAAAATACTTTTTTTTTTTCTGTTACAAGTGGTAACTGTCCTAGGCAATATTCCCCTCTCTGCTTTTCGTCCACCAGCATTCTAATCTTCTTTTCGTCTCCTCGACAGCCTTGAAGTTAACTTCCTCTGTGATACCTTTAAATCCTAGGGCTTCTGACAGCCCAATATTCCCTTCATGTAGATTTGGATGGATACCCTCACATTCTAGCACGGTGTGCCGCATAGTTTCTGTTTCTTTCCGTTTTAAGTCCTCTATTATTCAACCTTACGCTTATCCACCTAAAGCGTGCGCTCCCTCCCGGCGTCAAGGTCACACTTTATGCGGATGACATCTGCATTTGGTGTGCGGCAAAGTCACGTCGTACAACGCAACAGCGGCTGCAGAAAGCTTTGAGCAATGTGTCTTCGTACCTTGCGTCCAAGGGTCTTCGCCTTTCTTCCGAAAAAAGCGTTGCCATGGCGTTCACCCGCAAGCGGATGAGACAATACCCTCTAATCCTTGGCGGTCGTTGTCTGCAATACGCACGAACCCAAAAATACCTTGGGATCATCGTAGATAGAAATCTATCATGGGCGCCGGAAGTGAAGCGGTTACGTACTCGTCTCTCTGCGGTGGCGCAAGTTATTGGATATCTTGCTGGATGTCGATGGGGCAGCGACTGCAGATCCATGGTGCTTCTCTGCAAAGCATATGTAGACGGCTTGCTGCGCTACAGCCTGCCTGTTCTGCAACGGCTGTCGCCCACATGCAAAAAGCAACTCAATGCCGCTAGAAATAACTGCCTGCGTACCTGCCTCGGCCTTCCTAAGGGCTCATCGTGTGTTGGCACTGTCGCAGAGGCTGGTTGCTTGCCTTTAGATATTATTAGAATGCAGGAAACATTTCGAATATACTTGAGGCATAGGCTGCACGCAAAATCCAAGTTCTTGGCAGGTATTGTACGATGCAACAAAATTTCCAGCTTCGCAGAAACTCTAAATACTATAAACATCTCTGTACCTACCCAACGACGACAACTCATGCCATCTGATTTCCCGCCTTGGACTCTATCACCCCTATGCATAAAATTAAACATACCTGGACTCACATAAAAAAAAAGTTATGCCTCAGATATGCCTCCTTCAACTAACACTTGCCCATATAAGTGACCAATACTCTCGTATGACCCACATTTTTACTGATGGATCATCTACGCCTGACTGCAGTTCTTGTGGGCTCTTCATTACATCCACCGGCCAAGCGCTCTCATACCGTCTTGAGCGCCCAACATCATCTACATCTGCTGAGCTTCATGCCATCAAACAAGCACTTCGCTACATTCTCCGCCAGCAGCCAGCACAGTGGGTAATCTTTACGGATTCGAAGGCAGCACTGCAAACTCTTCGACGTGCCAGCTGCTTCAGCATTCATGAACATATATCCCGCGATGTCTCTTACCTAAATCATCTAGTTTGTGTCGCCGGACACCGCGTGATACTGCAGTGGATCCCTGCCCACTGCGGCATCATAGGCAATGAAAAAGCAGATGAGGCTGCCAAGAGAGGATTGCAACTGGGAACGTGAGGAACATTTTCTTCACGAAGCACGATGCCTCTAGGCTAGCAAAGGAGCTTGTTTTCAGGGAAAGAAGCACCTTCTGGTCTCTCCCGGAAAACCAGCACCCATTCCTGCATCATGTCGACCCAACTTTGGCACTGAGGTTACCGGAGCGACTTCCACGTCGGCTAGAGACTTTGCTCCATCGCTTACGTCTCAACGTGGCGCTAACACATACCTACCGCTATCGCCTTGGCCTAACCTCGAACCCCTATTGTGACAACTGCGGTTCACCAGAAAACCGTCGAGCACATTTTACTGGAGTGTCCTACATACTATCAAGCAAGAAACAACCTCGCACAGAAGATCGAGTGCCTCAACCACAGTTCCTTGACTTTAAAAGCACTTCTGGGACCATGGCCATCTCCCTCCTCTCAGCGTAAAGTGCTAACCGCATTATTTGAATATCTCCATGACATCGGCGTCGCTGAGCTGATATAGGACCAGACCATTCTTGCATTGTACAACCGCCCATAGACTTTTCACGTGTCGCACTGACGGACCCCAACGCACACGCTTCCTCCTTTTTTTTTCACTTCTTTTATTTTCTCTATCTTCTCTCTCTTCCACCTTTCTTCCTATTGCAACTTTTTTTTCCCTCCTCCCGTACCCCGCAGAGTAGCATGTCGGCGTCAACATGCCGGCAGACCTCTCTGCTTTCCTCTAATAAAGAGCTTTCTCTCTCTCTCTCTCGCAGACCACGCATACCCCATCATTTTGTGAATACTTCCCCACAAAACTCTTAGTTCGCAGGCAACCTGCTCTAGCCTCAAAAAGCAAAGCACTGCCCTGGGAATTATCGTAGAAATTTTCCTTTCTGATGTTCATCTTCTCAGCCCTGTACATCTCTAACGACGTTTTGGCTTCCATTTTTCCCTCCATTTATTCGTTTCAATCTGCCTTGCCTCTTTTTGGTTACCTTGGCTGTTTTGGATTCCCCACTGTTCTTTCCGTATTTCATCATTAGCCTTCTAGTCTTTCTTAACCACTGCGTGTCCACGCTTTTCAAGTATAGGTACCTAAAAACCTTAGCTGCCCACCTTCGTTGATCCATTGCCCTCAACCTCATCTCAAAGCATATTTTACTCTGAGCTTCTCTAACTTCAAACGACGCCCAGCCCATATCTCCCTGAACTGCTTCGTTAGTTGTTTTTCCATGCGCGCCTAAGGCCAGACGTCCTACCGTTCTCTGGTTTACTTCAAGGCGTGATAGACGTCTGATTTTAAGCAGAGTACAGCATTCGCAAACGTGAGACCCGGAACCATTACTCCTTTCCACATTCCTCTTACTACTTCATATTTGTTATACCCCCCAGAGCTCTATGCTTCATTATAGCTGCGTTTCGCTTTCCCTTAACCTTAAGTTGCTCCTCGTGAGTACTTAAGTAGTTATCCCCTTCGTTTATCCACACTCCCAAATATTATATTCCTTGACTCTAGGTAATTCGCCTTGCTGGATAGACACTACGTCGGTGGTAGCGTCATTGAAAACCATTATTCCTGATTTTCTGCACCGAAATTTAACCCGAGGTCAGTGGCTTCCTGGCCGCAAATATTTATTAGCCGCTGCATATCGGTTTGGTTATCAGCTAAAAGAACAATGTCGTCTGCGTATAACATTCCCGGAATATGCTGTTGTACCACTTCGCCTTGCAGCATATGGGTTAGGCTAAACCCTACTTGACTTTCTTCCAGTTTCTTTTCTAACCCTGCCATGTAAAGCATGAACAGTATTGGGCTCAAAGGGCATCCCTGTTTCAGTCCCCGATGGATGTTGACCTGCCGGGCGCATTTCTGTCCTTCCCAAGTAAGGTGCACTCTATTGTCTTTATAGATTGCTATAAGGAACTGTACTACCTCGTCATCTAATCCCTGGAGTTTCAACATTCTCCACAGCCGTTCTCTGTTTACGTTGTCATATGCCCCTTTAATGTCCAAGAACGTAATCCATAGTGGTCTATTCTGTGCTTTCGCAATTTCAATGCATTGCGTTATCACGATTAACTATCACGATTATTCATTTTAACTAAAGCCCGGTCCCCCCCCCCCCCCCCCCCTCCCTGGCCACGCCACTGGAACTTACGACGGACGGATAGATGAACCCGCGTGAGAGAGGCAAACTAGACGAACCGGAATATCTAACAGCGACTAGAACCCAAACCTTGATCGAGATCTTACCGAAAGTCGCAAGAAAATCGCCGTCATTCATAATTTTCTCTTGCTACGAACCTGGGAAGTTCGCCAATTTGGTGAAAAGGAGGCACTATGCGCGGCGCTGTGGGCAGAAACTACGGAGTGAGGAGGGGGGGGGGGGGGGCAGTGACCAGCTCGGATCCAGATGAAGAGAGAGAGATTAAAACTTTATTTTCGGGACCTTCATTGCGAACTCCACAATGGACGGAGGTGGTTCCCTCGCCGTTGTCAGATGGAGGGGGGGGGGGGGGTCGCACAGAAGTGCTCGCCCCCAGAGCAGTCAATAAACTCATCCAACCATCATCATCTAACTACGTTGCTCAGGCAAAGGTCCCCCTGGTGGAGTGGGGGTTTTTTGTTTAGAGCAACGGTCCTTTTTCCTGGACGTAGGATTGCCAGTGTCATTTTCTAGGTTCTGCTACAAGTCAGCTTGCCGACGTCCCTGCTCCGTGGAGCGCGGCGTAGCTCGAGAGCCATCGGTTTTGACCACTGGTCCATGTTTAGTCAGCTGGCAGGCTGATATATATGCTGCCTTGTGAGCTTGACTCGGGACTCGGTACTTCACGGGAATCCATATGCTAGTCTCGCCGCCTGGCCCCTGGTGACCAGCCGTCGCTCATCCTCCAGGACGGGGCTGGTCAGTAAGATTCTCCATCTCTCGTTAAGGGCGAGGCTCAGGCAAGGGTGGCAGGTGCTTCAGGCTAGACCAACCTATCATGTGTTGGAGAGTGCTTTATTTATTTTTATTTATTTATTTATTTATTTATTTATTTATTTTTATTTATTTATTTATTTATTTATTTATTTATTTATTTATTTATTTATTTATGTATTTATTTATTTATTTATTTATTTATTATATTATTTATTTATTTATTTATTTATTTATTTATTTATTTATTTCCTCAAGGGCACCAGTCGAGGGATGTTACATGAGGGGGTAGGCAGTTCGCTAACATGATTTGTTTGATGGCTTCTTTGAAATGGGCGTTGCAGGAGTGGTGCACGATGTCAGCAGGAAGATCGTTCCATTCCGTTGATGTTTGTACAAAAAAATGAAGAGTGATGGGCAGTAGTGTGCGCACGGGGCAGCTTTCGAGTGGCTGATACGGCATGAAAGACGTTTAGCTGCCACCGTTCCATGGAACGGTGACATGGTTTAGGTGCAATGCATGATAAAATTTATGAAACAAACATAGTCTTGAAATTTTGCGGCGTGATGCGAAGTTAACCATGTTAGCTTGAGATTGTAGTTCGGAGACGCTGCTATGATAGGAGTAGTCTGAATAAATGAGTCTGGTTGCGCGATTTTGAATGGATTAAGGTGTTTTAATGAGAGTGATTGGATGGGGATCCCAGATGGCACATGCATATTCTATAGCTTCGGGTGGTCTAGTGTTAGATAGATTAAAGGTTTAACAGAAGGCGGGGCTAGGCGTAAGTTTCTTTGGAAATAGCCAAGAACGCGGTTGGCGTCATTAGTAATGTTCATTATGTGAGATTAAGGATGTGCTGACGTGAGCTGCTGACATGTGGGAGGTTCGATAGGACGCTGGCATGAGAGACGTTATCAAATGTGCCCTTGAGGTCAATCGCCAAAATGGCTCTGTACGAATGTCTCGTGGCCTGCTTCATGACCTCCTCTTTGATCTGTAGCGATACGTTCTGTGTTCCGAGGCGCTTTGGGAATCCAAACACGGTATCCGGTATCTGATTGGTGTTGTCTAGATGTTTTTGTAGCCTATTTAGCACCATCATCTCCATCACTTTGATAACACAAGACGTGAGGGAAATGGGCCTTAGATTGTCAATGTGTGGGAACTTTCCGGGCTTCGGTATGAATCTGATCTCCGCCTCCTTACATCGCCTCTGTAGGGTGCACGCTCACCCAGGCCTCGTTCATATGCCGCAAAAGATCCTTCCTGGCTGTCTTTCAAGTTTTTAAGCAGTCTACACGTGATCGTATCTGACTCCAGGGCACTATTCTCGTTGCTCTCGGCAATTGACACCTTTAGCTCGAAGTCTGTGAAGGGCTTATCCTGCGTTTCATTGGGTGCTCCCCGATAAGATCCTGGCCCCTCTAAACTCCTGTCCGTGTTGAGGTATCTGTCTCTAAGATCACCAAAGAGCCTCTTCACGTCGCCACCACAGTTGAGCGTTCGTGTGTGTCATATTTCTGTTTATCACCCTTGCTTGCCATTGGATCAATAAGGTGTCTAAGGAGCTGCCACGTCTTGCGAGCCGATAGAGTTCCTTGAAGTTCGTCGCACAGGCTGAGCCAACTCTCCCTGAATAGCTGCGCAACGTATTCCACGGCCTGTTTGTTAAATTCTTGGATTTTCTTGCGGAGCTTTCTGTTGTGCCGCTGCCGCTTCCAGCGTTTGGTGAGGCTACGCCGAGCTCCCCAGGGATGTGCCAGTTTTGCGTCGACACATGAAGTTTGGTTTGTGGTTGCGATTCTCTCGGTGTATTTTTCCACCAAGGCGAGTTGCTCCTCTTCCCAGTATTCGTAGGGCTTGCTCTCCGTCGTTGTCTCTTCTGACGTCTCCTCCTGTTCCTTCCTAAATTTGTTTCAGTTCGTAATTCGTGCTATTCCGATCTTTGCCCGGAAGGCGGGGACCCTGACTATGATCTTCAGGACGTCGTGGTCGGACCCCAAGTTCATTCCTATGTTCTACCACGCAGCTTCCAGAATACCTGCCAGGAGCGACAGGTCAGGCGTGGTATCTCTGACAGTGCTAGTACCCATTCGTCTGGGTGTGCCTGGTTCATTGAACAAGGCCAAATTGTGCTGATCCATGAGGTTGGTTAGTTGTGTCCCTCTTTTCGAGCAGAATTTATACCCCCACGTCGTATGCGCTGCATTGAAATTACCCAGTACTAGCAAAGGTCTATAGCCGGCTTTGTCCGTATAGCACCCTGAATTGTCCCCGCCAGGTCGAGGTCCTTTCTTGGCTGGTCTGCAGTACAGATTGGGTACGAAAACCTTCTGTACACTGTGGATTTCAATTAAGGTGTGCTCGCACCCTCTGTGTGTTGTTAGATGTTGTGTAGCCGCTACTGCGTTCCGCACCAGCGCTGCCGTCCCTCTTTCCGTCGAATCGACGTACGTTACGAAGCCCAGGAGTTCGGGTTTATTGTTTGTCTCCTGCATGACTAAGATGTCTCTGGCTTGTTGTCGAGTGAGACCACATATTGTTGTAGCTCGCCTGCCTTGTCTTTGAAGCTACGACAATTGTGGTGGTCTCGGTTAGCTTTTTAGTACGACGCCAAATCTTGATTTGGGCTGATCTGTCTGAACAGCCCACCTGTTTGAAGTTGCTCCTCGCTGGCGTCTGACTCCTGGATCTTAAGACTGCCGTATGCTGTTGTTATCGCCTCTAGCTGTGCCGGCGTTGGAGGTACTCCTCCTTCTCCTTCTTGGAGTCGCTGATAGGTCCCTTCGGCTTTGGCTCGAAGCTTCCGGCCCCGCCTCGAGCCACTGCTGCTCCAGCGACACTTTCTGTTACAGGCCTTGTTGCGACGTCGCCTGATGTTGACCCTGCTCCTGTCGCTGCTTCTGCTGCTCTCCCCGGCGAATAACGCACGGAGTGATGAAGCGCCTCGAACATCCTTTGGCTACCGTAACGTGCGTAGTGGTGGTGGTGAAAAACAAAATAGCACACGCCACCCAAAATCTTTCATTTTAACTGGTCAAGAAAACTGGAGGCTGATTCGTACGCTCTATGCGGTACATACACACTTTCGGGATTGACCTATGAACAATTAAACTGCGTGCTAATTAAACCACTTCAGGTGGCTTCCTCGAACAAAGAAAGCAGCGGCTGCCTCCAATGGAAGCACACTTCGAGTGGGAGCGTCCCACAGCGTTGCCATACAGTTCACCACTAAAAGATATATATATGGGCCGTTCCCCTCCCATAAGGCCAAGCAAAAGATCCTCTGTGTGAAGGTCACCAGCGAAGCTCTGTACGCACATGAGTATAGAGGTGACGCAGAAGTGAGGCGAAAGGTGTGAGCAAATTTCGTTTCTCTTGAGCATCGACGGTGGTCATCCCGAAGAAAGACACGCACACGTGTTTATTTTGACTCCACGCATCTTGAAAATGGTGCCTGTTGATAGAGCTAATCTTACTCAAAATGCACATCGAAGTGATGAGACGTAGTCATGTTTTGAACTTCAAAATAGTGCCTATTACTAACTAATATACTGAAGATGCACATTGAAGTGATGAGACGTAAAAGTGTGAGGCCCAAATCCATGTTTTGAACGGCGTGCGACTTTGTTTAGGACCGTGTGCCCACACCACGACGTTTGTTTTCCAACGCCTCGTGCTATAAAACGCGCCGCGCTTCAAAGGCACTTTTTGTTCACAGACATGAAAAATATATGGAGCCCTAAACATATACGTTTCGCTTAAAATTAACCTTTCTCTGAAAAAGTCGTCGAGATCGAGCATTAAATGTGAATATGAACCATCCCAGATGAGCACGCCAAGGTGGTTAGGAAGCAGGAAAACAATACTGTGTCGGTAGCATCTATAGATTGTATTCATTCATTATCAATCCCCATGCAGCGTGGGCATCTGTCACGTGGGCCGGCATCGCCTGGGACAGTTGACCTCCTGGCCTTGTCATTTTATCGTCGATCCCCGCCGTGCAAGCGTGCACGGTATGGGTCAATGACGCGTTTTAAAGCGAAGCTTATATGGTAAGGATTCTACGTATTCTTGGCGTCCGCGAACAAAAACTCCCGAGGCTCCACGCTTCTTTGAATGACGATGGAAAACGACCGTCCAGGTGGGCGTGCTATTAGCGGTCATTACCCGAGTCGCACGCCGCTCTACTTGAAGACGATTCGGGCCTCCATGGCTCCAACTGGGTAAGCATTTTGAGTAGATTAGTTATCAAGAAGCACCGTTTTCAAGATCGGTAGAGTGAAAATGAAAGTGTGTGCGTGCATGTATCATGTATGTGTCTTTCTTTGGGATGGTCGCCGTGAACGTTCAAAAGGTGGTGGCGAACTAAGAAGTAAAAGTGGTTTTCTCGGTGAAAAACAAAACAGGCAGTCTGTGTTCTAGGGCGAAACAAAAAAATTGAGGGCAAAGATAAGTCAACACTGACTGCACTGCTAGTTACGTCTCTTTGTTAAACTCACAGAAATATATATATATATATATATATAATATATATATTAATATATATATATATATATATATAATAGATATATATATATATATATATATAATATATATATATATATATATATATATATATATATATATATAAGATTAATGTAACACGCATCGAGTTTAAAAGGACGTCCTTTCACTCAGCCACGCATTGCACGCTACTCTGGAAACACAGTTGTTCTGTTTGCGCATCATAATCTAACTTCGAGGGAGATTATGGAAGCATTTTACATCTCCCGGTAGAAAGACGATTGTGTCAGTAACCCAACCGTGACTTTGTTGGATATAAAAATGTCGCTATTGTCATCTTCTCTATAGTTTCGGAGTGCTGCATATGGTTGCTGCGTGCGCTGTAAAGAGTTTTGTGTTGCGTTAACTGTTGCGCAGTTCTTTGGGTTATTTGACTGTAGGGTTTAACGCTCCGACGCAACGCAGGCGATGAAGTGCGCCGTAGTGGAGGGCTCCGGATTAATTTTGACCATCCCGGGGATATTTAACGTGCGCCGAAATCTCGAACACACTCTTTTGGTTTATTAAGTCTTTCTTTGAACCTATCAAATCAGATGTTAGAGTTTGCTCGTCCGTGTGTTTCTTCCTAGGTCCATGTTTGTTGTGCGTTAGTGTAATCATCAAACTTTCACTTAAATTCAAACATCAAACCCTGTCACCTCTACGCCATGTGCTAAAAGAGCTTCACTCGTCACTTACCTTCGCGCAGTGAATGGCGCGCATGATATATTCTGTTCTCTCTTTTTTGTACATTTTTTACCCGTTGCTGTTTCCAGCTGTGCTAAAATCTACAAGCCATGACGAATTGTTGTTCCAGCTCCTGTACCAGATAACAGACCGCAAGACTTGCTTAAAAAAAGCCCCCAGTTACACCTTATCAGCAATGAATCGTGGCCACGCAAGCCCGATATTGATGCGGAGCAATAATAAAGGGCATAGCGAACTGTAACCGATCGGGTATCTTCAGGCACTTTCATGTGGAAATGTTGAACAAATTTATTGGTCTGTCTACCCATCAATTCAGATGGCGGTTGGGCTCCAACCGCATTTACTTTCCTCTCTCTATATATATTTTTAATTTCAGCACGAGCGACTCGTTAGAGAGACCTTTCGTGCGGTCGCCTTTGCCACTCACTACTTCTGTTCTTATTTTTTAAAGGAGCATGTTAACGTAATTGCAGTTTTATAACCGATTATTTATTATTAGTGAGCAAAGGACTCCGTGCCTTGTGAGAAACTGCGATCGGCTGTACGGCTGTCAATGTGTAATTTTTCGGCATATCAAGGCTTCCCGTTACCAGTATCTAAAGTTCTTGGGGATTAATGTTCTAGTGAAGCATCGCCTAATGGTGGCTGTGGCGTCTCACTTGTTGACCCTCCGCAAAACCACCTCTTACTGCTTGACGCTTAAAAAGGCGCGCCATGAGCTGAGAAAGCAGGATGACGCTTTCGCGAGAAACCGCCACGCCATATACCGAAGTCGACTGTGATTGGCCAATCGATGATGTACATCACAAGCTGAACACTGATTGCTCGACCAAAAACTATGACGCAAAATCTCTCGCTTTCGAAGTGTTACAGCGGAAACGGACGAAGGAGAGAAGAACGCACACGACGGGCGCCCGTCCTGTGCATACGTTATTCGTACCTTTGCGCTGTAACACTTCAACCTGAATCCCCATGCACCAACTCGCCCAACTATCCGTTTCCTCGCTTTTGAGTGGGTATGAAACTCAGCCAATCCGAAGTCGACTGTGATTGGCAATTGGTTGGCGCTACGTCACCAGCTGAACACTTATTGGTCGACAGGAACTTTGGCGCCGAAGCTCTCGCTTCTGATTGGTCAATCTCATAATACAGGTTATAGAACCCAGCCAAGATGCATATCAAGGTTTATTAGGTCGGCGAAGTCATTCTCTTGCCTCTACATGATGCCTTGCCTCAGTGTTAAGCTCACAAGGCAGGAAAAGGAAGAAATGTGACTGACAAGCCACAGCAGGTAAGCACGGCGATTGCAAGGCCGATGTGTTCCAAAGAGCTGGCGCCCAACTCACAGCTGCCTAGCAGCTTTTTAAAGACGATATTCTTTCTTGGGCTACTTGAACGCAGAAACATTGGTCTGTCTGTCTGACTCGATTCAGCCAAAGTGAAACAGAAGCTGCACAATAGGTTTGTATCATCATCATCACCAGCCTATCTACGCCCACTGCAGGGCAAAGGCCTCTCCCATTATTCTCCAATTACCTCGGTCCTGTGCCAACTGTGACCAATTTATCCCCGCAAACTTCTTGATCTCATCTGCCCATCTAACTTTCTGCCGCCCCCTGCAACGCTTGCCTTCTCTAGGGATCCACTCTGTTACCCTTAATGACCAGCGGTTATCTTGCCTTCGCATTACATGCCCTGCCCACGTCCATTTCTTCTTCTTAATTTCTACTAATATGTCTTTAACACCAGTTTGCTCTCTGACCCACTCCGCTCTCTTCTTGTCCCTTAATGTTACACCTATCATTTTCCGCTCCATTGCCCGCTGAGTCGTTCTCAATTTAAGTTGAACCCTCTTAGTGAGCCTCCAAGTTTTTGCCCCGTAGGTGAGTACCGGTAAGATGCAGCTGTCATACACTTCTTCTTCAGCGACAATGGTAGGCTGCTATTCATTATCTGAGAATGTCTGCCATATGCACCCCACCCCATTCTGATCCTTTTAATTATCTCTGCCTCATGGTTGGGATCCGGGGTCACAAATTGGCCTAAGTAGATATATTGGCTTACCACTTCCACTGCCTCGCCACCTATCTCAAACTGCTGTGCTGTCCCGAGGTTATTGATCATTACTTTGTTTTCTGCATATTAATTTTTTAGGCCCACGGTTCTACTCTGTTCGCCCAGTGCGGAAAGCATGCTTTGCAATTCGTCCCCCGAGTTACTTAGCAAGGCAACGTCATCAGCAAATCTGAGGTTACTGAGGTATTCTCCATTAACCCTTACTCCCACCTGTTCCCAATCCAACGTTCTGAATACTTCTTGTAAGCATGCTGTGAATAACATTGGAGAGATTGTGTCTCCTTGTCTGACACCCTTCCTTATAGGTATTTTACTGCTCTCCCTATGGAGGATGATGGTAGCTGTAGACCCACTGTAGATATCCACTGTAGATATCCTGTAGGTTTGTATAGCCACAGCCAAATCTAAACGTCTAAGTCCGGTGGCAATACTTGTCAACATTGTTGAGCTAAAACGAAATATTACGCAAATACGAGGCAAAAAATCACTACATAAGCGATATTTGCAGTGTTTATCTACAAAAATTCATGGACGCGTCATTTAGTACGTCCACTGCAGAAAAAAAAAATCACTTCGTCGCCTGCTGTCGCCCGCGCCAGTATCGCTTCTGGCGGCATTTTAAGAAACCAAATGGCAACAGTGTGCAATGACTGTGTCATTTACCACAGAACAGCGAGGGATTTACACGCTGTGGTGGTGGTGGTGGTGAAAACTTTATTCATCCAAAGCTGTTAAGAAAGAGGCGCCGGCTGGGAGCACCGGCACACTACAGTCCCCTAGTCGACGGCCAGGAGCCCGTGGGCCCTAGCGGCGAGTTCGGCCAGCTGGATTACACACTCTTGCACTTGTGGGTCGGAGCTGAGCAGCGTAGCCTCCCATTGCTCTAGAGTGGTAAGGGGCAGGGACGGAGTAGCATGGAGAGGGGGGTTGGAGGGGCACGCGCCCACTATGTGGTAGAGGGAAGCGAAAGGCGCGCAGCACCATGTGCACGTGTGGCAGTATCGCGTGGGGAAGTAGAGGTGGTACAATGCGGGATGTGGGAAGGTGTTAGTTTGCAGCCGACGCCATGCACTGGACAGACTGCCTACGCTTTAAGGTGGGAGCGGGGCCGGGGAAGTGCGTCCGACTAAGGCGGTAGTGCTGTGTTATGTCCCGATACGTAACCAGGCGATCCCTCCCTCCCGCCCGAGGTGGAGAGGCAGCATCCGAGGCATCCCGGCAGCAGAAATCTCGGGCTACCTCGTTAGCCAGCTCGTTACCCAGAAGGGACGAATGGGCTGGAGTCCATATCAGGCGTGGACAATATGCAAGCGGAGTCGGTGCTTTCTGCAGGATGCGTGAGGTGATGGGGGATACACGACCCGTCGCAAAGTTCCGTCTGCGAGTCGGAGATTATTGCAGTGGCCGGGGCAGCTGTAAGGGCCAGGGCAATGGCGACTTCTTCACCAACTTCAGGGTAAGGCGTGGAAACCGAGCAGGAAGCAACAGAGTCTCCTCTGGAGTTGACTACGGCGACGCAGGCTGCATGGTCGGGATATTCCGCTGCGTCGACGTACAGGGTAGTGGGGTGCGAAGCATGGGACTTGTGTAAGGCCTTGGCCCGGGAAAGGCGGCGTTCTTGATGGAAGGCAGGGACGCTATTCTCGACTGCACAAATTGCCGGCATTTCGCCCATGTTTTTTTGCGTAAGCACGACGTAAGCAATCAGTGACGTGCTGCACCTATAGCTATGACGACATGCAGTGTAATTTGACGAGTCACTCATAAAGATCGCTACCAAGGTATCAAATATTGTGCAAGAAAGTTATAAAAGCACTTGGCATGTACTATAAAAATTAAGACGGTACAAGAAAGACGGCTGACAAGAAAAACACATTTCTGGAGGTCAAACTTGGCGCCAACACCACAAGGCGATCGAGTAACGTTGATCCAAAAGCGAGCGAAAGGCGGATGTCGAGCTAAAGAACATCACACAATTTTTTTACCGTATCTATTTATTTCTTTCAATCGCTTTTTTTAACATAGCTGGGCTCTCTGCTCCAATGCAAGCTTTGTTGCGTTATCACCTTCCCTGCCGCCACCGCCGCCACGCCATCGTCTGCTGCTATGTTACAAGTTTATGGCGTGATCACAGAAAAAGACGGCCGCGGCCGTCGCTTCTATGACACATAAGAGCAGCGAAGCGCTACGCCTGATAACCGCGGAGCGCACCGATGTCGCCGATTCACTCATTCGTCAAGCTCGACTGCAATCAGCGCTGTAATGAACTAAATAGTCACTTTTCATTGTTATTTTTCTCTTGAGTTCGATCATGTGACCCAACAGCTTACTAGGACAAGTATGGACAAATGCCATGCATTGGGTTCTCTTTGTCATGGAGAGGCTTGTACTGCCCTCTTATGTTGTGGTTACGCCAAACAAATAATTTTTATTTTATTGCCAAACATAAAAGCAAAATACTGCACGTTATTTGTATGTTCCATGATCGCTGACTTCGAAGCAGTTGAAACTATAATTTGTTTCGGTAGGAAACATGCTTTAAACAGCGCGCATGCGAAACTGCGCCTGCTGCAAATTGCCGCACATTTCGCGGCGCCGTAAGCCGGGGCAATATTGTGCCCTATTTTGCTTGTATTTTGCGACAAAACAGCCGCCATTTTCAAGCTGTTACGTAGCATTACGTCACTTTTACGCAGGCTGAAGTTGCCAATGCATGACGTAATCGTTCCCGCCAACTGTTTAAATTACGTCACGCCTTCTCAGCCAATCACAGAGGGGGTGTGTATTACAAGCAGTATTGTTGTTGAATAGCAAAGACAGGCTTACGTTGTCATATCCGCTGCATTTACTCTGGTTTTTTAATTCCCGGCCAAGAATTATGCGCCTTTAGTAACGAGAAATAAGGCAAACTTTAGAACTGGTGTCCGTAGACGACATGAAACGTCAAAATGACGACAGCACACACAACCGCTTTGTCAACCGGAAGCACGTGACCAAAATTGAAAGCCAATCAGAAAAGACTTCCGGAAAATTGCCTGAATTGCCGGCAATTTGTGCAGTCGAGAATAGGGCCCCAGGATTCATGTTCCGCGGGATGGGGGCCACACTGTAGCGGGACCGGAGAGAGTCGCTCAAACTGACCTTATCTCCGTGCTGCGTAGCAAAGGAGATGCCCAGTTTTGTTAAGATGGAGCGACCCGTTGGTGTAGAGGCCAGGCGGTGGAGTTGGCCAACACGCTGGGCTTCAACAAGCTCCTCAAAGGTGTTGTATGTCCCGGTGTTGAGAAGCTTCTCAGTGGAGGTGTGACGGGGGAGACCCATGGCCAGCTTGACCGCCTTGCGGATGATGCATTGGAGGTGTCCCATTTCGGTCTGGGTAAACGTCAGAAAGGGGGTGGCGTATGTGATGCGGCTGGTAATGAATGCTTGCATCAAGCGAAGGAGGTTCGCTTATTTGAGGCCATGGTTGCGGTTGGCTACGCGGGCGATAAGTCTGCAAATCTGGTCAGCTGCGTTTTCAAGGGTGCGGATAGTTTCTTGATAGTTTCTTCCCATTTTCTTGAATTCGGAGTCCGAGACTGCGAATGGAGGGCACGTGCGGAATGAGGTTGCCTTGTAGCGTGACCTGAATATCAGGGGCGCAGGCATCACGATGGCGACGCTTCGAGTGATAGAAGAAGAGCTCCGACTTTTCTGATGAACAGCTTGTAAGTGGCGATGATGTTGGCAGCTTGTTGAAGGCGGTCTTGAATGTCACCATCGCTGCCCCCAGCTGTCCAAACGGTGATGTCATCCGCGTAGATGCTGTGGTGCAGGTCCGGGATGCGTTCCAAGAAGGGAGGGAGCTGGAGCATAGCCACATTGAACAGAAAAGGGGAAATGACTGACCCCTGAGTGCTTCGTGCATTCCGCACTGCCGCCGTATTGCAACACAGTACAATTTCTATTCTCTGGTTACGCGCACAGGTATAGAGACTTCCTGGAAATATTTGCTCGAAGTCGTAAATCCGTATCTACAGTCCGCAGCAGCACTTTAAAGGAGCCATAAAGACAAAATACAAGTTGGGTTTATTAGAAAGACTGCTCAGTCCCGATAACAATGATACCAATATCACCGCAATCTTCGAACAAATAGCGGAGATATGAAAGAAAACGTGTGAAGCAGTCGCGACCCCCTAGCCGATTTCCCGCAACTTTTCTATGACGTCACGGAACCTTGTTTGTGCGATCGGCGGCCGCCTAACTGACGCGGCCGCCTGTCGCGACGACACATGACCGGACGGCTGTAATGGGGCCTCTAGCTCCATTGAATGCTAACGTGCAGTTAACGCACTGAAAATTATGTTTTATTGTTGGCTCGTATGACGTCATTCTTGCTCATAAACGTCACTGTGGCGCAAAATTTGAAAGTTTTTAAATACTTCTTGCTTTTTTTCGTTAAAAAACATCTTTTGTAGCTGTAATTGAGCTGAGTGAGATGCTGAATCCTAGTTCTCTCAAATTAAACGAAGTTGTATTTTCTTTTCATGGCTCCTTTAAAGGCGGACAAATTTCGTTGACAAATCAAGCACGCAACGCGGCCGCATGCATCTTCAAAACCGAATTGTTCAGTTTTATACCATTAAACAAATTTTCGTGGCCTATCCACGCACGTGAAATCACGGCGAAGGAAAAAAAATGTCGGACAGAAATGGCGCTTGCTGACAGAAAAATCAGTCGAGTTCCTAAAAAATCGTTCATTTTTCGGGCTGCGACGTGCATGCGGCGACGGCGGCATGTGCGAGGATGCGGCTCACGTAGCCATCTCACGTCCACGAAGAATGCGCCCTGCTGTGCCGCTTGGCTTCTGCGCTGCCGAGTTCGAAGAGACCGACTCGGAACCAGCGTCTGGCGTTGGGGACGTTTTGGTAGACGTAAGCTGCAGCAGCGCTGCACGTGATGCACAGGTCCATCGCGCGGTGCCACTGGCGGGCCTTGATGTCGTAGCGTTCCACGAGCGACACGGTGGCGGTGTCGTTGAATCCCCCGGCCGCGTAGATGCCGCTTTCGAGCAGCGCGGCCACGAAGTTGCTCCTCGGGAAGGACATACTGGGCAGCGGGGACCACCGGTCCTTGCGCACGTCCAACTTCTCGACCGAGTCGAGCCGCTGGGCGCCGTCGAAGCCGCCAATCACGTAGACATCGTTACCGTGCATGACTGCCTTGAGACCGCTACGGGGCGTCGACATGCTCCGTACTCGGGTCCAGGTGTCGGTCGTCGGCTCGTAGTACTCGACGGTGTCCAGCACGTCGAGGCCCGTGAAGCCGCCCATGACGTAGATGCGGCCGGCGGCCGCCACGGCACTGGCGTCGCTGCGGACGTCGTGCATGGAGGCCACGAGCTCCCATGGTTTCGCGAGGCGTCGTACCGTTCGCAGGACGACGTGCGGCCTTCACCGTCGAATCCGCCCATGGCGTATGTGTGCCCTCTCAGTAGGGCCACGCTGACGTAGCAGCGAGTCATGTGCATGTTGGACTTGGAGGTCCACTTCAGCTCCGGCACGTTCAGGCAGACGACGGAATGATAGTAGTTCCTGCCATCGGAGCCCCCGATGAAGTACACGAGTCCGTCGAGCATCGCCACTTCGTGGTAGGCCCTCGGCGGCGTGAACTGGTTGGGGTGGAGCACCCAACGGCGCGAACGGCAGTTGTAAGTGAGCAGGTTGGCCGCCGAACATGAAAATGACGTCTCTAGGAACACGAGGGTGGAGCCAACGACGATCGGCAAGCTACGGAGGGATCCCCAGTCTGCGTTGTCCGACGCCTCCATGCCCAGCGACCATTTGATGACATTTAGGACCTCGAGGGCCTTGTCGTCTTCGCGCACCAGAGGTTCAGCCTCCACGTTTTGCATGTTCTCGTTGCTGCTGAAGGAGAACCTCGCAAGAGGCAAAAGGCGACACAAGAGACCTCGTCTGACGTCGGGGTCCCAGGCGATCCACTTGAGATTAGCGCCGAAGGAACCCTGGACCTACGTGCAGTTCGTCGTCATGGAGCACACTCCACAGCTCCTCAAACGTCAGCGACTGGAACTGCGGGCTCGTGGTCCAAACCGCCTCAAAGTTGCGCACCATGAAGCGGAAGGCCTCGTGGTTGAGCGGCCAGTACACTTTGCCCATGGCCAGCTGGTAGGTGCCGACGCAGTTCCCCGCTTCCAGGCTCTCTCCCAGCAGTTTGAGGCAATGCTCCCGTACCGCTGAGGTGCTAAGCGCTTCTGCGACCTCCAGCACTTCGAGAACGTTGTGTGGGCCGACGAGCTCCTACCCGCCGCGGTGGCTCAGTGGCTTAGGCGCTGCGCTGCTGAGCACGAGGTCGCGGGTTCGATTCCCGGCCGCGGTGGTCGCTTTTCTGATGGAGGCGAAAAGCAAAAACGCCCGTGTGTACGAGGTTTAGGCGTACGTTAAAGATCCCCAGGTGGTCAAAATTAATCCGGAGCCCTTCACTATGCGCGCCTCATCGCCTGCGTTGCGTCTGTGCGTTAAACCCTACAATCAATCAACCGACGAGCTCCTGGAGCGGGACGTAGTGTGCGAAGTCGACGGCCAGTGCCAGCATATCCGCGCTCAGGTCACTGACGAAAATCTGGCGGACGGGTGGCCACTTGACTTCATTTGCCTGCCCTCCCTGCACGGCGCCAACGTCGCTTTCCGGTGCCTCCCATATTTGGGCGAAGAGCGCGCCGCAGCCCGCATACCTGGTTGGCGAGAACGAAGCGGTGGGCCGAGATCTCGCCGCCATCGGAGGTCCTGAGCGTGATGTCGCAATACTGGCCGGCTACCCTCAGGGCCGTCAGCATATGGGCATTCTACGAGCCACGGCGCCTGGCGGGAATGTGGGCTGGCGGCCGTCGTCGCCGAAGAGCTGCTGGGCGGATCAGCGGTCGCGGTGGCGTCGTCGTAGCAGGCGCCTGCTTCCTCGACGCCATCCCCGGCGGACTCCATGTGGGCTCCGAGAAGAGCTGCGCGAGCGGCGCCAATCAGTCGTACAGCGGGGCAGCCTGCGCACCCGCTCTGCTCGTCGACCAGCGCCGGCCCTACTGGCAGAATCACCCGCCGCGGTGGCTCAGTGGCTAAGGCGTTGCGCTGCTGAGCACGAGGTCGCGGGTTCGATACCCGGCCGCGGCGGCCGCTTTTCTGATGGAGGCGAAAGGCAAAAACGCCCGTGTGTACGAGATTTCGGCGCACGATAAAGATCCCCAGGTGGTAAAAATTAATCCGGAGCCCTGCACTACGGCGCGCCTCATCGCCTGCGTTGCGTCGGCGCGTTAAATCCCACAATCAATCAATCAATCAATCAATCAACCTACTGGCAGAATCTGCGACTTCCGCGCGCCACCACTGCACGCGCCGTGCGTGGTCTTCTTTGTCGTCCAGCTGCGCTGCTGAGGCTTGTTACGGTAAGGGGATATTCTGTTTCCCTGTGGGCGCAGGCGAGCCACTTCTATTTCCTTTTTAAACTACGTCGAGTTTCCTCACCTCTGTGCCCTACCTGTGCAGTTCGCGAGGACCTGAAACACGTTCTCTGCGCATGTCCTCGCTACGAACTTGAGCGTACCACGGCAAAGCTTTCTCTGGGCCTTCCCGCGTCCGCCCAGATTTCTTAGAGCCACCTCCTTGGGCCCTGGCTTAAAACCGGCATGGCAAGTCGCGCAACAACAGTGCTCCTAACGTTCCTCCGGAGCACTGGACTTATCAGTGAGCTATGAACTCTCAGACAAATGACTATATCGCCTGATTATGTGTGTGCTTTTTGTGTGAGTTTGTGTGTTTGAGTATTCATGCGTAAGTGAGAGTTTTCATTAATCTTCATCACACCTTCACCCCCATTTGGTGTAGCAAGTCGGGCGCCCCGCCTGGCTGACCTCACTTGTTCATTAAAGATGTTTCTCTCTCTCTCTCTGTTCGCTCTCAGCGCAACTTCGAACGCTTATTTTATTGCTTTGGGAAACTGATAAAAGGAATCCGCCGTTCGGCCTCTGGCGTAATTGGTATATGAACCACGGGTTATGACGGAAGCGGCTTGAGTTTGAGCGCAGCGGTGCACAAGTTCTTGCAAGGAGCGTGATTTTTTTTTTTTTGCTGAGAAATGTTCTCTTGTCTCAAATTTGCGCATTCCTTTCGCACATAAGAGTGCTTTGGTATCTTTCAGGTCAGTTTATAGGGTTGGGGCGCGTTATACCAACATGTTTAATTATAACAACTACATCGCAGCGGTAGTGCCTGTTTTGTACCTGTCTCGGAACAAAAAAAACTACCACCTCCCCTCGCGGGAACCCCTGTGCAGATGCGACGCATAAGGGGTTCACGTTGCAGCGTTGGACAGCGGAGCGGCGCAGGCACCGCGTTTTATAGCGCGCATAACGGTGAGGGGACGCGCCGGCGCCAGCGCGTCTGCCGCGGCTATGACGCAACACAATCCAACACAATCCACTTTAATCCAATCCAATCCAATCCAGTCCAATCCAATCCAATCCAATCCAATGCCCCTCGAGAGAGAGTGTTCGCTATCGGAGAGGAGAGGGGGTGAGCGGCGGAGAGCGAAGCTGGCGCGGCGAGGAGAATGGGGGAGGGGCGGACGCCGACAACAACGACGCCGACGCCGGATGGAGGGACAAGGTGGGTGAATGAGATGCATGGCATCTAATATCGCTACGGTAATTCCACCCGTTCCCAACAACGTGGGACTCGACTGTCTTTCTGGAATGTCGGAAAATAATTTGTTTGGTGGATTTATTGAAAGCTATGAGGCCCGCGGCTGCATTTGATGATGGGTAATAAACTCGTTCAGAAAAACCACCCGACAAATGAAGGAATCTTTCTAACGCGCGAGGCTTGAAGGTAGCGAAGCTGTACGAAACCTTCACGACCATCACGACGGTTGAAGTCCACGATTACAGCCGTTTTGCTTCTTCTTCGCTGCCGCAACGACCTTTGCCCATCACTGTGGCTCTAAGTGGGAGCTTCCTCCATTTTTCCGAAGTGATAGTCATTGGACATCACCTGGCTTACGCTATGACGCGTCTTTCTCGTTCCCAGCAAGTGTTGCCACAATCGTGTTTTTTTTTTTTTTTTGCCTATCTTGGCCAATCTCCCTAAGTGGGTATGTATAGGCTTCACAATTTGGGCGGGAACGCTGAGCGGTCGCCGCGAGGCACGCGCTCACGTGCGCTCGGCATTTTCTTGCTATTTTTAACTGCGGACAAGAAAAATAACGATTTGATAAACAGCTCCGCTGTTAAAAAATGTTGAAGAATTCAAAGAGGAGGGATGAGTGGTGTCAACAGGGATACGCGTTTTTTTTTAATTATTTTTAAAGACAATAGTTTTTCTTGGGCTACTTACGCAGAAATTTCAGACTGCCTGTATGTCTGTCGGTCGGTCTGTGACTCGATTCAGCTACCCGTCCCAAATGAAGCAGAAGCCGCTGAATAGTCTTATATACCCACAGTCAAATCTAAACGACTAAGTCCGGTGTCAATGTTCATACTTGGTAACATTGTTGAACAAGACATTATGCAAATATAAGGCAGAAAATCCATACATAAGTGATATGTGCAGTGTTCCTTTATTAAAAAAAATTATGGATGCTTGGTTTTTGCGATGGAAAATGAAATACTACATCAACTACAGAAAATCGTCGCCTGGTGTTGCTTTAAGAAATCCAACGGCAACTGCAACAAAAGGTTCCACTATACTCGGTTACAACGCAAGAACGGCACCACCTCATGTAACGTATCACTCCGCCAAAGCGCCGGACTCGTGACGTCAGTGCGCGCGCGTTTTGAAAGGGGTTTGCTATGAATGCGTGATGTCGTCTGCCTTGTCTCATGCAGTTTGTTTGTCGTCACTGGAGTCCTTTATAAGCATAATAAGCCCAAAAAACCACGGGAACGGCTCACGTCATGTTCAAAATATTCCCAGTAACGCCCCACTTGCGCCGTGCGGAGAAACATCCGGCTACGGTGATAAGGCACAGCGGCTACTTCCGGTGCCGTTGTTCCGCAGGAACGCTCGTGGAAGTTCACTCTACTCGTGGAGTAGGGTAGTCAAGGAGGTTATACTAGAAAGTTTAGTACAACCTCCTTGATTCAAACTACTAAGATAGGCTAGATGGCGCACGCCATTACCCCGATTCAAAGGGGAGGCCTTTAATCATCATCATCATCAGTAGGGTAAATTTAAAAACAGCATGAGAGGTTAGCGGGAAAGAGAAGGGAGGCATTTACTTGGCAGGGGCGCCAGTCGCGACTATCGTCTTTCCTCGACATTTGCAACGAAAGGAGCAAATACAGTGGCAAATAACAGTGGCGGCCAAGTGGTTATGGCTGCCAATCCGAGGCACCTTTATACATTTGATGATTTATATTTATATTATATTATTTATTTATTTATTTGCTTTGTGGGTTTTATGTGCGTATGAAAAGAGGCGCAAGAAAGGAAAGAAAATGTGCTCGTTCACTCCGTACAGCTGGTTAATGCCCCTGCCAGACGTTGATGAGCTGTGCTGCACACAATAGCTCACTGCGCGAGCTCTCTGATGCGAGATACTCTTTTTTGCTCCCTCCACGGAGCAAGAATATCGAGGCGAAACGGCCCATTGCGGCAAGCGCGCGACCCGATAATGTCACAATGAAAACCAAGGCGGACTGCAAATCTTCGCAGCTGCGACGGCTCGCAATTCATTCCGTGGCTGCGCAGTGCTACTGCAACGCCGATAGCGGCGGACGCGCAGTTTCTTATCTGGCCACGCTAGGAAGCCTCGTTTCCTCTCCTATCTTATTCTTGCTCCGTGGCTCCCTCCGATGCACTTTTCCCACTTACCAGTGCCATTATAGATAAGAGAATGTAGCTCTAAACAGGAACAATTTTCTCCCCTTACTTCTAACTCTCCTCCAACCCGGTTTTTTCTGCATACACAGGACCACCGGGCTTTCCTTTAGCCTAGCCATATAAAGATAGGGAAAGTAAGCGAAGGTGGAGGGATATAAAAATTAAAGACAGTAAGGAAGGCAAGATGACGTGGTCTAGCGATAGGGTAGGTCAGTACGAAAGCACGTGGTTCAACTTGCAAGCTGAAAAAGGCATTTTATTGTTTATATCTTTTCTGGAGGTGTCCACGAACATGGACACAAAAGTTTGAAGATGGATTGGGTAGTACGTGCTAACGGTCCGAGTTTCACACGTTTCAAAGCTGCGTTACTGTGAAGTGTGCACCGTACTGGAGTCATTGGTTAGAGGAGGGGATCATATGCGCTCAAATCTCATAGGAGAAGTTAATCTTGTCGGGGGCCGCAAATGGTGTCAACCTTGGTAACGGGAATGGATGAGGCCACAAATTCTTACTATCATCAAATAAGACTGTCACAAGCTACACACTGCTTATATGGCTTCAATGTCAGTTCTCCCCACTATAAGCAGCCAATTTGCAATGCTACTGAAAAAAAAAACATAACTGAAACTGAATAATATCCCTGTCAAAAGTGCCTATTTAAGTGCACCTACGCTGAGTGCACTCGGGCTTTCCGCATGACACTTTGGCTGTGCGCTGCTAAACAACGAAACAAAGTGCCCTTGGACATATGTCAGTGATGATAGTCGGCGTAAATATTCAAGAAAATTACTTCAAATTTCCCCTCTTTATCATGTGAGAAGCCGTGTAAACATTTCATTGTGTTTGCATTGTTCGAATTTGCAATGGACACCTCGCACAAGCCCACAAAAAACACGAGTCTTCACTGTTATTCACTGCGCAGCGAAATGCAGCAGCATTATCTTTTGGGGGGAAATTATCTGAAAGCGTACAGAGAAGGTCGAAATGGGAACAAAACCACAGGGCAACAAGAAACCTCCTTCGAGAACGCCACAGAGAATGGTCACCTGGAGCAAATCCCCACCAGGCAGTGCTGGCATGGCGTTGAGGGTGAGATTACTTTCTTGTTTTTTCTTATTTGCTTTTCTTTTTGTAAAAATAAATCAACAATATATCTGTAATTAACTTTTAGCATTACTTATTTTCATCGATCTAAACCCTCGCTATCCCATGTTATTTTTCCTGATTTTCTGACACATGTTGAGAGGATTAATCACTCGGCGAATCGGCCCTGGTAAAGTTTGTTTCGGGAATGCACTCAGCGTAAAGTGCGTTCCGTGGAAAGTGTCATTCGCGTTTGCCATTTAGCTGCTCCCGAATTACATTTTAGCCGAGTGCACTCTGTGAAGTGCACTTAGATAGGCACGTTTGACAGGGGTATAATACTGTTACAGTACTCACTTTACAAAATCAGGTGAGTGCGCACTGCATCTCAAAGTTTAGTTTTCGTGCGAAAGCATCAGTTAAAACTAGTCTGATCGAAAATCCAGCAACCATGGCACACACAATGGCCGACTGCATAAACAATTAGGAACACTGGTCACTGATCGCTCAGAACGACGCCACATTTCACGGGGAAGCTCCTATAAACAAATCAACCAGTATAGTTGAAAAAAAAATTGGGCAAACCTTGATTTGGGTGGAGTTGGAACCAGAGCTTCACGGAATGCGAGATGAGCGCAGAACCCCTGCATTACCACAGTTCAGTGATTCTTGCCCAGTAAAGGTGAACCTAACGCACGTGCTTTGGACTTTGAAAAATGTGTTTTCGAAACATATGCACAGTGCCAAAGGAGAAGTTTGAGCATGGTAATTACACAAATAACCATTACGTCAGTGGCTAAGCATTGTCTCATTAATAGCGTATATATGTCAGTGGCTAAGGTGTTGTGCTGCTTAAGCCAAGGACACAGGTTCGATTCCCGGCCATGGCAGCTGCTTCTCTGATGTCGGCGAAAGGCAAAAACGCCCGTGTGCACGAGATTTCAGAGCACGTTAAAGATTCCCAGGTGGTCAAAATTAATCCTGAGTCCTCCAGTATGGCGCGCCTCATCGCCTGTGTAACGGTGGCACGTTAAATCATCTTCAATAAGCGTATATATAGGGCTAACAGGGGCAAATAGCCAAACCTGTAAGTCACGATACATGAAAGAGGAACAAAACGTCGCAAAGGGAACAGCATGATGATGATAATGAGGGGACACATGCATACCACTGGACAACTGCCACTGTAGGCGCCACGTCTTCACCATGCATGGAATGAATGCGCTGCCTTTCACACAACACTTCTAATTTTTTCAATGCCATGTACACCACGATGGACTCTGAACCGTCTAAATCAACAGTAGCTGTGGAACACAACGGAGCAAACAACACCGACATATCCAGTCAGAAAACTTTAATACTTTTGCATTTGCTACATCATAAAGGTCCTAACTTGTTTTTATTTTGAATCAATTCCTTTAATATTTTCTTTTTCCCTTTTTTAACCATTTTCTCTCCTCCTACATTTGGCCTCTTGTTTGTCTGGTCCACATGCTTCCCGCCCTCTTGGAATAAAATCCGTGCATGACACCACCCACCAGTTTCTTTGCTACTGTCACGTCATCCACAGATATTGTTCCTGTTGTGCACCTCAAACGTACAGGTAGGTAAGCTTCAATTCCCTTTAGAGACTTGTATCGCAACGGCACTTCAGCCACCAAGGGAACATGCCAACAAAGAACCTGAGAACAGTTTGGAGAGAGCTCGGTGCTCAATAACTGCCAAAGCGTAGTGCTTGTGAAAGAAGAAAGGGACAGTTGGTGTGATAGGAACTAACATGGATGCTAGCGTTGGCCCAATCTTTGTATAGTGAATACATGTGTGGTGGCACCCCAGTGCATAGCGTTGTGTGCCACAGTAAAGACCGATTGATTACAAGGTTTAACGCGCCGATGCTACACAGGCGATGAAGCGCGCCGTAGTGAAGGGTTCCGGATTAATGTTGAACACCTGGGGATCTCTAACGTGCGCAGAAATCTCCAACACACGGGCATTTTCGCTTTCCGCCTCAATCAGAGCCACAGTAAAGGATTCTCACCAAGAGTGACGGTGTGGGGACTGTGCTTGGTTGGCTAGCACGAGTATCAAACAGCATGTCACTCAGGTTAGAAAACGATGCACCTAATCAGTTTGGGTGCAGGCACGCAAGCGCACAGACATCTCGAGCCTCCCTCGCTATCACCACTAAGAGCACGTACCCTTACCTCCACACCTCTATCCCACTCAAAGCATTGAAGTGAAGGTATCTTTCCAATCTTCACCCCTATAGACCTTTTTAACCTTCATCGTGGGAGCCGCCATTTTATCAATGGGCTGCGCTAACAGCCCTATAGTTGGCACAGCCAACAGGAAGATGGAACTGTGCATGCGCGACAGTCCAGAACGTGTCCTCATCTCAGGATTAAACAACAGCAGATGCAAGGGTTCATACTACTTGAATATAGCATTCAGGAAAAGTATTCACTCACACTACCCATCAAACTCCCAGTTCTACTAATAACATGGGTAAAATTATGACTGCAGTGGCAATAACAGAAAAGCAGACTGAGAAAGTGTGATAATTTTTTTTTAATGAAACGGGCTGCAAAAAAGCAAGCAGATATCAATCTACATCTTTCGTTACAAATTTTTAGAATACTGACGATACACCGTTTGCTGTGCTTTAGTAAAGAAGGAGTCTTTACACAAACAATATTTATAAATAAACATAGAATTCACGCCTTAGTCCAACGATATGTGCCGTAAAATTTGAAGCCCACTTTCTTCCAGAGATCATCAGCTTCTTTGAAGCCTCGGCTGAAAGGAAAAGAAAAAACAATTAAGTTTAAGACGCACTTGGAGTTTTATTTGAATACAAAACAGTGAAATGCCATGTTAAAAGCTTGGGTCCTCTATCCACGTCCTTTTTTCCATAACCAGTTGAAGTTTACCAGTGCTAAAAATATTGATGACTACGAAAAATAAGCATAAACTGCCTCAGACCAAGTGCAGCCACCCTGAATCAGCCTAGCATGTCACACACAGCTACATGGCTACACAAACTTGGGCAAAGGTTTAATAGGCCATACATTCACTGACGCCCCAGTTTAGCCATGGGGAAAGCACATTGCAAAATATTACGAACGTGGACGCAAAAGTATGGAAATTTATGCAATTTTACAGCACATTTTCCATTTTTGAAACCTCGCTACGCACATACCTGCAAAATATTCGGAATCTTTCAATTTGGCTATATTCAGAAAACGGTATATGCTCGTGAATAAAAGTTATTAGAATGCTCACATTCCATTGGGGCCTGACAAACTCATTCCAAGAAAAGGCTACCCACCACATGCAACAACATGCCATCTGACCAGTGTATCCTGCTAGAACTACAAGGGCAGTTTCTCTTTACCAAAGGCAATCACTGCACACTTTACTTACAGCCCATGAGAATGAATCAATGCATTGGTTCATTCGCACACATTACTCTGACCCTGACTCCAAACCTAGGAAAGGCTACAATCCACCTTCAGCTCTTTCATTACAGCATTTTGAGTCTTAAAAGTCGCTGCCACTCGTATTTCCAACAAGCAATAAACTACATTGAATCTGCCAGGACAGAATGCACACAAGGAATTGTTGGCGAGTAGCCCAACAGCGCTTTGGGCACAAAAAAAACATTGGGAAAGCCGAGCTTCACTGGAGGACAACACATCAATGGCTTATGGGCTCTCGCAAGCTAGAACAAGTGCAGCGAGGGAAGGGGGAGGCGGACGCACCTGCCGTACTCGTAGGGCACGGGCTTGGGCTTCTCCCGGTCAATCTGGTGCAACAGGGGCGTGAAGATGCGCCAGGCCTCGGCCAGCTCGTCGCTGCGCACAAAGTGCACCTGGCTCCCGTAGAAGACGTCCAAGATGAGACGCTCGTACGCATCCGGCATGGTCATGCCCTGGGCAGCACAGGCGCTTCGTTTTTGTTACACGTCACTGGACAGCACCCCTTAGCTGCGGGGGCAACACACCTGAAGTGGCGCAATACTAGCCACTACAGTCAAACTTCGATGTGACTAACTTCAATGTAACAAAACCCCGATGTAACGAACCACAGGATTTAAAATGTATGCACACCATGCGTTTTCATTCCCTATGTAACAAAGTCCCGTTTGCCCAAATTTCAATGTAACAAAGCTTTATGCACAACTAGGCATGAAATTTTGGTTGCATAAGTAGATTTTGAGATACGCAAGCACCGAGATGGGGTCTCAATAAAGCATGAATGGCGACACGGGCCACCCAATGCCGCCAGCCACGGGGTCTGTGAGCAAGCTTCTTGCCTACAAACTGTGTTTGGCGCTGCCCTGCCGCATGGGGCCGCTTTGCCCTTCGTTCGAGTTCGCTCATGCTTGTTGGGTTCCACCGTTCTAGCAAGTGCGCGGCAAAGCATTTGTGGGTCTTTGTGAGCCTTGCGAACGCATTTTTTCCACGGTGTGTCTGCGATTGCGCACCAGCAGCGGCTTCTGCCTTGGCCAGAAAGCCCCTCGCATCACGCGGGGCAGTGGGAGGAGCCTGGCAACTTTCGCCAATGGGGAAGCGCACACCCTATCGCGGAAGCTTCGAAGCGCTCAGGGATGCCAGCCGGCCCCGCCAAAGACGATTAGGCCTACCACTGCGGAGGATATTTCATGGGTGCTAACCCAAGCGGCGCATATGACATTTTACTAGTGCCCTTTTCACCCACATTATTAGCTTTTTTCCCCCCACATGAACAACTCCGTTTGCCCCTTGTGTTGCGTTTCAACAAGCGGTCGCTGGAGCTACCCGCATTGCGCGGGTGGTTTCCGCAGCTGCGTCAGCGCACCTATGGCTTGCGCGGCACTTTTTTGCGTGCACAAGCGCCGATTCCTGTGCAGACGATTAAATCCGACAGAAACAGAAACAGTGCGCCAGCCATGTATGCCGGCCATGTATGTCTGCCACGTTTTCGTTTGCAGGAACCGCTTCACGCGGTTAACACTGAATTTTATCCACAAATTTCAATGTGGCGAAATTTCAATGTACCGAAGTAAAGTACGAGTTTTACAGACTTCGTTACATCGAGGTTTAACTGTATATGGAAAACAATGTTTCCTCGAGGACATCTCTTTTCTCCAAATAAGCCACAGCTAGGTAACGATTGCATGAAACAGCATGCAGTCAGAGGGCTGAGCAATTGTCTTTTTCCACCTTGTGCACATCCCGTAAGGTGTGTCAAAACCAAGCGGGACACGAATGCAAAAAAGCGTTTGGTGGAGCCTACTGCACGCATTTAAGGGCTGTGCAGCTCTTGGTCGACGCAAAGGCAAGCGTAGCGAGAAAGCAGCGGACCGTGTAGCGGCTGCCGTAGGTCAGGTCCAGCTCGGTCTCCTCGATGTCGAAGGCCATGCCGGGCTTCTTGGTCATGAACTTGACGTAGATGGCCTCCCCGGGCTGCACCCGCAGTACCAGCTCGTTGCGCTTGCTCTCCCCACCAAAGATGTCACCGGGAACCTCCTTGTACTGGACACGGACCTCTGCCTTGCGCTCGTTCAGCGCTGCAGGAACAGGCAAAGAAAGCGCGTCACCAACACAGCCCTCGCCACTCCCGTGGATCCCCTGGGGGCGACCAAAGCGGATGCATTCTTTCTGCCTCCTTCGCACAGCATGCACGGCTTCCCCGTGTGACACTGAAGATGTGCAGTGAAAACAGCACAGAGCTGCGTTCAACAGCCAAAGCTCCAAATTAAAACTCTGCATGCAGTTACAGAGTGCACATCTTGGCTCGATTCAGGTTGCAATCTGCGTTAAAGAAAACTACAAAACGGTTTCAGCCAGGTTTGCAAGGAGTCAGAACGTTATGCTTGCTTAATTTTAAAAATTGTTTCTTCATCTTTAACAAACGGCACAGGACAAATGTACAAAAGAAATTTACAAAATCGCTTCAATGTGCTGTGTGTGCAGTAAAAACAATAGTACATACATTTGGCTGCACTTATTGTCCATTCTGTCCAATTGGGAATCTTGTGTGCATGCAGTTGGTGTGGTAATGCCAATACACATATTCACATTTGGATCAGTGAATGCATTTAAATCGAGTGTCTAGTGCTATTAGCAGAAGTGCTGCAAGTGTTCTTGAACAAACACTGAAGGGAATTCATCGAAATATCTTTTGCACTAAGAGGAAGTTCGGCGTTTCAGTGCATCTCTAATGGATGTCAGAAGAAAGAGCACTGCACCGTTCGAGGCTCCCGCACCACCAACCAAGAATGCGTTTTCATGCTACCTCAGCCTCCCAACACTTCAGAACGAAAGAAGGTGATGAAAAGGAGCAACTTCACAGCACACCTTTTCCGCATCTTAGGATGAAGGGCACCCCTTCCCAGCGCTCGTTGTTGATGTAGGCGACAGCGGTGGCGTAGGTGGCCGTGCGCGAGTTTGGGGGCACCGTGGGGTCGTCCAGGTAACCCTGGGCCTCCTCCCCCGTGCCGCCAGGCTTGCCCACATACTGGCCAAGCACCACGTTCTCCATGGTGATCGGAGGGACACACTTGAGCACCTTCACCTGCACATGCACCGAAGGGGGGGCCACTTTTTAGTGTGGACACTGCACCCAGAAGCTGCGGAAGCTTTATGCCAACACTAAGAAAGCGGGGTGCAGCGGGCACCATGGAGTCATCGCCCATTCTAAAGAAAGACGCCATGTGGACACAGCAGGAGAGGCAACCTTTTCGTTCCTGATGTCCTCGGCATTTGTGGACACTGGCTTCTCCATGGCGACCAGCGACATGATCTGCAGCAGATGGTTCTGCATGACATCCCTAGGGAGAGAAAGCAACCTTTCGAACACATCCTCGCCACAACTGGGCCGCTTTGGCCCGCCTAATAATCCTCCTGGCGACACCACGTACCTGATAATGCCGAAGCTGTCAAAGTATCCGCCTCGGCCCTGTGTCCCAAAGGGCTCCTTAAAGGAGATCACAATACTGGCAATGTTGTTGCGGTTCCATGTGGGACCGAAAATCTGGTTGGCAAATCTGCAAGGCAAAAGGGGCAGGAACAACCACAAGTCAACAAAACTTCCTAAACTTCGAAGATTGTACATTGTTCAGCGCTTCCAGCTTTTGTTTGAGGGCAAACAGTCTTTTGTTTTTCCGAGGTTGAGTTATGCATCAATACACCGCATATGAGCGCCAGGAGAAAGAAGAAACTTGGTGTCCATTTTCATATATCTTTCTACCGCACTCATACACAGAGGCAACACATCTTAAAGTCAAAACTGAAACAAAGCCCACAAATTGTGGTAGCGAGACTGCTGTTTTATAATGCATACTAGATAAATTGTTCGTTTCAACATTCACGATTTGCGATGTCAAAATTGTTGTGTGGGAAAAATGTACGGGGTGACAATGCAAGTCTTACAGCTCCTAGCATTTCCTGCCTGGTTAAACAGCCGCTGCAGTTTATACATGTATTCTGGTATTCTGGGCACTTCAATATAGCCTGTATTCAATAGCGCAGCACGCATGCAGGCAACCATGTGAGTGCGCCGTCACTGGTAACGTGGGGCTCCACGGGATGGCGGTACTTGTCCGTGCTGCTAAGCCCATCATATGGGTTAAAAATTCCGAGCTTTAGCCCGCTGAACGCAAAGCAATGCCTCAACTCCAATGTGAGTGCGATTAACAACTCTGTTGACACCACCGTTGAGAATCGGGTTGAAACGGAGCAGACGACGCACGCCGGTGTTACATTTTTCTTCGGCCTGCGGCCGCAGTGCCACAAGCCACGCCATGTCCGTGGCCCTTTGGCCATGTCTGTGGCCATTTCAGTGTTGCCAAACGAAGAAGCTGACAGCTAAACTTTTCAATGAATACCAGCTATGGTATCAATTGAAACTGCAATACGATCCCTAGTAAAAATTCTAATAGAAACTTGTATTAGTCATACATTTATAGAAATTTTTATAAGTCTTGTGCAAACTTGTATCACTCTTACTGTTTTTTTTTTGTATTAGATGTGGCAGTCTAATACAAATTAAACTTTTAGTATCTATTAGATTACAATACTAATAGGACTAGTAGAGTGCTGATAGACCTTACACCTATTAGTTTGTGTAAGTCTAATAAGAACTAATAGGGATGTATTGGCTTTAATAAGAACTTATACAAATGAATCACTAAGTGCTCTTTCCAACATATTTTATATTTTTTCGAAAACCGGAAGACAAAGTTAAAATGAAGGTGCTTAACACAGTCCTGCCCATGCCTATTCAAATCAATAGTACACTAGACATTTAAAGTTCATATTTTGACGTTTTTCATTTGAATTTGGTGCTTTCCGAGTGCTCTAAGAGCTGGCGGCATTGACCGAGTAGTAAAGACACTTACATCTTCTTCGTTTTTTTTTTCTGCGCGCCGCGATTTTTTAAAGCCCTGCCGGTGTCATGTGACGGGCGCTCAGATGATACCAAAACGGTGTTGACATCGCGCACTACAACGCTGCAGAAACGCTGCATTTTTAGTTGTTTGGACAATTCCACATGCGACTTTTTGGATGACATTACCAGCACTGACTCCGAGGACAACTTTTCACCATCCGAATTCAGCACTGAAAACAACAGTGCCCCAAACTGGCCCAGAACCTGATACCCCTGTGCAATGTAAGCCCAAAAAAATGCTGCAGAAGTATTGAAACTGTGAATTTTGCTACTAACAAAAAAAAAAAAAAAAGAGTGGAGCAGAAAAACAATGTTTTCTGCGATGTATGTGTGGCCGACCTATGTTTCGAGGAACTGCTTTGCACAGTGGCACAAAACCCACTAGTGCTAACATTTTTTTGCAAGTCAAGAAATGTTGCAGTTAGGCATTTGATATTTGCAGGGGTTTTGCACTGATAGTATATGTACAGAATGTATAAAGGTTTGACTTGAGCTTTTTTGACTGCCGGTATTTTGTGTATTAGCAGTCGAATTTAGTCATTCATTGGTCTTCTTCAGGTTACAAACTTGTGCATTTACAAATTATTCAGCCAGATCTCTGCCAGATACAGAAATTTGTGTGCGAACCTTGGCTATATGTAATAAAATGTGCTGCCCCATTTCACCGCTTTGTTTTGGACTTGCCACTGGCTCTAACAGAACTAATACACACTATTAGACACCGACAGGCCTATTAGACTAATACACACTAATAGGCCTATCAGACTAATGCACACTAATAGGTCTATTAGTGGCTATAAATAAGCTTATATGGCTATCAGTTTTTGTAAAAGAATTTTCGCTAGGGATGGAATGGTGGTTGGTAGCCACAGGTTAGAAAACCCACCTTATTGCCATGAGATTCTGGACCATCTCTTTCCCCAGGTAATGGTCGATGCGGTATATCTGAGATTCATCAAAGAGCGACGCCAGGTGGTTGGACAGCTCAGCAGATGTAGCCGAGTCTCGGCCAAACGGTTTCTCAATCACAACCCTAGTCCAGCCTCTGAAAGGAAATAGAGGGAGAATGGATATCTATGAAAACCAATAGTGCAGGTAGCAAGATCAAGTGCATAAAATTATGCGATCGAAAATGAGCAGCAGTTGCAGCAAAGCAGCTTCAAAATGGGGAACATTAACCCTTTCAGGGTTACGGACGTACATATACGTCCTCTGCAAACACCTTCAAAATGGTCAATAACGTATATATATGTCATCGTTTGTGTGTTTAAAAAGTGCGCCTTTTTCGCCAACTTCTCTTGCTTGGCATGTGCTGCCACACTGCGGAAATACGCCAAATTATTTTCTTGCGCCGATGGCTCTTCTTTTTATTTTTGTATGATTTACTTCTGCGGCGCGCCGGCTATCGCTTGCGCATCCGGTAACGAGGGGGCGCGCTGGGTATCGCCCACCGCGCGCCTCTCACTTCTTGCGCCTGCCACAGACCAAGGGCACCTGCGAAACTGACGAGACTCGTCTTTTTTTTTTTTTTGTATTTTATAGGAGCGGTGTGCCATCTATCGCTTGTGCATCCGGCCGTGCGCCCACGCGCAGTGGCTGGTTTTGGTATCGTCCTCCAGGTGCTTCCCGATTTTTGCACCCGCGAAACTGATGTCTATCTGATTTCGATTCACTCAAAAGGTACCGGCTTGTTACTCTCTCGTTTTTATTTAGAATTTTTCTGGTGTTACTCATGAGTAAGCCACATGTATGTAACAATACTAGATTTTTTTGTCACGTTATGGTCACCCTAAAAAAATTACAATAATTTTTTCTCGAAATAGATTCATCCGAAGAATTGAAATCAGCAATAACAAAAATCAACCCTGGGGGGTCGCATTTGGCGAAAAATTCGACCCTCGAAGTGTTAACGGGGCAAATGCTTTGATGTGGGCTTCTACATTGGGAGGGACATGAAATGCCACCACTTCCCACACCAAACGGCTCCACTCCCCACTCACAAAAGATGAAATGCTTCAGCAGCGTGGGCCCCAGTGATAAGGCAGTGATGCTGTCCTGTTTATCGCTAACATCCAGAATTGAAAAAAAAAAAAAGTGGTGCACGTGTTGCTAAACATCCAACAATAATGTGTGTTCCAGGGGACTGCCTTCTTCGACATAACGTTGGCATCGTAAAGTTCTTCATATTCTCGGCTGAAAGTGTTACTGGTCACAATGCAATGGAGGGCTTCGAAGCTAGCCCAGCACCCACAGTTCCTGTCATCAACGTTTGTGACAGTATTTGGCCTGCAGTCAAAGCGAACTGCAACGAAGCCGTGATCCCAAAGAGCCCCCACTCACTGGCGGGCCATGCAGTGCTTTTTGATGTTGCTGGCCACGGGCTGGAACACGGTGGGGGGCAGCGCCAGGTAGAACATGCGGTTCCCCACGGCAGCGCCCTCCAATTTCGTCATCTCCTTGTCGAGGACGGCAAAGTCATCTGCCACAGTCGTATCTGCCGGCCAGGTACGAATTGGCGCGGGTGAACTCTGCGAAGCGGCTCTTCTCCTCCTCCTTCACCTGCAGGGACACAGGGCACCAACGTCACCTCACAGTGCACCCAGCTGGTCAGAATATTCACCACACGGATGAACCGCTATGCCAGCATGTTGACATTCTGACACTGACAGAACCTCGACTGTTGCATCCTTACTGTCCACCTAAACATGTGTAAACATCTGTGTACCATAGCCTCGTATAAAGCTGGTTCTCTTTAAAGGGTTATTGAAGGCTGAGCAAATTTGTTTGCTTTCAGTGCTTTGTTCAATGACGAGCAATGTCTTGTTTACGAATAAACATTTGTCACTCACACTCCTCATTCATTTTTTTTTTCCCCGTGACATCAACAAGCACACCAAGAGTTGGACGATTACGAGGTGTAACACGCCGATGCTACACAGGCAATGAGGCGCACCGTAGTAGAGGGGCTCCAGATTAATTTTGACCAGCTGGGTATCTTTAACATGCACCGAAATTTCGAACACACAGGCATTTTCGTTTTCCGCCTCCGTGGGAATCAAACCCACGTACCGCCAGAAATTGACCTGTACAAGCTAAACAAATTCTAAACAAACAAAGCATTGTTCTTCCATCAAGCAAAGGCTAAAACAGCTACAAAGGGTGCAATCTTCCTGTTTAACGAAAACGTTATTCAGCTTTGAGGGTCATCAGTGGGTTCCAAGTGCACCGCCCTCCCTCTTTTCTTTAGCAGAGCACCTTTGTGCCCTTATTTAGCCGTAGCAATTGTTGTGTCTAAAATAGTAAGACAAACATTGTTGCTATTGCGACTGGTTCTCAACAACGTAATGTTTGATATCACATTTAATCTCACCACTCTATCAAAACATGTATAGGTGCTGGTGTACATGATCACTGACAAATTTTCAGAATTCCAAATTATTTAACATCTTTACTGAGCATTCCATTGGCAACTGTACAAGTACACAGAGCAAAGAAAAAGAACTTACACAAGCACATATCATAAATTTACATGACAACTCCCTCCCCCAAAACATCGCCCATCCCCTTTAGGGGTGAAATACACAATTTACAAAAAGACCCTAAAGATCGCCCACCCTTAAAAATATATATCTTTAGCGCTGATGAGTGCGTAAAATAAACACGAATCATCTATTCATGCGTTGATGCAGTCACTGTCTTTTCTCCATTTGACCCGTACGTTCGCCCATCTCGTACTTTTTCTTGATATATTCCCGCAGGTTTGGTTGGCGGTGCAGCCACTTTTTTGTAGTTCATCGCACATGACCAGAAAGTTCGCCCATCCCGTATTTTTCACTTGATATCTCTAATTCGGGTGGGCGTTCTTTCGGAACTTCACGGCATATGTTTAGAACCAATTTGAAAAAATAATTCACAGATGGGTGCGCATAACTAAACTAAGCATCGTTAACAGTTGCAGTTCACACGTGGTGGAGCAAATCATGCATACATGCTTATAAAAACCCCCTACAAAGAGCATTTGTGCCATTTAATTAGGCTACATCAGCACACATGATAATCGCCCCGAATGTGCGGCTTGACCAGCAATCAAACTTGCCAGAAACTGCTCAGACAATAGCAGCAAAGCACACCAATCTAAAATCTACTGGCAACATCAAAACAGCGCAGATGTACACACACCTTGAGGTACGGGGAGACCTTTGTCCAAAGCTCCTCTACAGTCATTTTGGTCCGTGCATAACCAACGAATTTTGTTTTTGGCGGGAGCAGCCCATCTCTGAACAGCGCCCTGCAAAGCAAAAAAACAAAGGGCTTCATACAGCATGCAGTTACCACAGAAATTCACTACTCGCAAGCTTTTTGAAGCGCATATTAACTAATCACGGGTAGCGTAACTGCAATATAGAAGCCCAATAGTAAAAAAAAAAAAAAAGTTAATGTGGCTCCTTCAACTGGGCAGTCTAGCGAAACTCTGTGGTTTCGGACACAGAGGTGGCAATGTTAGAGGCACCTCGAACGGTAGAAATCGCCGGCACGGCCTTTAATCACTCACCATAATGTTGGGTAGATCTTTTTCTTTGCCAAGTCTCCCTACGAGGACAAAAAAGAAATAAAGGCGAGTAAACGTCAAGAGCAAACAGAACCTGACGGGCCAGTGCCGGACACGCGATGTGCGCATGTGGGGCGGACGTCAAAGCAGGCAGGGAAAAACGAGAAAGAAAGAGGAGGAAACGGATAAACACGCGTCCGCCGTGCACCTACATGGAGGAAAACGTAGGAGGAAGGTATGCTTCGGCAGGCACAGCTCTACACCGCAGAAGGGCAGGCATAAACCACCGCCAGCACCACACGCCATGCACAACTCCGCATGCAGGGGCCACTCAAGACCTACGAGCTCCTCAAACACCACGGCAATCGCTAAGCCATCGCCGTCGGACGACTCCGCGCGCCCATTAAACGCCTCACGGGCTGCGGGAGCCACCGCCACATCCCTGCGAATAACTCCCATCACTGGCCGGCTAACCCGCGTCTACTGTCGATCGCTCCCACGTGGCCGCGTGTTTTTAACCGGCCAACCTCGGGTCCGTCGCTAAGGGCTCGTCGGTAAACATTGGGGAGAGCGCGGGAAGGAAGAGGCGGTTGGCTAAACCAAAACCACACAGAGAAAAGGTCAGCTCACCGAAGCGCCGAGGACGACGAAGACGTGCTGCTGCCCCTCCTGCACAGGCTCCTCGAACAGGTGTATCGACTCCTTCAGAAGAGCGATGCACTGCGGAGAAAGGGCGGGCGGAAACGATGTTTGAGGCATCTCGACGTCTGCGGCGGCAACGGCGACACGAGGCTTAACCGACGCGCTCTGAACGCAGCCCAGCTTGGCTGCCGGTGGCTCGCGTCGTACTCGTGTATTTGTAGCCGCGGCCGCGGCGGCTTGACGGGCGGAAACGGATGAGCGCGCTCAAGTGCGTCGTCGTCGGTCGACGCGAGCGGGCACGTGCCCCGCTGGAGAGCGGAACCGGCTCGCGCGGAGACTGATTGGCTTCTGCTGCGATCACCAGTTGCGCGATCGCGCTCGCGACGTCGTAACCGGACGTTAGTTCGGCCCCCTTTCCTTCAAAACCAGTTTAGGTCTACGCAAGGGGGGTAGACCTGAGTCATACCCGTCGCTTTTTCGCTTATCTTTGGCGCGCACGCTGCGTCGGGCAGGCGTTTCCTTCGATCAGCAGCAGCTGACTGGAAAACCTCTCGTTCGATGGGCAGGCGCGCAGATTGATCGCGCGTTTGTATGCGCCGCTAGCGTCGGTCTCCAAGCCGGCTTGACGGAATCGATCGAAAGAGCTGCCAGCTGTTATCGAGGACTCGCAGGCGATGCGCTCGTTTTGATATGTCGTCCTCCCCCCTCCGCCCCCATCTCTTTTTCAGGCGTACGAGGGATTGAGATAAAGCGTCTGAAAATAGAACGGGACGGTGACCCTGGTGCGAGAAGTAGACGCGACGCTGAAAAGTACACGCGCCACGGCGCACGCTATCCTTGATTGGCAGCTTGACAGGTCTCAAATTACGCGCGTTTTCGATCCCGCGCTAACAGCGACACAAAGAGCTTTGCCGCGCTCACAGCCAAAATTGCACAACAGTGAAACACGCCTTCTGGCTTGAGAACAACACGTCTTGGCCCAACTGTCTAAATGGTGGGCGTGCACTTAGGCACACGAATAGTGGTGTGCACGTGCATATAACGGATATGTGTACTTACAACGGGCACTGCAAAGACCAGGAACCAAAAAGTCGCTCGAGACATAGAAAAATCCCCGTTCCGATCGAGGAGTAATGCCATACGCTTACTCCCAAGGCGACTCTGGGACTGCCCGGATGCTCATCAATGTTGCAACTGGAGATAAAAACCTCCGCGTTGCTATAGTACCGAGGGCAGAATATGTCCAGGCCGCAGAAAACAGCTCTGCTCGCACTAACAGAACAAAAGAGAAGCCCAAGCACCAAAGAACATCTTCCAGCTGTAAGCTCACACGCATGTATAAAATTTGGTGACATGCATGTATTGACTTAGAAAAAAAATGTAATGACTCCAGAGTGGTATTTCAGGTGATGCGTAATGTTTCTTTCCATAGGGGCTAGCTCATCTCCACACAATCACCTAGTAAAGGCACTGGTTGTAGAATAAAATTAATAAAAACACGGGTGATGACGATACACTCTAATGCTAAACTTGAGCATTAGTAAGCTTTGAAGAGTCGAAGGGAGACAGCAAACGAAATGACATGCTGCAGAAACGACAGAGGCAACAATTTTATTCTTGTGCGGGTTCCATGTAGCCCTGAAAAATTCCTAGCTGACACGTCGTTAACGATGTTTAGAGGTCAATTAAGCAATTTAAATTATATTTTAAAACAAAACTGTGGCTTCTGCAGCTGCCGGCATCTTCTCAGTCCGCTCGCGAGCCAGAAAATTAAGCATGGAACACTTCTTGGTGCTCCCATGCTGACCCGCCAACCGAGGTGCAGTTAAGACACCAGGGGCGAGATTTGCCTCTGCTAATGGTTTAGCTACATGTATTACCTCTAATTAAAAATAATCCTATTTACGTTTAGTATGATATGATAATAGTAACAGGCGGACCACGAGGTCAACGGGATGGACACCGAGAGACTGGACTAGAAGAAGGGGGAGGCCATTAATTCGATGGAGGGACGAAATAAGAAGATTCGTATACGGCAAAGAATGGACTCGGGCAGCGCAGGACAGGAGCGGGTGGAGCACAATGGGAGAGGCCTTCGTCCTACGGGGGACCTAAACTGGATGATGATGATGATGACGATGATTCAGTATAAAATGTATGGGTCCTCCTCCTGAAAACATACTTTGGCTATACCCCACAGCCCCAACCATGCAACGCCGTATTCGCATAAGATACATAATTGCCGAAATTAACGGATGTAACCGTTATGACAGAGTAAATGTCGATGATTGGTAGAGGGAATTTAAAAAAAAATTAAAAGTGAAAACTCGGTAATTCGAACTTCATTAATTCGAATTTATATAAATTCGAATTAATGAAGTTCGAATTATCCATATATTCGAACTGCACGATTTGATCCGGCCAAGTCTCCATAAAAGTGTATGTATAGAAAAAGCCCGTCAATTAGAAGTCTAGTATGTCCTGCTGCAAATAATTCGAACTATGCACCACCGCGCCGGAGTCTTGGCGCCTGGCACGGCCAGAGAAACGAATTCTGTACCATGGCCGCACTCGAACCCCTTTCCGCGCTCTCCTTACGGCCTTCGCATTGGGGCGTCTCGCTGTCTGCCGCCGCAAGTTCGGGGTGCCGCTGCCAGGCCACCGTTGGTTAGCTGATAACCAGAGCGATGTTCGACGGCTCATAAATATTAGCCCTCAGGAAGCCACCGACCTCGGGTTAAGTTTTGGCGCAGAAAAATCGGGAATAATGGTTTTCAATGACGCTACCACCGACGTAGTGTATATCCAGCAAGGCGAATTACCTAGAGTGAAGGAATACAAATATTGGGAACGTGGATAAACGAAGGGGATAACTACTTAAGAACTCACGAGGAGCAACTTAAGGGCAAGGGAAAGCGAAACGCAGCTATAATGAAGCATAGAGCTCTGTAGGGGTATATAACAAATATGAAGTAGTGAGAGGAATGTGGAAAGGAGTAATGGTTCCTGGTCTCACATTTTCGAATGCTGTACTCTGCTTAAAATCAGACGTTCTATCAGGCCTTGAAGTAACCAGGGAACGGTAGGCCGTTTGGCCTTAGGCGCGCATGGAAAAACAACTAGCGAAGCAGTGCAGGGAGGTATGGGCCGGGCGTCGTTTGAAGTTCGATAAGCGCAGAGTAAAATATGTTTTGAGGGGAGGTGAGAGCCATAAATCAACGTAGGTGGGCAGCTAAGGTGTTTAGGTACCTATACTTGAAAAGCGTGGACACGCAGTGGTTAAGAAAGACTAGAAGGCTAACGATGAAATACGGAAAGAACAGTGGACAATACAAAACAGCCAAGGTAACCAAAAAAGAGGCAAGGCAGATTGAAACGAATAAATGGAGAAAAAAAAATGGAAGCTAAAACGTCGTTAGAGATGTACAGGGCTGAGAAAATGAACATCAGAAAGGAAAATTTCTACGATAATTCCCAGGGCAGTGCTTTGCTTTTTGAGGCTAGAGCAGGTTGCCTGCGAACTAAGAGTTTTGTGGGGAAGTATTCACAAAATGATGGGGTATGTGTGGTCTGCGGAAAAGAAACAGAAACTATGCGGCACATAGTGTTAGAATGTGAGGGTATCCATCCAAATCTACATGAAGGGAATATTGGGCTTTCAGAAGCCCTAGGATTTAAGGGTATCACAGAGGAAGTTAACTTCGAGGCTGTCGAGGCGACGAAAAGGAGATTAGAATGCTGATGGACGAAAAGCAAAGAGGGGAATATTGCCTAGGACAGTTACCACCTGTAACAGAAAAAAAAGAATTTTGTGCTTAATAAGCTTTTTGTGCCTGCCCTAAGAGCAGCGCTAGTATTAAACGAAGAGTATGAAACATAGGTATATTAGTTTTTTTTTTTTTTGGGGGGGGTAAGGTGACACGTCATCAGCCCGCTACAAAGGGGATACCAATAGCAATCATCGATCATCATCATCATGGTCCGCCGCCGCCGAGCGCGTTCACAGGCACAGTGTGTGCGCCGCAGCGCTGGGTAATGCCACATGGTTTGACAATTTGTGATGCGGAGGGGGCATGGCTGCACATCCTGCGATGAATAAGCTGCCATATTCACTGCTTTTCAGTAAGCTGCCAGCAGCTAACCTAGTAACGTTGGCCAGCACTCATAGCTGCGAAAACTAGTGGTGGCGCCATAAAAAGATGTCTTGAAGATCAGAAATGGCTTCGTGATCTATACAGTTCAATGCAAGGACCTGAAATCGCTACAATCACATAGTGAGCGCCTTATGGTAGAGCAGTTGCCTTCGAACAAGCTAGCATTATTTGCTCAGTTGAAGTTTCATCGTTGAACTGCTATCCACTCAACAGTCGGATTTACGATTTGTCAAAGAATATTGCCAAGCTGTAATAAAATTCAGGCCTCACCAATTTGTCCGCGAAATCAACAGGAAAAACTCGCGCAGCGGAGTACGAACACAGCTCACAAGGAATATATATTTTTTTAATCTGCAAACGACGGATTGGAACATTATAGTTGCAGAAAACTGGACAACTAGTGTTTTTTTTTTTAATTTTTTTCTACCCTGTTTAATTTTTCGGGACGCGTGTTTCATACTTAGTTTTCTGGTGGAGTGTATCGTGCAGATTAGGGCGGACTTCTGGGAAAGTTTGTGTTGCATCGTAGACGTACAATCCCTGCACCATATGGTCACAACTACGTATGATGCTTGAACGTGCGCTTGCGCCAGCATCTACTCGGACGTGAAGAATGGGCACGCTGGTCAATCTAGTAACGTTGCACTGGACAGCCCAGTTCACATTGCCGGAAATTCAAATGCACGCCTCTCTTTATCGAGATTGTAGGGATAGCAAAGCATAAAAACCAGCTCGCAAAAGAAACCATTAGGACATCTCAAATGGCTCGCCTTGGTCACGCTTGCATAAGCATGCCGTCTTTGGGTTTATCGGCCAAATAAATTACGTATCTTGCCCCTTAATAATTCCAAACGGCCGCAGCGAGCTTTCTCTGCCTTGATTTTTTTTTCTTTTTTGTGTGTGTGGTACCGGGTGTCACACATTTGTCGGTTGTTGCCTAGTTCTCTGTAAGAGCACGAACTGTGGCAAAAGATATTGTCATGTGGTCGCCTGACAAATGGGTATATACGCTGTAGAGTCTAATTTTTTGCTGATGTGGACATTTTTTGTGTATTATATGAGAGTTTTTACGAATACATGCTGATTGATTGATTATGGGGTTTAACGCGCCGACGCTGCACAGGCCATGAGGCGCGCCGTTGAGGAGGGCTCCGGATTCATTTTGACCACCTGGGTATCTTTAACGTGCGCCCAAAATCTTGAACACAAGGACGTTTTCGCTTTTCGTCTCCACCAGAGAAACGGCCCCCGCGTCCGGGAATCGAACCCGCGTCCCTGGGCTACGAATAAATGCTAGTTGGAAGCACCGCTTGTCCCTCTCGTCCTCCGTCCTTGGTGTAATTTTTGGCGTTTTACACGTCTACATTATGCAGTTCTTGTAGGGTTTGTTGCTTTTTTATTCAGGTATAGTTATACGAAAAATGCTACTTTCCCCAAATTGTATAAAGCTTGGCACAAAATAAAAATGTATTTGTCACGGTGCGCCTCAAGTCAGGAATGTTGCAAGCGAATATACATACGCGAACGACTTTTGCTCTTATCGTATTGTGTAAACAACTGACTGGCGTATATCTCGTTTATATATCAGAACAAAAAAATCTGGGCCACATCAGTTACAGCATGCAACTGCCCCGTTTCATGCGGAAATGCCGCCGAGAAAGCTCACTGCATGGTTATGTTGTCGACGCTCTAGCTGCGCCCGCTCTTGCCTTGCGGGGAGGCGCGGCGACGCGGAGATTGCGGTGAGGTGGTGCTGCCCTCGTGCGGTCGCCCCCCTCCCCCCTCCCTGCTTCCAACTAGCATCAGAAAAAATCCCATGCGCCGAGCTGGGATTGCGAAGGCCGTAAGGGGAGCGCGGAAAATGAGTCGAGTCCGGCCGTGCCTGTACCTATCACACGAGGCTGCGCAGAACGGATGAGGCCAAAACGGCGTAAAACCAATATCTAAACCCCACGTGACAGACGTTTCGGAAGACTCGTTCTTTGCGAACTACTGTCGATGAGCACGCGAGTACAGGGGTGTGTGTGGCGCGCTATGAGATGAGGGCATCGTATCTCAGTTCAGAAGCGCATGCTGCCATCGACGTCAAGGAGTACGAGGACGAGTGCGGCAGTCCGTTCAGAAGTCATGGCCGGACGTAATGATGCCCGTGCTTCTTCAGTTTTCAAAAAGGCAATGAGGCTGTCCGCTACAAGGTGCTGGCTGCCGCCTACAGGGTCAAAAGACAGCCCACAATCACGGACATTCACAAGCATCAGTGTTGACATTCCCAACTGCTTCGCAGTTGCAGCTTACTGTTGTTATTGTTCACTTTCACTATTCCGAACTTTCATTAATTCGAACTGAGATGGCATCCCCTTGCAGTCTGAATCAACGAGCTTTTACTGTAATAGAAACGACTTCACAAAATAAAAAATATATATATATTGGAACTTGAACTTGGCAATGTTTAACGCACGGCCTCTGTCGAGCGAGGGAGGCCTAGCTGTTCTGTTAGAGGAACTCTTGGACATTAAACGGGATATTATAGGGATAAATGTGGTCAGAAGAACAGGAGAAGGCTTCATAGAGTTGAGTTGAGGGCATATGCTGTGCTACCATGGACATCGCGAAAAAGAAAGAGCACGGGGTAGGATTTTTTATCCACATGGAGATCGGGGGGGGGGGGGGGGGGGGGAAGGGGCATAACGGGTAAGATAAGACATTTAAACAACTATAATAGTGTAAATGTACATCATTAGCCAAAAAGAAAGAAATGGAAACTATGAAACAAAGCCAAATCTGGCCGTAAAGAACTCACAATGCGGTGCAAGAATGTTTACGCATTACAAGACAATTCTCGGAATTTCTGCACATTTTTTTCTTCTCTTACGGCGGTGCTATCTCTGGGCTTCGCGGGGTAGTAGGTTGAGGCGCATATATCCCACGCTTGGTAGCCGCACTCTATCCCGGGCTTTCGCTAGATCGATCCTGCTTGCTGCGCTGGCGGCCGCAATACGTGGAGCGGTCTCTGGGACCGCAGCAGCTGGTCGCATGCATGCGTGCGTGGACTGCGAGGGTCGAATCTGGGTCACTGCCCCCCGCCGTCGCGCAGGCACAAAGGAAACGATCAGCCGCGGCCTCCACGCATAACACGCCCACTTCGTAAACGCTCCGCAGGGGCGGAGCGATTTGCTGTCACTTGCGGCTTGTAAGCACTTTGTCCCTTTCGAGGTTACGTGTGTGTCTGTGTTTTTCTTCCTCTACGTTTATGGGCGCTAGCGTGGAGAGGTCGCAAGCTCCTTGTCCTGGTGCTTTGTTTATTCCTTTTCGGACCAACTGCTTAGCCGCGAAACAATATAGTGGTGGTCGGCTGCGCTAACTAGGCCGACAGGGTTGCGTTCGTGCGGGGAGCGGAACGGTACACAATTATATCCACTAGCTGATTCGGGTCTTACCGCGCGTCGTATATTGCTAAAACAAAATAAGTAACCCTCTAAAAATGCCTTAAGTGAAACGTGCAGTTGGAATCCGAAGTTTGTGTACAGATAAGACGTTATTGGACAGCATTCCGGGTATGCATGCCGGGGCATGCCTCGCTGCTAATTGAAAAGTGCCGTGTGGGTCCGCCATACCGTATTTCCGCGCATATAATTCTCCCCTGCGTATAATCAGCACCCCCCCCCCCCCCCCCCCCTTTCAGCCCGCCGGAAAAGAAAAAAAAATCCTCGCGTATTGCCCGCACATTTGATACAGGAAAGGCTGCACCAAAGCTACTGCTCAAGCAACATATCACATTCTAAGTAGACAGAAAAAACGTATATTTAGCGAGTAGAATACACTGACTGCAAGGCGAAAGTCACAATTCACTCAGTGTCACTGCTCTCGCTAGAGCTATCACTTGAGCCGCAGTCCTCACTGTTGTACACAAGGTCATCTTCGGTTCCATCTATGTTTCTTGTGTTTTTTTTTTCTTCCTTCTTTTTTCTACCCTGTGCAATTGCTGCCATGGAAGGCTTAGTCAGTTACACTGCGTATGAGCTTCACGGCACAACGCGCATTGCCGTGAAGCTGCACTAACCCCCCCCCCTTCCCTCCCTTATATCCGCACCCCTACTTTGCTACTGAAATTTTCGCATTTTTGGTGCGGGTTATACGCGAGAAAACACGGCACTCTTGGCGCGTATAATGTCAGCCCACGCCAAGCCCGTACTAGCGCGCTAAATTACCGCGCGCATACAGCTCTACGAGAACCGCGTGTTGCACTGTCACCACTGTCTCCAGACAATGTCCGTTTCTGGTGGCTTGTTTTGTGTCCGTCTCGGGTGATTCCCGTGACGGACTGGCCATTTTTTTGGTTCACACGAAGGATTTGTGATAACATACCGTGAAGGCGCACTGGGCTTCGATTGCTCGGAAATAATATTATGTCCCCTTCCACCGTCCCCCTTTTTTTTTTTTTTTTTCAATAAAAGCTGCAGTTTTTACTATAACCACTGGCACACTGTGCAACCCTGCAGCAAGTCTCGACTGAGTCCGTGTACAGAGTACAGAAGAGTCCGCGATTATACGAGACCCCCGCGCGCGTTTTGTGACTGAAGTTTTTGTTGCTTGTCCTCTTCAGTACTATTCGAAGCCATTCATGACTAAACAACAGTAGCAAGCTGTTTTTTTATGTTGTTACACTCATGGTTGACGGCTTTTTAATGGTCAAGGTCATTTGAGAGTTTCGCAACATACTTGGCTATCTTTGGTGAGACGTATTATGTACTATTAAGGGGGCAATTACGGTTACCAATATCCATATAAACGACGCACTCATCTGTGAATAGCATGATATTGTACTTGATGGTAAAAATTATGCCGTTCATAAAGATTAAGAACAATAGCGGTCCCAGAACAGAACCATGCGGGACACCGGATACGAGATTGTGTATTTTCAAAGGCAATAACTTGTGAACTATCCGTCAGACATTTTTTACCCCGCCCGTTATAGCGACGATTCCAATTCATTTTCTAATTTTGCGATTAGTCTATTATGACACTAACAACAAAGCACTTAGGAAAAGTTGAGGTTTCACAGATATTGCCATCTCGGTGTATTTTTTAAAGTTTTCTTCTGCGTGTAGCGCCGTACAAAATTTGTGCTGATATTCTTTTTACGCACCTTGTTTACTATTCTGTTTGTATTCTGAGCGTAAAAAATTACACCGTCTTCCCGTAGGGGAACCCTGAGTAGAAGTGGGTTTTCAATTTGTGTTAGCTACTTCTTTTTGTATCGTTCTTATCTGGCCCATCATTGGAAAGGGGCAAATTTTTCCGAGAAAAGGATTTTTTTCCGTTCCGTATGAGACAAATATAAACGAAACGTTCCACAACCGATGATAGCCACCACCTTGAAGCGGACGGGTGGCGAGTGTAACACCGGTCTTTCCAGCCCAACGTCATCGTATTTTCCCAGTTCGACTTCTCGCTCTGTACTGCACGTACTTCTTCGTTGACGTCAAATCCCTCCACATGTGGCCTGTACTATTATAGCCCTAAAGTTAAGCTACTGACGCAGCAATGGGAGATGGCCGATAGCAGACGACTAACTGCGGTCAAGGAGCATCACAATAACTTGTTAATTACCGGTAGCTGCAGGCTTAAAGATAGAAAAAGAAGGGGTGGGGGGACATAAAGAAGGAAAGGACAACGATAGACAGGAGGAAAATATAGAGCGGAGGCAGGCATTTTGTCGAGCTACAAACACGCCGGGAGGCGGCGCAATTAAAAGCGCGCACGCTGCCTTGTCGCGAGGAGGGAGCGGTTCTCAAAGGCATATCCTTGACCGCGAGTAAATAAACTGCGTGGGACGAGGAAGGTGCTCGCTAAGTGCACAAGTGCGCGTGAACCGGAAAGCCCGAGCTGGGCCTTGAACCCGTCTGCGGGAAACCCGTTTCGTTGCTCGACAAATGAACGGGCCATTAATATCGCGCGCGGTCTAACTGTTCTCGCTCGCATTTATTTAAAATAACGGCCCGGCGCACGGAACCGCTGCAGACGAGGTTATCGCTGACCAACCAATAAATGCATGCATAATACAAGTTAATTATGGTCACCCCTCAATAGAGGACGTTGTAAATAAGGAGAAGCAGGCATTAGCGCTAGGCGGGATTATGAGCTCCTTCACCGTATACAGGGCCCACGGCATAGGACGACCTTCAGGCTGCGTTGAAAAGGAGGCGTTGCCCGAGGGGGATCATAACAAGACCACCCTCTTTCCGCCGAGGCATGTCTGCCTCCTCATCACACGCGCTTTTATCGGAAAGTCACGAGTTGCAGTGAATAGCTATGGATTATCTGGTCATGCCGCCTGCACTTCTTAAATCGCGCACGCACGGACAATTTTCCCCACAACCTTTGTAAGAAGAGCAGTCGTAGCGACCGGCAATGGAACCTGCTCAGCAGCACGTTTATGGCACCTTCTGTCTGCGTTTAAAGAAGGGCTAAATCACGCTACCGGATAAATGTCTGCGGAAGTTTCTTGTGTGGTAGGCGGGAAACGTGGGCTTTCGGAGCACGATAATTTAGCTCCCTCCCCGAATGTGCGTGAACCGGCCGTGCGGGGAATTTTCCCTTTTTCGGGGACTTTTCGGCTGTAATTTTGGACAAAAGGGAAACAGGGAATCTTTAATGCATGCAGGGAATTTTAGGAGTCGTGGAATTAAAAGGGGAGAATGATGTCAGTAAACCGGACCTCGCATCATTTATTACTTTGCTTTCTTTTAGGAGGTTTCATTAACACTTCATCGAATTTATGTCCAAATATCCGAAGTCACGTTCCGGCAAGCCACAAGCATATCCTAGACCACTTCCAATTCAACACGAGAGAACACAGAGGAAAGAATGCACCATGAGAAAGAGCCAGTAAAGCGTGAAGCGGCGGCGGCTGAAGGGCTGAAGCTTTTTGTAGCGTGAGCTACACTGGCCTAGATTGAGCAGCTTCGCGTGGCTCCTGGAGAGCCGTGCTGCGCATGCGCGAGGAGCAGTGACGTCTCACGGTGCACAGCTGGCGCGCCGGAGCCGCCGCCGCCGCGATTGGATTGGATTGAATTGGATTTGAGTGAATTGGAAGTCGTTTTAGCAATAGTAAGCATGATAATCAGCTAATCCTAGACAACCAGGAAACCTAAGAATAACCGGCTGAACCTTAGCTCATGCTACGTATATCCTGGCATAGCCGAGCTAAGCCACTGCTGATTTTTTTAGCATGTATTCCTGGGCAATATACCATTAGTCCGCGTGCTGTCAACAAGACATGGTGGCAGCCCTTCCGGCTCTGAGCTAAAATTATCTAAACTACCCAGCAATGTCTTGTTCCTTTTCATACGGGCAGTTTTAACCTTCTTTAGCATGCAAAGTAAGCATGCTGTCAAGTGCTAAACGTGAAATACATAGTCCAGTGCGGCTGAGCGGCAAATGTAGTGCAATTTGTATACTTTACACTGAAGCTCTGCTTCTCTGAACGGCGTCTGCGTCCTGAAGGCTACATAAAGTAGAAATAGATGACAATGGCTAACGCCCAAAAGCGAACAGGACTCCACGTAAAGATCTATCACTTGCAAAAAGAGAATGCAGGGAAATTCGCGGGGAATTCTCGAGAAACCTGCGGGGGAAAATGTTAAAAAATAGAGAATTCCTAAAATTAGGAATGGGAATTCCTCTACGCAGTGAGTAAACCCAACCACTCAAAACTAATCCTCACGGCACTTGCGCCATTGTGACACATAACAAAACGATGCCTGCCGACCCGCCGACTGGCAGGTTCACTCATTCACGCCTTTCAATCGCACGCCGACAAAGCGAGAAAAATTCGGCAAAGTTGGGGTGGACGCATATCTCGTGGGCGCCGGCGATTCGCTCAGTGCTCGCGCGAGACTCGCGTGTATTTGGGTATATACATAGCCTTTCGATTCAACAAACAAGGATGAGTACATTGCGAACACCCTGTCTCTCCAACTATAGCTTTCTAAAAGGCACAGAGTACATTGGCGAACCGTAGGCAGTGATCTGACTAAAGGCAATAAAGCGCTGTCAGAAGATCACGAGGTAAAGGCCGTGGTGACAGTATAACTTCGGGTACGAAAAAAAAATCAAACGAGATGGCATGACATCCTGTCACTCAAAACGCATCCACTTATTAACACGAAAGTGTTTTATTCCTGGATACTCGAAGATTTCCCTGACGTCATATTCGTCACGGAAGTGACGCCAGTACAACGAAGCATTCGGCCTGTAAAGGGTGCACCCCTGCACAGAGGGTCTTCTTGCGGGGAAGCAAGCTTTTGTACTAAAGAGTACGTTATATTTATGGTTGTTCGTTTTTGGGTTTTATATTTTAACACGAAAGTGTTTTATGTCGCGATACACCCATATTTCCCTGACGTCATATCCGGAAATGACGCCTGCACACCTTTGCCGTCGCTCGCCAAGCACACCCACAAGACAGCCGCCGACCTATAAATCATGCTCAACTGCAGATTTCGCTGCCCATTTCACTTTCGTGTTTTACCGATTCCTAGAACAGAGGAATCAACCACAGTTTTTTTTTTTTTTTGAAATATGCCACCCTGTGCGTTGCTTTTCGCAAGTCCGCATTTTGTTGTGGCAGCACACAACGAAGAGAATTCTCGTTTTGCTAAAAGAGGTAAAAACGCGCGCTAAAATATGGAAGCGGTGAGTCGTGAGAGATCGGGCAAATAAATACACGCAGCCAGCCTTCGGGAGGTTCGGCGCGGCACACCGGCCAACTAAGAAAAAATGACGCCATTGCTAGCGAAGAAATGAAATGATCACGAAAGCAAAAACGAAACGAATCCGGCACCGGAACGATTAGACGGTAGACAGAGTATACCCTGCACCGTGACCACCAACCCAATAATGATGCCATGCCGGTATTTTGACATACAATATTGATATGTGTCAGACATGGGGGACGACACTGGAACGATTTATTCAAACTGTTCAGTTTCAGTTTGCTCGAGGTGCAATGCCGAATTTGACTTCGACGAGGTTCTGACGACGTTTACGACGACCTTGAGATTACACGCTCTGCGTGTCCGTGAGATCAACGCGATATGGCCTCCTTACGGGCGCGGCAAGTGTAGAACGAGAGGCGAACGGTCGCCAGAGCGATCTTGATCGTGAAATTTAAGATCGTCTGGCGCTGAGCTCATGCGCCGCTTATTTAACTTCACAGGATTACTACGCTCAAAATATACCAACTACTCGCCCTATGCATGCCTTCCTTGGTGTTCTTTCTTGGCTGTTAGCTCGCTTTTCTATGTTCATTCTACGAACACGTCATCATATGCACAGAGAAGGCTCGGTTTCAGCAGCCTTTGTGCCACAGCTATAGATATGCAAGAGAGGTCCGACGGCAGTAGATGCCGGAGACTTTGTCACGTGTTTAAATGAAAGTCCTCTTCATCCCGGTTACCTGAGAGGCGCCGGCTACCACCCCTACACGCAGAATACCCCGCACGCACGTAAATGCCAGAAAATGGATGGGAATACAGTCGCTCCTGTAGCTCAATGGGCAGCGCGCATCAGATGCGTTATCTGAAGATTGTGCCGGGTTAGGACCTTATGTGGAAGGCACATATTCCCCCCCTTCCATTTTTAAAGCGAGAGGTTTCTGATAGTGGGGCCGATGGCGTTCTGTTAAAAAAAACTAATGCGTTTCACCATAGTCCGTTTGGTCGACCGAAAAGCTCTGATAAGATCTCGGATGTACACACGGCGCGTGCGTGAAAGCGGGCTTGCTTTGTGTCAGAACGGTTACTTGAAAATCGCGAAAAAGGAACGCTTCTAGGTAAGACAATACACGCATCGATCATGAAGAAGTACACCTTTACCTCATAAATCACGTAAAATTAGGTCGTTCGTAGATGCTTATACTATATATGCGCGAAAAGCCGTCGCATGGGTTCGCTCGTCGTTTGCGATTTGGGTCTTTGAAGGTTTCACGGTCGATTGGACGCACTTTCAGTGAAAGTTGGACGCACTTTTAGCGAACGTTTTAGAACGTTTTAGAACTTTTAGAACGTTTAGAAAGCTTTCGCGCTTCTCTCAACTTTCTTTAGGAAGGGATCGATGGTAACTTTGTTGCCTAACATTCCATAATTATGCAGTTAAGAGAGACAGCGACAGACAATGCTACAGATAGTTTTTCGATTCGGGCTTCGAGGGTATAAGAATAAGGATTTCATATGTTCCGCTGAAGATCTGTATCTTTCTGGTTGAGGATACGCCATGGCGGTCTCGCATGGGAACGCGATGACTTCATGTGACAAAAGAAGGGGGGAGGGGCGAAATAAAAGAAAAGCCTCGTCATCAGAGAGCTAGCAGAGCGAAGAGAACGCTGCAAAAGCAGAGCAGAGCAGAGCATGCACTGCTAACCCGCTGCGGTGGCTCAGTAACTATGCCGTGGTGCTGCTGAGCACGAGGACGCGAGTTGAATTCCCGGCTGCGGCGGCCGCTTTTCTGATGGAGGCGAAAAGCAAAAACGCCCGTGCGTTCGATCGAGATTTCGGCGCTCGGTGTTCGAGATTTCGGCGAGATCCCCAGGCGGTCAAAATTAATCCGGAGCCCTCCACTACGGCGCGCCTCATCGCCTAGCGTCGGCGCGTTAAACCCTACCGTAAATAAATCAATCAAGCGTGGACTGCTATTGCTTACTTGGCCCTCGGTCTTGACCATCGTGGTCGTGGCTCCAGGACACCCCGTGCTCCGACGAAGCTACGCGACAAGTGGGACGCGCTCCTTTCCTGGTGTGACCGGGAAGACACATCAGTGCACGCCCACTGCAGGTGTGAGGGCGCAGGGAGGAAAAACTTCTCGAGAGAAAACATTGGCGCCTTTTGCCGCACACCTCGGGTCTAAATGTCGACAACTACGACCTGTGGCGCTGCTGCTTGCAGGAAAACAAAAGAAGGCACTCGCTAAAGTTGCGAACAGTCAGTGGCGTCACTCGCGATTTTCCCCCTCGGAGCTTCCGGCGTTTGTGCTGCGCGCGAAAGGGTTTCGCACGAGGAAATGCGCAAATCAAGTCATTGTGTGAAGGGGAATCTCGTGGACATGTCAGCCGTTGGTAGGGGCAGTATGCCCCAAATGACAATAGCTCAGCCTTGGCCCACTTATTGCCACAGTTCCACAGCTATCTCTTTCATCTTCACTCGATTCACTAATTTCGGGAGCTTTTTTTTTTTAAGTCGAAATCGGTTGTACTGTCCCTGATTGCCACTCTGTTTAAGAAAAATAAAGTTAGCGGGAAGCGTGGTTTTTCCATCTTATTTCTCGTCCAGTCTCCAGTGGAAAAAAAAAAGTTTTTCCCCATTGTCCCAATAAACACTTATTCATCATCATTTACAACATTACTGATAAGAAACTCGATCGATCAACGCAAAGTATTCCCCATTTAATATTAATCTTTTGTTGACATTTGGGGCTCAGGAACTTGTACAGCAGTTTCATCGGCGATATTTTTCGCGCAGTAAGAAGCGAGGGGCCCTTCGTAGAAACCTCAACGGTTTTTTTGTGTAATTAGTCGTCAAAAGTCGCTGACACAGTATTACGCGGGGTGGCTTCCATTTTAGTGGTACCTGGTATAACCATATATCTGTAGCGTGGTACTGAGCCCAAAGCAATGTTTTACGTTTGGGGAAGGGGGGGGGGGGGGGGGAGGTCCCGAAAGGCTGGTCATATTTCTGTACACGCGGGCCGGTGTGGCCTAAAATAATCCCGCAAGATATGATTTCCTTTTGGCGTACGTATATAATCACAGTCACCCAGTGGGACGGGCGGGTGTTGCCTGGAACGTGCCTCCTCTCCCTTTCTAAAAGAATGCTCCTAATTATTTCGCGCTCCCGCCCGCCTGTGCTGACGTCGAAATCGTTTTCACCTCGCTTTTTGTTGCTCTTTCCTTGAGGGCAGACAGAGTTCTGAATGCCCCATTGTTCGCTGCCTAGACAACCTTGAGAGCCACGACTTCAAGAGCTTTTCCTCTAAGAACCGCTGCAAAATTAGCTCTCAGAAGAAAGCGCTTGTCATCGTCCCTGGCCACATAATTAAATGTTCAGCAGTGACTACTACTCGTGGAACCTTAGCTTACTATAACAGCGCGTGCGCTTCGCTGTAGCTAACCAGTTCTGATCATGATGGTGATGGTTGGATGTTTATGGTGCAGGGCCAACTAGGGCAAAGAGCGCCAAACAGTGGTTATGTATGACGGATGCAAACGCAAACTCCAAAATCACTCAACAAGAACAAAATTAAAATCAGTGGAGGACAATGAGGTGGTGTAGAAGGCCAGGTTGTGATTGTGCGTGGCATGAAATAAGGTCTAAAAAACTACGCGTGATAGGAAATGAGGTGTGAAAACTTGATTTCGCTGTATTTTTGTGTGGAGTGCTTTGCATGTAATTAGAATGTGAATTGCGGATAGGCCTCCCCCACACCTGCTACACAAGGGTCTTGGAGATCCAGTGAGCATCCGATCCGACGAGTGGAGATCCGATCATTTATACGGAAAAGAAAGCTGCAGAAACGGTGGGGGCTATCCACTTTTTACAGACAAGTTTCAAACCTAAAGCCTTTGTCAAAATCCTCTAGGCCATGCCAAAAGCGTGTGGTGCACAAAAAATTCAAAGTACAAGCTTATACTTTTTGAACGATGCTGAAAAGTTTTCTACCAGAAAACGGAAGAAAGCGCCTTTCTTTCTTACTGTCGAAAACAATTTTGGTCGCGCTTAAACGTTAATATTTTACATTGAATGCACACAGAAGCCTTTGTCGTGGCCTAGAAAAATTTGGCAAAGACTGTACATTAAAATGCACCATTTATAATATTATTCTTTTTCTCGCCTTACAACATTGCATTCAGTCAGCAGCGAACGAAAGCGAACACTAAAATATGAGCGTGAGTTTTCGAATTTCAGGATTTCATCTTTCAAAGACCAACGGCACATGCCTTCTAAAGTTCGTAAATATGACCGAATTCCGCTGTTACATTTAACTTTCATGCACCCGGCGTCTTGAATCGTATCCATATCTTAAAGAGTACGACTTAATCACAAACACTGCTGTCATTGGAGGAATGAGCCCGGAACTGAACGCAACCGGGCAGTTTGTTTATAAACCTATCAATGAGGTAGTTCACCTAGTGGACCGCTTTGTAGTTCTGCTTCCAGTGAAGCGACAAGAGCGATTTTGTTGTCAATAGCTGTTTTCCCGGAAGCCATTCATTTCAGGTGGGTAAAGGTTTCTGCTTTCCAAGTACCGGGTAATTCTCTTAAATGTCATTTTTCCCATGATTTTGCCAATGCCAAGGTGATAGGCCGGAATGAGTTGAATCGAATCTTGTCGGTTGCTTCCCAGGTTTTAGGATTGCAGTAATTTTAGCGATTTTCCGTTTTGTAGGAACACTACCAAAGAGCGGACCGCTTAAATTATTTGACATTTCGAATGTGTGGGGAAACGTATGAAGAAACCTCGATTTCTGTAAATGCAAAGTCCAGAAAAAATAAAACTTATTCGTAAAATGCTGGAGGGTTCCTTGACAGTTTATCGAACGCCGTTTTATCGAAAAAATGCCCGTTTTATCGAACCGTGCACCTACGTCCGTTATATCGAAAGTGTGGTTTTGCGGCTTTCAATGTAATTTTAATTCGGGATTTATTTTGTTTAACTGGCCATCGCACTAACCTAATGTGATGATAGCTTAATTCTGCACTGTGTCTGCCGTGCATTACATGCAAAAACCTGCCTTAATATGATGACGCGTCTTTCCCGTGTTTTCGATCCCCTTTGTTTTATAAGAATTTTATTTTATTTTTTCTGCGTCTTCATTTATTGCACGCAAGCATGTATGTCCCCCTTGTTTATAATACAGAACTTGCCACTATAGTAGCAACCCTAACCCCGTGCGCAATATTCCGATGTGCATCGGTGTATTTAGGTTGGTGTTGCCAAATATATCCCTTGCGCCATGGTTCATTATTACGTGATCCAAAGTCTTGTCCTCCCCCAATTTTTCTATCCGCGTGGTTTGTATGCGACTTCTACTCGGACCATATGGTCACATTGTTTGCATCTGGAGAAATATCGCGTCAAGAACTTTGGAAAGATTAGTGCTATATGAATGGAACAGGGGGGGGGGGGGGGGGGGGAGAGGGGGGTCCAAAAGTGAAAGCGAGGCCCTAACAGAGGTGGTGGAGTCTAGGAGAACTCGTCACAAGGGAACCCGTCACAGCAAACTCCTCATAAGTGAACTCGTCAAGTAGGACAAGTCCGTAACCTAGGACAACTGGACAGTGGCCCATTCCGTCACAATTAACGTTTTTTGTTAATCGTGCTCAAATAAAAAAAATACAGGAATTCGTATAATTCTCTACTTATGCGCCAACACTCTTACGTCCCTCCTTCAATTCACCAACCTTGCTTTTCCTTGGTGGCCTTGGAGAAACACGCCAGACCAGACAGTGCATTTTGTTGGTTTTTGTGTGCTTTGTTCAGCTAATCGTACGGGCCATATTGTATTTGGTTAGCTCGTTCTCAATTTATACATTTTTATTTCCAGGTAATCGGGTGATGGCGCTGTATTGAGTAGACGTTCACGATTGCTCTCTTTTTGGTGTTTACTATTTTGATCTTAATGTTTTTTATGCCTAATGATAAAAAGGCAAAAGAGAATGGGCTTGGTGCAACGATGGGAGAGAGATGAAAACGAATCAGTCGGTATTATGGTTACTAATTTAGTAAATAACCTTTTTCTCGTTAGTTGTAAGATAGGCATCGAGAACAGTAGAACAAGGCTTGGTAACCTCTTAGCAACTTAACTCACGGCCCATCAGAATTAGGAAGGCAGAAATTTGGGAGAGACTTTTGCTAGCGTTCCAGTTAGGTTTTTTATATTGGGCCCAGAAGCGCCAAAAAGTGTCTTACTGAAATAGAACATAAGCGGCGAAATAATTAGAGTGTGTGTATACAAAAGCGCTGTATACAAAAAAGTACAAGGCATATCGCAGCATTCTAGTCTATACGCCACAATGCTGTGATGTGCTTCGGATCAGATGGGGGACTAGAGACAGAAGGAGATTCGTTATGACAGTACCACCTGCGGAACGAACAGAACGAAAAAATTGAGCAGACAAATTTCACGCACAACAAAAACAAGAAGCAGGCAGGAAATAAAAGACAACTGTATACAAAGACTACAAATTCTGCTAAATAGGCTCGCTGTGAAGACAAGATTTGCAAATTACATAGCGAGGAGGAAACTAAGAAACGTACTGCAAATTTTGTTACACAAAAATGCCGGGAAAAACACTTTCGATAAAACGGCTTCGATAAAACGTCCGTCGATAAAACGGCTTCGATAAAACGGCTTCGATAAAACCGCGTTCGATATAACGGCGTTCGATAAACTGTCCGGACCCCATGCTGGAGCAAAGCCCTGTAAAAGGAAAGTAAGGATTATGCGATGAGCCACTCTATAGATGCTTTTAGCGGCTTTATGATGAACCATCTTTTGAAGACAGCGTGAGGAGACTTCAGGAACGACACCGGACGAAAAAGAATACAAAACACAAAGCGCTACTTACATCTACAGTTTAGTGTGTCTATAAACGAGGTAATAAACGTCTGGGCGCGCCAACATAGGACGGAAGTGTCCTGTCAAACCCTTGTCATTGAGTGCTTACTCCATCCAAGGCGGTGACTTCGCATCCACGGATGTAGCCCCCCACCCCCCAACACTGCCACTTTCTCGGCAAAAAATAATTACATGCTGAGAAAAATAGAACCTGCAGATACTGAGAACGTGGGAGTGTTCGTTCTCCCACAACTATTCCCCGAGAAAAAGCGCAACGGTGCTGGATGAGTGGATGGCTTGTTGTCGAATGTCCCCTGTTGTCCTGCTTGCTGCGTCGGGATTGACGCAATAAGTTTTGGTCGTCGCTGTCGCCTTTCGACCCGTGTCGCTGAAGTACAACGTATACGACCGGTTGTCCAATCGTCGGCAATCACGACAATTGTCCTCATTCAAAAGGTTGCCTGTGTTTCTAAGATATGATACTCACTGAGATCAGATCACTGAGATGATCTGAGTGACGGTGCGCGATGTTGAATAAATATTTATTGCAATCGAGCTTAGGTGCAGAGGGCACCCACCCACCGATTTACCTTGGGTTCAGACAAAACTACAATAAATGGCACTGCATGTCAAAATCATGGCGTCTTTTTTTTTTCAACACAAATTAAACATTCTATATACCACGCCCCCTCCCCGAAGTGCATTTTTTTTTTTTTTTTTTCGGGGAAAGGTGGCAACCCTATCTAAGGTCGCCTCTGCCCATGCTCAAGCTTTGCGAAGGTCAAACATAGACCATACGAGCTAAACATAAAAAGAATGAAAACTGCTGTAGCCAAAAATTGGTAAATAAAATACGACTACTCGACGAACACACTCAATAGTACTCTGTCCAGCTGGCTGTGGAAACTCGCGGAGATTTGTGCACCCGAGACGCGCCATGGCAGGAGGCGGACAAGAAAAGAAGAGGAGAGATGAGTGTGCCTTTCGAAAAATGAATCCCGTACACGCAAGCTCAAGTCCCTCAAGAAGTCGTTGAAGGGAATACACGCGGGTGTTAGCCGGGCGGGACAGTCGCCGAGCTATGTCTACGAAGGCGGCAGTGAGAGAAAGAAGGGGGCGTTCCGAGCTGTCTTCATTCCTTACCTAGGCCTATGGAGCCGTCCTAAACACGCGCAAGCGTGTCCACTTCCGAGACCTTTCGACTGCACGCGCCATTAGCCCCGCCTATTCGCGGTAGAGCATGCTTTGTTGAACTAGCCATTTCCATGTAATGGCAGGGGCAGGGCAGCCGCCACATGGAACGGAACAGGGAAACCAAGCCTCCCACAACCCGACTGGAGCGCCCCCGTCAAGGCCAAACATCGTCCGAGCAGCGACCGCTCTTACGATGTGGATGTCACAAAAATACATCGAATAGAGCAAATCTGCTAGGCAAACAGGAACCCGCTCGAAGAAGCGCGCACACGAGCCACATATACGCGGTCTGGTCGAAACGATTGGTGCGGTCATGGCCGGGCAGTACGTACGACGTTGCCACGAACTCCCGACCGCATAGAAAGCAGACTGATTCCAGGAGAGATCGAAAGTGCATGCACATTCGTATTTTATTTTCTCTATTTCTTTTTGTTATTCATGCATGTGCACTCCAGACAGAAACACTCCGTTTTCCTGGAACGTGTGCGTACGCTCTGAGAACAAGAATTCTTAAATGTGGTGGGAGACTAACACAAAAATATCAGTCGGCATAAGGCAAGTTTGTCGCACTGCAATAAAAAATATTTAAATCTTGAAATCGGCGTTCTAGACGCCAGATCAACGTTTGCGGCAGCGACCAACCTATAGGTCGGCTAGGCATTCCTCGCACGTCTAGAGGATATGGCTCGTTCAGCAAACATTTTTTTTTAATTTGGGAGAAAAATTGTTTACTTCCAAGCCGTTCTTAGAAAAGCATAAATTAACAGACAAAATGACGGTGTTTTCTTTTTGTGCCATCCACGAAGTTATCGTCACTGCTTTTTTTACTCAGCACGCGCCCAACGAACAGAGCGTCTGTTCGCAATATGTGGTCACCCCGAACAAGTTCAACCTTTCATCATACATTAATGGACACAGAAACTGTTCGGTAATGCTAAGTCCTACGAAACGCTCAACATTCATAGACACAGGAAAAAAAAAAAAAAAAGAAACGTATTCTGCTGACGGACCACGACAGGGAGAAATCCCGAAGATATGGCCATCTATTTACAGTTTCTGTGCGAAAGGAAGTGTCTTTTGCGCACATTGTCCCTGTCATGAGCTCCGCGATGAACAATGCCAGCTGACTTTTTTTTTTTTTTTTTTTTTTTCGGGAACCGCAGACGACCCCTGCTGGTTTCTGAGCTTTTCGCCGCACCGACGCACCACCGGCGGTCGGCGTAATCATACGGATGAGAATTTACAACAGCGAGTGGAGAAAAAAGGGGGGTGGGAGCAATGAGTTTATAAAACAGGGATGGGAGGGAAGAAGCAAATCTATTAGGTTAGCTGGGAGTAGGGCGATTAAGTCGGCAAGTCGGTTGCTGACAACTGACGCCCCGATTCAAAGGGAGAGCCACTAATCATCACATCATCATCATCGTCATCATCGGCGCTGCCGCGACGCTGTTGAAAAAGTCGACCGGGAGAGCCGGGAGAGCACTGCCGGTGAATAACCAGAAACTTCCTCCTCGTCGTGCACTCCGCGTAGGCCGAGTATGTTCCTTCGGGTCAAGAATTATACATTTCACGCTCAACCAGTTCAGCCGTATCGCGGTTTCCCCACCGTCAGTTCGCGTCACGACGCTTGTGCCACCTAGCTATATATACCTGGTTCTTGCAGGGAAATCATGTCTGTTCGTACGTATACCCACGTCACGTGACCCGTAAGAAGATATGATCCCCCTAACTCCTCACTGAGGAATTTCGCGCTCCCTCCTCTCACCTGACGGATGTGTCATCCACGGGAAATCTCTCCTCAAGAAGAAAATGTGTGCCGCGAGAAACATGGGGAGGACTGCATGGCATGTGTGTGGTCGAGCACACCACCTGTTCTTCAAAGGAAGAACCAACCCATCCAAGAGTCCTCGATGCTCGCCTCTCTGTGTCAGGTGTGCGCCTATCTTCATTTCAAGGCCTCCTGGCTCCTGCGAGCTGACCACCAACGTTCGTTTCGAGGTGCGTTAGACGAGCCTCTGTCGCCAACGCATTGACATTGTATCGTTTCATAACTGCTCGAGTAGCTTGGCCGTCTAAAAAGGCGCGCTCAGTGCAATCAAGCAGAGGTGCATGCGACTTCGCGGGCGTCGTTGGAAGCAGTGTCAACACCCTCGGGTGTGTCGGCCAGCTGGTATTGTGGCTTCCAACAACGAGCCCAAAGACGCGGAGTGCGTTCGCGACGCCTCGCGTATAGTTGCAGGAAACGGCCCCCGATAACATCTGCGTGCGCGGAAATCATTTGTATTCGCGTGCATTAATGCGCATTAGTGTATACGCGGCTCAGAAATTTGGCGGCGTGGGCTAAGCGGACGCCGTTAATAGCAGGAAACGAGCATTGAAATCTATTTGGACACGCTCCCAAGTGAATACTGATGGGGCGTGGACGGCCGCCGATTGGCATTCGCTTTCATGCGCTGCACAGAAAGGAAGCCCTCTTTCAAACTGATTCTAAAGAAATGCAACTATCGTAGGCAAATTTCTCGTGCAGATCGAACCTAATCGTAGCAAGAAAAGTAGGCGAAGAATTATTTCGGGCTGGGCAGCATTCGGTAGGTATCCCGAAATTTTCGGTACTAACCTACGTCTATAATTACAAAAACATGTTTACAGTATACAATACAGTGTGTATACTTACGGTTATGACTAAGGTGTAGAAACTTGGGGTTTCACTAAGCACCTTGAAAGAAAACTTAGGTCAGCTAAGCGAGGCATGGAAAGTAAGATGCCGGGGACAAACAAACAAACAAACAAACAACAAACAAACAAACAAACAAACAAACAAACAAACAAACAAAAAACAACAAAATAAATAAATAAAATAAAAATAAATAAATAAATAAATAAATAATAATAAATAATAATAAAAGGTAAATAGGTCAGGGAACAAACTTAGGTGGAAGACAACGAAAGAAATTGGTTTGGATTCGGGCCACCCGCATGCAATGTGGATGAAGGAAATGTAGACCATCAATTCGGCGGAATCGGTACCACGGGATTGGTAAACGGAGTGGTGAAGACGCTTTCTACAAAATGTTTTGAAATGTCTGTGTTTGTGCATAAAAATGTCGGCCAGTGAAAGCGGTTCACGCCTTCCCTTTGTTCACGTGGCGAAGATCGTATACTCGCCTTCGCGCTGATCTGCGAAGCGGCGAGAGCTGGGCCCGTACGTCACATCGGAGATTAGAGGAAGTGTCTAGGGTGCGTTTAATAGACGGGCAACGGGGAATCTCTTACAACACGGCTTCGGGAGCGTGACATATAGACCCCCAATCGACAATTATAACTTACAACGACGATGATAATGATGACGACGACGACGACGAAGTGGACGACCTGAGGTGTACTCGCCTACACTGTGCACGATGCGTACGTCCTCAGTTTGTCCTGAAATGCTTCCTCTGGGAGCGAGAGCAACCGGACGCGGAGCAGGAATGCTGTCCGCTCCCTAGCTCAGCTAAAATTCCCAAGCAATGCGCGGCCCTGAAAAAGCTTCCTAAAGAGATGGAGTGGAATCTCGTTTCGTGGTCGGCGGTGCTCGTACCTCGCGTTTGCTGGAGCCCGTCGAGCGCGGGGTGCTTGCCAGGGACCCGGAGGAAGTGACCGTTGTCTTCGCCATGGGGCGCTCTTCTTTTTCTTCCCAGGGTTCACCGGCCGTCGCGCTCACATTGCGTTTCCAGAGCCCCCTGTGAACAGCAGCGCTGCGAACGTGCGGCCCGTTGTGTTGCAGTGCGTGATCTCTGTGCCCCTGCACGACCCACTTGCAGACATAAAACGAAGAGTAAAACTTTCATTCATTCATGGATTCCCCGCTGAGCCTAGACAGCTGCCGCACCTGCGCGCACGCGTTCGGCAGCGCCTGGTGGAACGCCTTTTTTTTCTTTTTCCGACGCGCGCAGGGCTCGCCTCGTGTCCGAAGTTGAAACTTGCGCGCATTAACAGGAGGGGAATGCGTACGGAGGCTCTCTCCGTGTACTGGAGCCTAGCCTGGAGCCAAGACAACGCAAAACTGGCTTGACACAATCAGGTGCGCATATGCGCATCTGATCATGCACTATAAAGCGAAAGGGCTGGACACGGAACCGGCGCTTTTAGGGGCGAATGGCTGAGGCTGTTGGCGTCTCCTGTCGTCGCCGTCGTCGTCCTAATCGTCGTATCATGTAGTCACGATATTAAAACACCGGAGAAACTCGTTTGCGTCTCGCGCTAGAACGTAACGCGTGCTAAAAAAACACCGTTACACTCGTTTACGCCTCGCGCTGGAGCGCTGCGTATAACGCGTATACTAAAAAAAAAACACCGGGACATTCGTTTACGCCTCGCGCTAGAGGGCTTCGTGCTTCAAAGACAAGAGACTTTTACAGCAAAGCTGCATACCTTTACCCCCAACGGTTTCATCTCCGTTGACAAAAACGCCAAGGCACCAAGAATACACTTATACACTGCATGCTCTTCGCCCCTCGCCAGGTTTCACGTTAGTGGAGATAGCCCGGGATTTGTTATTCTGTGTGATGTTGATTATTTAGGGCCGGGGGCTGATGTAGTAATTGTAGAAGTGTCAGACACAGTTTCTAAATTTTAACAACGGGGTAAAACAATCGGCCACCGTCACAATCCAGATGCTTGGCTATTTTAAGGTCTGCCAATTTTATCGCTCGAACGGACACTGATTCCGCCGAGCACACGCCGTATCTCTCAACTAGGAGAACACCTGCACGTCAGAGCTTACGTCATCGGTAGGCGCAGCCAGTTCTTCTACTCTGTCAAAGTCCAAAGCCCGATCCCGCGCTACGAACCCAAAGGAAATGCTGAGCGCCGGAATGCGATGATAGTACAACCTTTTTTTTTTTTTTTTCACTACTCACAGCTGCCTTGGCAAAGCAAGCAAGGAAATTTACTTCCTCCTCCACGAATTCATCATGGCTACCAGGAGACTTATATGCAAATCGATTCGTACAGCCACTTATCTGGCCCCTCCCCTAAGGAGTGTAGCTTTTTTTTAACCATTAATTCCCAATTCTAAAGAACGCTTTGTGAATTATTAGACAAACCTCAAGCCTTGGCCAATCACCCTAAGTGTGTGCGTGCCATTACCAAATGGAGAAGAAGAAGAAGAAGTCACGCCAATAGTATATTAAAGCGGCTGACAGAAAAACTAAAAATAAGCATAAAACGTACATATATGTCTTCTAGTACTGGTAACCATTCCAAGTTCTTGCAACTCAGAGGGCAAACGGATACTCGCTGCGAAGCATTTGCTCACTGCTTGGCCATGAGGGTCAGCGTGGCGCACCGCCCTCCTCGACCTCCAAATAGCATGCAGAGCCATGATTATAGATCGTATGGTGCACTGTTGTCACTAGGAGCATAAAGAACTCGGTATGCCTTCAGGTGAGACTGGCAGGACTTTCTTTATTGTTTTCTGCAACACATCGCAGAAGAAGATGGCATCCCAACACCAAAAAGGTAACAACAAAAAATGCGATGATAGTACAGTTGGACAAAAAATGCGATGATTGTACAGTTGGATAGACGCTGGTGTCACAACGCGAGGGACGCAGGTTCTATGCCGACGACGGGAAGCGTCCTCTTCATGAGGCACGCAGCCGGTGAAGGTATATTCCCTTAACGACGCGCCAAATGCGCGACAGAGGTTTGCGGGCGTCTAGTTTTGACGGATACATCCCCACTGCAGTATTCTTGGTAATCGAATCTGCATTCGATTCAATTTTTCACGCTGCAATCCTAGCATTTGTTGCTGCTCTTGGCTACGGCGGAAAACTTTACGCGTCGATCTCAAGCTACCTCTTCATGTGCACTCCGTAAGGCCCAACTTCCTACTACGCTATACAAAAAGGAGTGCCTCAAGGAGCCGTCTTGAGCCCTCTCCTATTCAACCTGACACTTATCCACCTCAAGCGAGTACTCCTGCCTGGCGTGCATGTCACACTTTATATATGCGGACGACGCCTGCATTTGGAGTGCGGTGCGATCATGTCGCACCACACACCGAAGACTGCAGAAAGCCCTCGCGAAAATATCTGCATACCCATCACCTATAAAACTGCATCTATCCTCCGAGAAAAGTGTTTCTGTGGCTTTTACTCGCAAGCACATGAACGGTATTCATTAGTCCTCGGAGGCCGTACCTTGCAGTATGAACGTACTCAAAGATTCCTCGGAATTTTATCTTTCCTGGGCCCCGGAGGTTAAAAGGCTCTGCACGCGAATATCTGCGGTGTCAAAAATCGTTGGATATCTTTCCGGTAGTCGATGGGACAGTGACTCGCCCCATGATACTGCTCTGTAAAGCATATGTCGACGACGCACTGCGCTACAGTCTCGCTAGTCCTCCAAAAACTGCCACCCACAAGCAGAAAACAGCTAGATGCGGCAAGGAAAAATTGCCTTCGTATCTGCCTCGGACTTCCCAGGGGGTCGTCGTGCTTGGGTACTGTCGCTGAAGTTGGCTGTCTGCCCTTTGACGTGATTACGCTCCAAGAAACCGTGCGGATACATCTGCGACATCATATGCACGCCAAAAAATATATTAATGCGCATGATAGAAAAAGGCAACTAAAGTTTGTCGAACATTGAAGACATAGCATCTTTCCATTTCCTCCTTGGCATGAAATTCAATGCCGTCTTATTTCCCGCCCTGGACCCTTTCGCCATTACATATTAGATGCAACGTCCCCGGAATTGACTCTAAGAAGAATATGCCTCAGAGTGGCCTGTTACTGTTAACACTCAGCCACATTAGACCGGCCGGCTGTATACCCCGGCACAAACCATATTTTTATCTACACTTGAGCGCAGTTCCTCTGGGATCTTTATTTCATCCACTGGCCAGACGTTCTCTCATCACCTCAAGCGGGCAACGTCATCTATCTCAGCCGAGCTTCACGCTATCAAGGAAGCCATCCGCCCGGTATATTCTCCGCCAACTACCGGGGCAGTGAACCATCTTCACAGACTTGAAGGCATCCTTCCAAAGCCTGCAGCGCAACGACTGCTTCAACAATTCACAAACACTCCTCTCGTGAAATAACATCCTTGAAACATCTATAGACCAGGGGCCGAATTCTCCAAAACGACGGGCGTCGTTTTGAAACGACGGGGTAGCGCCATGCAAATGCGTGTGTTCTGGGGTTGGGGCCGTCGCCTTGAGGTTCTCTTCGATGATAAGAGCTGCAGAAAAGCGCTGTGGCAAGGGCGCAAACGCCGCGAAGCGACATCCCTGCCCCCCGTCGTTTTCCCCGTCGTTCCTTGCCACATCGCTTTTCTGCCTCTCTTCTCCTCGAAGAGAACCTCAAGGCGACGGCCCCAACCCCAGAACACACGCATTTGCATGACGCCCGTTTTTTTAGAGAATTCGGCCCTCCGTGACATTTCAGTGGCTTCTGCAGTCCACTGTGGTGTTCCAGTGAATGAGAAGGCACATGAAGCTGCTCGCAGGGACCTTCAAGTGCATACTATCAGGAAGGTATTCTTCAATAAGCATGATGCCTGAGCTATGACAAAGGCCCTTGTTGTAATGGAGCAGAACCGTCTTTGGTCTCTTAAAGGGGCTCTATGCCTTTTTGCACTATATAGACCCCGAGCTCAGGGTGAAGCTTGCAGAGCGACTTCCGCGCGCGCGCCGACTAGAAACTTTACATCACCGATTACGCTTTAACGCAGCGCTTACGAAATCATACTTGTTTCGACTTGGTGATAACTGCGGATCGCCGGAAACTGTGAAACACCTACTGCTGCAGTGCCTCGCGAAGTGTCGCTTGTTGCAGAAAATCGAGCACCTACGCTCAGACCAATCAGCTTAAAGTACTGCTCGGTCCGTGGCCCTCCCTTCAGCTCAACGCAAAGCACTGGTGGCGTTATTTGAATACCTGAATGATATCGGCGTCACTGAAATGATTTAAAATACTACAGTGATGTCCATCCAACTGTTTACACAATAGGGCCTTTTCTATACTCCCCTGCGGTTTTCCCCGCCGAGTAGCATGTCGGTGTTGCTGCGATTCCAGCAAATGTTTCAGCTTTCTTCTCTAATAGAGCTCTCTCTCTCTCTCTCTCTCTCTCTCCTCCTCTCTCTCTCATCTCTCTCTTCTCTCTCTCATCTCTCTCTCCTCTCTCATCTCTCTCTCTCTCTCTCTCCTCTCTCTCATCTCTCTCTCTCCTCTCTCTCCTCTATCCCTGCAGCGTCTCTCCGGCACTTCTCCCACACCTGCTCCCCCACAACCCTGCCCACACCTGCTTCCTTCCTCTCTACTTTCCGGAAACTCACACTGATTGGCCTAGCATTTTTCTCCTCTCAACTTTTCTGCGCCTAATTTTGAGCGACACCAGGCACGGATGGCATACTCTGCTGTTAAGAACTTCCATACAAAACTCCCGATTCTAGAGTAGCTTCCGTGGGCCGTGGTTAAGAAGTATTCGTTGCGGACAAGTTAGAGCTTACCCATGTGAAGAGATGTTTTAGAACACGGCCACCAAGCTCAAATTAAGTTGAAGTCCGGTCAGTTTGATCACACGGCAAGAGCGGGAAGCGCAGAGTGCGTTTTAAGCATTGTTCAGCCATGGTTCCTTCAGAAAGTATAAAGGCCACGGTTCAGCTCAGCAGCTTGGGGATTCTCAGCTGCAACTTCACCACGCAGCTCCACCCATATGTGCAGTTTCGAAGGCTTTATGTGCGTCAGCTTTGAATTCGTTTCTATTTCTTGTGAGGTTTTGTGTGACCCCCAAGCGTCAACTTCGAGTCTATTTTTATTTCGATCTCTTCAAGGGCCCTTTAATAAAGGTCCAGTACAATCACCGCAAAAAAATTTTACGTTTCAGCTCAATGTATACACCCAACGGGAGCTATCGAAGCCATGCCAAAGATGTAAAGAAATGGGAATGTGCTGTGCACCTTTTGCACGATTTAATTGCGGTCTTTGGTACTACAACACACACACACACACACACACACCAACACACACTACACACCCACCACACACACACAAACTAACACACCCACACACACCACCACACCACACACACAACACACACACACACACCCCCACACACACACACACACACACACAAACACACACACACACAACAGAGATGAGAGAGGGAGGGGGTGAGAGAGAAGAGACTATGACGGGAGAGAGAGGAGGTACATATCGGAGGAGAGGAGGAGAAGAGAGAGAGAGAGAGAGAGATTTTATTTGCACTGCAGTTCTTATTGAGTGACGACGGTCTGACCCTTCTAGTCCTGGGCTTCCGTTGGCCGACGTGTTGCTCTCGCTGCCCGGTCCGCCAGCCATTTCTGGCAAGCTGGGCGTGCGTTGAGCAGGGCGGCCTCCCACTGTGCCGTGGGTCTATTGTTTGGTGCTGCGTTGTTCTTTCCGGGATTTTGTGTGTAGTGCCACATCGTGTGGAGTCCGGGTTGCGGGAACTGTAAGTGTGCTCGTGTGAAGCTGTCGGAGTAACACCTCCTCTATTCTTGTGAGCGAGGAGTGAAGGGCCGTAAATCTCCTGCCAAGCCTATGTACCTGTCTCCCTGTAGGTGGTGTGCAGCGAAGGGGGTGAAGGCGATCGGCTCGCTCCTGTGCCTGGGGGGGCAACCAGCGGGTATGAATGCCCGGAGTAAAGAATCACGTGCAAACGCGTGCGTGGCGACGTTCCCCCCGGTCTGCCCCTGATGACTCGGGAACCATATGAACTGTGCCCCTGCAGGTGGGCGATTCGACATTATGCGAAGGGCCTGGTGACATAACTTGCCTCTGATAAAATTCCGACTAACCTATTCGGAAATCGGTCATTATTATGGCGCAAGGGAGGTCAGAGATAGCCAGGGCGATGGCGAGCTCTTCCTCGCGAGTCGGATCAGTGGTTTTGATGGATGCCAGTGTTATGGTGTTACCCGTGGACGAGCAGGCTGCTGCTGTGGTTACACTATTGGTGGGGCCGGCACTGTCCACGTAGACTGTAGCAGGGTGGAAGCAGGGAGTCCCACGTTGTGGATCGATGCCCCTAGGGACGCTGTTTGGTCCCAGCCGGGACCAGCTGAAACCAGCTACCATCTTCTCTAGGGTGTGCATAGGCGTCTACTACGTGGCGGCAGCGGGGCGCGTGCCCCCTCCCCCCCGAGACACTTCGGAGGGCGACGTCCCCGCTGGGAAAGTTCGTGTGCACCAGGGGCGCAACCAGGGGCGCACCGTCGGCGACATGTCACATGCTATCTGTTATGCGGGGTACATCACGTGTAAACATATCCTTCGAACATGTCGCTTTTAGAATCATTCACGCCTCAATGTCTGTCCGACGCCTGCGCGCTTTCTAGAGAGAAGCGATTCTGATTCAGGATGATTGCGGATGTGTGCAGCCCCAAAAGCGGTGGCCCCCTCGGGTCATCCAATTGGATTGGACTGGACTGGACTGAACTGGACTGGATTGGATTGGATTGGATTGGGAATCGTTTTATAGTTTTAGTTTTAGATAATCAGCTAATCCTAGACAACTAGGAAAGCTAAGAATAACCAGCTTCACCTTAGCTCACGCTACGTATATCCTGGCATAACCGAGCTAAGCCACTGCTATTTTTTTTATTATTATTTTCTACAATATCATGCCTTGCCCGGGACGCGAAACGCATACACTGTCCTTTTGTATAGTTCCATATTATTATCCCAAATACGACGTCTTGCCCTATACACTGAATTGCGTGGTGACATGTCGCCGATGTTTCCACGCGCAGAATAATTGGCCGGCTAAGCCATTTTATTTTTATTTATTTTTATTTTTTTATTTCATGAAGACCTTCTGCTACACATGTGTTGTTTAAGGGAAAAGGAGTTCTGGTATGTTGCTCAACAGGCAGTTTTTCAGGTGTGGTCAATGTTATGGAGCTTCTAAAGGAGAAAATAAAATGCTCATGAGTCATGACTGTTCTGGTTTAGTAATTAGTGAATCAACACAAGCAGCTTCCTGCTGTGGTATACATATACGCATATGTTTACATTCAACAAAACTGGTCTTATTTTGTCACATGTAATGAATATATGCGCCGTGCTTTGTTCTTTGCAGTTTATCTGTCATAAATTTTGGTGCAACGCTCCTGTTTCTGAGAAACCGGCGTACACTAGAGAGGCCGTTCGGATAGGTTGAACAAGCGGGCTTTTAGTGTATACACTGTAAAAAAAAAATTTCCTCGAAAAAACAGAAATTTTCTGGCGGCTGTCCTGCCAGAAATTTTCTGTAAAGTTATGTTTTATGTTCCATGTTTCTGTTATTTTACAAGCATTTCCTGTTTTTCACTACAAAAATGTATGTCAATTCCCTGTTGCGGTTTTTAGTTTCTTGCTTTTTTTACAAAATTGTTGTGTTATTTAAGGTTCTGTTTTCCTCCGCAGAAAATCTGTGAAACTTCTGCTTTTCGCTGTCATCTTTTTTACAGGCGATTTGTGTTGTGCATACATAGTTTTTTCTTACCGAAATTATAATAATGTACTGTTTCATGTTTATAGTGAAATTGTTTTGCTTGTTTAACAATTATAAAGTTAAATTGCTTTACTTTGACTTATCTTGACATCTCTGTCAAAATATTCAGCTCAATTTCGGGTATGGTCCTTCATAAAATCCATTTTGAGTTACTTTTTCACATCTTGTAAATACTGCAGTTGACTTCGCGGCTTTATGTGTATTGGGTGAGAATAATCGTGCCTTCAAAAGAAAACATCGCCCTGGATCACATTGTTTGAAACTGTCAGCACAACTACTGGTGTACAGTACATAGCTGTGAGGTGACGCGCTCGTTTTGACGACCACGGTGACGCAAGCGCGGGGACATGACCACGAAGGGATTGCCCTCATCCGGTCTTGCCGAAGAAGAAGCGGTAAGTCACACGAGGGGAGGACGTGGACCAATAAGAGGCGGCCACAACCGATGAGCTATAGAGGCCAGGCGAGAACAGAGGAGGCGCTGAAGACTCGAAGCTCGTTGGGTTTTCGGGATCCGAGCTCGAGAAGGGCATCCTTGGCATCCTGCGGCCGAGACGCGACTGACTCGTGGAGGCGCGCAACGTTCGCGTGCTCCGTTCTTCGACGACCCGTTGCCTGCTGCCCGTCGTCGTCCGGCAGAGGCCGCTTTCCTCCCGCACACTGGTACGGGAGTCGGGACGCCCGATCGTGAGCGGGTGCCGGGCAGACCATTGTCAACGAGGACAACGGTGCCTGTTCCTCGTCAACCTTCCGGCGTGTGCGACGCCGTCGCCATAGCCCCGCACCGTCACCAGCACCCACGACACCCAGTGGCGTAGCCAGGGGGGGGCTAACCGGGCTCAAGCCCCCCCCGAAATTTTTCCGGCCGGCGCGGTGCTGCCTGTTATGCCTGGTACGTCGCCTGTGAACAAAGGGGCATAACCTTCGGACGTGCTACTATTAAAAACATTCACGACTGAATGCCTGTCCTGACGCATTGGGGCTTACACAAAACGAAGTGCCCAGGTCAGGATAATTGCGGAGGGGTGCAGCTCCAAAAGCGATGGCGCCTTCGGGTAAGCTCAGCCCACGGGACGCCAAAGGCGTGCGTTGTGTCCCTTTGCGTGTGGCATGTCGCCACACAGAGAATAATTGCCCGGCTGAGTCGTTCTCAGCAGAGTAGATTGACTCGTCACGGTATGGCCGGGGAAGCATGGAGTGCGCAAAAAAAGAGGGACCGCCGGTCATTGGTGGGTGAAGACTGGCACCCGAAAGGGAAAAGACGATATTTGTATGCGTAAGCAGAACCACGTGTAAGCGGTGGTGGTTCTGAAGAAGACGATGGTTCTGCGTATTGGGCGAAACGTCTGCTTTAGCTGGATGACTGTTGAGGGGGGGGAAGGAGGGGGGGGGGGGGGGCAGAGGGCTTTGTGGGTGAGGCGCACAGGAAAGTATGCCCCTCTTCTGCACGTCACCCCTTCATTCTTTTTCACCTTTCTGTGGAGCCCGGGAGGGTGTTCCAGAAAGCGGTGTTCCAGACAGACATTTTCTCCTCCGCGATTAGGCAGATTCGTTCGGCGGTATTTTTCGCTAACATGGGAAACTGGGGAACACCCAATGGACAAAAAGGGCGCGCTGCCCCCAAAGCGGGTTTACATGAATGCGACAGCAGCGTATCGCATTGGTTCGGCGAATCCGGCGCGGCTTTATTGTAAGCGCGAAGGCACGACAGTCACCAGCCCTACCACGGGCAGACGGCGGTCGCGACAGTAACCAATACCCGATGGCCATCTTCGACCTCGGTCACAACTAAAGCCCCTCCATTGCGTCCACGGCCGCTTTTTGCGTGGGCGGCGGCTGCCCAGAGCTGTGTATATTCAGGGGCCTGAGTCACAACAACGCCGACATGAGAGAACGGTGCAAGGGCAGAAGCGCCCTGGCTTTGGGAAGCTCACACTCGAAGTGCCATGTAACACACAAAAGAGGTCGAAATTGTAAGTCATTTTCTTCCCTTGACCCCTGGTTTATGCTTGCGTGATCACTGTATCTTTTAATATTTAAATAATTGCTTCCTAATATTTACACGACGTACAGTACCTTTATGTCTGCGAGACCAAAAAAAAATTATATCTCCTTTTATTTCTAATGCAATTTTTGCGCTTGAATTGGTTGTTGAAGGAGCGCCAGCTATGAACCGGGTAGGTACATTTGAAAAAGGGAAAACGTAAATTCTACTCATATAAATGCTTAACTATCCTATGATGTACAAAGTTGACGAGGGTTACTCAAAGCGTATCGGGACAGCGTTAAGTTCATTAAGAGTTACCACTGTCCATGAAGTACATGAAGAGTTAAAAATATATTTGTGTTCGCTGCAGCTTTAGTAGTTTGCTTCATCTACATTCACGCAACTCAATGTGAGGTAGCCGCTGTCGCATGGTGTGCCCGTTATCGGAACTTTTGTTGCCGCGTTTCATACCGACGCGCGCATTCACTGCTACACCCAATTTTAAAATCATCATAGCAGTGTGCGCAAGTGAAGGACCTTCGTATTGGTGGTGAAGAAACCAACGTGCCTTTCTAGTAGAATTTGCCTTTAGCTCTTTCTGGCCTTTTTTTGAAGTTTTGTGGGCTCAAGAGTATCGTTCTTTCAATGCTCAATCGATTTGGCATGATGAACGAATGTCGTAATTAAAAAAAAAAAAAACAGGCTACAGACCACAGGCCCTCTCAAAAACACCAGTACACTTCCGCCCCCGCCCCACATATGGGTGCGCGCTGAAGTGATTTTGCCTGGATCCACTACTGTTATACGTCCTAAAATATCGCATGAAGTAAATTTCGAGCATTACTTAAGTAATCGAAATGACCGAGGAATTACCACTGTAAACAAATTTTTCAATTTTTTGCCAATGTATTGTGTCGTAGCCTGAAACCATGCTTCAATTTGAACATCACGGTCGCTGTACCACCTTACCTGTACCATTACTGTCCGTTTCATGCTGAAATACGGTAGTCTGTGGCATTTATCTACGCGGGGCCATGCCATTACGCATTGTTGAATAAAATGATTGCGCTAAAAAGGGACACGGACGGAGTGAGGACAGACACACAAGGCGCAAACTTCCAACTACTTTTTATTGCCACTGTGTCAACTTTGTTCAACATTTTATTCAACAATGGAGTACCAACGTGCCCAGGACGCTACACTTATTAAGTCCCTTACGCATGCTTGGTGCTGCGGGCAACAAAATGCGGACTCGTGTCGAGCATCGACCCAAGCCTGAAGGTCATGTTCAGCTTCCCACTGCACCCTGTTTTCTGGTGGACCAAGGAGCGTCCCAACATAATAATATATTTCCATTTCCCGAGTCGCTAACGAAAACCGCAAAATTCCTGTGCGTCCTCCAATGCTGTTTTATCGTTTACCTTTAAAACCGCCAGTGTGTGCTCGGCTCAACAGTGGCAGCGCACGCGTCCACTAAACAGTATGTCCTTTCATTAATGTTTGAAACCAGAATCGTAGGACCTCAGTATAATTCTTTCCTGAGATCTCACGACAAAATTCCAAATGCAGCAAGGTTTTGCTCAACTTGCATGCCTAACCGGAAAGTATATAGTCAAATAACGCCGTCTTTGCGTTATTATTTGTTCTTGATAAATTTAAAGTTCGTTATTGCAATGAATAGTGAACTTTGCAGTGATTTGCTCTACCTCATCCAGGAGTGGTACTTACACCTAAAGGGGATTGCCGCCCCACAAAAGTTACTGAATAGTACACTCCGCAGGGCATTTACGTACGAAGCATTGAAAACTTGACAGAGAATAATGCAAGTATTTCAGAACACCAAGGCCGAGCTTTTTACAGCAGAGTCGACATTTGGGCGTACCGAAACGTTAATCAGATTGGCGATGTTACAAAGCACCAGCTTCTCATATCTGACTGGCGTCCTTAGAAGCTATGAGGTGGACTGCGTCACAGAATCAAAACAGAAGCCGAAATTTCAACTGACATGGCTTGACAGTACCGATGGCTGAATTATTCCGCTTTGCGTGACGGCTAATCCTACCATGTTCATGTAATTTTCGCCGTTAACAGCGCAGTTCTCGCGCATGATGTCTGTGTAACGCTTCTTGTATGCATAATTCATAGCCTGTCGTTTTTTTTCGTAAGATAAAACCTGCGCTACATATAACGTAAGTGCATAGACTCGGTGTATTCTGCACAAACTTTGCCTCATTGGCCTTACACTGGAAGATTCTGTACGGGCGCAGAAGGCTTATAAGCAAAACAATTTCTGAATTTAAACATCAAAAAGATCTCATTTTTACGGCCTACGTAATTTTATTGCGGATGTCACAGGCACCATAATGCACATGTTGAAATAAAGCAAGTAATCACGTGAAACTGTGACCATTTAGTGCAATGCCTGCACAATGTGCCCGTGCGGGCAATGTACGTCCCGTATCACGGGCGCAGATTTGCACCACGCGGTCTGCGGATTTTCGCCCAGTTTACAACTTCACCTGGCACAAATACAATCACAATCAACACCAATATCACGAGAGAACCTTAAAGGGCCTATCTGAAGACAAAATATAACCTAGTTCAATTTAATACCACTAGCCTTTGGTAACTTGCACAGCTCCATTCCAATCACAGACGTTTTTTTCAACCGAAGCAATGCAACAAATGTCATAAATTTTCAAATTGTGCGCTGCAGTGAAGTAATATGGGCAGGAGTGATGTATATAGGCCAGCACTAAAACGTAGTTATGAGTAGGTTAACTGCACATTAGAATTCAAATGATAAGATCAATGGAAGCCCCTCTACAATCGTGCAATCATGTTTCTTGGCGGTGACTTAGGTCGTTGGGCCAATCGTACATACAAGATCCTGTGATGTCATAGTGAAATCGCCGCCGGGAAGTGAGCGGGGATTCGCCACTGCTTCAAATGTTTAATTAACTGACTGATCGATTGTAGGGTTTAACGCGCCGTAGTGGAGGGGCTCATGATTAATTTTGACCACCTTGTACATACGGGCGTTTTTGCTTTTAGCCTCCATCAGAAAAGCGGCCGCCGCGGCCGGGAATTGAACCCGCGTCCTCATGCTCAGCAGCAGAACGCCCACTGTTTAATTTACTATGTCGATTATTCCTTTGATTAGTTTGAGATAGAACTGGTATCATTGTTATTGGGACAAGACAGTCTTTTTAATGAACGACAGTCTTTTTAATGAACCCAACATGTATTTTATCTTCATAGCCTTTAAGGGCGCTTGTAAACTGCCGCGCTTTTTTTTTTCTTTCGGTAAGGGAGGGGGGGGGTCGAGACAACCTTAGCCCCCCCCGAACAAAAATCCTGGCTACGCGCCTGACGACACCCCATAGTCCCTGCGGACAACGCCTCATCGCCCAGAACAGTTGGTGGGGACATTTCTGTGTGCTTTTGTAGATTTGGTATTTCTTAGAGTTATGTACAGGTTGTTTAACTTTGAGTTGTTATTGCCTGCCCTGTGCGTGTATTTGGTTTAAGAATATATGTTTTTGTGCCGTTGCCAAGCGCCCTCGTCTAATTATTGACACTGTGCAGGTCCCAGTCGCCACAGAATACCCGAAAAGAACCTGCGAGGGAGTTTCCCCTCACCACAATAGCATAAAGTGGCCACTCAGGCACACAAGAGAGCAGGGTGAAAGTATCAATGAGATTATATTTTTTTTGTCAAACTTAAGTGAATGAACTCAGTTTCATACAATGTATCAACAAAATCAATCGAATATGAGGATATATTGAAACAAAACTACATTTAATGATATTGTGGCACAGTTAACAAAAGGAAAATTTCAGTGACAGAAGTGCTGTCAGACTAGGAATATCACATTTTTTCAACTTTCAGATATGCACGTACTGAGGTAAAACAAACTATTTACAGGACGTAATCTTGTAGCAAGCGCAGTGATAAAGGGTGAGACTTCTGGCGAACGTAAGTGACGTTAAACTGAGGACATGTTTCCTGCAGTGACATTACGGTACAAAATGTTCATATCTTGTAGTACAATACTACTACGGTGAGAACTCCGATAGGACTAGGTAAACATTTTTTCTACTCCCAAAAAAAAAAGAACATCAATAAAATCAAACCAGATATTTTTCCTGCTTTCTGGAAACAGAAAGATGCAACATAACGCACAGTAACGCGGTAATCAAAATGAGAGAGGAAGTGTGGTGAGACGTAACATAACATCTTTTCCACCTTACTGAAATTACAAAAAAGCAGAGAAAATTTAAATCTCAATTCAAATAATATCAGAGTAACCAAGAACCAAGAAGGTACGTTTAGTGCAAGGCGCTTCCGATGGTCAGAGACATCTTCATTGCTGCTCAGGGAAGATGAAGGAGGGGGGGGTACTTTCAACACTTTCCCAAGGGAAAGGGGTACTTTCCTTTGGGGGGAGGGGGGGTACTTTCCAGGGCAGTGCTTTGCTTTTGGAGGCTAGAGCAGGTTGCCTGCGAACTATGTGGGGGAAGTATTCACAAATGATGGGGTATGCGTGGTCTGCGGAAAAGAAACAGAAACTATGCGGCGCATAGTGTTAGAATGTGGGGGTATCCATCCAAATCTACATGAAGGGAATATTGGGCTTCCAGAAGCCCTAGGATTTAAGGGTATCACAGGGGAAGTTAACTTCAAGGCTGTCGAGGGGACGAAAAGAAGATTAGAATGCTGGTGGACGAAAAGCGGAGAGGGGAACAGTTACCACCTGTAACAGGGGAAAAAAAGTATTTCGTGCCTAATAAGCTTTATGTGCCTGCCCTAAGCAGCGCTAGTATTAACCAAAAGTGTAAAACATGGTTATATTAGTCCTTTTTGGTAAGATGACATGTCATCACCCCGCTTCAAAGGGGAAACCAATAGCAATCATCATCATCATCAACACAGTGATCAGATATGCGACCAATGGAAACAGGAAATGCTGATTTCGCTTAGATTTGGCGAGAAGCGCATGGCGAGAAGCGCACGCAAGACCTTCAACCCTGCAGTTGCAGGTATACGGTTGCCTTTTAACAGTCAAGCTGTTGTTGCTGGCCGTGATGTGTGCGCTGTAAAAGCGTCATCAAAAAAATTTGCGTCATAGGTACTCCCACCGTTTACCGCGAGTGAGCACGCGAGCGCTTGGCGTCGTCCAAACGGGGCGCGTGGCGCTCGCAAAAAATACCAAGAAAACAGTTCACGCGCGTTGGCGTCTCAAGGGGGAACACACGACAGCTCGCGCTACAGACGCCCAGTTGGGGTGGTGGTGATTTATTAACAAAGGAGGGAAGAGGAAAGGCCTGGGGATATTGTTGAACTCAACGGGTAGTTCACCCTCATACGACCCAGTCCAGGGAAGGGGATTAGTGCTTCAAAGGATAGGAAGAGAGAAGGGGGAAGAGAAGAGCGGTAGGAGAGTGGGAGATAGTCTATCGCGTTCGTTTAGTCCATGACTCGATGGCTACAAACGCAGCGCTAGTCCTGTTGTAACCAGGAAGTTGACTAGGTGCTGGAAGACCTCCCGTCGGATGGCGTCCGGTCCCGTGGGGAACAGGAGTCTTCTAGCTTGTGGCTTGGGGGCACCGAGTCGCTGGAGTTCGGCCCGGAGTTGTGCCCTTGCGGTGTCGTGCTGCGGGCAAGAGCACAGCAAGTGCTCTAGCGTCTCGGGCTCTGGGCAGTCGGCGCAGGTGGGGGATGCTCGGCGGCCTTGGATGCCGGTGCAAGCGCGCTCCCACGTTGCAGCAATTGAGCCGCAAGGCGAAGAAGGAGCGACCGGGCGTCTCTGCTAATGCGTCCGGGCAAGACCCCGTGGGCCTGGCCACTGACTACTCGGGCATCTGGATGCATGGCCTCCACCACTCGTGCCAGGATAGTCCTTGCAGCGTCAAATGACACCACATCCCGGGAGGCTGGAAACTCCTGCCTGGCGAGCAGCACCTTTGGCCAAGGCGTCCTGCAACCTCGTTGCCGTGATGTCACGGTGGCAGCAGCCAGTGAAGTCGCAGTGGGGACACCCCTGCGCTCCACTGAATGAAGCTTGGCCGCCAGCGACCGCTCAACGTAGCCGCTAGAGCTGGCTGCTGGTCGGCGCACGCAGACGGCGGAGGGAAGACCATGAGTCAGTCAGGATGACGGCCCCCGGGCCTGGGTGCCCTGCTTGAGAAGAAAGATCTGCAGCCAAGTGGAGTCCAGCCAGCTCTGCGTGGGTGGATGAGGCAGGGAAGGGCAGGCTAGCACACCTGGCTGGTGCCGAGTTAGGGCCGTGCAGGCGGCTCCGGCTCTGCCCATCGACTGTGTACAGATCAATCCGTGTACACTTGCAGATGTCCGGCAGCGTAGCCCTGCAGCAGGGCAGCCACCTCTTGTTGGGACGGCCTGGGGTGGAGTCGACCTCTTACTACGGACCCCCGGCATGTGGTGACAATGCGTAGAGCCTGCCCCGTGCCTGGGGTGGTGGCTCCAGGTGTGGCCGCTGCGGCAACGCGATGTGGCTCTCGTACGTACTGAGCAGCATGCCCATCCGAGAGTTGGGCCGGCTGCGGTAGCGCTCAAGGAGTGCCACGCCGTCAGGTGTGCCCTGCAGGCGGTGGATGTGGTGGAGACCCACCTGCAGGGCCCGCATCTGGATGGGCCAGAAGCCTGCCTCCGTGTATGTCGCCGCCACCGGAGATGTGCTCGGAAGGCCCAAGCAGAGGCGGATAGCCCGGCGCTGATCCACCTCCAGCTCCTCCCACCGGCGCGGCTTGAGTTGCACTAAAGGCAGAGCATAGAGGACGGCGGACGATGCCATCCCGTGGAACACCTTCAGGGCCACGGTGTGTGTGCAGCCCTGTCCATGCGCCAGCAACCTCCGCACGCCCTGGTGGACCCTCGTTGTGCGTTTCCTAAGCGCCTTCACCGCAGGTAGCCAGGACAACTGGCAGTCGACCAGGAGCCCTAGATACTTGGCGCTAGTGCACCACGGAAGAGCCTGACCAGTTCGCAAAGACGGCGCCGCCGGTTCTAGCGCGTGCTGACGCGTTCCACTTTGGGAGAAATGTGAAAGCAGGGCGGTCAATACGATCCGGGCCCACAAGTCATGCATGAGGAAGAGACGGATATGACGATGACCACTACTACCGCAGTGAAAAGCGACTACGGAATATGCAAATAAACAATTTCAAACCTAATAGGTCCTTCAGTGCTTACACGGAAAGAAATCCTCCAGCTTCGCTTTGGCTCACGCCTTGCGCGACTTAGTGCAAGCTTCGCCAATTTTTGATTCGGGTTTTGTGTTTCATGTATTCATTTATTTATTTTATTTATTTATTTTCACAGCAGGCCACTATTTATGCCCAGGCAGGAGGGGCAACAAAACAACAACAACGAAAAAAACTAAGGAACACGAGACTAGCACCGTTTCCTACAAAGCAGGAAGCACATCAAATACAGGTAAACCTGGATGTAACGAACCTCTATATAACGAATTCCTGGATTTAACGAAGTTTTTCAATTCCCCATTGCCACCCCCATTGAAGCCCATGTGTTAGCGACCTGTATACGTAACAAAGGCGTTGCGATGGTTAATCTTGATGTAACGAATTCGCTACGTTGGTAAGTCACTGTTTTTTTGCCATTTTTCTGAAGAATAGGATAGAGAAATGCACTAATTTGGCGAATTTCGCCCGCACCGCTAACGACTGTGCGGTTCCACGTGTGAGTGCGTCGTCCATTAGACGCTAGGCCTGCCTGTCGGCGTGTAGTTGCGCGTCGCGGCCGCTGCTGCTTGTAGTGTCGGTCCTGCTGCCAGAAAACGAAAATTTTAGATGCAACGCATCTCATGCTCGCCCCTCTGTCCTTCCTGCGTCTGTCCGGCGTTGTCCGCACAGCTGCGCCTCTCCTCTTCTCCTCTCTCCGATAGCGAACACTCTCTCCCAAACAGCTGCGGGTTGTTGCAGCGCGCTCTCACTCCGTTGCTAGGCGCCGGTGGGCGGCGCTGCGCATGTGCAGTACTCTCTCTCTCCGCGCTCTCCTCTCCTCCGGGCGCTGTGAATATAAAGCGGCATGCTGCGCTCCGGCGGTCTCAGTCGACGGTCGTCCGCCCACCTCCCCTTCGCGTGAGAATCCCTGCTATAAGCGTAATCAATACGATGGAAAACGCCAATGGAACCCCCCATGAGATGCGTTGCATCACACCAGGGTTCCCGCGAGGGGAGGTGGGCGTGTAATTTTTTAAATACGAATGCATTTCTTAGTCGGGGGTTGTCGTGCTCCGTCGGCGTGCGCCTGCATTCCTCCAGCGCGAGCGCACGTGAGCGCGCGCCTCGTAGTTCTGCCTTCGTCGTCGTCGTCGTCGTAAATGCGAATACATTTCTTAGTCGGGGGTTGTCGTGCTCCGTCGGCGTGCGCCCGCAGGTGTTATCTCTCCGCGCTCCTCCTCGCCCCTAGCAACAGCTGTGGCGCGCCTAGCAACCGGAGCAGGTGGTAGCTCGGGCGGGAGTAGCGGAGGGCAAGGGGAGAGGAGGAGCGCGCTCGGGCGTGTGAGGGCGCTCGCATCGCGGAGCTCGGGCGGAGTAGCGGAGAGTGAGTGGAGAGGAGGAGCGCGCTCGGGCGTGTGAGGGCGCTCGCATCGCGGAGCTCGGCGGGAGAGTGTTCTTAAGCATTTTTTTGGTTCAGTCACTCATTGACTGATCTGAATTATGCTAATCAATAAGGAAATGCTTGAATGAAAAATAATGGCTGGGTATAGCCAAGGGTTCATGAACTATCCATTTAATTAAAAATGTATTTACACAATTAAGCCTGTGATATGGCGTCTGGTAGTGCATTTCAATGATCAGATGTCATGCAATTGATGATTACCTAGTTTCATTGTTCCTCGATTCGTATACATATGGGCTACTGATGCAGGATATCCAAACAATGCATAGTGTGTGCTGCTTGGTGGATCCTGAAATGTCAAGCAAGAAAAAACGCAGCAAAGGTAAAATTTCCTATTAATTTAATTGATATCAGGGAGGGCGATTTTACCAGAGAAGTTTATTTTTTGAGGTTGCATTTTTTGCAGTGCATTTATTTACTAAAGGGCTCGCGAAACAATATCTCAAGATAGTTCAGCAACTTGTACTCATCAGTAAAATCTGAAAAAAAGGCGCCTACCAGCCCAACTTGTTGAAAACAAGGTTTATACATTTGAATGAGTATTAGAACCACAGAGCACTGGGCGAGCTAAACGGATTCATGATTAAGTTCCAACTGCGCAACGGGACTACCTAGGACAAGAGAGGGCATAAACGCTCGTTTGTGCCCTCTCTTGTCTTTGCCCGCTTGCGCAGTTAGAACTTAATCATGAATTACATGAGAGGTCGGGGGTTCGATTCCCGGCCGCGGCGGCCGCTTTTCTGATGGAGGCGAAAAGCAAAAACGCCCGTGTGTACGAGATTTCGGCGCACGATAAAGATCCCCAGGTGGTCAAAATTGATACGGAGCCCTCCACTACGGCGCGCCTCATCGCCTGCGTTGCGTCGGCGCGTTAAACCCCACAATCATGAATTACATGAGTACAATGCAGATACACACACGTATAGGACCTCTGCAGAAGCACGACCTATGTTTACAATATCCACATTACTCAATAATGGTGCTCACAGCAAACAAGAAATTCTGGAAACTAGCTTGTCAAACGTGCCTATTTAAGTGCACTTCAACCGACTGTACTCGGCTAAAATGTCATTCGGGAGCTGCTAAACGGCAAACGCGAATGACACTTTACAAAGAACGCACTTTAAGCTGAGTGCGTTCCTCAAACACACTTCACCGGTGCCAGCTCGCCAAGTGAGTATCTCGTGAACAGGAGTCCGAAAATCGGGGACAATAACGTAAAACCACGAGGGTTTAGATGATAATAAGTAATGTTAAAAGTTAATTATTGATGTATTGTTGATTAACTTTTACAAAAAAGAAAAGCAGCGACGAAAAACTAGCAAATAACCTCTCTCTCAACGCCAGAGCGGCCTGGTGGGGTTTTGCGCCACGGCGGCCGTTCTCTGCGGCGTTCTCGAAGGTGGTTTCTTGTGGCCCTGTGATTGTGTTCCCCGCTTCAGCCTTCTCTGTTATATTCCACGCTTTCAGATGATTTCCTTCAAACGATAATGCTACTGATATTCGCTGTGCAGTGAATAACAGCGACGATATCAGCGCCGGTGTTCAGTCGTTGTCCCAACTCCGTTTTTTGTGGACTTGTTCGAGGCGCCGATTGCGATTTACAACATTGCAAACAGAACGAAATGTTTACATTGTTTTTCCAATGATCAAGAGGGGGAATTTAAAGTAATTGTGCGTAATATTTACGCAGGCTATCGTCACTGACATCACGGCCAAGGGCACTTTATTTCGTCGTTTAAGCAGCGTGCAGCTATGTGCAGCCAAAGTGTAATTCGGAAAGCCCGCGTGCACGCAGCACAAATGAAACCTAACATAACATACACAATATTGAAAAAGATGGAAGCAATACACTATTTTCTGAGCTATTACAATACATAACTGCTTTTACTGACTCTCACCAAAACGCAAATCCACTATGTTTCCAAGGGCATGTAACCCTACTTTAGTGACACGACAACATCGCCTACGTTGAAAGCCCGCTTGTTCAACTTACCAGAGCGGCCTCTCTAGTGGGACGCCAGTTTCTCAGAAACAGAATCGTTGCACCAAAATTTATGACAGATAAAACTGCAAATAGCAAAGCACGGCACATATTCATTACATGTGACAAGTAAGACCAGTTTTGTTGAATATACATGCGTGGAGTGCACAGTTCATGCAAATGCATCACGAATTCTTCTACCGACTCACTAATAACTAGAGGCCGGATTTTTAGGCACTAAAAAAGCACGTTTTAGGCGCCAGAAATAGGCGGCAAAAACAACGTTTTATGAACTAAAAAGAATAAAAAAGGCGCAATAAATTTTTAGATAAATGATAATAATTTCAAGTGAAGACGTGAGCGAACTGTAAGCACGACAGGAAATCCAAAAATGTCATTGCTATGAGGTCACAATGGCAGTAACAGTTTAATTCAATTCAATTCAATTCTATTCTTTATTTTTCTCTCATAACAAGTTCTATACATTGACCTTAGACGTGGAATTGCCCCGTAATACCTCTGGGCTAATGGCGATCAATTGGCTTAATTTCACAAGCGCATTGCTTACATACATGTTCAGATGCGAAAGTCACCCAAGCGTCGCATATTGTGAAACAGGCAGGAGAAACAATACTTCAAATATGGTAATACTGATTTATAAAAGCGCAAAGTTATGTCTGCCTGACGCAATTAAATTACAATAAAGCAAGAAAATAATAAATGCAAGATAGACAAGGTTTGTTAAGTAATTAACAGGTTGTTACGTGAGAACTTATACGTACAAACTTTAGCAATTTTCTACAGGTACCTTAATTATACAGGCAAGACCTTTCAACACTGCCAAATACACATACGCTCATTCGAAATATAAATATTAAGAATTGTGTTTGGTCAGAACGCGGAACCTACTTTAAGAATCACTTTGAAAATTATAGAAACAATAGGTAACTACCAGCATCTCCAGACTTCCGGGTTCAAAATTGTGCCTCTTGTCGCTGAGAATGAGTTTGTACGCGGAGAACGAACGCTCGACGTCGACAGATGTGATTGGTGCGTACTTATACTTGGGAAGATTCGATGGGTTAATTGACACTGGGATCCTACAGTGCTCACCAGCAAGGACTTCTGAAGCTTCTTTAAGGACAGAAAACCCCTTGTTTTTGTCCAAGACCGATTGCAGCTTCGCACGTGCCTTTTCGGCGACGGGTCCTTCGGGAACGGTGGCGATTCTTTCCTGGGCGTTGAGAATTAGCGCAACGTTCGTAACAAGAGTTTCTCCCGCACTTTGAAGTTTTTTGATAGAATACGCTAAGAACGTAAAGTTGGCGCAAAGGTACGCGAGGTCTCCTGGAAGGCTATTCACGGAGAGGACAGCTTGAGCCTTTGTGACTGCAACACTCTCGTCAATTGGAAGGCCGTTGATCACGGCCTTGATGTCCGAAAAGTAGCAGTTGTAGTACTCAACAGCTTCTAGCCACGTTCCCCATCGTGTGACGACGGGTTCTGGCGGAAGGGGCAGATCAGGCAGCATCTCCTTGAAGACGCGCACGCGAGAGGGTGCCTTCAGGAACACGGCCTTGGCTGAACCAATAAGCTCGTTTACGTCAGTGAAGTGCTTCCTCAGTTCCTCGCAAACACGATGAAGCGCATGCGCTAGGCAGGTGACATGCAGCATCTGCGGGTAGAAGGCCTTCAGGAGATGAGCGGCCTTGTGGATGTAGGCTGCAGCGTCTGTGTAGAGCAACAGAACCTTGGTGGCCTCGACTCCTGTAGGGTAAAGAAGCGTTAGGGATTCGTTTACAAAGAATGCTACAGACTCCCCATTTGTTCTCTCGAAAGGTTTCGAACACACGAGGAAAGCCCTTGTCTTCTCGTGCGCCGCAAGCTTCCCAGCAAGAAAGTGAGCGACAAAGCGCCCTTTGACGTCTGTTGTTTCGTCTACGGAAATCCAAATGCAGGAGTCGCCAAGCTCTTCTCTGATTTTTGCTAATGTCTGTTCATAGTTCAGGTCTGTTTAGGAGTCGCCAAGCTCTTCTCTGATTTTTGCTAATGTCTGTTCATAGCGGCGTCCGTCTCTCCTCCACTCTCCTCCTCTCCTCTCTCCGATAGCGAACGCTCTCGCCTAACAGCGGTGGCGGCGGCGGCGGCGGCACAGGTGCGTCTCTCCTCCACTCTCCTCCCCTCCTCTCGGCGGCGGCGGCGGCGTCGGCACAGGTGCGTCTCTCCTCCACTCTCCTCCTCTCCTCTCTCCGATAGCGAACGCGGTCTCAGTCGACGGTCGTCCGTGCTCCGTTTGCACTCTCTCGCAGTACTCGACGACTGCTTGATGCGATGGTTCCTTTAGAGAATCAACCCAACGGAAACACCAATGGAACCACCCAGATGCGTTGCATCACACCAGGGTTCCCGCGAAGGGAGGTGGGCGTAATTTTTCCCCATCACTTTCTTTGCCCCTGACGGTATCATAGTTCCCCTAGGGAGTAGAGTTGTGCGTCCACCGCCAAGTCCTGCGGGAAAGCCACCCGTAAAGCAAGCAGAAGCCGCCGCTCCGGTTGCACCGGCGCAAAGGGAGGGGGGGGGGGGGGTGTTAAAAAGAGGACCAGGTTCAAGCCCATAGAATTCAGAACAGGAAATATTTCCAGGTAGAATGAATAAAGGTATCAAATTCCACTCGAAAGCGAAACTTGACGCTACATAGTGCTGATTTAGGCGCCAATTTGAGAAAAAAAGCATTTATAGGCATTTATCGGAATTTAGGCGCCAACACCCAAAATAGGCATTTATAGGCACTATAAAACCACCATAAAAGCCATCCTTGACCTCCAATTCGTGCTCATATATCGAAACGGGACGATAGGAATGCAAGGAAAAAAATAGGCATTTGCCTAAAATCCGGTCTCTACTAATAACTATAAACCAGAACAGCTACGGGCATGTGGATTGTTGCCTTTGGTAACTCCATAACACTGACCACACCTAAAAACCTGCTTGTTGAGCAACTTACCGCAACTATCTTTTCCTTACGCAACACACGTGTAACAGAATATCTTCATCATACAGGACAAGCGAAGCAATTAAAGGACACATCCTTGCAAATGAAAATATCGTGCTTGCATTGTGGAGTCGCCAGAATAGAGTGGAAAGCCAAGGACGCTAGAGGTGGAATGAAAGCTAGAGGTGGATTACCATACTGATTATCGATTAATGCATTAATCACGATGAAACTTAGTGCCATATTTAATCGGTCGAGCGCATTAAACCAGAAATCAAACTTCGAGATTATCTCACGATGTCACCTTACATAATAACAACATGCTCGTATAATGACATTAGTAAAACCAAATGTATGAAGAGGGAACGACGAGAGGCTCCGCGTTTGCTTCTTTGAGAAATAGTAAGCATGCGTTCCAGCCACCATATGCCAGCCACATTTACTGCTCGAGGATCTGTTCAGCGCGCCATCTGGACAACCAGACATATACACGATATATTATTTGCCTTAAAAATCAAGACTGTAACCTGCCGCTGTGGTTCAGTGGCTAAGGCGTTGCGCTGCTGAGCACGAGGTCGCGGGTTCGATTCCCGGCCGCGGCGGCCGCTTTTCTGATGGAGGCGAAAAGCAAAAACGCCCGTGTGTACGATATTTCGGCGCAGGATAAAGATCCCCAGGTGGTCAAAATTAATCCAGAGCCCTCCACTACGGCGCGCCTCATCGCCTGCGTTGCGTCGGCGCGTTAAACCCCACAATCATCGTGATCAAAAATCAAGACTGTATGCGGTTTTGTCTCTTCCGTGGGGAAGACCCCATAGCGAATTGAAAAAAAAAAGACTTCGAACTCAAAATGTAGTTTTTGGCACCAACCGACCGATTAATTGAATAATGCCTGTCGACTAATCAGAATATTTTTTATATGCCCAGCCCATGCTAGGGCCGATTAGCCTAGCCACAACCAGCGCATATCGAAATTTGACGCGAATCGCCCGTCGACAGGCTGATCTAAATGCGCAAAATACCTCGCTGTCTGCGTTCGCATTTATTTATCGGGATCGGATGGGCGGCGACGACGCTTCTCGCTGCTGACGGCGCGTTTCGACTTGCGGCGTGCGGCAACACCGCGCCATCCCGCTTGAATTTGGCGCCGCGGCGCCTCTGTTGCTATTCGCCGCGAGCTCGACATGTAGGTGGCGACAGCGTCGCGCTGCTAGTGTGGATGCTCCGCTGAGCGGCCCGTAAGAATGCACACTGTGGGCGCGCTTCGTGCCTTTTTCCCGCCGTATGTGCACACGAAAGGCGCGAACAAGATTGGTATGCTGTAGTTCGGTTCCTCAACGTTCAATGTATAGCATGGAAGCGGCAGTCAGTTTTCATTACTACGCCAAAAAAAAAAAAAAAAAAAAAGCGATGACTCATCGGGAATCTCAGAATGGCCGTAATTGTGACAATGAACTTGTACGCTGTGGCTCGTAGCAAGCTCGATCTTTCCAGACTATGGCTTTGAGCCTTCAATAAAAGCATAAATAGAAACAAATCAGGAAGCCTCGAGCTCTAAAATTCAGTTTACAACGGCAATCTCAATCACTTTCACTGGTGGCATGACGCATTCTTGCATTTGTGGGGTGCCCTGAAATGGTAATACTATTTAACTGCCCCGAAATTCTTTCTAAGAGCTTACGATATTTTTTTGTGTTCAAAAGGCAACATAAAATTACTGAATTTTGATCAGCGCAGAGATATAAATGTAACCGCTCTAACGGGTCTTTTAAATGAAATTTTAACGACTCTGAAGGAAGGTTTGATGAAAAACGGTTTCGGAACACTTATTTACGGCTTTCGTCGCAAGTGAACGCAGTACAATCAACATCTCATGTTTAGCTAGGTTTTCGCAAAGTGACAAGCAGGTTTACAGTGTGCAAACCAAGCTTCTGGTACCTCGAAGTGAGCACAATTTTTCTGTTACGGCTGCTCTGTTGACCATTTGCGTTCCTTTTAAAATCTAACAGGTGTCTGCAACAGCGAGATGTGTTGGCATTCTTGCGTATAAGGTCGCTTACGAACCCTAAAGATGGCAATAAATGAAGTTGCGCTGTTGCAGATGCAGTAAAACATTTCCTTTTTATTTCTCGTTGCGAATCAACGCAACGGGTTCCCGGTAACTACTTTGTTTTGTAAACTGAATATCGCTTTTGTCTTGGCATTTAATTCTTGAGGATTGGTTAAAAAATGAAATTCTGTGCATTTAGTTTTTTTTTTTTCGGGAAGGGGGGGGGGGGGGTCCTGCCAACTTGCAAGAGCAGCAGGAAGAGAACGCGTGTAACGCGAAAAGCCAAACTATAGTTATCAGTATTACTTACAATCGAAACTACACTAGGCGTCGTGTTCTGTAGCGGTGAAAAAGCAGTACGTATTTTCAGAACTGATTAACCCCCCTTTGGTCCGCTATTGTCCAGGAATTGCGGTTCGCCTTTTTCAAAATTGTATTGAAAGCAAGCATTGTGGGAAAAAAATTACAAAAAAACAGCGAGCCATGGCACACACCCCTCACACATGTGGGCAACAACGCGCATTATATTACGCGTTTTCCCCTCTTTCTTTAAACTTACGTCCACCTTAAGAGGTTAAGACGTGACCATATTAGGCATTTGGTTATGCTGAGTGAGACACGTTTCTGGACAAGGTGATTCATGTCGGATTCGGAAATGATATATATGAAAATGACACACGAAATGCCACATGACAGACGCAAACTCACAACTGCTTAATTTTACCGAAAAATCCCCCCTAAATACTCTTGCGCATCCATAGAAACGTATTTTAAATAATGCGTAAAATTAGCAACTCGATACAGTTTAATAAATGTTTATTCCTTCTCCTCAGTATAAACAACGACTGTCCAAAAATGGTATTTATTTTAGGAAAGGTACGGGAAGGACACGATCACACAGGCGCTTGAGGGTGTATGTCCGGTAATGTATGGGCGATAGCGCACGGGTCGTGTGCAGTGTAAATGTTTTTGTTTGTTTCTTCTTTGTATACAAAGGTGTGGAATTTGCACGCGTATGCACAGGTCTTGTCGCTGCTTACCCGTTTCGCGTACTAAACTTTTATCCTTTAAATAATCACCACGCCACTTTCAAAAAGCACCCCTCGACGTTCCCGAAACGGTAGACGACTGCACTCAACAATAAGAAAAGTGCAATGTGTGGAAGCAATGTTTATAACAAGTTTCACATTCAAGCGGTGACCAGGGCGAAGATGTTTCGTGGAATTAAACCAGCGCATTAACCCGCAACGGCCGCTGATTATTGCGTTTCTAGAGGAAATGCGCAAGCAGAGGTAACTATGTCATTGCTTACTGCCAAATGAGCACACATATTGGTTGTTTAGTCGTGTGCAGCACGCGTCTTGCGCCGCACGCAACGTGAAAAAGCAGACGACGCGAGAGCGCCATCCACACTAGGAGCGGTTCGTCCCGCCGCCGCCAGGGGCCGACTGTGTTCGCGCTCGGGGCGAATAGCAACGAGGCGCATGCGCAGAGAGCAGTGGGGGGGGTGCGAAAAACCGCTCCCGCAAGGGCGCGAAACGGCAACGGCGGCAACGGTAAACACAGCCTACACAGTGCGTTTGTTTATTATGCTGGAACAATTTCGTGTGCAAACGGATACTTCGGAGCACGTGTGCTGTAGTATGCCGTCAAATGTGAGTGAACAGTGACAATGCTTACTGTGTGCATGAGAACAATAGTTCGTATGTAAGCCGATTTATACGGTGGGATTCGTTAAGCCTACTACTCGTCATGGACGCGGACGAATCGTACGATCTTGTTAGTAGAACGCTAACAGCGTTCACTGATTTGCCAATTGATTTACTGGAGCAGGAATGGATAAACAAGGTGTGGGATAACAGGTACACGGATGCCGAGCTGGCCGACGTTGATCTGTTGGAGTCCTGTGAAGGAAACAGTTACGCGCTCATGGACGCTCTCTCGAGCGCCTGCGAATACTGCCAGAAATGGTCGTGTTTTTCGGATACTGAAGACGAAGAGGGTGACGAAAACACCGACGACAAGCTGTGGCAAACGCTGATGGACAACGGCGTTCACTACAAGTCTCTTCTCGCCTTGGTGTATCTTGGAATCGGCCAGGGAAACGCTTCGGGTGCCACTATCGAGAAGAAGAAAATTGCTCTGCGTTTCGCCAAGCTTTACTTCAACCTCGTGCTTGTGCCAGGCAGTTCAGCGTACCGCATTTTTCAGGAAAGCCTTTTTCAGGCTGCCGTTCAGTGCTTTCGCCTCCCGAACAAGAGCGTGACCCTGAACAGTGATGCGGCAGGTAACAAGAGTTCCCAGAGCGGGAGCGTTCGAGGCAGCGGCCGAGGGGGTAGGCGAAAGCAGTCCGTCAATTCCAGCAATGACAACGGCGAACTGGACTCCAGCGAGGTCGTCGAAACCGAGGTCTGGTCCGCACAAATGCTGGTGGACTTCGTGAGCAGCATGACGGAGTCACTCAGAGACCTCGTTTGGATGCTGCAAGCGTTCAAGCTGCGCTCGTACATCGAGGTGACCGAATTCCTGATCCAACACTTGTCCGACCTGGTCGCGCTCGACATTCCCGGCGCCAACTTGAGCTTCAGCATCAACCTCGAGTACCGCAACTGCCACTACCGCCAGCTTCCCACGTACGCCTATTGCGCGCTCAAGCTACTCTGCTTGCCTCAACACGGTGAGCCGGCAGACAGTTTTTGCGCCATCACCAAGTGCCTGATGCCACACATCCTTATGTTGGCTGCGGGCAACGCGCAGTCTGTAAGCCGGCCCCTCTCGAACATACGGGACAACGCCATCTCGTTCCTTTGC